>OX463757.1:76088623-76688623 GCA_949824845.1 Rhingia rostrata | reverse complement strand
ATAAATGTTGACTGTTTCAAAGTGTGTCCTCAGTTGACAGCACCATCCATTAGCTAAATTTTTTTATATGGAATTAAAAAAATTAATCAAACATGGATGGCTTCTGGCTGCATACGATTTTGGACAAAAATAATTGAAATATGCCATTTTAGCGCCTAAGGAGCTGGAAACGTATTTCAGTTTTAAAAACTCTGTGTTACGAAACGGTTGAAAATCTTTTCATGATAAAGCTCTCATCAAACCAATCAAATGAAAAGTGTTCTAACGCTTTCTTATGTGCAGTTAGACATCGAATTTCGACTTCAACGTGAAACATAGTCCTATTTAATTAAAACAAGTCTTCAACTGAACCCTGTGTATAACGACGATAATCAACTAATTTTTTTTTCATTTAAGATCACTAAGGAGCTCATGCAAGTGCTCAGTCAAGACAGAACAACACAATACGGTACAAGATCGCAGCATCTACTTGAACCATCAATGCAAAGACACCTTACACACTTCTCATTAATAACCCATGGATTCGGGTCTCCAGCAATCATGGCTGTACTTCATGCATTTCAGGTACTTACGAAAATTTCCTCTAAACAACCAACCAAGTACTAAAAGACTATTTTTTTTGTATATTTTTACAGAGCTTTCTTAACGAGTCGCTTACTTACTTAGACAAATTATATCCACCAAATGGTGGTGGCATGGTTTCATCATCATTGGATAAAAGCAAAATGGACAGCGACAAAAAATGATAAAACGCTTCCTACTGTGTTTATCACACTGCTTATAGAAATTTTTGATCTGATGTAGACATTTGTCCTTAAAATATTGCATCGATTTTGTTTTTAGATATTGTTGTAATTACTTGCTATATTAAATACGTAATTTATATTAAAAAATAAAACTAAAAATCACATTCCAACGAGACTAGCTTAAAACAAACAAAATGCATAATTATTTTTAATATTAAAAGAGGTTCTGATTTTTGTTAATTTGCTTAAACATAAACAAATAGTTAAATATTTTTCAATGTTTTCATAAGCAAATTATCAGGATATCCACACACAATATCCTCACATTCTTAAAAACCACTTTTGATAGTAAAAAAAAATGTGTACTCAAAATAAAACTAAAAAAAAAATCATTAAAAATGTTTTGTGATATAATTAGTATTTTAACCTAAATGTAAAAAAAAAAGTAGTGTAAAAAAAACAGAAATATAAAACGAATTAAACGAAACAACCGGAAAATCAATTATTTATTTTCATTTCGTACACTTTTGTTAACTAAGTAACATACAGAAAACAACACAAGTTGCATTTATTTAATTTTTAAGAGCATATTTATTAAAAAAAAAAGATTTGCATGTATTTTTAATAGCACGACATTTTTATTTTATATTTTTTTATTGTTGTTCATAAAATGGTTGTATTATGCCAAAAGGTTTGCCATTTAATTAGCTGTTATAAATTCCATAACCTTGCCATAATCCTTATATAAGTAACATGGAATCTAATACTCAGTAGTTACTCAAACATCAGATATATAGAAAAAATAATTTTAACCAAGAGGCTTTTTCCTGATAATGACTTTTTTTCATTTAAATAGAAAATCATGAGAATATTAATCATTTCCTCAGAGTAATTTTACTTGCCATTAGTTGTGCATCACATGTTCTTTCAAAACGATATAATAAATAAAAACTCAAATTCTTGCCATTTTGTAATAAAACAAACAAAAAAAAAATATCTAAATAAATTTTAGCCATAGAATTAAGAATGAAAATAAAGTTTTTAAAATATCTTAGCTAAAGAATCAAATTAAAAAAAATTAATGTGAATATTTGAGGAAATGTTTCCCCAAACAAAACTTTATTTATAAGTGAATATGTAAAGCATTTCTGTAAAAAAAAAAAAACTGTAAATTATAAAATTGAGTAAGCTGAAGCATTTAAATCCTTATTATTAAGAAAATATATTAAATTAAATTATAGCATTAAAGTAAAAAAAAATTAAATGAAACGAATATCTTGTAAAGTATTATTAAAATATATATACATTGAAATAAAATATTGAATAACATTTTAGTTTAAAGTTGTCGTTTTAAAAAAAAAATATTATTGAACATCTTCTTCTTCAGTTGGTATAATATGGCGAAAGAAAAAGGCAAAGCATTTATTGTCATTATTTGACCCCTATAACAACATTAACAGGAAGAGAATGTAATAGAATTTTTTAAAAATGGTCTAAATGACTAAATTGACAATTGACAAATGGTCGAAAAAGGCATGGTGTGGCAATACTGCAATTCTACCCTTAAGAGCGGCTTGCACTTTGCTGGATAAAACGTTTTGCTAGAATCAAAGAGAAAATCATCAGTTAACTGTTGGCCCGTTCGTGTGTATAAACAGCCCCATACCATTATATTTCCTGCACCATGTTTAACTGTCTTCAATGTATAGCGAGGATGGTATTCTTTTCCTTTTGGTCGCCTTACGTTACGACCACAATCCGAGGAGAACAAATTTATTTTTGTTTCGTCACTCCACAGAATATTCCTCCATTTCTTTACTCCTTCAGGGTCGTTCCAACTTCTATATCTTAAGGCAAATTCTTTTCGGGACCTTAGATTCTTAGCTCTTAGGAGTGGAACTTTTCTGGCGATTCTTCCTGGGAGATTGAAGTTCTGTAGTCTCCTCCGGATTGTTCGAGCACTTACTTCATCCCCAATTTGTGCGCCTATAGTCCGTGACGAACCAAACGGATTTGACTTCGCTAAAAATACAATTCGGTGGTCGGTAGTACCTGTGGTTTTTTTCGGCCTTCCTCTTTTCTCTAACCCCAAAATTGGCTTAAGGGCATTGGTAACAAAGTTCTGTGACCTTCCTAGGGCATCTGCTATAAACTTATAGGTTTTACCCCCACTTCTTAACCGCTGAACAAGCTCCCTTTCTTCCGCAGAGCAGTGACATTTTCGACCCATCTTAAAAAATAATTTAACAAAAAAATTCAAGAAGAATTGTGAAAAAATGATCAAAAAAGAAACTCACCTTTAAAGTTAATCACTTTTATTAATATTTTTGCACCAAATCTCAAAATTTAAACAATTAAATGAATCACACCTATTTTAATGACCAACTTCTAACGCGTACAAAATGGCAATGCAACGCAAATTAATAAACTACTTAACGGTAAACTTATTAAATGCAATAAGCTTGGCGTCATTCTAACGGAACTAAGCAATTCGTAATAAAAATGTGTTTTGTTAAAAGTCTTGTTGGCAAAACAACTGTTATTTAGCAGAAGGAACAAATCAACTAGCAACAAAACTTTTCACACCTATTTTTTTGACCAGCTGTGTATATAAATGATTATGAAAATATTTAATCTTTCACTTGATGAGAAACGTTTTAGTTTTCTTTTTTATTTTAAGGATCAAGGGAAAAAGTAAATACTTTGCAAAAATTTACATAAACACTCTTAGCGATAACTTAACATCCTTTTTTTGCTATACCATGTAATTAGGCTTTTTTCGGACCATTGGATTAAATTGAAGAAAAAGAACAACTCCTTAATTTGAAACATAGATTTCGAAATGCTTTTTAAACAGCGGAGTTTGTTGTACATATTCCACTCTAATCGGAAGCCGAAGAACTCCCTAGATTGAGTCAATGATGGCGGTTAAATCCAAACAAGGATGGGCAAAGTCCTTACCGTAAATAATCTGCTCCGACAAATTCAAACAGCAGGTCATCTAGGAAGCTCAAGTGTAAGCCAGGTCCCTTGAACACATAACATCATAGTTAATATTGATGGCCCCCGTAACGTACACTTAAAAATAGCTAGTTATGAAAGAGACAACAGACTCAGATAACAGATCTCTTCGAATATCAACCAGACCCGGAACATCCACGACAAATGACTTACGAGTATGTACCTGACCGTAGGCAGGATAAATCTGTCCTCGCGCTGTACAGGGCAGAGATCACCGCTATCCAGGAAATACTTTGACAGGATTATCAATACACAAACGATAAACACGCGACATTTATTACTGTGATCCACATCATACCAACGTTTTGCAACATCACCGTTATATGTACACACACCTCTACCGATGAGACTGATGACCCTATAGAGATGAAATTTTATGACCTTTTGGTCGGATAATACCTTTTGGTCCATAATACGATGTGAAAATCATTCAGTGGACTCTATCGTGTTCGTTGGGAAGCACAGCCTCCACTAAACGATAACAGAAAATGGGTTTCCATTAACAGAACTCGCGACAGTATATAATACTGTCACTAGCAGCACTACGACTTCGAATCCACAAGGCAATCTGGCGATCTCCAGATGTGTACATCCTGGATGTACACACATTTAGAGGGGCAAACCTCTACTCTGACTACTTTCGCGTGGCATCCAAATTCAGAGCCCGACTGTCCAATGAGAAGAAGTGAGGGATTACCCGCTGTGCCCTCTTACTCCACCAATGTCAACACCCACTAGATACAGTATCGCAATATCATCAAAGAAATAATAAATACCACCATAGGGTAACTGCCACCCCCAAATAGAAGTCCGTGGCATGATGATATTTGCAAGTATCAAAAATAAATGACCGAAGAGGCACATATCAAGGCGTTATAATGGACTGGAAGAGTACCGAACCAGGAGAAGGGAAGAGAAGGAAATCCTGCGTTGGAGAAAAAAAAACACGGTACTTCCAGGAAATCAAGGAGTCTCGCGACAAGAAATCAAGGAGTCTGCAAGAAAACCAAACTGTCTGAGTGGCAGCTGATTTCAAAGTAGGAACGCAGATTTTACGAAATAACAATGGCAGCGTAGTCACTGACGCGCAAGGAATTGTAGATATATTCAGTCCGCATTTCCAGCAGCTGCTTAATGGGCCCAATGTCAAGAGTGTGATAAGACCAGAAACCAACCCACCTCTAGTCAACGAAGAAGTTAGACCATCTATCAAAAAACTGAAGAACAACAAAGCAGCCAGTTTTGATGGGTTACCAGTAGAACTCTTCAAATACGGAGGTGTTGCTTAAGAAGGTTGCGCGTTCAGTCCCAGCAAAAATTCACGTAACTTTTATTTAAAAGAAATAAAAAAGGTCGGCTGTTACACCTTAAAGCATGCACCATCTTGCTTTTTTTTTTTAATTTAACGATCGCAAGAAAGAGTGGCTCCACCTGTTAGTTCGAACACCAATCATGGAGTTAGTCTCCACTACACATAAAATCTTTCGTATCACTCTCTTTCTTTTTTTTTTCTTCCCCTTCTCAAACGCTCGTACTGTGGTAAAATATCTAAACGGTATTCATAACCCCTTGAGTGTGTGCAATTTATAAAAAAAAAAGTCGGGATGGATGAAAGGAAGATGACTGGAATATCATCTTCATATGTGCAATCAACAAAAAAGGCGATCCCATGTCTACGACCAACAACCTTCCGATGTTTTTTGGCTGAATTTAAAAAAAAAAGAAAAACTTTGATTCTTCTTGTGGATTATTTTTATTTGGTCTTTTAATTTTTTTTACATCAAGTCGGGAATATGATGTCATGTAAATGGCCGCCGCCACAGTTGATTGTCATTTGAGCCCTTTTTATGGCATTTTCCATCACTTTGGCCAAAACTTCCGGCGATAGGTCCTCACATTCTTGACGGATATTGTCTTTAAGAGCTGCAAGAGTCTGAGGCTTGTTGACATAAACCCGCGACTTCAAAAAGCCCCACAAAAAGAAGTCTGGAGCGGTCAAATCAGGCGATCTTGTTGGCCAGTTCAAATCGCCAAAACGGGAGATTAGGCGCCCGGAAATGCAACCTTCAGCATATCGGTTGTGGCACGTGCAGTGTGTGCCATTGCACCGCCTTGTTGGAACCACATGTTTTCCAATCCCAATTCATCAAGTTGCGGCAAAAAGAACTCGTCGATCATTGCTCTGTAGCGCTCACCATTCACAGTAACCGTTTGGCCCGCGACGTCTTCGGAGAAAAAAGGTCCGATGACTCCTCCAGCGAAAACAGCACACCATACAGTGACTTTGAGCGGGTTTAATGGCTCTTCGTGGGTTACACGCGTATTTTCAGTGCCCCAGAAGCATAAATTTTGCTTATTTACGTACCAGATAAGATGGAAATGGACCTCATCACTCATGATTATTTTTGATGAAAAATCATCTTCCTCTTGGTGGTGATTAAGGATGGCTTCAGCGTATGTTAGACGCGATTGGCGGTCAGCAGCTAACAGCTGATGCACCGTCTGGACTTTGTACGGAAACATCTTCAAATCTAGTACGAAAATTCGCTACAAAGACCGTCGACTGATACCCATTTGCGTGGTACGTCGTCTGTTCGATGTCGACGGCGCTTCCATGACATCTTCGGCTACAGCAGCAATATTCTCTGCAGAACGGATACTCCGGGGTCTGCCACGCCTGGCAGCATCTCGTGTTATGCCAGTCTCTTTGAGGTGAGCGGCTAAACGTCGCAGTGTTTCACCAGTAGGCGTTGGACGGCTAGGAAATCTGCGATTAAATTCACGTTGTGCCAAAGTCACCGACCGATTATTGCTCAAATAAATAGTCACCAATATTCCGCGTTCTGGAGCAGTGTAACGTAACATTGTTTATTAACGTGTATTTCGCATGTGTTTACTACACAAATGTCAAAACAGAACTGACATTAGGGGCCAATCGCAAAATTTATAGCATTTTCTGATAGGAGGATTACTTTTGCGCCACCTTGTACAATGCCTATTTTATTCTACGGGAAAACCAACTTACTGGCCAACTAATGATACAAAAATACCGGATTTGATCGATTCGATTCATCGCAAAAGGTATGCCGTCCAATCGAATCAACGATGAGGAATGCTTTTATCTTTGCTCTGATCATTCTCTAGTCATTCTAACAACGAGCGAGAAATGAAAACCCAACCAGACTAGCAAACTGAAAAACCAACTCTGAAAGCTTCAAAAGCGATACACTACTGGGTGTATCGCTTAGATCTCCATTAGAGCTCCAAGACTCGGTGGACTCCCTTATCGATATACCGTTCAAAAAACATCGTGGAATAATACTCCTCAACAATGCAAAATAGTAAGCTATAGAATAATAAAGTACCCACGAGAAATAAATGATTTGGTTAGACAAAAAAGATAAACTCGAAAAAGATGGCACCAAACTAGTGCCCATCATGATTAAACACATCTCAATCGATTGAGAACTTTAAGAACTATTAAGAACTTTTAAAACAGTGCAGTAGAAACTTATCTGCAAAGCCGCTGGAAAAGAATCGAATTATTCACATTGGAAAGCAATTAAAGTCATAAAACGGCCAAAAACGCTGTGCCAGCAATGAGAGTAACTCAAGACTTTTGAGCAAAGAGCGATAAGGGAAAAGCAGACGTTTTCGCCGCACTTCTTGAGGAAATTTTCAAACCATTTGATGGTCCAGAAAACATTAATTTATTCGAGACTGCAACCGATATTAATCTAGTTAGATATGCAAGTATTGCCGAGCTTGAACTGGAAACACAGAAATTAAAGCCTAAAAAAGCTCCGGGTTATGACCTAATTACAGGAGCACTTCTTAAAATTAATAAACTCCTCTACATTGTAAATGTAGCAATTAGACTAGAATACTTACCAACGGGAAACACAGAAATTAAAGCCTAAAAAAGCTCCGAGATTAGAATACTTACCAAGACAGTGAAAAGTCACGGAAGTGATTTTAGTTCTCAATCCAGGAAAAGCGCCGAATGAAATAAAATCTAACAGACCTATTTCACTTCTTTCAATAATTTCAAAAGTTTTTGAAAGGATATTACTCGGTCGCTTACACCCCGTTATTGATCAGAAACGCCTTTTACCTGACCATCAACTTGGGTTTAGAAGTAAACATTCGACTGTGGACCAAGTTCATCGAATTACTGATGTAATTGAGAAAGCTTTCGAAGAAAAGAAAATTTGCTCAGCCGTATTTCTTGACGTGTCGCAAGCTTTAGACCAGGTTTGGAAATGCAAGCTATGACAAGTTCTGTCTGAAAAATTATACAAAATCCTCGTGTCGTATCTTGTGCATAGACTCTTCCGTGTGAAGCTTGGAAACGAATATTTGGAGTTTAAAGAAATATTGGCAGGAGTACGCCAAGGAAGCGTTATTGGACCACTCTTGTACCTCCTCTTTACAAGCGATATCCCACAAACTAACGATTTAATAGTTGCCACGTTTGCTGACGATGCAGCTACTACTAGCAGTTTACACAACAACAGCGGAAACAAAAATATGAAATTACAAACCGCTCTTAACAAGGTTAATGAATGGACAAAATCCTGGCGATTTTTCATATAAACGGACAAACGATTTGCCAGTATTTCTCAATACGGTTCGGAGCCCTTTTGCAAATTAAGCGAAATATCTCGGAATGGCACTCGATGCGAAGAACTTAAAAATAAATATAGAGAACTGTACTGGTTGCTCGGAAAATATTCGAAGCTTAACTTTGAAAACAAGCTGCTATTATACAAGCAAGCGCTTAAGCACGTCTGGGCATATGGTATACAACTATGGGGTTGTACCAGCGAAACGAATCTTAATATTTTACAAAATTTTGAAAACAAAATGTTAAAATCATTCGTCAATGCGCCATGGTATATAAGGAATGAAGATCTACGCAGAGATATGGGTATTCCCGCGGTTAAAAATGAAACGAAAAAATTTGCAAGTAAACATGAAAAATGTTTATTGGGACACGTTAACACAATGTTCCTCCAAATTATTGACGAAACAAATTTATTGCGGCGTCTTCAAGAAACTAAGCCCTTAGATTTGGCCCGATAATAAGAAACCGCACTATAAATTGCGGAAAAAGCTGAAACTCTCAAAGGAAAGTTACCTGCCAAACATTCATTACTCGTGATAAAAAAATTGCTAGATAAGTCGCATACTTAGTTGCAATACAAATACAAAAAGGGTGGTGGTTTTAGTGGGTTAAAGTCTCACACTACTTTGGTCACCTGCTCATCGTGTCTATCGAAAATTCCACCAGCCTACGAAAAAAATTTAAGGATACGATACAACATTTTAAAGAGCATTAAGCTTTTCAATTTCTAAGGATGCCAGCAATAAGGGAAACCGCAAAATGTTGCCAATATGTCTGCGATATTTCAGTTTTCAGGAACGCATACAAAACAAATTATTGGGTTTTGTAGAAATTAATGGTGAAACAGCCGACCAGATCACAAAGATACTTTGTAAATCAATCGATAAACATACCTTATAGCAAGTAAACTTCGGTTCAAAGCAGCCCTTCAACTAATCCTGGAGCATGGGGCAGCAACAAGATCCTTCAATCTCTCCAGGTTCGCCGCAACTGGACTTATCTGTGACCGCTATTGAATAACTTGGGACCGAGCTTTCTTTATGACAGTTAAACTCCAAGTTATTTTTGGTCTTCCAACGCGTATATTACCCTGAGGATTCCATTCGAAGGATTATATCGCTATATTGTGGTTAGGCATGATTTAGGCAACCAAATTATTCTGTTCGGTCCTATTTTATAGTTCATCATTCGATATGGTTTGTGGCCATTGGATCTTCAGAATGTACCACAGTTAACGGTTAACAAGATGCTTGCAGAGCATTTCCATGTTTCTGAAGCATACAACAGTACAAATTTAACGTTCGATTGTATGAGTCGCAACTTGGTGCGTATAGATACTTTGCTGGAGTTCCACACATCCAGGTCCATTCCGCCATCGAGTGCTATGAAACTGCCCAGATAATTAAACTGCTTGACCTACTCTGACCTTAGAATAACTCGTTGTGTGCTTTGGCCCGTTGTCATAATTCTTGTCTTATTTACGTTGATCCTTAAGCCAGCCACTTCCCCATGTAGTTGCAGCGAATTACATATTTGATTAAACTAGCCGTGTTGTTTGCCTTGAGACATATATCGTCAGCAAATTCTATGTGGCCAAGTTTACCAAACAGACTCCATTGGATACCATGACTTCCGGTTCCACCTACCCAGAATTGGTGACAAGGCGTCTCCTTGTCTCACTCCTTGTCTCACTCCTTGACGCACATCAAGGGATTCGGAAAGCAAATCGAAATATCTTGCATTTTCGTAAGGCTCTTTAATAATAGTGAAAGTTTTCTGGAGGATACATTTCGCAATAATCGATCTCCAGATCGCTTTTTTGAGGGAAACGTTTGATGAAAACATGAAAACATGTCAAATGGCCACCAAGATCCTGTGATTTGACACCATTGCATTATAACGGGTGTTTTTTTAGAGGTATAGAACTTAAGGATGGCAATGGCAACACTTTTTTAACTGGCGACCATTTTGTCAGCTCTGAAGTGATTTATTTTAAGTTTTGTTTGGCATTTCAACATGAATAGACTGACGTCTGAACAACGCTTTCAATTGTGCAATTTTTTTTTTTCGAAAATCATGGTGTTGTTCGAAGTACGTATCGCGCACTAAGTCCATTTTAAGATCAACATAGTCGTCCATCAGGTACGGAACGTTCGATTAGGTATGGAACGTTTTCGCACTACGCTTACTCTAAATGATAATACGCATCTACAGAGACGTCGAACAATGCGTGCAGGAGAAGTTATGCAAAGGAATTGGATATTTGTCCATCCACTTTATGGAAGAATTTGCGAAAAGATATTGGTTAGCGTGCTAACAAAACCCAACTCGTGCCAGAATTAAGGCAACATTATCACATAGCAAATCGTATTTTCGGTGAATGCGTCCAAAACAAGAATGTCGTTGATCCCAATTTTCATAAGCGAATTTTGTTTAGCGATGAAGCTCCCTTCAGGGTGATAATAATAAACAAAACCGCCGTATTTGGAGGGATGGTAATCCTCAAGTGTATGTTGACGTTGAGATAAAAACTGATTGTTTGGTGTGCTCTATGGGTTGGTGGAATAATTGGTCTGTCTTTCTTTAAAAACGATGCTGGCCAGAACGTTACAGTCAATGGTGATCGCTGTAGATTCATGATTACTGACTTTTTCTTTCGTATCGTTCTTCAATTGAATAACCATGATGTGCAGGAGCTGTGGTTGCAATAATACGGCGCAACATGTCACACAGCTCGTGCCACAATTGATTTGTTGAAACAAACGTTCGATGAGCCCATCATTTCGCGTTTTTTTTCCTGTCAAATGGCCTCCAAGATCGTGCGATTTAACGCCGTTTGATTTTTGTCTGTGGGGATATGTGAAGCCGGTAGACAAGGCCGATAAGCGCGAAACAATTGACCACATAAAGGACAAAATTCGCCGTGTTATTGCCGATAAACGGCCACAAATGTTGGAAAAAGTAATCGAAAATTGGACCTCCACATTAGACTTATACCTCTAACGTTCTATACCTCTAAAAAAAACACCCTATACTATCTATGGAGACATAAACCCGAATTGATTGTAGTTTACATAACACGTGTTAGTCATCGAATACCGGCCGATATGCTTGAAAAAGTGGTCGAAACTTGGACCCACGCATGGGCCTATCCTTTTAAGAAGCCCAGTGCTTAGGGCATCTAGCGATACCAGAAAAAAAACTGGAAAAATGTGTGTTTCAGCCTGCTCAGCCCTTAACGCTGAGAACTGAAGTTGAATTTTGTTGGTATCTAGCTAGAGAAGTTTTTTTATTTTACCAAAAGTGTAGAAGCTTGTGTGGCCATGGCTAGGGTGTATTTACTCTGACAAGAAGATTAATTCAAACAAGTCAAGTTGATTCAATGGTGAAAGCGGTATACTACATGGCCGTTATAAGGATAATCATTGCTTATGGTCGTCAAGTGTGGCGCCATCCTACATGGAAAAGATGAGGCTGTTTGACAGTCAGTGTCTCCTCTCCTTTTAAGGATTGTACTGAACGACAGAATCTCAGCACATAAGATATTAACTCAACAAGGTCATTTTAGATGGGATGAGACTTTAACACACTAAAACCACCACCCTTTTTGTATTTGTATTGCAACTAAGTATGCGACTTATCTGGCTTTTTTTTATCACGAGTAACGAATGTTTGGCAGGTGGCTATCCTTCGAGAGTTCCTCCTTTTTCCGCAATTTATAGCGCAATTTATTATCGGGCCAAATCGAAGGGCTTAGTTTTTGAAGACGACGCAATAAATTTGTTTCGTCAAGAATTTGAAGGACCGTTCTGTTTACGTGTCCAAATAAACGTTTTTTATGTTTGCATGCACAATTTTTCGTTTCATCTTTAACCGCGCGAATACCAAGATCTCTGCGTAGATCTTCATTCCTTAAATATTACGGGGCATTGACGAATGATCTTGATGATCATTGGTCAATGGTACAACCCCATAGTTGTATACCATATGTCCAGGCTTTAGCACTTGCTTGTATAATAGCAGCTTGTTTTCATGGTTAAGCTTCGAATATTTTCCGAGTAACTAGTACAGTTCTCTATATTTATTTTTATGTTCTTCGCATTTCATTTTTACATGCGACTTCCATATTAATTTTACATCGAGTGCCATTCCGAAATATTTTGCAAAAGGGACTCGAACCGTATTGAGAAATACTGGCAAATTGTTTGTCCGTTTATAGAAAAAATTGAAATGAGTCGATTTGCTCTCGTTAAGTACAATCCGCCAGGATTATGTCCATTCATGAGCATCGTTAGGAGCGGTTTGTAATTTCATATTTGTTTCCTCTATTGTTGTGCCAACTAGTATAGCTGTTTGTTTGTTTGTGGGATATCACTCACTTGTAAACAAGAGTGGTCAGAGGACGCTTCCTCCATAGACTCTATAGACTCGTTTCCAAGTTTCCCACGGAAGAGTCTATGCGCAAGATACGACACGAGGATTTTATATTATTTTTCAGGCAGAAATTGTCTTAGCTTGCATTGAAGGACTCTATCGCAATCCTTGTCAAAAGCTTGCGACACGTAAAGAAATACGGCTGAGCAAGTTTTCTTTTCTTCGAAAGCTTTCTCAATTACATCAGTAATTCGATGAACTTAGTCCACAGTCGAATGTTTACTTCTAAACCCAAGTTGATGGTCAGGTAAAAGGCGTTTCTGATCAATAACGGGGTGTAAGCGACCGAGTAATATCCTTTCAAAAACTTTTGAAATTATTGGAAGAAGTGAAATAGGCTTTAATTTCTTTGTTTCCCGTTGGTAAGTATTCTAATCTAATAGCTGCATCATTTACAATGTAGAGGAGTTTATTAATTTTAAGAAGTTCTCCTGTAATTAGGTCATAACCCTGAGCTTTTGTAGGTTTTGTTTAGTTTAATAGGTTAGGCAATACTTGTATTTCTTATTATATTGCTATCGGTTGTAGTCTCGAATATATTAACGTTTTCATGTTGCGCTGGGCCAACAAATCGCTTAATTGTTTCCTAGAGATACTTACTTACTTACTTACTTAAGTGGTGCTACAGTCCGGAATGAACCTGGGCCTCAACCAACATGCCTCTTCAATTAGCCCGGTCCTTAGCTAACTGCCTCCAGTTGCGCACTCCAATGTTTGGTGCTCCTTGGTGTCCTTTCGTGTTGACAGCATATACTTCGTCTTGCCCTCATTTACTGCTAAACCCATTTTTGCCGCTTCCTTCTCTAAACTAGCAAACGTGGCTATGACATCACATTGGGTCCTACCAATGATGTCAATATCGTCGGCGTATGCTAGTAGTTGTACAGATTTTTGGAAAATTGTGCCTCTGGTGTTGGCTCGTGAGTTTTGCACAATCCTCTCAAGAATCAGATTGAAAAAGTCACATGACGGCGCATCGCCTTGCCTTAATCCTTTTTTGGTATCGAATGTGTCAGTGAAGTCGTTTCCGACGCTGATGGCGCAGCGAGAATTCTCAATCGTCATCCTACACAAACGGACGAGTTTGGGCGGTATACCAAAACTAGACATGGCTCTGTATAGTTCGTCTGTATAAATGCTGTCGTATGCGGCTTTGAAATCGATGAATAGGTGGTGGGTATCGATTTGGGCTTCTTGGGTTTTTTTCCAGGATTTGCAGAAGTGTGAAGATTTGATCGGTTGTGGACTTTCCTGGCCTAAAACCACACTGATAAGGGCCGATCAGGTTGTTGGTAAACGGTTTCAGGCGTTCACATATTACGGCATATAGAATTTTGTAGGCTATGTTAAGGAGACTTATGCCTCTGTAGTTGGCGCAGTTTAGAGGGTCTCCTTTTTCCGTAATTTCCAGCAGCCTATTAAGCTTCAATTTAGATATTGCTATCCTCACTTCACTCAGGTCGGGTCGTTGGCAGCTTTCGCTGTCGTTGCCAATATTGAATGGTTCATTCTGCCTGAAAGCGGAATGTTGTTCGTCATCGCCGTTTAACAGTCTGCAGAAGTGGTTCTTCCATATCCTCAGCATCGACTGTGTCTCAACTACGATATTTCCTTGTTCATCTCGACAGGATTCTATTCGAGCCTTGTATCCTTGGGTTTGACATTTGGAGTGGCACCTCTATATATCCTCGATCGAACGCTTTTCTTGCTCTTTTTTCTTCTTTCTAAAAAGCCGGTGTTCTTTCCTTCTTCTCTGCCTATAGAGCTCAACGGCAGCTCTCGTCTTCACCTGAAGCTTAGCCTTGAAGGCCTCGTTCTTGGCTGCGAGCATCTGTCGGCATTCCTCATCAAACCAGGGGTTTTCTTCCTGGTGGGCGCGAGAAACCTAGCACATCAGTTGCGGCTGATCTAATGGCTTGTTGGCATCATTGCCATAGTTCTTCGACATTCGATGCTGGTGGTATGGTGTTAATCGAGAGGTTTAGGGATACGCGTTGCGCGAAGGTCTTGGCGGTCTCTTGCTAGACTTCTTAATTTTTTTTACCAAAATAGACTTCTAACTGAATAAATTATTTTTGAAGAATTGCATTAAGTGTATTTAGATATTTTAAAAAGAACTTTATATACAAATATTTTAACTGTACGGATAATTTAATGCACGGATAATTATATTAATAACACGGATATACGGGTACACGGACATATTTAATACACGTGCTCTTAAAATGTAACGGATCACACTGGTATCAGTGTACACCTTTCATTATTCATTTAATAGAGAGCTCTACAGTATAAACACGCGTTATATTCATTTAAAAAAGCGTTCTTTTACATGGCATGTTTATTTAACAAAAAGTTTGCCAGTTGTTCATTGATTATCTGAATGATGTAGAAAAATGAAACAATATTCAAAGATTCAAATTTACTTCTTAATATTTTGTTTTTCGCGTTGTTCTATCATTTCCGCTCGACTCTTAGCCATTTTGCTAGCCTTTTTACTCCATTTTTGAAACTTTTCCCATTCCTTCGAAAATTATAGAAAAGTAACATAGTTACGCTTCACTTTACTAAAAGGTTACCTGTAAGTCTGGTGGGAAATGCGACCGATCTTTACCCACAAAGTTATCAATAAACTCCATAGGATGCAAGGGATTCCTTGCCAAGTCCATACGACGCCGTAAACATAGAGTTTCCTTAATGTTGCTTACAAGTTCCCCGGTACTATAGTCGCGAGTCACCATCGCCAGAGCGGAAAAATTAAAGTCTCTTGGTATTCCAGATGTCTGTAGTGTAACCTGCTGGCGTAAGAAGAAACTCGTGGCATAGTCGGTTTTTGGAACCAAAAGTATTTTCTGGAATGTTTTCTTCATTTTGGCATTTGCTGTCCAAGGGGCATTTGATGTACCAAGAACAAAAACTTTGTCCTCCATTTTCAATGGTTTTAAAATGTATTTCCCCAGCTGGGATTGCAAAAGTCGAGGATTCAAATCGGCATACTCTTTTGGAATTTTCTTCCAAAACACCCGATGCACATCACTTATGTAGAGTATTGTCGGCTGTAGAATTTTCGCCATTTTTGTAATAATATGAACAAAATATTTCAAATTCGACTGGTACTTAACAGTATTTTCGGGACTAATGTCAAGGACCACAGCGTCTATTTAATGAATGTTTTATAATCTACAGTACAAAAAATAAGAATCAATTTCAAGCTTACCAATTTCAGTTGCTAAAATATCACAAAGCAGACTTTTGCCACTGTGAGTCGGACCAACCAAGCAAATTGATTTAGGCTTTGAAATGCTTAGAACTCCCAAGCCTAATACGTATTCTTTTAAAACATCTTTTATCTCACCTTTGAAAGGTGGAGTATCCCTAAAGATTTAATTTGGAGATTGAACTCCATAATCGACAGGTTTATGAGCATAGAATTGCCAATAAGACATACTTAACTTACAAATGTCCTTTAAGCTTTTTTTTAAAGTGCAAACAGACTTACTTCATTTGGATGTTTAACATGTCAAAGGCACAATGATTACGCTCTCCTATAAAGTCATCGAAGGTCTTTCTAGGATACGACTTAACAATTCCGGCATCTTGTAGCTCATAATAAAGAGATTCAATAGAGCGGTCTGCGGTTATATCCTTAGGTATTGTCTTCTTTTTACCTCTTTTTGTTTTTGCTTTTTTTACTTTTGGCGGCTTATACTTCTTGTTCTTATCATTAGCTAGAGCTCGCTGTAAAAGATCGTACTCCAACCTTCAAATTAAAAAATTTGTTAAATATTGAATTATAATTCCATTTTTCCTACCTCATAAATTCATCAACTGTCATCTGTAGCTCTTGATGTATTTCTGCATAGCAATCTGATGTAATCCACTCCTTTATAGGCTCATGGTTCTTATTCAATTTTTCATCGATATCCTCCCAATGCTTCTTGTATTTGCTGATTGTGTTTTCGATTGCAGCTATACGTAAGAGAATATTAATTTAAAAAAAATTCTATTATCATCACTGGAAATTGTCCATTCAGGAAAGGACAACATATAACATAAGCTTGCACTTATTATCTTGTATAATCTTTTTTAGGTGCAGATAGCTACAAACAAAATTTACAAAACTCTGATTGGTTTTAACTTTCAATGCTCAGTGGTTGTAACTCTGACTATACATCAAATGTGTTTACTTTTAACCTCCAAGTGGTAACCGTCGGGTACTGGTCTCATCCAAACGGATTTGACCTGCTAAATGATAAGCGCGTGTGTTGATAACACGACGAAAAACAGCAACACTATAAACAGCCAGGTTGGAACGTTACGGAATGAATACCAGGGCTGCTGTCCCAGCCGAACCTAGATGAGCTGCTTCGACATATTCGGATAACAGGTTGTCTAGGAATTTCAAGGATAAGTCAGACCTCTTGAACAGGGATGGTGGCGGATCAACCGAAAGACCAACGGCACCGCTCAATCCCGAAGGGGATGCTGATGGCCCCAGGTCCTAGGGATATCTAATAAATTGGAACTGGCCCTCCAGGTTGGGGGTTGTGCTTTGGGTTAACTACCCACCCATGAAAAAAACTATATATTACGAAGCAACAAATAGCCTCGGAAAGGACTTATTTAATGTTGATGACCCTGCTAAACGAAACAGGACAACGACTCTCGTATCTGGAATATGAGAACATTAAACAGGAGATGTGCAAGCGAACGATATAAGCTGCTATAAAGCAGACAGTACTCCAATCCAGGAAATACAATGGGATGCGCCGGGAAAAAAGAGGATTAAAAACTGTGACGTGTACAACGGACCGTATTATAGTGAGCAGAAACAGCAACTATTCGGATGCTGGTTTGTTATAAGTGTTGACTTAGGCAAGAAGCCTTATGCTTCCAAGACATTTGCGAACATATTGTAACAATCCGCATCAAGGCCAAATTCGACAGAGGATATAGCTAAGGATTGCTTCTACTAAACTTATGAGCGACTACCTAAGTACGATGTTAAAATCGTGCTGGGAGATTTTAACGCAAAAGTAGGAAGAGAAGGCATCATTAGTGGTTTTGTCGGAAAACATGGCCTACACGACAACACGTCTGGTAACGGATTTCGGTACGGAACGAAATGACACTATAGACATTACACGTTTTTTTCACCTCGATATCCATAAGGGATCAACGAACGGTCAACCAAATTTATTACACTGCGATAGACATTCCGAGGAGCAAATATCGACACGGACCACTATCTTGTTGCAGCATGGGTAAGAATGCGGATATCCAATACACCACAACAATGCAGAAATACTGTGAAAAAAATTAACTTCGAAAGACTGCAAGAGATCGCCAAGAACTTCGAGCCACGCGTATCACTTAACTTATCGATTAACACCATACCACCAGCATCGAATGTCGAAGAACAATGGCAACGATACCAACAAGTCATTAGATCAGCCGTAACTTATGTGCTAGGTTTCTCGCGCCCTCCAGCAAGAAACCCCCGGTTTGATGAGGAATGCCGACAGATGTTCGCAGCCAAGAACGGTGCCTACAAGGCTAAGCTGCAGGTAAGGACGAGAGCTGCTATTGAGCTCTATAGGCAGAGAAGAAGGGAAGAACACCGGCTTTTCAGAAAGAAGAAAAAAGAGCAAGTAAAGCGCGCGATTGAGGATATGGAGAGGTGCCACTCAAGGAACGATGTTCGCAAGTTTTACCAAAGTGTAAAATGTCAAACCCAAGGATACAAGGCTCGAACAGAATCCTGTCGAGATGAACAAGGAAATATCGTAGTTGAGGAGACACAGTCGATGCTGAGGATATGGAAGAACCACTTCTGCAGATTGTTAAAAGGCGATGACGAACAACATTCCGCTGTCAGGCAGAACGAACCACTCAATATTGGCAACGACAGCGAAAACTGCCAACCACCCTATCTGAGTGAAATAAGGACAACAACATCAAAACTCAAGCTTAATAAGGCTGCCAGTATTGACGGCCTTCCCGATGAGCTTTATAAAGCCGGCGGCGATGTCTTGGTAAATAACATCCACCAACTCATAAGCCAAACCTGGTCGGATGAAAGTATGCCTGAAGAATAGAACCTCAGCACCGTTTGCCCGATCCACAAAAAAGGATACACTCTGAAATGCGCCAACTACAGAGGCATAAATCTCCTTAGCATTGCCTACAAGATCCTATCTGCCGTAATATGTGAACGCCTGAAACCGTTTACTAACAACCTGATCGGCCCTTATCAGTGTGGTCGTAGACCAGGAAAGTCCAAATAATTCAAATTTTCACACTTCGGCAAATCCTGGAAAACCCCAAGAAGTCCAAATCGATACTTACCATCTATTCACCGATTTCAAAGGCGCATAAGGAAGCATTTATAGAGACGAACTATACAGAGCCATGTCTCGTATACCGCCCAAACTCGTCCGTTTTGGTAGGATGACGATGGAAAATTCTCGCTGCTCCATCAGGGTAGGAAACGACCTTCCCGAAACATTTGGTATTAAGAAAGGATTTAGGCAAAGCCATGTGCTGTCATGTGACTTCTTCAATTTGATTCTTGAGAGGAATGTGCAAAACTCACGAGCCAACAACAGAGGCACAATTTTTCAAAAATCGGTACAACTCGGACTCAACGTGATGTCATAGCCACGTTTGCTGGGATCGTCACCATTGGCAGCTATAACTTTGAGGTGTTACGGGACTTTGTCTACCTCAGCTCCGCTATTAACTCTGACGACAACAGAATTTTAAGGAAGAATTACTCTTGCCAACCGCTCTTTCTTCGGGCTAATATGGCAATTCAGTAGTAAATCCCTCACTCGTACTACTAACGTGATCCTTTATAAGACCGTGAACTTCCCAGTCCTGCTCTAAGGCTCTGAAGCATGGGCAGAATAAAAAGCAGACGAGAGGAAAATTCTTCGAAAAGTCTTCAGTCCCGTTGGCGTTGACGGGCTATGAAGACGAAGATTCGACCAAA
Organism: Rhingia rostrata; assembly: GCA_949824845.1. NCBI lineage: Eukaryota > Metazoa > Arthropoda > Insecta > Diptera > Syrphidae > Rhingia > Rhingia rostrata. The sequence continues at coordinate 76,668,801 of OX463757.1, read as the reverse complement.
AACTATACAAGCTGTACAGCGACATAACCCTGGTCAAGAAACTCCGCATTAGACGTTCAAGATGGCTAGGACATATAGAACGAATGAACACCAATACTCCGCCTCGCAGAGTCTTTGATTCCCAGCCAGACGTCGGACGCAGTAGAGGAAGACTTTTCCTCAACTGGCGCGCACAAGTAGAAACCGACCTCGACCAACTTGGAGTCTACAACTGGAGGCAGTTAGCTAAGGTCCGGGCTAATTGGAGAGGCATGTTGGTTGAGACCAAGATTCATTCCTGACTGTAGCTTCACTTAAGTAAGTAAGTAAGTAAGTAATGAAATTGACACATGACTTAAATTAAAATTTATTGAGAATCGAATCATTAAACATTAATTTTTTAAAAATAGTATACAAATAAATGTTTGTGTTAATTTGACTGGGAATCGAACCTGGAACTTTTGCAAGGTAGTTAATCCCCTAAGATACACAATAGTCATAGCTATTAAAAGCCTTCATTTCTGCCTCGGATTAACTTCATGCTAAGCTCTATGGAAAGGTGTTATAGATATAGACACATCCCTAGAAGCTAAACCTTACAGGATCTATCCCATCATATTTTCGGTTATGCTTGTGAATTTTCTTGCATAATGTTTAAAACATGCTTCTACCCAATCAATCGACTTCAAAAATACTTAACTTCGAGCACAAGTACTAAATAAGGCCTACAGAAATAATTGCGTGTGGAAATTAAATTTTATTGCCTTATAGAGGATCAATTGTTAGCTGGGGAGTGTCATGGTGACCACACCAGACAGCTTATTAATTCTCACTTATATCATATTTCAATTTAGTTCCCAGCAAAGTCAGCAAAATAAATATTCTCTTATTACTGACCTTGCTGATTATAGTTTGTAATTTAAGTTGTACATTTTTGTAACATAGACAATATTTTAGTATTTAAGGCAATTGAATAAACGAAACTGATTCATTCGTAAAAGATTAATTAGAGAGTTTCACTTTTAGACTTCCCCCCACCAGCGGTAAGGAGTCTTTAACTTTCTAAGCTTTACATTTGGTCCTTCGAGCCATTAACGAAACGAATCGGAGAACAATTATATGCGTTACCAAGGCTACAAACATTTGTAAAAGAAAAACTAAACATACTACATTAGTATTTAATCATAATCCTAAAAGGTGTAGCGTTGCCAGGGCTAACACTGGTAGTGAACAAAAGTGTTAACAGTGTAATTCCATTCAGTGATAAAAAAAACGAAACATGGCTGATGAGGTTGAAGTGGTCATCATCGTTGCAAGACAAAAGGCCCTAGCGGAAGAGCTGGAGAAAGCAGCGATAAATTTCAAGAAGGATAGCGTGTCTGGGAAGACTCAACGCTATAAAGAAGAGCGCTTGAAAAAAATCCAAGAAATTTGGGAGGAGCTTAACAACAACCATATAAAAATTAAAGAAAACATAAAACACGATACTCCATATATTGAGAGGGACACATACGGAAAGGTTAAACATATGTTTAACGAACTCAAAACTTTGCTCGAAAATATTACACCTGCAGAGGAAGTGCCTACCTACTCACCATAATACATCAGATAGTACTCTCCAGACTCAAAGATTGAGGAAGCTCCATATAAAAATCGAGGCTATAATCGGAAACATGGAGGAATTCGAGGAAACATTCCGAGAGTATTCGACACAGATGTGTGAATACCAACAAAAAATTCTGTTGGAACAACTGAAAAACATGACAGAATTACATGAAGATTTCATGTCAAATGCAACAGAGCAAGATATGAAATCCCCATATGTCGTTGATCAAAAATATAATGACATCAAGAGAGATATAAACCAATGCCTCCATAGAATGGCCTCGGCATTAGGTAAGACCAGTGAAAAAAAAAGGAAGCGAATCATTCCGACACCAAATTCCCACCTCTGAAGATTCCTACATTTAGGGGAAATTATCTAGAATGGTGTTCATTTGCTGATATATTTTCTTCAATAATACACAACAAGCAAAATTTGAATACCACCGAACAAATGGAATATCTGAAAACGCATTTAGAAGGAGAATCAATGGCATTAATTCAACATCTAACGATCTCAAGTGAAAATTATACATGTGCCTGGGAGACATTAAGGGCACGGTATGGCAATGAGAGTAAGATTGTATCAATGCACTTAGACAAGATGCTTAAGGCTGGTCATCAAGGAACGTAAAGGAAGGATGGCACTCCAATTATCACTCCGGGTCACTTCCTTATTGGATCCGCTCTCAATGCAGTACCTGAACCCTGTTTAGACGATAATATATACGACATTATGGATCCCGCTGGCGGTTATTACAAAATATGACTCAAGATTTCTGGAAGATTTGGTCTACAGAGTATTTATCAAATCTTCAACAACGAGGGAAGTGGAAGGGCACTGAAACGAACATAAACACTAGCGATATCGTGTTGATTAAGTAAGATCGATTACCCCCAACAAACTGGTTGATGGGCCGCATCACCGAAACACACCCTGGGCAGGATAATCATGTTCGAGCGGCAACTATTTACTGCAACAAGAATCAAGAGACCCATAACAAAACTTTGTCTACTACCAATTGAAGATGTAAGGGTATTGTCAAATGAAATAGAAAAACCGAAACCTGTAGAAAACGTTCATCTTGGCCTAAATCATAGCAGATCTACGAAATGGCTGCCGACGAAGAATTCAGAGCCAATGGACCAGTTTCAACCAAATACACGCGACATCAAAAGCTCACACACTTTGAAAAGGGAAGGCAAAACGACTTGTGTAGACTATGCCCAATAAGGTGGTTGTTCTTCACCAGCTTGGTGATGATGGTTCTTGGACAAGGTAAAACATTGACATCGAACGAAGAAATTGATCCCGTAAAGGTTATTCCATTCAAAAACCGCTCAGGAATTTACTTTGAGAAGATTTGAAGCTTAAATCTGATAACCAGTGACTGGAAAATAATTGTCTATTATGACATGATCAATTATTGGAGAGAATTTGAAGGATTCCAGGAACTTGTGAAGGATATGAACGACTTCTGCAGTAAAAAGAGGTCTAATGGATTGACTCACAACATAGTTCATCAATTCAACCATCAACTAACGATTATAAAAAGCAACAACGATGCTGATCACTATGAGCAACAAATTCAGCAAACACGGGCGAATGAGAATCACCTACTTGAGTTGATAAAAAATCAGACCTCAGTAGCAGAAGCAACAAGTAATATATTACAGAAAAATACTGAAACAATTACAGCACAACTGCAAGCATTTCAAACCGACCTAGAGAACCTTAAGAACATGACAGCTAAATCAATCAACCAGAACACAGCAGAACAGATATTTTTAGAAGTGGCAACATATGCGACGTTAGCTATGATAAATTATCAACAGGCACAGAATTCCCTTATGAATGTTTTGACAGATCTTCATCATGCCAAAATGAATGCTCTGGGGATAACACCAGACCAGCTTAGATATCAGCTGATGTTGATAAAGAGCCACTTGCCCAAACAGCTGTCTGTATCAGGAGAGGAAACGCAATCGAGCTTGCTAGGACTGTACAAAATGCTCACAGCAAAGGCGAGACTAACTGATCGGAATCTCATATTCGACTTGAGAGTGCCTTTAGTTAACACAGAAGACTTTGATTTATTCAAGATCATACCCGTTCCGACTCCCCATAACAATGAATACGTTTTTATTGAACCATCGTTGGATTATCTAACAGTCAATCTGTTACGAGAAGCTTACTACAGACTGACAAGGGAGGAGCTAGCTGGCTGCATCAGAACCAGCGGAAAATATCTATGCAAGCAACAGCACCCGATGTTCAACCGCCGGTCCAATGTCAGCAGGTGTGAAATGGATCTACTTAAGCATGCGAAGGAATTTACATCCCACTGTTAATTGCGCAGCATCGAACCATCTCCTATAAGGATTTAGCTAACCAACGGCAACAGTTGGATCTACGTCCTGGACAGGATGTATACCTTTAACGTGATTTGTGGTAGACATATCGTGGAGATATCCTTGCAAAATGACGGGATATTGACACTACAGCCAAACTGTATATTCAAACACGATTCGATGACCATCACATCATATAGCAGTAGTTCCAGTAGCATCAACGCTGCATTATTTCCGTTGGCAAACCTAACAGAGCTGCTGTTTGAAGGCCCAAGGAACATATCCAAGCCGCTAGTTATTCCACACGTCATACTCCAATCGGACAATGAAGACATCAAAATGATAAACAAATGAATAACGGAAATCAAAAATAAGGAGCATTTACCCGTCCCCAACACATCAACAGTACATCCGATTCACCATCGACTGACGTATAGCTTGATCACAGCGCAATTTATTGTATGATCTCCTACATCTTATGGCGATACTGTAAGACCAGAAGACCCATCCAGATAGAGGTCCAGGCTCATGAACTACCACCAATACCTGCAAATAGGCGATTTACTGCCGCCGATTTCTCCGTGGCTTAAAGGGTGGCCCCAACATGTCATGGTGACCACACCAGACAGCTTATTCATTCTCACTTATATAATATTTCAATTTAGTTCCCAGCAAAGTCAGCAAAATAAATATTCTCTTCTTACTGACCTTGCTGATTATAGTTTGTGATTTAAGTTGTACATTTTTGTAACATAGACAATATTTTAGTATTTAAGGCAATTGAATAAACGAAACTGATTCATTCGTAAAAGATTAATTAGAGAGTTTCACTTTTAGACTTCCCCCCACCAGCGGTAAGGAGTCTTTAACTTTCTAAACTTTACATGGAGAGAGATCATTCCTCTGGGATTTTGGTCTACACACTATAACAAAAAAAAACATATGAGAAGGCTACAATGCGCTTTGCGGTTCGTTTAAAATGAAGTCCAACATGTGGGCTTTATGGCGATGGCGATTGTCGAAACATATTATTCAGACATTTTATCAAAATCTTTTATCGTTCGACAAAAAACAAAGCATAGGAGAAAATCGTTGTTTTCTGTCGAACCATAAAAGATTTGCTGTAGGAAAACGCCAAAAAGTGGACGTGGGTTAAAATGATCCATTGACAAAATGTTCACATGAACTTTATTGTTGTTTTTGCATTGAAAGTTTTTTTTTATTTCCTTAAGATTTTAACGAAAACTGTTTTTACAGAAAACGCTCAAAATTTAAGGCCTAAAAATCGGTAGCGTTCAGACTGACGGACAGACAGACATGGCTTATTCGACTTCAACTAGCTATTCTGTGTCGATTCATATACTTTGACGTATAGGTATTTAGATTAATTAGTTCTCCTTGTTAAGATGCTATGTATCAGAACTAATATATCGCTATGGCAGGGTATAAGTATTGCTCAATAGATAATACTAACCCACCCCCACTGTTTTGATGTGTTTTCCTAAAAGAAAATATTTTTTAAAGCTGTGATAGGCTTTAAAAAATATTTATAGCGTATGTCATAGAGAAACGTCGTTTTTTTGACGAATCATTTGTAAGCCACGCCCCTTTTTGGTATTATTAATTTCAAGCATAGAATGGGATAGGGTTTAAAATGATTCGCACAGCGGATGGTACCCTTCTCATTTTAAGGATGTTTACTTTTTTACCGCTAGAATACAGTGATGGCATAACAATTTCATGATAACGGATGATCCAAGTAGAGATACTTTTTTCAATAGCCTTGTTTTGACAGATCACGTGTGAGTCGTGTCATTAGCATTTCATAATGGAAAGACCTACGCGTGAACAACGTTTACAAATTGTTCAACTTTATTATGAAAATTCACGTTCTGTGAGGAATGTGTTTCGTGCACTTCGCTCAACTTATGGTCAACATAATCGGCCTACTGAGCGTACTATTCGCAACACCATCACCCATTTTGAGACTCAGCATTCATTATTGGATAATATTCGACCGAATAGACCACGTCCAGCACGCTGTGAAGAAAATATAGCGGCCGTAGCTGAGAGTGTACACGAAGACCGTGGAGAGTCGATTCGGCGCCGTTCGCAGCAACTCGGATTGACATGTGGAACGACTTGGCGCATTTTACGTAAAGATCTTAAATTGAAAGCGTACAAAATACAGCTTGTGCAACAACTGAAGCCGCTCGACCTTCCCAAGCGACATCGCTTCGCTCTATGGGCTCTTGAAAAGTTCCAAGAAGATCCGACGTTTTCGAGGCAAATTTTGTTTAGCGATGAGGCCCATTTCTGGCTCAATGGGTATGTAAGCAAACAAAATTGCCGCATTTGGGACGAAGAGCAACCTGAAGAGATTGAAGAACTGCCACTTCATCCAAAAACAACGGTTTGGTGTGGTTTGTGGGCCGGTGGAATCATAGGTCCATATTTCTTTAAAAATTATGCCGGTGCGAACGTAACCGTCAATGGCGACCGTTATCGTGCCATGATAACCGACTATTTGATGCCTGAAATTGAAGCTCGTGATCTCGGCGACATTTGGTTTCAGCAAGACGGCGCCATTTCCCACACATCGCATCAATCACTTATTGAGAGAACATTTCGGTGAGCACGTTTTGGGCCGGTCGATTGGCCACCAAGATCGTGTGATATCACACCGTTAGACTTTTTACTGTGGGGATATGAAAAGTCAAAAGCTTATGCCGACAAACCCGCTTCGATTCAGGCCTTGGAGGAAAACATCACGCGTGTCATTCGCCAGTTACCAGTCGAAATGTTCGAACGAGTGATCGCAAATTGGACTCAACGGATGGACCATCTGCGACGTAGCAACGGCCAACATTTGATAGATATAATCTTCAAAAAATAAATGCCAAAGAATGTTCTTTCAAATGATAATAAACATTCTCCATTACATTTGAATTTTCTGTGTTTTTTTTTCTTTAAAAAAGTAGGGAACCTCGAAATGGATCACCCTTTATTTTATGATTCGAATACCTAAAAATCTTTGACAATCAGACTGACGGAATGATATACATACATACGAATATTATTATATTATATTATGCGAATATTATTTACTTACCGATGCTCTTACTCTGCTGCATTTCGTAGTTGAAGTCAAATATACCTGCAGCTTCTAATTGGGCTTTTTTCTTAGCCTCTTCAAGTTTTTCCTTTTTACGTTTTTCTTTGAGCTTTTTTTTCTGTTCGATTTCCTTTTCTTTAATTTTCTGTTTTTGGTCTTTTGTCAATTTTCCAGCATTTAATTTATTTTGATATTCGAAGACATCCATGGTTTGTTCTCTAACTAAAAGAATTGTACCACCCTTAACTTCATCCGGATATGGATGAAAGCAGTTAAGTTTGTCATAGCTATTCGTAAAATGTTAATTGTAAATGTTAAATCAATAATAATTATCATAATATTATTACAATTCCCTGAACCACATACGAACGTTGTCAGAGATATCTTCCATAATCCATGGTCCTCTGATACGAAGAATTCTGATTCGTTCGTCTTCGCAGAGACGTGCAAATTCATCGTCGAATTTTTCTTTAAGAGCTCTATGCTTCTTTGCTTCTGTCATGAGTTCTTTATAAACGTCGAGTTTGTTAGACTTTGGCCTGAATTCCTGCGCCATTCCATAGATCAATAACTTTCGCTCTAGAAGAGCTCTATATTTTTTTCGATCCCTATAGCCTCTCCAGAAAGATTGAATTCTTTGAGCAGATAGGTGGATTTTATTTTTGAAACATTCTTCGCCATTTGTTTCTAAAAAAAAAAGTCAACAAAAATAAAAACATATGACGAGATAACATTCTCCTGTGCGAATATTAAAAGTAAGTATGGCTTACTTTTAAGCCGGCCTCATTTTAGAAATACGTGGACTAGCTACGGCGTAGTTGGGGCCGACATTTAAAAGCGATTATCTCTAAAAAGTGAATGTCAAGAATGGTTATCTACATTAATAATAATGATTTCACTATAAATATGTTTGAATTTTTTGTGTTATTTTGCATATAAAAAACAAAACTCTTGACAAATTAGGTGTTGTAGAACGTAGTCATGCCCTTGAACAGAGATGGTGGCGGATGAACCGAAATGTCAACGGCAGTGCTCAATCCCGTAGTGGATAATGATGGTCCGGTGTTCTAGGGGTATCTAATAAATTGTAAATGGCCCTCCAGGTTGCGGGTTGTTCTTTGGGTTAACTACCCTCCCATGGAAAAAAATTGTTTTGAAGCAACCAATAGCCTCGAAAAGGACGGATTTTATTGTTGACGACCCTGCTAAACGAAAAAACGACAACGACGTTCGTATCTGCACCTGGAATGTGAGAACAATAAACAGGAGAGGTGCTGGCAAGCAACTAAAGAAAACCCTAAACTGCTACAAAGCAGACATTACTGCCATGCAGGCAGTACGATGGGATGTTCCAGGCAGACTGAGGATGAAAAACTGTGAAATATGCTACGGACCGTGTTATTGTGAGCAGAAACAGCGACTTTTCGGAAGCGGATTTGTTCGCAGCAAGGCCAAATTCGCCAACATAAGCCCCGACGGAGCAAAAATATAATATAGCTAAGGAGCTCCTTGCTAAAACCTATGAGCGACTACCGAAGTACGGTGTTAAAATCGTGCTGGGAGATTCAAAGGTAGGAAGAGAAGAAGTATTATCCGAAAACATAGCCTACACGACAACACGTCTTGAAACTTGACTTCGCTACGAAACGAAATGCCACTAAAGACAGCAAATGGTTTCCTCCTTTCGATATCCACAAGGAGACATGGCGGTCTCCAGATCAACAAACGGTCAATCAAATCGATCACATTGTGATAGACAAGAGCAAGCATCGACTCGGACCACTACCTTGTTGTAGCCAAGGTAAGAAATACTGTGAAAAAATTTAATGTCGAAAGACTGCAATCGCAAGACAGTGCCAAGACCTTCGCGCAACGCGTATCCCTTAACCTCTCGATTATACTCGAATGTCGCAGTACAATTGCAACGATGCCAACAAGACATTAGATCAGCCGCAAATGATGTGCTAGGTTTCCTGCGCCCACCAGCAAGAAACCCTTTGTTTGATGAGGAATACCGACGGATGTTCGAAACCAAGAACGAGGCCTACAAAGCTAATCTGCAGATGAAGACGAGAGCTACCATTGAGCTCTATAGGCAAAGAACACCGGCATTTCAGAAACAAGGGAAAAGAGCAAGAAAAGTGCGCGGTAGAGGATATAGAGAGGTGCCACTCCAGGAACGATTTTCGCAAATTTTACAAAAGTGTAAAACGTCCAAGCCAAGAATCACGTCGAGATGAACAAGGAAATATCGCACTTGAGACACAGTCGATGCTGAGGATATGGAAGAACCACTTCTGCAGACTGTTAAACGGCGATGAAGAACAACATTCCGCTGTCAGGCAGAACGAATCATTTAATATTGGCAACGGCATACAGCGAAAAGTGCCAACCACCCGACCTGAGTTAGCTGACGATAGCAATATCTAAACTCAAGCGTAATAAGGCTGCCGGAAATGACGGCCTTCCCACTGAGCCTTATAAAGCCGGTGGTGATGACTTGGTCAATAACATCCACAAACTCGTAAATCAAATCTGGTGAGATGAAAGTACGCCTGAAGAATGGAACCTCAGCATCGTTTGCCCGATCCACAAAAAAGGAGACCTCTGAACTGCTCCAACTACAGAGGCACAAGTCTCCTCAACATAGCCTACAAGATACTATCTGCTGTAATATGTGAACGTCTGAAACCGTTTAACAACAACCTGATCGGCCCTTATCAGTGTGGTTTTAGACCAGAAAGTCCATAACCGATCAGATGTTCACACTTCGGCAGATTTTAGAAAAAACCCAAGAAGGCCAAATCGATACCCACCACCTATTCATCGAATTAGAATCCGCTTACGACAGCATTTATAGAGACGAACTATACAGAGCCATGTCAAGTTTTGATATACCGCCCAACCTAGTCCGTTTGTATATAATGACGGTGGGGAATTCTAGCTGATCCATCAGGGTCAGAAACGACCTCACCGACACATTCAATACCAAAAAAGGATTTTGGCTAGGCGATGCGCTGTCATGTAACTTCTTGAATTTGATTCTTGAGAGGATTGTGCAAAACTACCGAGCCAACACCGTTGTTCCAAAAATTGGTGCAACTACTAGCAAGCGCCGACGAAATTCACATCATTGGTAGGACACAACGTGATGTCATATCCACGTTTGCTAGTCTTTGTTCCCGTTGGCGTTGACGGGCTATGGAGACGAAGATTTAACCAAAAACTATACGAGCTGTATAGGGGCATGCCCCTGTCAAAAAACTCCGCGTTTGACGTTTAGATGGCTGGGACATATATAAAGAATGGACACCAATACTCCGACTTGCAGAATCTTCGATTCCCAGCCAGACGTCGGACGCAGTAGAGGAAGCAGTAGAGGACCTCAACCAACTTTGAGTGCGCAACTGGAAACAGTTGACAGGCTACGGAGACGAAGATTCAACCAAGAACTATACGAGCTGTACAGCGACATGCATCTGTTAAAAAAAAAACTCCGCGTTGGAAAGACGATCCCTAACTTATAAGATGGTGAATATCATCTCCGCCGGCTGCATGAATTTCTGCGGAAAAGTCGTATTTCCGGCAGCCATGTTATTCTTGAGTTAAGATATAGCTTTCCATACTTCACTCACTTCACTTAGGTCGGCTGTTTGGTATTTTTCGCTGTCGTCGCCAATATTGAACGGTTTGCTCTGTCTGACAGTGGAATATTTTTCACCATCATCGTTTCTGCAAAAGTGGTTCTTTCATAGCCTCAGAATCGACTGTGTCTAAACTACGATATAAATTTTTCATATCGACAGGATTCTCTTTGAGCCTTGGATTTGAGGTTTTACACTTACTTGCGAAGATAGTTCCTTGAGTGGCACATAGTTCCTTGAGTGGGTTTCTGATATTGATACCCCATTGTTCACATTGCATCAAACAACACCATAGCCGATGCATAACACCCACGAATTTATCCTTTACACTTACAGCCCGAGTCTGAAACGGCTACAAAATGTTTAACTGTGATGCGTACTCTATGTAGTACTCTTTGCGACGAGCTCCTTGCTGGTGGGCGCGAGAAACCTAACACATCAGTTGCGGCTGATCTAATAGCTTGTTGACATTGTTGCCATTTTTCTGACATTGGATGCTGGTGGTAAGGTGTTCTTCGAGAGGTTAAGCGAAGGTCTCTTACGATTGCAGTCTTTCGACATTAAATTTAAACTAATCATGTCTATTAGCCTAAGTCCGTTAAAATCTCCCAGCACCACTTCGCTTCACTACTTCACTACTTCATCTTTTTCCTCCACCTCACCAGGACGTAAGAGCATATAATATATGTGAATTGTTACAATTCGTGCGCTAATGTCTTGAAAACATAATGACATGGCGCCATTAGTATTCTCTACGGGATTGAGAGCTGCCGTTAGCCTTTCGGTTTATTCGCCATCATCTATGTTCAAGAGGTCTGACTAACTCTTGAGATTCTTAAATAACCTGTTGTCCGAATATGTTGAAGCAGCTCATCTAGGTTCGCTTGCAAGCCGGATACTCCGTGTCAGTCATTCTGATCAGCCTGTCTGAATATGTCCAAATGTCGGCGAGATCACGAGCTTCAATTTCAGGCATCAAATAGTCGGTTATCATGGCACGATAACGGTCGCCATTGACGGTTACGTTCGCACCGGCATAATTTTTAAAGAAATATGGACCGATAATTCCACCGGCCCACAAACCACACCAAACCGTTGTTTTTTCTGGACGAAGTGGCAGTTCTTCAATCTCTTCAGGTTGCTCTTCGTCCCAAATGCGGCAATTTTGTTTGTTTACATACCCATTGAGCCAGAAATGGGCCTCATCGCTAAACAAAATTTGCCTCGAAAACGTCGGATCTTCTTGGAACTTTTCAAGAGCCCATAGAGCGAAGCGATGTCGCTTGGGAAGGTCGAGCGGCTCCAGTTGTTGCACAAGCTGTATTTTGTATGCTTTCAATTTAAGATCTTGACGTAAAATGCGCCAAGTCGTTCCATACGTCAGTCCGAGTTGCTGCGAACGGCGCCGAATCGACTCTCTACGGTCTTCGTGTACACTCTCAGCTGACAGCTACGGCCGCTATATTTTCTTCACAGCGTGCTGGACGTGGTCTATTCGGTCGAATGTTATCCAATAATGAATGCTGGGTCTCAAAATGGGTGATGGTGTTGCGAATAGTACGCTCAGTAGGCCGATTATGTTGACCATAAGTTGAGCGAAGTGCACGAAACACATTCCTCACAGAACGTGAATTTTCATAATAAAGTTGAACAATTTGTAAACGTTGTTCACGCGTAAGTCTTTCCATTATGAAATGCCAAACAATACTAAACAAAAATAACATGACAGCATGACACGACTCACACGTGATCTGTCAAAAAAGGCTATTAAAAAGTATCTCTACTTGGATCACCCGTTACATACACAGTTAAAATCAACAACGGTTCATATGCACGACTTGTAATATGTGTATCTTGAAAATAAAACGGCATTTGTTTTAGTCGGTTCATGGATATAGTCAGAGCAAGATATACGAGATCCGGTTAATTTTGTAGGTCTAAAAAAGATGAATTATGGCAAACATGCAAAAGTAAGTAATAACTTTTTTCTTATATTTTCCCAGTTATATCTATTATATGCATATCAATCGAAAGCTAATAACTTCTTGTTTGTGCAAGTAATTTAGATCGTAAAATTTTTGTTTACTAGTTTTATGTATTTTTTTCGAAGATGTGACCGTACAGTCACGTTAGCACCGCTTGGGCACGTGTTCATTTTGTTAGCAATGTGACTTTACAGTTACGTTGGCACTGAAAGGGTTCGAATTTTTATAGGATATTGCCTTTTTTTTAGAAAATTGTCACTTCAGGAAGCCGTAGACTATCTTCAACAGTTAGATGAAGAAGACAATTCATTTGGTGACATGGTCCATAGTATTTGTATTGAACCACCCGATGAAGATGGAGCCATTAGCGGTGAGGACGATGCCGGTAAAAATGAAGCTGGCACGATTGATGATCTGACCGGAAATCAATTAAGAGCCGGTTGTGAATTAGTCTTTAGAAATGGTCGACATATTGACACAATCAGTCCTGGAAAGCACCTTATTCCCACCGAGAACATGGATGACATTCTCATTAATGTCTTAGATGAGTCAGAATTGAATTTATCACTTGATCAATCGACCCAAGACATACAACAAGGCATAATAGACGCTTCAAGTCCAGATAAACTAATTGAAGAAGAGATAATGGACCATTTGATGCTACCGATTGCCACTAGACTCAGGAAAATAAGTTCCATTCTGTCAGACGTGCCAATGTTTCCTGAAGCAAACTTCGATGACGCATGAGCTTTTCGAGCGTTTTTTTGACGATGAGTTATTGGAACATATCAGCCATTGCTCAGCAAGATATGCCATAAAGAAAAATGGAAAACCAACTCAAGAATTTTCTATTCGTGAAATGCGACTTTTATTGGCATTCGTTTCCACGTTGTAAGGCCTATTGGAATAGCTCTGAAGATCTACGAAACGAGTTAATTTACAGGTCAATGCGGCGAGGGCGATTTGAAGAGATTTTAAGTTAAGTTTCCAAATGGAAATAAGGACAAGCTGTGAAAGTTGCGCCCAATGACAGACCATTTGAAGGCAAATATGCTTAAAAATTTCCATCCCACCGAACAATTATCGTATGATAAAAGCATGATAGCTTACTATGGAAGACATGGTTGGAAGCAATTTATCAAAGGTAAGCCAATAAGATTTTGTTATAAAGTCTGGTCGCTGTGTACGCCCTCGGGGTACTTGGTAAATTTCGAAATTTACCAAAAAAAAAATCCTCGTTCAAACCTGAAATATGAGGAACGATTTGGCAAATGTTCGGCAGCTCTTCTATCAATGATTGATGAATTCCCGGAAAATATCAGAGGGCTGCCATTTTCATTTTATTTTGACAACTTGCTTACAGGTTTTTCACTTCTCACATATTTAAAAGCCAGAGGATACAATGCAACAGGTACGATTCGTGAGAACCGTATTCCTCCAAGTTGTCCGATAGAACACAAAAAAAAATTAAACAAATTGTCTCGTGGAATGTATAAATCTATAAAAATGTTAGAAACAGGTATAAGTTTAACAAAATGGGCTGATAATTCTATTGTTTGCATTGACTCAACTTGTTATGGTGCCTTGCCAACCTCAACAGCATCTCGTTATTCCAAACAAAGTGGAATGTGGGTATTGTTCGACAATGTGCAAGCACTATGTACAATAAATATATGTGCTGTGTCGATCATCTTGATCAAAGTGTGAACAATCACAGAATTTCATAGTTGGTAACTGCAACGAGGATTGAAGCCATTATCCCATTTGGAATTCAAACGATCGATCGCTGTGTATTATTGCACACACTGCGGTGAACCACCAATTCAACCAGGGCCGAAGCGAAAACGGCTTGAAGATGTTTTGACGAAAAACATTCGTTATGACAGAACTGACCATTTTGTAGGTCCACTCGACAAAAGAAGACGTTTCGCAGGTGATAATTGCAAAAGCGCTATGAGTACTTGCTGTATGCAACATTGGCCTTTGTGTAAAATGTTTTCAACAATTTCATACACTAAATAAATAATTTTTGTTAACAACCAATTATTTTTTTATTAATAAAAATAATTGCAGATGAACTTTTTGAAATTTATTCGTGGTGTTCTATGTCTTTTTGTAATTTTCAGGTGATCCTAAACAAGCACCCTAGCAGTGCCAGCGTAACCGTATGGTTACGGCACTGAAGTGGCCTTACCTATATAACCTGGACAGGTGAAACCGAAAAAGGTGCAAACTTGCACTTAAGGAAGTCTAACCTAAAATCCCTATAAGTTAGGTTGAAAAATTCGAACATAGTAATTACAGCACTACCCGGGTTAAGGTTTTACAAACTAGTTAAGAACGAACGGACGTACATACATAGCTAGATCAACTTATGTAACAAAATATGTATTAAAACAAATTAAACTACACCTATGGGATAGGGTATACAAGACAACCTTAAGGATTCATTTCAACTTACCTTCATCATATTGTGAAGAATCAATTTCGTCTGTAAAATATTCTTCCAGCTCCACGTTGAATTTTTCATCGTCTATTTGTTTCGCTTCTGATTCCTCCAATTCAGATAATTCGTCCTCTATTAATAGATGTACTGGTGGGTGAAAGGGCTTTTTGTAATAGTTGAATGCACCGATATCTTTCTTTTGGATATAGTAGTTAGCATCAAACCGAGTTCGTTCTACTGGAAAGAGCATTTCCTGTGTTCGTTTGTGAGTGAATTCATATTTGACTTTTACATCTTCTCGAATTTTTGGTTTATAAAGTTCTGGATTGTACCGAATATTTGTAAGATACCGACGTCCACTGCGTGCGCGTTCATGAGCCTGTATTAAGGTTACAGCGGACTTTAATCTCTGTTTAAATAAACACTCTGGAGCTTGCATCCCATGTTTTGACGACTTCTCTATCCATTTATGTGGTATTTTTTGTGTCTCATTTATTATAGGTTTTTCTACTTCAGGATAAGTTGAAGCAGATTCAGTCTTAGACTTTCTAGATCTTTCTATCATCTCTTGAATATTTGCTGATCGCCAATATGGAAAATATTTTGGTGTCCATACCGTTATATCATCAGGCGTAAGTCGTCTTTCAATTAGAGTTTTGTCAATATATACGAATTCCGACAACTCCAATTTTTTAAGCTCATTTTTCAGTTCCAGGAGCCTTTGAGTGGAGGCCTCAACCAAATCCTTGATTATATATCGCCTTTGTACTTGGAATGCATGATGATATACGAAGCCCAGTTTGTTCACAAGTTGTACATAACGAGCATACAATTCAGCAAAAATGTAATGGGTAACAGCTTTGTCGTCAGTTGGTTTTAATGCCTTAAAAACCTCTTGTCGTTTTAGAACGTCTTCGAGGTCTTTTTGTGTGGCAATCCAAAATTTATAATTGCTATCGAAAGACATTTTTTCTAGTAATGTAGTATATAAAAAATAAAACTATTTGAAATTTGAGCGACTGCTATAACTTATTGTTATAAAAGTGCTTGGTCCTAATATAGCAAGTATTGGTTTCGTGAACAAATTTGGGCTCTAGATTTTAATCAATATAAAATTACGTTGGTGCCGAAGCCAGTCTTTTCGGTATGTTGAAGAAACTTTGATATTCCAGGTTCCAGATCGTCTGCTTAAAGAGCTAGTAGGTACGTTCCAGTACAGATTATATCAGCACACAAGCGATTCCACTTAGCGGATGCCTATTTGGTGCCAAGTAGATAGGTACGTTGAAAGTAGATATGTAGTGAACCCTTGTTTTAAATCCTGGCGCTGACCTGGAGATAACAGCGGGTGGGGGATGTGTACTCACAAGCAACCAATCTTTGAGCATTAAGCTTGGAAATGACTAGGACAGCTGAACAGGTAGTTTTAGGATCAAGCAACCGCGAGCGGCCACAGGATCGAAGAGAGTAGAAGGATGTCTTGCCTCTTTTTTAAGAGGTATAGAACTTTAAGTCGACAACACTATTTTAACTACTGGCGGCCATTTCGTCTGCAAATTTATTTTGAAAATCATGGCTTTGTTCGAAATACGTATCGCGCACAACTTCCATTTTGCCTTCAACGTAATTGTCTTTCAGAGCAATTAATTCTATTTAGTATGGAACGTTATTTTTTTTAATTTTAAATAACTTTTATTTCAACATAAATTTAATACATAAAAAAATGTATCACTGAGTCTATAAGTTTTGTTCTATGACCGTCTACCAGATTGACAATTTATCAATCTGGTAGACATAGAAAGTTTTAAAAAGAAAAAAAAATAATTTCGGTAAGTGAAACTTAGAAATCTTCATCAATTATATATTTTCTGTATTTGATCGAAACCACAGCATATTCGTACAATGTCTTCCACCCCTTTTCAGCATTGAAGATACCCATAGCATCATCCTCATTTAGAACAGATTTACCAAAAAACGTATACGGAATACCTTAAGTAC
This sequence comes from Rhingia rostrata, assembly GCA_949824845.1. Classification (NCBI taxonomy): domain Eukaryota; kingdom Metazoa; phylum Arthropoda; class Insecta; order Diptera; family Syrphidae; genus Rhingia; species Rhingia rostrata. Next base: position 76,651,680 of record OX463757.1, on the reverse strand, counting down.
TGGGAGATTGCTATAAAGTGGAACACGTCTTCTCTTATTTTCAGATTACAAATGCTGCACAGGATTGGTAGGTCTGGACGGTGTGGTATGAAATTTAGATTTACTAACTATCCTCTTAACTTAAAGATCATACTAAATACTAATTTTCCTAAAGAGCTATGGTTTGGAAAATAAGTTCCATCGAGAAGGTGATGAATCATTATGCTGTAATAACACCTATACTGGGAGGACCGACCTTCGTGAGAGTCCTTTTCGTATTAGATGTGGGCTGTTTCTCAAGCAGAATATCAAATTGGTTTCTTAACGTAGTCAGTTGGTCATATTGTGTTAGGAGCAAACCTAGGCCGTAGTAGCATGCAGTCAGGGTGTCCGTTATTTGTATGGACAAATTTATTTTGCGAAAATTTCCAAGTCTCACCCCCCAAAAAGTTGAGGTTTGATGCAAAAACGACTCTCCAAAAATTTTACGCCCCTATGACCACGCCTTCCCGTGCCGACTTAAGGTTGAAATTTTACTCCATGTCACTCATACGTCACACAATGTGAAAACAATTTTTAAAATCATAAAAACCATTCCATGCAATCTAAAATAAGACAAGACTTGGTACATCAAATTCTCATGAAATGAAATGTAACCGTTATATATTTTTTGAAATTAAACTTGTTTGGGCTCGTCGGGGTAAATCCAAACTTACATGTAACGACATGTATCGACACGACATGTAACGACTTGACAAACAACAAGCAAGAACGTAAGCATAAGAGAGCGCTCTGTAGTGAATGTTCTTTGTCCTAAGCTACTACTGGCTATCAAAAGAAGAAATGCTTTTAGTCTTGCGAGGTGTTGGAAGCGATATGGCATTATCATTGAGAAATAAAAATAACATTTACTTGGTTGGAGGTATTGATTTCAACATAACTGGATCAAAATTACCATCCAATAGACAAGTACTGTCAGTTTTTTTTATAATATCAGAGTAGTAAAATTAAATACTCATGAAAGTGCGAACTTAGTGATGCGTGAAGTTATGATTTTTTGGGAGAAAGCCAGAATACCAACGAAGCAAGGTCAACATTGCATATCTAAAGTGTTAAAAGTATATGATGAGTGGCGTTATCTGCAAAAAAAAAATAATAAAAAAATGGACAAGTTTTTCGTGATAGAGAAAACGCATTCAAAAATAATTTGGACAATCTTTTTGATGTTGCCCATGCTGATGCTTTGTCAATGCTGAAAATAGAAGAGGATAGGCAATTCCTTATTAATCAACGACAACCAGGTCAAGTAGGTTGTATGGGGGCTGTTGACTACATCTATGCAGAAATTGAGAAGAAACGAGAAAAGCGAAAACAAGAAGAATTTAACCGTCAACACCAACACATTGCCAATAAAATTCCGAAAAATTGCAGTGGGAATTTATGTGAAGTCGAATCAGATTCAGAAGCGGAAGAAGTTAATGAGTTCACTTCAACATCACCGTATCAGCAATCAGCGGAAAACAGGAGGGCAATTAAACACTTCATCACGCCAAAATTAGTCGCAGTCCTAGACCGTTGTCAAGTAAGCGCCCGAAATTCAGTTTTTATATTGCAAGCTACAGCAGAAGCTTTGGGCCACAACTTGGATAATTTAATAATAACGAAGACCTCAATCCATCAACAACGTGAAAAACTGAGATGTGAGCGTGCTCAAAGAATAAAAGCAAAGTTTAAGGAATTTCAACAACAATTTTTTGTTGTTCATTGGGATGGAAAGTTACTGCCCGCATTGAGTAAGTGAAAAAATTATTCTTAAGTACACAAATTTATATATATATTTTCATGGTTTAAGATGTTAATGAGAAAGCTGTTGAACGCTTACCAATAATTATTACTGGAACCGACATAGAGCAGATTCTTGAGATTCCAAAACTTGATAATGCATCTGGGGAATCGCAGGCAAAAGCTGTTTTCAATGCATTGGAGAAGTGGGAGTTGAAGGACAAAGTTAAAGCATTGTGTTGCGATACTACGGCTTCAAACACTGGTCGATTGAATGGAGCGTGTGTTCTTTTGGAAAAAAAAGCTTGGTAGAGACCTGCTTTACCTCCCTTGTCGCCATCATATATACGAATTGATCTTGAAAGCTGTATTTGAAAAAAAATTGCCCCATTTAACAACAAGTCCAGATGTGCCATTGTTTAAAGCATTTAAAAACTGTTGGCAGAAGATTAACCCTACAAAAATAACTAGTGGAATGGATCATGTACGTTGCCGTTATATCATACAACCCGTAGCGGAAGAAATAATGACTTTAGTTTTGGCAGAACTAACAAAAACTCAAATTAGGGAGGATTATCGGGAATTTTTAGAATTGACAAAATATTTTATAACTGAAGATAGAGGATTTGTAACAATTCGACCGCCTGGAGCTATGCATCAAGCGCGATGGATGTCTCGAGCCGTATATTGCTTAAAAATATTTTTGTTACGAAACCAATATTCCATTTCGGCAGATCAAACATCTGCATTAGCAGATGTTTGCATTTTTATCGTAAAGTTTTATATTAAAGCATGGTTCAACTGCCCAAATGCCTCCGAATCTTGCGTTAATAATTTAAAATTTGTACAAGACCTTTTACTGTACATCGAAAACGATACAGTTACGTCACATGCAGCTGTTAGCAAATTTTGTAACCATTTATGGTATGTATCTTGTTGAAGAAACTTCTGCTTTTGCTTTTTTTGATGAGAGATTGAATACCACTACAAGAGCAAATATGCTGAAGGCGTTAACAAAAAAGGAAAAACTTTGCTCGGAGAAAAAGCTGATGACTGCCCATAAGGATATAAAAGAATTCTCAGGTTAAATATTAAATGAACTTCTATAAATACTTTTGCTAAAACTAACATTACTACTATGTTTTTTGTTTTCAGGAAAATCGATCGATTTTTTTATTACAAATAGAAGTATGAATTTATTTACACGGTTCAATATAGATTCCTCTTTTTTAAAAAAGGACCCTCAGAAATGGAAAAATGAGGAGTCTTATATCGATGGAAGAAACATAATTAAGAATTTGAGGGTCGTGAATGATACTGGAATGATAGTGGAAGATTATCACGGTCTGATAACAAAGGATGAAAATCAGATGGCATATGTAATGCAATGTGTTCACGGGCATAGAAAACTTTACCCTAATTGTACAAAAATTACCTTGAATAAAAGCTATGGAATTTAAACACTTTTCAAATTGTATTTTTGGTTGCATAAAATGGTTTTTATAATTTTAAAAAAACGTTATAGGTCTTCATGGCGTATGAGTGACATTGAGTAAAATTTCAACCTTAAGTCGGCACTGGAAGGCGTGGTCAAAGGGGCGTCAAGCCTCAACTTTTTGGGGGGTGAGACCAAACATTTTTACACTTTGACAAATAACGGACACCTGCAGATGTTTCCACTTTTGGCCTATTTTCCTCTCGTTCTTATGACATGTGTTAAGACTAGTTTCGGTATCCTTTAATCTTTCATCGCCATCACTTTGATTACGTAGTTAAAATGCATTTTAATCGTGTCTAAAATCAAGGGTGGTGTTCCAGTTTCAAGATTAAGATATAATTTGGTGTATTACTCGCAGTCGGAAAATCCTGTTAAGAAAGCAACGGAAAAACTTTTCTACTGCTTCAAAGGAACAATATCTCCATACTTGAGCTTCATATAAAAGAATAGAGGCTGCTGTTGAGCTAAACAGTTTTAGCTTTGCACTATGGGATACACATCTATTTGTTATGTATCCCATAGTGTATCCCATAGTGCTGTGCAAATTGTACCGGAATATAAATATCTGGGAGTACTTGTGTCTGCCAACTTTCCGAAGCCAAGCGAGCTACATCTTCGATTTGAAATAAACACAATTGTCTTGTACAATTGTGCTTATTCCAAGCAAATCGAGGAAAGTTTGCTCTCAAGGTGTTTGTTCATATTTAAATTGGCAGACACAAGCACTCCCAGATATTTGTATTCACGTACAATTTCCACAGCACTTCCATCATATGTGTGCTTTTTGTACCGGCAGTACCGCCCACTACCCCCTCTAAACACCTTCATCTTTGATTTATCCAGATTAACCACCAGGTTCCAGCATTTACAATACTCCTTTAGCCTGTTCATCATAAGTTGCATCCCACCAATTGAGTCCACAAAAAAGAAAATGTATTCTGCATACATCAATGCGCGTATCACTGTTTGGTCAAGCTCTATAACACCTCGAATAGCATCAGTTATAACATTAACGAACAGCATAAATAGCAGAGCCCTCAGAATACAGCCATGCTTTACACCCATAGAAGTTGGAAATTCATTTGATATTGAATTACCATCCCAAACATGGGCTATGTTGCTATCATACATCGCTCCTAAAATTCGGATGATTTTACTTGATACTAAAAGTCCATACAATTTATAGAAGAGTGCTTAACGTAATATATAATCAAAAGCCGCACGAAAATCGACGAAAAAGGCGTACAATTTCTTATGCTTTTTTTAAAAGCTTCCGCAATGTTTATTATCGAAAAGATTTTGTCAACTGGGGAATACTCTTTTCTGAATCCTGCTTTGAATTCCGAAAAAAACCGTCTTATTATTGACCCACTAGGTAAGTCTATTAAATATCTCAGCAGCAAATAACTTAGCAGATGTGTTTAAAAAGAAATTCCTCTATAATTGGATGGGTTACTGCGATCTCCTTTTTTGTGTATCGGAAATATATATGACTTCTGAAAACACTCAAGAATAACAATAGCAGCGCAGTCATGAAATTATTCGTACAGGTTTTGTAGAACTCAAAAAAAATCGATCTTCACCTGGAGCTTTATTCTTCTTGGCATTCTGGATGACTTCTTGTACTTCCAGCAACGAAAACGGCGCATCCAAGAACTCATCTACAAATAGAGGGGTAGCATAGTGGAAAGGTGGTGACAGGACGGCCGCGTTCAGAAGTTTGTTGTAGTGATCTTTTAACTTTAATGCATTAGTAGGTAATGCAATAACATTTACTTGACCGTTCAAATATTTAACAGCCGTCCAAAACTCTGCAGAGGAGCGCGAGATATTAATAACAGCAATTTTATTCTGCTCATAGGCTGCCTTTTTTGCATGGCTAATACGCTTAAAATCCCTATTTTCTTCTACGTAGTGTTTTAAATATGTCACCGTAAATTTTCCTCACTATTTTTCTCTTTCTCGCCCTCTCTGTCATACCATTTTAGCTAGAGAAAACCTAGACTTAGGTTTGATCCTCAATTTAGCACCACATCTTTCAGTCTTATATAGTCCCTCTGCCAATAGCTATCTACAATTTAAGTAAATGGGCCCTACGTACAGACCTCTACTGCAAGACGTTATATCCAGGACGTGTGTTGTCTGTTTGTACAAACTCAACTTCTCATGCAACGGTCTCTTGCGATTGCAATCTTTCGATATTAAATGTTTTCACAGTATTTCTGGATTGTTGTCGCGTGGTGGATATTCGCATTCTTACCTTGGCTGCAACAAGGTAGTGGTCCGAGTCGATGTTACCTCCTCTGAATGTTCGGACATCCAAACTACTGGATGCGTGCCTCTTGTCTATCGCAATGTGATAAATTTGGTTAACCGTTCGTTGATCTGGAGACCACCATGTCCTTTTATGGATATCGATGTGAGGAAACCGTGTGCTGGCTAGAGTTGCATTTCGTCCAGTGGCGAATTCAATTAGCCTAAGTCCGTTACCAGACGTATTGTCATGTAGGCTATGCTTAAAGACAAAACTGCTAAAGATGTCTTCTCTTCCTACCTTATTAGATATCCCTGGGAGACGGGGCCATCAGTATCCACTACGGGATTGAGCGCTGCCTTTGGCCTTTCGGTACATCCGCCACCATCTCTGTTCAAAGGTCCTGTCCAGGTTTGCCTGGGACAGCAGGTCGGGTATTCATTCAGTGCTATTCTGTTTATAGTGTTGCTGGTTTTCCTCTTGCTATCAACACTCGCACTTATCGTTTAGCAAGTCAAGTCCGGTTGGATGAGACCAGTACCCGATGGTTACATATAAGCAATATATACAAACAAAATGCGAAACTATGGCAAAAGTGGAATTTTAATGAAATACACAATCCCGAACAACAATTTTTTGAAATTGATCTCGCTCGAGAGCCACATATTTGTTTTAAAAGCACCATCGTCTGTATTGCTTATCGCTCTAATATTACACGCCCGCGAACACTAGTTTCTGCAAAATTAATTCTTTCACGAATCGACTATCAGTTGTATATTAGCTGCATATAAGCGTGTGTTTCCGCACCTTGGCCCCACCAAGTTTGGATAGAAGTCATTAGAAAGCTTACCTTTCACTGATGAAACAGCGAGTCGCATTCACAATGAAAGGATTGCAGTTATTTTGTTTTATTTTTATTAATAAAATGTTTACTACTTTTCACACATTGTTTCGTAATCATGAATTAAGTTTGATTGAAAATTATATATAGACAGTAGATGATAATAAGAAACTGATACGAATGCCAAGAATAATATTGTTATAAGCAAGCCGCAGTACAGTTCATATCAGTATTTCAATGACCAGCAATCTGTAAATTACAACAATAGCGCCACATTATGCACTTGCTTAAACCTTAAACTATAGTTTAGTGGGTAATAGTAGAGAAAACATATTTATACGAAAATAAATGATTCTAATTAAGCAAACCCAAATGAGGTCGCCATAAACATATTCAATATAAAAGGTTGTCGTCCGTTTACAATCTAGGGAATACGAAAAGGCACCACGATGTCTTCATTATGTTCGACTCGTATTTCATTAACTGCAACTTTAGCTTTACTAACAGCTGCCTTAATCTAAAAAGAAACAACAAAAACCCCACATTCAATAATTATAGAATGACTCATGAACTAAGTTACACAAGTAACAAAACATAAACATATACAAAAGTTATCTCACTTGAGCAAGGTCTACAGCAGATATTGGTACAGAAGTCAAGTAATATTCCGGATTTGGAATGTCCTTAAGAAAACCTGTTGAAGTAAACGAAAAATACACATTAAGAAAAAAAGCAATTCATTGAGGACTCATATTCGTTTATACCCATTGGCACTATTCCTGGATGCTGGACAGTATTCCATTGCTGCATAAGGCGTTGGTTGTAAAATTTGATTCTGTCGTTGTATTCTTGGTGTTCTATGTTGTGAGAATCCATTGCACCAACATCAATCATATTTCTAAATGTGGATACCAAATAAATAATTCGCGACCATTTTGATGTTTGTACAATTTACACATCTTACATTTCTGTATTTTGAACAAGACGACTTAGGGCATTCTGCTCATCTTTTTTCGGCAAGGATTGCGAGTACTCATTGCTAAGATTGTCTGAATTTGTTCGTCTTAATGCTGGACTATTATTGACCGGATCCACCAGTAGATGTGTACGTTCATTTGGTTCTAAGCCCTAAATATACGAATTAAAAATAAAAACCCATTTCCCCCAGTGATTATATGTCTAGACCCAAAGACAATGGATGTTATATTTTTCTCTTACCTGAGTGCTTAGATCTTCTGCACAATTAATGCAACTGCAAAATTTTGATAGACAATTCAGAATAGGGCGAACAAAATCCATTTTGAGTTAAATATGTCGCATTACAGATCAACTAAGGGAAATAACAATGCAGACACGGACAACAAAACGAATAAATTATCAAAATTTCAATTTTATTTTGATTTCTAGCGACAGGCGGCGACGAATGTCAAATCTGAAAATCAGCTGAGGTAGTTAAGTTGCTGTCAGAAAAATGAGTTGCCAAATGCTGGTCATTTTATTAAGATTTAAGGGTATTCACTCACCCGCCTCGTTGGCAAAAACGATTAACTTATGAGGTTTTTCATTGGTAAAAAAAATCAATTGTTTTTTTTATTTAGATCTGTCAAAAGACTTAATTTGACAGTTGTTGTGTTCCATTGGGCGAAAAAAATAATTTTTTTTCTCTCAGATCAATTTTGCAGATCTGGATTTTTCAGCAAATTTACCCCTCCTTGTACAATACAATTTTTCGTTTTGATGCAATATTACTTCAGACAGACACGAATTTGTAACAATGCAACCACAGAAAAAATCAATCTGAAATCCTGTTCCATTGGTAACAAAACAGATCAAAATATAGATTTACCAACGGGAAACGCAATTAGAGCCCAGTTATAACGGGTGATTTTTTAAACGTCGTTTTTTTTAAATCTTATAAAACACTCAAATTTGCATTAAATATTAAAAATGTTTATTGTAATCGATTTCGAGCATTTCACCCTGTGTTCCACGAAATACGCGTGTTTTGTTATCCTGTAAGGCTAGACTAACGACCTTACATAACTCCACAAGAGATAATCAAGAGACGTTAAATCGCATGATCTTGCAGAAAACTCACAGGACCATTTTGAGAGATAAGCTGCTCACCAAATTCATCCTTCAACACTTCCATTATTTCACGAGGTATGTGGCACCGTCTTGATAAAACCACACCAGGTTCAACTCAGCCAACTGGGACAAAAAAAAGTCGCGTATCATGGCACGATATCGTTCGCCGTTGAAGGTAACGTTTCTTCCACGGTCGTCTTTGAAGAAAAATGGACAGATGATGGCACCAGCCCACAAACTACACCAAACTTTGTTTTTTTTTCGGGGTGCATCGGTAATTGTTGTATGGCATGTGGCTGTGCTTATTTACGTATCCGTTGAGCCAGAAATGAACTTCATCGCTGGTCGCCATAATATGGTCGTAACAAATGGTGCACATTTTTTGCAGAGCACGAATTTTGATAATAAATTTCAATAATTTGCAATCGTTGCCCATTTGTAAGTCTTTCCAAGATTAAATGGCAGAGTATACTGAACACTTTTCACTTTGACAGATGACGTTTGGATGCCATTACTAACCAGTGCTGCTAACCTGAAAAACTTACAAATGGCTTTTTTACAAATTCAATCTTTGGCGAGTTGGTGGCAAAACAAAGCTTATAGATTTTAAAACATGATTATCCAAAAATATTTAAATTTTCTAATAATAGTTTTCGCAGCAAATCAATTTTTATTTTTCACTGATCAAGATTTATTTTGGTGAAGTAATGATTGCCATTCCACCGAACTGAAACGGAATTTTCCAATAATTTCTATAAGAAGTTATGGGGGTGACATTTCAATTCCATCATGTGTTGTGTTCCAATGAAGTCGTTCAATGATAGCTATAACTGGCCCTAAGTGTCCAGTTATTGCAAAGGATCTGAAATTTTATTTCCATGGCCTGGTTATAGGAATAATTGGAAAATGGTGTTAATGTTAATGTTGCAACAATTGATTTTCTGCGAAAACCATAATTAAAAAATAAATTCCTGAAAAATTCCAGGATAAGCTTGTAGGCAAAACGTAACGGTCTGCAAATGTCTTCTATACTTGATAACCAATTTCTAAAATAAAACGAGTGGTGGGTGCACAACTGGGTGGTACACAACTTTCTCTTTCACAGCGAGTTAATTTGACATTTTGAATAATTTGGCTAAAAATTATATAAATTATGTCGAAATGTGATCATACGAACGTTTATTCCGTAATTGAAGGTAATCGGTGTCCATGTGAATAATAACGATTTTCCGTTATTGGCCAAAACTGAAAATTAAGTTTAGGGATAATTGGGCCAAAACTAATTATTTGGTACTCATGAAAACAGTTAAAGTAGTATACGAATTAAATTTCATTCAATTTAGCCAAACAGTTTGCGAGAAATTGACAAGTTTCTTTATATGGCCTATATGCAAAAATCCGTTATTTGGATTTTCTCCAAAAAAATGGATATGTACTTTTGTTTAATCAAAATTGTCTTAGCCGTTTTAGAAAAAAATTCAGGTTATGTATGATTTTTATGTGGCAGGTATAATATCATTCTCTTTGTAAGAGGAATTTAATATTAGTGTCATTATGTTTTGTGTTCCACTTCCAAGTTTCTGTTTGGACTCCTGAACTCAAATATATTGGCATTTGAAACACCTTTTCAAAACTAGTACAAGAACTTAATGCAAAATTTCGGTCTGACAACTCCCGTCATAAAGTTGTCATGCTGTCATCGATTGCCATTGCACCTGCACCCCTGCACATCACTTGATTTCATGCCCACAATTCTTATTTCAAATTCTGTGATTTTTTGTCGAAAAGTTTTGTAGGGAACAATGTAAAGACTTAAACATTTTATTAATATATATTACCAATTAAATTGTTAAACCATTCAGCTTCATTCGAAATGAGGGCTATTGTTATATTGTAAGTAAAACATCATGTTTATGAAGAAAACAAAATCATAATACGGTGAAACATTGTCTAATAAGAAGCCAAACATTGATTTTCAACTCCTTCCGCTAGATTGTACTTATGTGTCGCACTCGCCTTGCTAGCTGTAACGCTTTTCTTTATTGCAATTTATGCCTTGCGACGATGGATCTTAACAAAAAAGGCAAAGATTCACAAAGGCAACAACGACGTCAATGTCGGCATCTTTCATCCGTACTGCAATGCCGGTGGGGGTGGAGAACGGGTACTTTGGTGTGCTGTGCGGGCACTTCAGGTAACAGTCTCATTAAAATAAGTGCGCAATTTTTTTTTATTGTTATTTTGTATGCAGGCAAAGTACGATAATGTAAAAATAATAATTTACACCGGCGATGTGGATGCGTCCCCCAATACAATACTCAACAAAGCGGAAAGTGTATTTAATGTATCTGTTGACCAGGACAACATAAGTTTCGTTTACTTAAAGAAACGTCATTGGGTGGAAGCTAACATGTATCCCTACCTTACACTCCTCGGTCAGAGCTTGGGATCGCTAATACTTGGATTAGAAGCTCTTTTCAAATTTCCCCCAGATGTGTACATCGACACAATGGGTTATGCATTTACCTTACCGCTGTTTCGTTTCCTTGGACAGTGCAAAGTAGGATGTTACGTGCACTATCCAACAATTAGCACGGATATGTTGCGACGAGTCAGATGTAGAGAATATGCTCACAACAATCAAGCTTATGTCGCTCGAAATCCATTCCTAACATGGGCCAAGCTAATGTACTACAAAATCTTTGCTAAGGTAAGACTTTGACTAGAGCCATAATTTCAAAATACATAATTTACAGATTACATCGATCCAAAATATATAACCCGCCCCTTAGCTAACTGCTTCCAAGTGCGTAATACAAGTTGGTTGAGTTCGGTGTCTACTTGTGCGCAGCACCACCGTCTGGCTGCAGGTCTTCAACACAAATGGGACCGTATAATCTTTTGCTCAAAACGACCAATCATTTCTTCATCCACTTTTGATACGGTCCATGCTTTAGCGTATGGAGCATTTGGTTGATCAGGGTCATATATAGTTCGAGTAACTCGCCTTTTTCCTCCGAAGTTTTTTTTTTTTTTCGTTGGTGATAGTATTTCATATTACCTCCCTGTCTCTTTATATTGCTTGGTAGAAAGGCCGCCATTTCAGGTAGAGTTGTGCAGCTTAACTTAAGACATCAGATTGGGTGGTTGGAAATTTTGGATGTCATTGCTCATTTCAATCCACCTGGTAGCGGGAGCTCGTTCGTCATCACCGTGTAACAGCCTAAAAATGATTTTTCTTTACAATTCCATTGAATTCTGTACATTTTCCTCCTGCTGCCTCATTTAAGGCTGCAAGCGTCTTATGGGAATTTTTATCAAACTAGCCGATTCTTCATTTCGTCGTCATTGATATAAATGGACGTTAGGGCTAGTACAGCTTCATCTAAAACTGTTCTAAAAGTTCTCAAAACAGTACGTCCAGACACTTTTTATAATTTTCTACTTTCTATGGCGAAATGATATAACCCTACCACATTCACCCTTCGTGGCATTGGCATCTTCACAGCAGCACCGTACATAATATTCCACAGAAGAACCCCTACAACAGATCCTTGTGGAACGTCTGCTGCCACGTTGTAGTACTCTGTTGACACGTGGTAGTACTTACTGTCGTAGCTTGTAGAATCTAGAGAGGATGGACGAAAAAGAGGCGACTCCTGGAGGTTTATTTCCCTTAGGGAAATAATTTTTATCTTCCATTGGTCCCACTTTAAGCCATGTATGATTCTGAGAAGCATTATTTGTTCTGATGACTTCTTTTGTTCTGTCGTCGTTAAACTCTATTGCAGCAAATAGATTGCTTTCAATTCCATTTCTCATAGATTGACGTATGGATTTTCTGTCATTGCACTGATCCACTATTTCGGTTTGCTCACCTATCCTGTGGAGTACAGTAGGATTCGCTGATGGTTTGCTCTCGGCAAGCCGGAGTGTCGACTGTGTATGCTCGGGTGCTATCCTATCCTTAAAGCTGGCGGGCTGGTATTATTCGATAGGTCTGGTCTTTTTCTCGCATCTGTTGTAGCGTGGAGTATAACCGCATTATTAAGTTGGCTGCAACGAATAATATTTCTTTTCGATGTACCCCTGGAAATATCCGGACACCCAAAATATTGCACCCGTTTCTTTTCTAATTACTTACTTAGTTACTGAATTGGCGCTACAGTCCTCTCCAATTAGCCCGGTCCGTTGCTAACTGCCACCAGTTTGCCCACTCCATGTTGGTTCTAGTCTTCTTCTACTGCGTCCGACGTCTGCCTGGGCGCTGTACAGCTATAGTTCGTGGTGAACGCAAACGGGACCTTAGATTTTTCGAAGAATTTTCCTCTCGGATCGACCAAGGATTTCTTCATCCATTTTTTATTGATACGGCTCCAGCGCCGTAGAGCAGGACTGGGATGATCAGGGTCTTATATAGGATCTGCTTAGTAGTTCGAGTGAGGGCTTTACTACTAAATTGCCTTTTTAGCCCGAAGAAACAGCGGTTGGCAAAAGTAATTCTTCATAGACTAAGTCCTGTACTAAATACCTCAAAGTTATATCTTTCAATGGTGACGTTCTGTCCAATTTGTCGATGTTGTGTGTCCTTTCGTGTTGACAGTGTGTAATTAGTCTTACCCTCATTACTGCTAAACCCATTTTTGCCGCTTCTTTCGCTATACAAGCAAACGTGGCTATGACATCACGTTGTGTCCTACCAATGATATGAATATCGTCGGCGTCTACTAGTAGTTGCACCGATTTTTGGAAAATTGTGCCTCTGGTGTTTGCTCGGGAGTTTTGCACAATAATATCAAGAATCCTTTTTTGGTATCGAATGTGTCGGTGAGGTCGTTTCCGACCCTGATGGAGCAGCGAGAATTCTCCATCGTCATCCTACACAAACGGACGAGTTTGGGCGGTATACCAAAACTAGACATGGCTCTGTATAGTTCGTCTCTATAAATGCTGTCGTATGCGGCATTGAAATCGATGAATAGGTGGTGGGTATCGATTTGGAATTATTAGGTTTTTTTTTCCAGGATCTGCCGAAGTGTGATTATTTGATCGGTTGTCGACTTTCCTGGCCTAAAACCACACTGATTAGGGTGGATTAGGTTGTTGGTAAACGGTTTCAGCCGTTCACATATTATGGGAGATAGGATCTAGTAGGCGATTTTGAGGAGACTTGTACCTCTGTAATTAGCGCAGTTTGAAGGGTCTCCTTTTTTGTGGATCGGGCAAACGATGCTGAGGTTCCATTCTTCAGGCATACTTTCTTACGACCAGATTTGGCTTATGAGTTGGCGGATGTTATTTTGCAAGTCATCTCCGCCGGCTCTATTAAGCTCAGCGGGAAGACCGTAATTTCCGGCAGCCTTATTAAGCTTGAGTTTAGATAACGCTATCCTCACTTCACTCAGGTCGGGTGGTTGGCAGTTTCCGCTATCGTTGCCAATATTGAATGGTTCGTTCTGCGTGACAGCGGAACGTTGTTCGTCATCGCAGCTTAACAATCTGCAGAAGTGATTCTTCCATATCCTTGGCATCGAATGTGTTTCAACTACGATATTTCCTTGTTCATTTCGACAGGATTCAGTTCTAGCCTTGTATCCTTGGCTTTGGCGTTTTGCAATTTGGTAAAACTTACGAACATCGTTCCTGGAGTGTCACATCTCTATATCCTCGATCGCACGCTTGTTCAAGCCGTTGTTCTTCCCTTCTTATAGATCTCAATGGCAGCTCTCGACTTCACCAGCAGCTCAGCCTTGTAGGCCTCGTTCTTGGATGCGAGCAGAGCATCTGTCGACATTCGTTATCAAACCAGGGGTTTCTTGCTGATAGGAGCGGGTAATGACTTGTTGGCATCGTTGCCATTGTTCTTCGAAATTCGATGCTGGCGGTATGGTGTTAATCGAGAGGTTAATTGATACGCGTTGCCGAAGGAAGGCGGTCACTTGCGATTGCAGTCTTTGGGCATTAAATTTTTTCACAGTTTCCGAGTCGATGTTAGCTCCTCGGAATGTTCGGACAACCAAAATACTGGATGCGTGCCTCTTGTCTGTCGCAATGTGATCAATTTGGTAAACCGTTTGTTAATCTGGAGATCGCCCATGTCCCCTTTTGGATATCGAGGTGAGGAAACCGTGTGGTGGCTATAGTGGCATTTCGTTCCTCAGCGAAGTCAATTTGTCTAAATCCGTTGCCGACAATACTGCTAAGGATGTCTTCTCTTCCTACTTTTGCGTTAAAATCTCCCAAAACTTTTCAAGGAGTTTATAGAAGCAATCCTTAGCTATATCATATTTTTGGTCGGGGCGTGAGCGGATATAAGGCTTATGTTGGCGAATTTGGCCTTGATGCGGATTGTTACTATACGTTCGCTAATGTCTTTGAAACATAAGCCTTCTTGCCTAAGTATGGCACTTATAACAAATCCACATCCTAATAGTCGCCGTTTCTGCTTACTACAACACGGCCCGTATTTCCTGGATGGCTGTAATGTCTGGTTTGTAGCAGTGAGCGGATATAAGGCTTATGTTGGCGAATTTGGCCTTGATGCGGATTGTTACTATACGTTCGTTAATGTCTTTGAAACATAAGCCTTCTTGCCTAAGTATGGCACTTATAACAAATCCACATCCTAATAGTCGCTGTTTCTGCTTACTACCACACGGCCCGTGTTTCCTGGATGGCTGTAATGTCTGCTTTGTAGCAGTTTAGGGCTTCCGCTAGATGTTCGCTTGCACCTCTCCTGATTAATGTTCTCACATTCCAGGTGCAGATACGAACGTCGTTGTCCTTTTTTTCGTTTACCAAGGTCGTCACCAATAAAATTAGTGGTTTTCGATGCTATTAGTTGCCTTTGTAACAATTAATGTTTCCATGGTTTGGTAGTTAACCCAAAGCCTGGATGGCAAGTTCCAATTTAAAAGAGACTCCTAGGACATGCGTCCATTAGTATCTACTACAGGATTGAGCGCTGCCTTTGGCCTCTCGGTTCATCCGCCACCATCTCTGTTCAAGGGACCTGACTTGCCCTTGAAATTCCTAGATAACCTGTTTTCCGAATATGTCGAAGCATCTTGTCTAGGTTTAGCCTAGGAGAGCAGCCGAGTATTTATTCCGTGTCCTTCTGACCTGTCTGTTTATAGTGTTGCTGTTTATCACTCGCAATCATCATTTAGCAAGTCAAATCCGGTTGGATGAGACCAGTACCCGATGGTTACCACTTGAAGGTTAAAAATAAGAACATTTGATGTGTAGTCAGAGTTACACCCACTGGACATTGCCAATTTAAAGCCAATCAGAGTCTACCCTCGTTCTATAACACCTGGCTGCATTGGTATCTATATCGGTAGATATCAATTAGCCTAAGTGCGTTGCCAGGCGTGGTTTTGTTTATGCTGTGTTATCCGCCTTGTTGCTAAAGATGTCCTCTCTTTCTACTTTTGCGTTCAAATCTCGCAGATAATATCAAACGCAGTAACAAGTGTTTTCGTTTGAGTATGAGTATGAGTGCATATAAGGCTTTTGTTTACGAATTTGGCCTTGATCACAAGCATATTCTGGCGATTAGTTAAAAATCCCTCGATTCTGCTCTCTACATCATGGACCGTGATAAATTTGTAGCAGCTTAGCTGTGCGGCTATACTTGTTCTTTTTACTGTTCTAATATTTTGTCAGGTGAAGAAACTGAAAAAACGAATGTCGTCGTCTTTTTTTAGTTTAGCACGGTCTTAAACAAAAAAAATATCTAGTCAGTTCTTTCTGATGCTCTTGGTTGTTATGGTTTTTCATATCAATTAGTTACTTTGGGTTCACCAAAGCACAACCCACAAACAAGAGGGCAAGGTCATGTTTTGAAGAACATTCTTTCCATGGTAAACACTTGCACTTTAAAGTTTACTAAACCAAATCCGGTTGTGGTGAGACCAGTAACCGATGGTTGCAATTAGGAGTTAAAATAAGCACGACAGTATCGGCCTATGTTCTACAGCACTCAGGGCTATGAAAGATCATAGAAAAGGTAGTAAACCAATACTCGAACCATGATTTAATTAATTATTTTGAGAGAAATGATTTTTTTAGGAAATACATATACATCACTTCAGACTTTGAAAGATCACCTAATTTTGAAAAATAAATGCTTTACCTTATTCCAGCTTTACTGTTGGGTTGGCTGCTGTTCTCTGTCAATAATGGTCAACTCATCTTGGACAGAGAACCACATTTTAGACTTATGGAGTGCTCCTTTCAAAACGCACCGAGTATATCCTCCTTGTGAGGTTAGTCATTTGAAATCACTTCAATTTACTGGAAATGACGAAGAAAAAATCGTCATACTCTCAGTGGGACAATTTCGACCGGAAAAAGATCATCCATTGCAACTACAAGCGCTGTATGAACTAAGAACGCTTCTTGTCAAGAATGAAGATCTATGGAATAAAGTCAAATTAGTAATTGTGGGATCATGTCGTCACGAAGAAGACTACGAGAGACTTAAAAACATGCAAGATCTATCCAAGCATTTATCTCTAGAGAACAATGTCGAATTTAAAATAAATGTGTCACACAAAGAGCTCCTGCAGCTTTACCAGTCGGCTAGAATTGGCTTGCACACCATGTGGAATGAACACTTTGGCATAGGAATTGTTGAATGTATGGCTGCTGGTTTGATAATGATCGCTAATCGATCGGGTGGACCGCTCCTGGATATTGTTGAGACATCAGAGGGAAGTCAAAATGGATTTTTAGCCATTGATGCAAATGAATATGCTAATTGCATTTATAATATCCTATATAATACCAAAGAAGAGAATGAAACTATCCAAAGTGCAGCAAGGTTTGTTGAGAAAATGTTGAGCGATTATATTTTTTTTTAATTTTTTATTTTTTTTATTTCAGATCATCGGTAGAACGTTTCTCTGAAAAAGAATTTGAAGTTAACTTTCTTAGGGCAGTTGGTCCCCTCTTTACCAAAACAGAGTAATTATTTTTTGTATAGCGTTGCATATGTATACGTTAATGTTATATTATATTGGCACATTTTTATATTAAGAAAACAAAAACAAAATAACCATTCGACAAAAATAAAGACAGTAGACTTTTTCGTTAAACACATATTTAATTATGTAATCAATTATAGAAGAGTGAAATAACGGTTTGTACAAGTTTATGTCGAACGTATAAGCACATCAGTAAGTACACACCCTTTCGAAAAAAGTTATATGTAGTGCCTTACACTTCATATGTATTTGCATAGATATCTTTGGCTATATGAACGTAAAGTATGATCTACGAAAACAAAGACTCCCGAATGTTTTCAAAATATTGATTAACTTCAAATGTTCCTTTTTAATGTGCAGGTTTGCTGTAATGAAAAAGTTGGACAAACAAAAATGGTACCCTCTAAACGGCGCCAACTACAGAGGCATACGTCTCGTCAACATTGCCTACAGGATTCTATTTGCCGTAATATATGTATTCCCGAAACCGTTTACCAACAATCTGTTCGGCCCTTATCAGTATGGTTTTAGGCCTGGAAAGTCCACAACTGATCAAATCTTCACATTTCGGAAGATCCTAAAAAAACTTAAGAAGTCCAAATCGATACCCACCACCTATTCATCGATTTCAAAGCTGCATACGACAGCATTTATAGAGACGAACTATACCGAGCCATGTCCAGTTTTGGTTTACCGCCTGTGTATGATGACGATGGAGAATTCTCGCTGTTCCATTAGGGTGGGAAACGACCTCACCGAAATATTCGATACCAAAAAAAGATTTGGGCAAGGCGATTCCCTATCGTGTAACTTTGTTTACCTCGGCTCCGCTTTTAACTCTGACAACAACATTTCGTCAGAAATTAAACGAAGAATTACTCTTGCCAACCGCTGTTTCTTCGGGCTAAGAAGGCAATTTAGTAGTAAAGCCCTCACTCGAACTACTTAAGAGAACCTATAAAGACGCTGATGATCCGGGTCCTGCTCTACGGCGCTGGCATGGGACGTATCAAAAACGGGAAATGAAATCCTTGGTCGATTTGAGACGATTTGAGATTAAGAACTCAAAAAACTCTGCATTGGACGTTCAAGATGACTAGGACATGTAGAACGAGTGGACACCAATACTTCGGTTCGCAGAGTCTTCGATTCCCAGCCAGACGTCGGATGCAGGAAGACCTCGACTTAAGTGCATAGGTTCATTCCAGGTTCATTCTTGAAGGAACGAGACTACAACCTGTAACAACATAGTAAGATATGCAAGTGGAAAAACAATTCTGAGCTTTTGATGAAGCGGAGGAAGATTTTCACTTCCCTTTTTGTCAAATCACGGAGATTTTTAAAATAGAAAGCTCCAGAATGTAGCTTACTTTTGTTTGATAAAGCTAGGCTAGTTACAAAGGAGATGAAGTATTGTTTCTTCTAAATCTTCGTTCATGCAGCTACTACAGAAGTCATTACAGGAATCCTTACCTTTCTGCGTGCCTGCCTATTAGACAGTGACCCATGATGACATCTATTGTGGCGATAACATATTGTCTATCGAGCGAAATCAGTCCTTTTGATATTTTTAAATCTACTTTTGGCAAATTTGTTTGGTTATTTCACACGTCGTACCAAGACTCCATATTAGGTTTGATTTGCTGTTAGCATGTTGCTCTAGTAAGCTTTTGCATGTAGCGATAGGAATACCTAGTGAACCCGTGTCGTATACAACTGGTAATTTAGTCCCATTTCTGGCGAGTTCTTATTGTTATCCTAAGATACAGTTCCCTGGAACAGGGCAACCAGCGTAGGTGAATGTTAAAGTACTTTGAAATCTCCTGCAGAGATGATCGGCAATCTAGGGTTGTGTTTGAATTTGTTGAGGCTGATTCCGAAAAAATTGTTGTTTTCAGGAATATTTGTATGTTGGTTTAGAATTTTTGAGTGGCCAGATTGAATGTTTGGCCTGGCCACTGTTGGATGGCCCCGAAAATTCCTGGGGCTAGTAGGTGAAAAAAAAATGTCTAGTGATGCTGAGGGTGTTGCACGGAGTGCACCATCGATACACAGACCCGCAGTTCTTTGAACCTTGGCTAGTTTTTTCTGTTTAAAGATATCTCTAGCGCTGTCGCTATACTGTGGAGTAATGAAGTATCGGTCTTTTAACCAATATATAGAGTCAATGCTTGATACGAGGTTACAATCCCCATTTCAAGACTATGACTCTCTTGGAAGAATAAGGTGCGACTTCGCTTTCTTTACTCGTTCTGTTATGCTTAGCTTCCAGTTAAGCTTCCTGTCCAAAATAAGTTCCAGGTATTTTGATTGGTCTGAGAAGATTAGTTTGATTTCGATTAGTGACGGGGGTCAATGTGAGGAATTTAATATTTCCTAGTGAATAGGACCAGTTAACTCATGTGGGAGTTGACACAGCTGACTGCCCATTTGGAAAGTTTATGAAGTGCGTTTTTGAGAAGCTCCTTGAGTATACTCAGGTGCTTTCCTGAGACAGTTCCAGAGAATAGGGGACAGGACTCCACCTTGCTGGGTCCCTCTACTGCATGTCGGCACCACCCAGTGTTGTGTTGATAATCCGGCTATTTAATAGCAAATTAATCAGCATTCCAAGTGAGTGATAGACTTGTTGATATACATGTTACCGCCTTGATGATCGCTCCCGAATTAACGTTTTTAAAAGCACCAAGATGCAACCATTGTATACTCCTTGCTGCATAAAAATGTTTCCATAATTTTATTGCAGTAAAAAATTTAAGATGCAGATAGCTGATCAATCAATATTACCAGGGCTTTCAGAATGAATGATGCTAAGCTAATCGGCCTCAGGTCTTTCGGATTGACGTGAGAACTTCTACCATATTTGGGTATGAATACTTCTTTCACTTGTCTTCAAAGCTTGGGAATGTAGATCAGCTCGATGCAGCCCCTAAGGATGGCTTGCAACCATGGTAGGATGAGATCCAAAGTGCGCTGTACCTCTGCTGGTACGATGCCGTCAGGTCCCACGAATTTAAAGGGCTTGAAGCTGCCTAAATTGCCCAAAGTAGTTTTCGTTTTGATACGATCTGGTAAGTTGCCGTTCAATAGATTGGTTTTATTTATGTTGTCTTGGAAAGCTTCCTGTGAGATACCTGGTAAATGGGTGTCCATTGGTAGCTCTATGGATTCTTTGCTTGAGGCCGTCTAAGTGTCATCTGTTTTTTTTTTTTAGATAGTTTGCAACAGTTGGACTAGAGGATAGGATTTTTCAGAGTCGCCTCGGAAGTCTCTTCTAATTTATCACAAAAGAGTCTCCAGAGTTTTTATATAGATAGGGTGTAGGAGCTCTAGTTATAAGATTCATTCAAACTTTTAACTTTATTGAAAAGTTTTCTACATTACTACCTAAGCATTCCTAGATGTTCAGATCACCATGGAGTTTTTTGTTTGCGAACAAGAGGATGGGAGTGATTCGTTAAAAGCGGATGTAAGCCTTTCAAGCTCCAGGGTACTTCTAGGAGAGCTAGGTTGAGCAGGGAACACTAGTAATTTCAAAGTTTCCCTGTACTAGAGCCAATCGGTTTTTGGATGATTTCGAAAAGATGGTTTGCTTAGGATATGATCATAGAATATTACGTATCTGTGGTCAGACAAAGAGTGCTCACTAGATACCTTCCAGGCTTTGATCATGTTATGGATGTAATTTGAGGCAAGCGTGATGTCAAGGACTCCTTGTCTGTTGCTGGTGATAAATGTTGATACATTACCATTTTTGTATAATAAGAGATTTGTACTTAAAAGATAATCAACAAAAAACTCACCTCGTTCGTTAATGTCATAACTGCCTTATATTGTATGGTATACATTAGCATCACTTCCGAAACCAACCATTACTTCTTTGATTTGGCTTCCAGTTGTGCTACGGTTATATCTCGATGGCTGTAATTGAGAAGTAAATAAAATTTTAGGCTACTCTTTATAAAATTTATAAAATTTCATCCGCTTTCGAAGGTTCAGCTCGGTATCCAGGCGCGCGATCGTGGATGACTTGGTATGTCCTCCTTCGCAACCACCTCTAACTTCAACCAGGCCATACTTAGCCGATTTCGGTTAAGGTTATGCCATAGAGATCTTTCGATCTCTGATCCGCACTAGCAGTTGGCATAACAATAGAGGAAAGAAATATGAAATTACAAAACGCTCTAGGTTAATGAATGTGCAAAATCCTGGAGGATTGCACTTAACGAGACCAAATCTGTTCATGAAGATTTTTCGTATAAACGGACAAACAATTTGCCTGTATTTCTAAATACGGTTCGAGTCCCTTTTGCAAATGAAGCGAAATATCTGGGATTGACACTCGATGCAAAATTAAATGGAAGTCGCATGTAAAAAAGAAATGCGACGAACTTAAAAATAAACACTGAGGACTGTACTGGTTGCTCGGAAATAATTCGAAGCTTAACCTTGATAACAAACTGCTTTAAAAAATCATGTGGTTATTGTCCGTTGAACTAAAATGTAGCAAGAAACAACTTTTAAATAAACTCAGGAAAAGTTTTTTTTTTTCGATCGCCGCAAATATATCAAAAAGGTTTGGGAGTGTTGACACACATGCTAACTTACGTACTTAAGTGGCGCTACAGTCCGGAATGAACCAATATGCCTCTTCGTTTAGCCTGGTCCTTAGCTAACTGCCTGCAGTTGCGCCCTCCAAGTCTCCATAGCCCGTCAACGCAAATGGAACCGAAGATTTTTCGAAGAATTTTCCTCTCGAATCGACCAAGGATTTCTTCATCCGCTTTTGATACGGTCTATGCTTCAGCGGGTCATCAGGGTCATCCTCTATGTAGTAAGAACATCCTTCCTCTCTATATCCTCGATCGCGTGCTTTTCTTGCTATTTTTCTTCTTTCTGAATAGCCGCTGTTCCTCCCGTCTTCTTTTCCCTATAGATCTCAATCTCTCTCGTCTTTACCTGAGCTGAGCCTTGTAGGGCTCGTTCTTGGATGCGAGCATCCGTCGGCATTCGTCATCAAACCAGGGGTTTCTTGCTGATAGGCTCGAGAAAACTAGCACCTAGCGGCTGATCTAATGCCTTGTTGGCATCGCTGCCATTGTTCTTCGACATTCGATGCTGGTGGTATGGTGTTAATCAGGAGGTTAAGGGATAAGCGTTGCTAGAAGGTCGTGGCGGTCTCTTGCGATTGCAGTCTTTCGAAAATAATTTTTTTCACAGTATTTCTGGATTGTTGTGGCGTGGTGAATACCCGCATTCCTACCTCGGCTGCAACCAACAAGGTAGTGGTCCGAGTCGATGTTAGCTCCTCGGAATGTTCGGACATCCAAAACACTGATCTGGAGACCGCCAGTTGACACACATGCGTTACATTTTAAAGAATACGAGTTCAACCAATGATTTTCAACCTGAACGAGCTTTAAAAAATTCTTTACTTCTAGATATTGTTAGTCAACCTGATTATGTCACATTATAAGCCGAATCAGATAGTTTTTTTTTTTTTTTTTGAGTTTAACGTTTCACGGTCTTGTGTCAGCACAGATGACTACACATCGGGTAAAAAGAGTGTACTGGACCATGAAAGTGTATTATTCTGTGATGTACAAAAATAGAGTGGAAGCAATATGGATTAAATGAAAAGTAAAGGTCCCTACAAGTGCAATTTGTTTTTTTTTTTTCATAAAACGCGGTAAATTGTTAGATTAATAATATTATTAAATATATCAATACTGAGTCTCTTTTTATTGTCAAAATTAAAAAAAGTCACAACATAAAACAAATTATTTATCAAACAAATCAAGTTATGAAATCTTTGGCAAAGGGTCAGCAGCATCCTCTTCAGGCTTCAGACAACTTAATATCGCCTCGGTTTCCTCTTGAAGATTATCTAGCTTTTTCATCAATATTAGCTAGAAATAGTAAAATAAAATGCATAAAAATATATAACGCACGGTCCTCAACATATCTACATTACCTTTGCTGCAGATATGATTTCTTTCGCCGCTTTCAAATTTAAATGTTCAATGGATTTAGTCAATCGCATTGGTTTACATTTTGCGATGTCTTCTATGGTTTTATACCCAGCGGAATAGAATTGTTTTGCTCGATTCTAAAAATAAATAAAAAAACATTAAATTAAATAAGAGATATCTGAATTATGAAGTTTGTTTTAAAATTCACGAACGGATTTCATTCCTTTGAGATATTTGAAGTCAAAGGTCTATGGCACTAAGTCCTCAATGACCCGTACTTAATGCAACGGTGCATCAACGAAATTCAGTCATATTTATGCGCCTTTATGTGGCCTCGAAGCCGTAAAGACCAATTGCTAGATGTGCTGTTCCATATAAATTAAACCATATCCTATATATTTAATGCTTCAATAAAAAATTAACAACTTTAACTTGCTTAAGCTTGGACTTTGTGCTAAGCACATGCTATTTAAAAAAAAAAATAAGGCATAAAGGGACCATATAAAACCCAACAAAAATTTGGCTCAAATGAATTGACTTACTTTAGTGGATTGCGCACGCCATTTAATGGTCATGAAGCAGCGAAGAGATTAAGACGACTTTGACATAATTTGTTATACCCATTAACAAGATCATCTTTAGAACAACACTTCCGCCCTAATGTAAAAAGTATTCTTTGGGGAAGCCGACTCAGGTCAAAAGTGTAGATTTTGAGTTGGTTAGTAATAGCCTGGTTGTGTTCAGCACCAGAGCAACGAAAATTACGACATCTTGGGCATTGGGTCTGTCTGAAATACGATGAGGAAATTGCGCTTGGTAATTTCTCCGACTATTTTATAGTCGCAATTAAATTTCAGCTGTGCACCCAGAAGAAGCTATGAATGGTAAAAGAAAAACAATTTAAGTTGGGAATCCTAAAAGAATCAAAGATAAGCTGTGCCCTCACTTCCTCTATGTACAAATTGTGTGGATGGATCATATGACGGGCTGATTTTTTGTACCACCCCTTGGTAGAATGATTTTTTCAAGTACACACGAAAAAGATAGTAGAAGGGTCACATATCAAGCCGCTATACCGCAAACAAAATCGGAACAATGCTCTGACACAGCAAATGCCCCAACCTTTGGTAAAATGGTCCATTATAAGGTATACAAAGTTATGTCTTAACCCTTCAGTGGCTCAAAACCTAGGTGGAGAAGATGACCGATGCTTGGCCGAGAGCTGCCCTAACCTTGTTGGAGCACATAGATCCCCCATCTGGCCCCAGGGGTAGGATATTTATTCCCTGACGTTCAATCCGATGACTGGGTGATAACAGAAATGTTGGAACCATCTGTCAAAGGACAAAGCATCCGTCTATCGCTCACCAACCAAACGTTGGCGAAATTTAATAGCGAAGGATTTAAGTTAAAGGTGGGATTCAACTTCGTAGATGTCACTAGTCTGTGGCCAAAAAAAGGGCATCAACGGCATCAAATGCCGTAGCTGCATCATGGCTAGGAAAGACATTTCATTTATTTTTTCTACCCCAAATTCAGCATCGACGATATCTCAACGGTAGTGTGGAGGAGCATATACTTAACCCCGTTGGTCCTCTGCTCAGCCTACCAACCATATGACTCTCATGCCAACGCTATCAAACCCTGGTCCGACATAGTGCGAAAAAGTTGGGAAATAATAATCGGATGCGACGCTAACGGGCACCATTCCAGCTGGGATAGTAGTGACACTAATATCAGAGGTGAGTCTCTACTTCAATATATTATAAAACATAGCATCTTAATACACAACCGCGGAAGTGAACCCACTTGCATTATTAAAAATAGAGGGGAAGTTCTAGACCTAACGCATTCCTCTAACTCAAACACCTTAACAATTTTCGACTGAATCCGATGATCATAGGATCATAGAATTGTCCATAACAGATAAAATAGTCAACTCTATTTTATTCCGCAATCCCAGAAAGACCAACTGGAATCAGTTTAAGACAAAAATCTCCGAACAAACCTTCAGGTGTGCTGCAACTGACCAAAATGACATTGACAACGTGCAGGAAATCATCACAGTGTTCACTAATGCATGTCCAATTCGTAAATTTAAAAAAAAACATGTCCAATACGGAAATGAAAAAACAAAAAGAGAGTGACTGGTAGTCCAAGGAATGCGCCAACCTGCACAAAGAATCTATGGAACTCTTCAGCACGGCAAATAGGACAAACAATGTAGCGGATTGGAATCTATACAATAAATAACTAAGGCCAACAGTATTGAAGACAACAACTAATCCGCCAGATTAAGCAAAATACTGCCAAAAGAAGCAAGCAGCCCAGATTTTCTAAAAATGTCAGATGATAAATGGACAAAATCCAGCGCCGAGACACTAGATCTGCTCCTTAACACCCACTTTCCCAACTGCCACAGCGTATCGGATGTTGACTCCAATATAGATAAATTTATAAGCAAGGAAAGAATTATATGGGCCATTAACACCTTTGAGCCCTACAAAACAGCAGGTCCCGACGGCATAACACCCATGATGCTACAAAATACTGCTAACTACATAATGCCAACTTTAGTCAATACCATCTGTAAATGTCTAAAGCTGAATTATCTTCCCATGGCGTGGTGTGAAGTAAAAGTGATTATTTCTCCACTTCCTTGGCTAATGGTAGTCAACGAACGCATTGAAGAGACTGTAAATCACTACAACAAAAACAAGGCTGAAATTCCCATCGATTTATGCGCAATCATGCAAGAAAGCCTGAACATACTTAGTAGATGGTCAGAACCATGCGGCCTGGGTGTAAATCCGAAGAAAACAGAATTAGTACTCTTCACTAAGAAAAGATCGGTCGTAGAGTTTGTGAAACCGACTCTGGGAGAGTCTACCCTCTCACTGTCAGCAAGTGCCAAATACCCTGCGGTGATACTTGATTGCAAACTAAACTGGAACCTGAATAACAACGAAAGATTTTAAGAAAGCTAACATCCCCGAATGTCACGAAATTTCTATACACAGCTGTTGTCAGGCCGATCCTTACCTATGGTTGCCTTATCTGGTGGAATACCTTGAAAAAGACCAATCATTTGATAGCACTTACAAAAGCTCAAAGAACAACATGCGTACTCATAACAGGAGCTATGAATGCCAGTCCCACAGCAGGTTTGGAAAAACTTCTAAATCTGCCACCAATCGACTTATAGCTGATTGACTCAGCAGCGAAAAGCGCAGCACGCCTCAAAGAAGTGGGCAACCCATGTATCAAACCATTTGGTCACAGCAAAATATTGAAATTAGAAGAACATTAGAATAGGACATCCGACTACACCATCCCATATCACGATTTCAATATTAAATACGCAATCAGAATACCAAGGAGCGACGAATGGTCGTCAAACAATGTGGTATCCAACAACGAAATAGCAATCTATACCAATGAATCATAAATGGAAATAGGAGTGGGCTCGATTCCGACAGAATCGGGTTAAACACATCCATTCGTTTGGCGAACTCTTGTAGTGTTTTCCAAGCAGAGATTCTAGCCATACTCGAAGCGGCCTGTCCTACCACTGATGTGAATATCATCGGCGTATGCTAATAGTTGCACCGATTTTTGGAAAATTTTGCCTCTGGTGTTGGCTCGGCAGTTTTGCAAAATCCTCACAAGAATCAAATTGAAGAAGTCACATGACAGTGACAGACACCGAATGTGTCGGTGAGATCGTTTCTGACCCTGAAGGAGCAGCGAGAATACTCCATCGTCTTCGTACACAAACGGACGAGTTTTGGGGGGCATAACAAAACAAGACTGCTGTCGTTTGCGGCTTTGAAATCGTTGAATAGATGGTGGGTATTGATTTGGACCGCTTTAGTTTTTTACAGGATCTGCCGAAGTGTGAAAATTTGATCAGTTGTGGACTTTCCTGGCCTAAAACCACACTGATAAGGGCCGATCAGGTTGTTGGTAAACAGTTTCAGGCGTTCACGTATTATGGCAGATAGGATCTTGTAGGCTATGTTGGGGAGACTAATGCCTCTGTAGTTGGCGCAGTTCAAAGGGTCTCATTTTTTGTGGATAAGGCAAATGATGATGAGGTTCCATTCTTCAGCCATACTTTCATCCGACTAGATTTGGCTTATGAGGTGGTGGATGTTATTTACCAAGTCATCTCCGTCGGCTTTATGATGCTTGAGTTTTGATATTGCTATTCTCACTTCATTCAGGTCGGGTGGTTGTCCTCGTTCTTGGATGCGAGCGCAATTTATTAGGTACCCATAGAACACGGGGCCATCAGTATCCACTACGGGATTGAGCGCTGTCTCTGTTCAAGGGGCCTGACTTCCTAGACAACCTGTTGTCCGAATGTGTCAAAGCAGCTTGTCTAGTTTCGTCAGGGACAGCAGACCGGGTATTCATTCCGTGCCATGCTCAACAGGCTGTTTAAAGTGATGCTGTTTTTCGTCGTGTTATCAACTCGCGCATATTGTTTAGCAAGTCAAATCCGGTTGGATGAGACCAGTACCCGATGGTTACCACTTGGAAGTTCAAAATAAGCACGTTTGATGTATAGTCAGAGTTACAACCACTGGGCATTGCCAAGTTAAAGGCAATCAGAATCTACCCTCGTTCTACAACACACAACAACACTATTGTACTCACTTGTAATTTGTCTAAACAGATACAATCACAAGTAATATTTTTTTCATTTTAAATTTTCACGTTTTTGTGCGTTTTTGCATAAACTTCCACTTCCAAAAATATAAAGTAAAACAATTGTTACATGATGACAATGTAACAATTGTTTTTTATAACAAATCAAAGCTTTAAGTTTTACATTTGGAAATTTGAGTGAAGACCGCCTTAAGGCGGTTTCGAACAGTGCAGTGTTAAAATAATTTTAAAGTAAATAAATTCAATAACTTACAATTTTTACTGATGGTAGATCTAACAGCGGTTCCAATTCCAAAGTTCCACATCGATCCATTTTTCCGGTTATTTTTTCAAACAATGGTTTATAGCACCAGAACTCGTCCACTTGCTCACAAAGTCGAACGAGAGCACTCGCTGCTGTTATAGACTGATTGACAAGTGTTTGCAACATACCCCGCTCAACAGAATATTTCGCTGCTACCAAATGCAACGGAATTACGTTCAAAACATCCAACAGAATTAATACCTTATAAAGACGACTTAGTTGTACTTCCACAGGACCTTTGGTGGACTTTGTTTTTACCATTTTCGCTACATACGCTTCGGATACGCCAAGAATTCGAAATAGTTGTTGAGTACTTTCATCTAAATTCGTGTATTCGCGGAATAATACAAAAGGATCGGCGGCAAACAAATCGATTCCATTTTCAGTTGAATTGAAACTCACAACGAGGTACAATAAATGCGAATAATTTGCCAGCACCATGGATTTTTGAGCGCTTTGAAGTTCCTTGTATATAGCATTTGTCTTTGTGTAGTCAATTCCAGCTTTAAAAGCTGCCCTGCCCATAACGGTCAGTTTGAAACGAGTCGTCTTAGTCAAAACAATTTGACGAGAATTGCTCTGTAAGTTGGCACTAGTTATCTCACGCATTTCTTGAGTTGTGAGAATCTCCGAACTGTTGGTGACAGGACACTTATTCAATTCACTCAATATCAGTACCTTATGCTTGAACATTTGTCGTAAAATTGTTGTGATTAATGCTTTAATTGACACGCCAGACTTTTCACTTTGCACCGCCATAAGGGTATTTTTGTTCAGATTTATTAGATCCTGAAGGCAATTAGCAAGGCCAAGACCAATCGCGCTCAAAATTAAAGATTGCAAACCCATCGCACTGTCGTGGTCTAACGAACTGATGACTTTGTCCATTGGTGAAAATAACATTTCACCGACACGAATGTTATCCTTGCTAGAACAGATCAATATACTCTCACCGGCATCACCCATTCCAGCGCGACCAGCACGCCCCACCATTTGTTTGTACTTGCATAGCGTCATGAATTCTTGGCCCACATATGGAGCACGAATGATAACTCGCTTTGCTGGCAGGTTGACTCCAGCTGCTAGAGTCGATGTACAACAGATAACACTTATGATGCCCATTCGATATGCGGTTTCTAGCATTTTTCGTTCATCGATTGTTAGGCCAGAATGGTGGTAAGCTATGCCGTAAGGTATTGTCTTTTCAAGTATTGGAGACAAGATGCCACAGATTTTGTCTAAAGCATCCATTAAATCGGCCTTTTCAGTCTTTCGATAATCGATGAACTTCGATCTAAAATAAACATACAACATAATATTAATATGTTTGTCTATATTTTATAATTGGTTTTAGAATTTCTTACTTGGGTAAAACTCTGCTTAGCAAAACAGCAACATTTTCGCAGTTTTTTCTCGTTGAACAGAATATAAGGCATGATTCTTTAGGTGCGACCTCAGACACCAAACCGGCCAAGTGATCCGGATCGGTTTTGGCAACTTGAGAACTGTACTGTATACCAAACAAAATGTGAATGAGTTTAGAATGTAATGAAACACACTGTGAATAATTCTAAATTAAAACAAAATATGTCAAGTCAAAAATGTTTTTTTGTTAATTTTTAAGAACGTTTAACAGCGTTTTGATCTTTAATAAACTATACGTTATTTTATCTTATAAAACTAGATAACATATGAGTAAACTTCTTACATATTAAGGTGGCTTACGGGGATCTTATTCACTTGCCCTGGTCAAAGCCGACGGGTAACTAGCTAAAATACAAAACAATGTTTTTAGAATATTTCACATTCAAAGCGAAATAAGCTGCATATTGACGAATCCCTGAAGTATTTCAAACGAGTGTAAAAGAGCAATATGGACCGCAGGAAAACGGACGATACTATCCATATTATTGTAAAGAAATTTGTAACTGTTATTATCTTGG
Source organism: Rhingia rostrata (assembly GCA_949824845.1). NCBI lineage: Eukaryota > Metazoa > Arthropoda > Insecta > Diptera > Syrphidae > Rhingia > Rhingia rostrata. The sequence continues at coordinate 76,621,355 of OX463757.1, read as the reverse complement.
CAAAATATTTAAGAAACTTGAATTTGTAACGATATTTATCACCTTAGCCGGTAATTAATAATTGATAAAACCTCTTACTGACAGATACCCATATAAGGTCAGCCACAGGCATCGCCATTCTGGGCAAAGTCTTCAATACACCCTCATGCGATGCTCGTGGGGGCAATGATATGAGATTAAAGCTGCGATGGAACCCAAAGTTTTCACACTAAATCATCTTGTCCGTACTGCGTTTAAGCTGTTTTATATATGCATTTATTTTAAAAGGATGTTGTAGCACAATGGTGGACTCTGGTTGGCTTCTACTTGGCAATGCCCAGTGGTTGTAACTCTGAATACACATCAACTAAGCTTATGTTTACCTCCAAGTGGTAACCATCGGATGCTGGTCTCATCCAACCGGATTTGAAAAACAGCAAAACTACAAACAGCCAGGTCAGAATGGCACGCAATGAATACCAGGCCTGTTGTCCCAGGCGAACCTAGACAAGCTGCTTCGATATATTCGGACAAAAGGTTGTCTAGGAATTTCAAGGGTTAGTCAGACCCCTTGACTAGATATGGTGGCGGATGAACCGAAGGCCAACGACAGCGCTCAATCCCGTAGTGGATACTAATGGCCCCGTGTTCTAGGGTTATCTAATAAATTGGAACTGAAAAAAAAAACATTGTTACGAAGCAACCAATAGCATCGGAAAGAACTAATTTTATTTTTGACGACAATGCTAAACGAAAAAATGACAACGAAGTTCGTATCTGTACCTGGAATGTGAGAACATTAAACAGGAGAGGTGCAAGCGAACAATTAGCTGAAGCCCTAAACTACTACAAAGCAGACATTACTGCCTTCAAGAAAATACGATAGGATGGACTTGACATCTACTACGGTTCTTGTTATAGTGAGCATTGTAACAATACGCATCAAGGCCGAATTCGCCAACGCGGATTCGCGCAACGCGTATCCCTTAACCTCTTGATTAACACCATACCACCAGCATCGAATGTCGAAGAACAATGGCAACGATGCCAACAAGCCATTGGATCAGCCCCAACTGATGTGCTAGATTTCTCGCGCCCACCTGTAAGAAACCCCTGGTTTGATGAGGAATGCCGACAGATGCTCGCAGCCAAGAACGAGGTCTACAAGGCAAAGCTGCAGGCGAAGACGAAAGCTGCCGTTGAGCTCTATAGGCAGAGAAAAGGGTAGGCGGAGGAACACCGGCTTTCAGAAAGAAGATAAAAGAGCAAGAAAAGCGCGCGATCCAGGATATAGAGGTTTTTTTTTTCTTTTTCCGTGGGTGGTGGAAATCTCAAAAAACACGATGAGCACGTGCCCAAAGTAGTGTGGGACTTTAACTCCACTAAAACCACCACCCTTTTTGCATTTTTATTGCAACTAAGTATGTGACTTGTCTAGCATTTTTTTTATCACGAGTAATGAATGTTTGGCTGGCAACTTTCCTGTGAGAATTCCTGCTCTCTCCGCAATTTATAACGCGGTTTGTTAATATCAGGCCAAATCTAAGGGCTTAGTTCTTTGAAGACGCCGAAATAAATTTGTTTCTTCAAGAATTCGGAGGAACGTTGTGTTCAAGTGTCGTAAAAAACATTTTTTTATGTTTGCGTGCAAAGTTTTTCGTTTCATCTTTAACCGCGGGAATACCCAGATCTCTGCGTAGATCTTCATTCCTTATATACCACGGCGCATTGACGAATGATATAAAATTTTGTTTTCGAAAGTTTGTAAAATATTTAGATTCGTTTCACTGGTACAACCCCATAGTTGTATACCATATGTCCAGACCGGCTTTAGCACTTGCTTGTATAATAGCAGCTTGTTATCAAGGTTAAGCTTCGAATATTTTCTGAGTAACAGTACAGTTCTCTGTATTTATTTTTAAGTTCTTCGCATTTCTTTTTTACATGCGACTTCCATTTCAATTTTGCATCGAGTGTCATTCCGAGATATTTCGCTTCATTTGCAAAGAGGTGCCACTCCAAGAACGATGTTCGCAAGTTTTAACAAAGTGTAAAATATCATTGGCTTCGACAGCGCGAATAGAATCCTGTCGAGATGAAAAGGAAATATCGTAGTGGAGACACAGTCGATGCTGAGGCTATGGAAGAACCACTTCTGCAGACTGTTAAGCGGCGATGACGAATAGACGTTCCGCTGTCAGGCAGAACGAACCATTCAATATTGGCAACAACAGCGAAAACTGCCAACCACCCGACCTAAGCGAGGTGAGGAAAGCAATACATTAACTCAACCTTAATAAGGCTGCCGGAGTTTTGGTTTACCCCCAAATTCGTCCGTTTTTTTTAGGATGATGATGGAGAATTCTTGGTGCTCCATCAGGGTCGGAAACGACCTCGCCGAGACAATCGATACCATAAAGGGATTTGGGCAAGGCGATGCGCTGTCATGTGACTTCTTCAATTTGATTCTTGAGATGATTGTGCAAAACTCCCGAGTCAACAACAGAGGCAAAAGGAAAGGACACACAACATCGACGAATTGGACATAACGTCACCATTGTCAGATATAACTTTGAGGTAGTACGGGACTTTGTCTACCTCGGCTCCGCTATTATCTCTGACAGCGACATCTTGTCAGAGTTAAACAAAGAATTACTCTTGCCAACCGCTGTTTCTTCGGGCTAAGAAGGCAATTTAGTAGTAAAGCCCTCACTCGAACTACTAAGGAGATCTTATATAAGACCCTGATCATCCCAATTGTGCTCTGAATCATTGACCGTATCAAAAGCGGATGAAGAAGTACTGGTCGATTCGAAAAAAAAATTCTTCGAAAAATCTTCGGTCCCATTTGCGTTGACGGCCTATGGCCTATGGAGACGAAGATTCAACCAAGAACTATACTAGCTGTACAGCGACATGCCCCTGGTCAAAAAAAATTAGAATGTGTAAAATTAAGATGTGTAAGACATGTAGAACGAATGGACGTTAATACTCCGTCTTCGAGTCCCAGCCAGACGTCAGACGTAGTAGAGGAAGACCTCGCCTTAAGTGGCGCGCGCAAGTAAAAACCGACCTCAATCAACTTGGAGTGCGCTACTGGAGGCAGTTAGCTAAGGACCTGGCTAAATGGAGAGGCATGTTGGTTAAGGCCCAGGTTTTGACCGGACTGTAGGGCCACTTAAGTATGTAAGTAAGCCTTCAAAGAACTAAACCCTTAGATTTAGCACGATTTCGCAAGAAAGTTACCTGCCAAATGTGTTTATAAACTCGTGATAAACTAGATAAGTTACAATTTGTTTTATTATGTTTTATACAAAGAAAAAGAAAATACGATCATTTTATATTTTTCGTGTCTCTTCATTTGAATATATAAAACGATATTTTTAAAACTTGATTAGTTCTCCTGACTTCTTATAGATATTTTTCAGCACTCCCAACCACACCGAAAACCATACATACCTTATAGTTTACGGTTCTTTTATACACAAAAATCTCTTCCAGATTAGAACCAGCTGTATTTATCTCCAGAATATCACTGCCACATTTTATGAATTCCTTCAACTCAACCGGACGAAATCCCCTTGTGTAAATGTCAGCATCAAGAAAAGCTGACAACTCTGGTAAATTTCCAATTGTTGCACTCATACCTACAATTTGAATACTAGCTATGTGCCAGTAAAATGTATTCATCACATCTCATCATCTCATTTCCATAGCATACCGTTTATAAACATAATTTTAGTGAGAAAAGCCTCTAGAGTTGCTCCTCGACCCTTTTCCCCAATCAAATGCAATTCATCGACTACAACTAAGCCAATTTCATTTGCTCGACCAGCTTCAATAAGACTATCAAACAAGACTGCTCCCTTTTCAATGGAGGCTATAAATATACATTTTCTTTTTTTCCGTGGTGGTGGTGGACATCTTCCTTTTCCCGCTGTGTACTCTTCAACAATGAAATTTAAGCTCAAGGCAAATGGCGCCATTGCACTAACCTAAATATAAAGATTTTAGTTATTGTAACATTCTTTTAAATATATTCAATAAATTACCAACTTTTTCCTGAACAATAGAAACGTATGGTAGAATAAACATTACGTGCTTTTCTCTGCAGATAAGCTCGCGCAGCATTAGTATCTCAGCAACAAGTGTTTTACCGCCGCTTGTTGGTAAAGCATATAACAGATTTTTTCTCTTCCGGATTGCTGGCAGATTGAGACATTCATTTTGCCACTCTAAATATAAAAAAATACAATAAATTTAAAAGTAATCATCCAAACAAGCTCGTCAGTAAGAAAACAGTTTTCAAATACAGAACACGAACAGATGACACTGGAAGACAGGCAGAAATGATTGCTTTTACCAGCACACAAGTTGTCGATGAACCAATACATATTCTTGTTATTCAACTTTGAAAGTGCCTTAGATCTATTTCTTACTTCAGATGCAGACAACTACAAGATTTCAATCCCTGCAACATTAGGAAACTCAGATGAAAATTCGATATAAACACTACCCATATCGATGACAAGGATACAAGATCATAAACGAGTTTCATGAAACTACCGGAATAATCTGCCTGACTTATACGGTTTTCTTTCATGGGAAGACCTTTGTCTTAGACAAAGTGGTGTCAATACTTCCGCAGAGGCGAACCGCAGCCAACCAATTACTAGTATGTGAAAAATCTCACGTATCTTTTGTTCAATGGTAAAAGTATTTTGTAATAATTTAAGCCACTCTTTAATCTCTCCCTTTATCAAAACTTATATACCAAATGATACCACAAATGATAGAGCACGCAACCTCTTACTTACTTACGTAAGTGGCGCTACAGTCCGGAATGAACCTGGGCATCAACCAACATGCCTCTTCAATTATCCCGGTCCTTAGCTAACTGCCTCCAGATGCAAACTCCCAGTTGGTTGATGTCGGTTTTTACTTGTGCGCGCCACTTTAGGCGAGGTCTTCCTCTACTGCGTCTGACGTCTGGCTGGGAATCGAAGAATCTGCGAGTATTGGTGTCCATTCGTTAAATATGTCCCAACCATCTTAAACGTCCAATTCGGAGTTTTTTGACCAGAGGCATGTCGCTGTTCAGCTCGTATAGTTCTTGGTTCTTGGGACCGAACATTTTTCGAAGAATTTTCCTCTCAAATCGACCAAGGATTTCTTCATCCGCACCATGCTTCAGCGCAGTAGAGCAGGACTGGGATGATCAGGATCTTATGTAGGATCTCCTTAGTAGTTCAAGTGAGGGCTTTACTACTGCCTTCTTAGCCAGAAGAAACATCAGTTGTCAAGAGTAGTTCTTCGTTTAATTTCTGACGCGATGTTGTTGTCAGAGATAATTGCGTAGCCGAGATAGACAAAGTCCCGTACTACCTCAAAGTTATATCTGTCAATGGTGACGTTATGTCCAATTCGTCGATGTCGTGTGTCATTCACTGCTAAACCCATTTTTGCCGTTTCCTTCTCTATACTAGCAAACGTGGCTATTACATCACGTTGAGTCCTACCAATGATGTCAATATCGTCGGCTAATAGGTGCACCGATTTTTGGAAAATTGTGCTTTTGGTGTTGGCTCTAGAGTTTTGAACAATCCTCTCAAGAATCAAGTTGAAGAAGTCACATGAAAGCGCATCGCCTTACCTAAATCCTTTTTTGGTATCAAAAGTGTCGGTGAGGTCGTTTCCGACCCTGATGGAGCAGCGAGAATTCTCCATCGTAATCCTACACAAACTGACGAGTTTGGGCGGTATATCAAAACCAGACTTGTATCTGTACAGTTCGTCTCTATAAATGCAGTTGTATGCGGCTTTGAAATCGATGAATAGTCGGTGGGTATCGATTTGGATTTCTTGGGTTTTTTCCAGGATCTGCCGAAGTGTGAAAATTTGATCGGTTGTGGACTTTCCTGGCCTGAAACCACACTCATAAGTCCGATCAGGTTGTTGGTAAACAGTTTCAGGCGTTCAGGCAAATAGGATTGTAGGCGATGTTGAGGAGACTTATGCCTCTGTAGTTGGCGAAGTTTATAGGGTCTCCTTTTTTGGGGATCGGGAAAACGATGCTGAGGTTCCATTCTTCAGTCATACTTTCATCCGATCCCATTACCAATCATCTCCGCCGGCTTTATAAAGCTCAGCGGGAAGGCTGTCATTTCAGGCACCCTTTCTTATGCTTAAGTTTAGATATTACTATCCTCACTTCACTCAGGTCGGGTGGTTGGCAGTTTCCGCTGTCGTTGCCAATATTGAATGGTTCGTTCTGCCTGACAGCGGAATGTTGTTCGTCATCGCCGTTTAACAGTCTGCAGAAGTGGTTCTTTCATATCCTCAGCTTTGACTGTTTCTCAACTACGATATTTAACAATAAACTTGCGAACATCGTTTCTGGAGTGACAGCTTTCTATATTCTTCTGTCTGAAAAGCCGGTGTTCTTCCCTTCTTCTCTGTCTATAGAGCTCAATGGCAGCTCTCGTAGGTTCTGTCAAGGAGCTCGTAGAAGCAATCCTTAGCTATATCAACTTTTTTCTCCGTTGTGGCGTGAGCGCATATAAGACTTATGTTGACGAATTTTGCCTTGATGCGGATTGTTGCAATGCGTTCACTAATGTCTTGGAAACATAAGACTTCTTGCCTAAGTCTGGCACTTATATAAAATATGCATCCGAATAGTCGCTGTTTCTGCTCACAATAACATGGTCCGTAGTAGATGTCACAGTTTTCATCCTCTTTTTGCCTGGATGGCAGTATTGTTTGCTTAGTAGCGGAGAGCCAGTTAGAATTTACTAGAAACCCTTAGGATACGGGGCCATCAGTATCCACTACGGCTGGGTATTCATTCCGTGCCATTCTGACCTGGCTGTATATAGTGTTGCTGTTTTTCGTCGTGTATCCACACCCAACCATCGAGCACGCACCCTCTGGTGAAGTAAAATGTATACCTGTACAAGTGCAAAATAAGACGCGTTCTGAACAATTTGAACTGTACAAAAGCCACTGGAACTGACGGAATCCCACCTACTGTACTTTAAAAAAAATGACCACCCGTTCTTTGCACAAAGATCACCGACATGGTGGACGAAAGAGCTTCAAAGTAATAGAAATGAAACTAGAAAACTTTGTAATGCAGCAAGGGGCTTAAATTCGGAAACCGACTGGTGTCTCTATAAGATTAATCAAGCGCGGTCAACAATGCTAAGTGCACCTCCTGCCGTAACTTCTGTTGTAGTGTAGAAAGCACTACTGAATCAGCCAGGCTTAGTAAAATAATCGCCAAGTTACCGGCTGTGCCAGGTTACCTCAAGCTCCCCAATGGGGACTGGACACAGTTCACCCATAAATCCTATCTACTATAAACCCACTTTCCAGAATGTGATTCACACTCCGATAGGAGTTAGTGAGAAAGAATAAATTGGACAGTTGACTTTTATTCCTACAAATCCCCAAGGAATGGATGGTATATTCCCGATTATGCTTCAAAAATCGAAACACCCCGTAACTGTATTCCTACACAAATTGTTTGTTGGTAGTTTAAAATGCGGTTACATTCCTAGGTGTTGACGGAAAGTAAATGGAGTCTTTCTCCGAAAAGCCGGCAAGCCCAGCCACATTTTTCATTCATTTTTTTTATAATTGGCACGCACTAAAGGGGTTTTAAATACCCTTAAAGTGTTTGAGCAGATCGCGGACGTTAACGAAATAGAGGAGCCAAAAAGGGGAGATGTAATGTGCGTTGATTTTGAATTTCTGTAGCTTGTAATGAAAACGAAATACTGAGTATGGTAAGGGATTCCACATTCGTGTTGTTCGGTTTAGAAATAAATCTCTATATTTCATATTACGTCCGAAGATAGGATTGAGGGTGAACTAGATTAGCATTCATGACACGGCAAGTGTTACGGTTGAATTGTTGAAGGGGTGGAATGCATCAGGCTATTTCATTAGAGCATTTTTTGTTGTAGTAGCGGTAAAAGAGTGTAAGGCAGGAGACATTCCCACGATGTTCGAGCGAGACTTTGGAGTTCGCTATGGTTGGACGATGCAAGTGCCATTCATGGATAATGGCTGTTAATTTTAGTTTCGCTAGGAAGACAGCATTGTGTTTTAGTAGCATTAAATTCCACTCTATTGGATTTACCACATTTAATTATGCTATCGAGGTCCGAATTTAATGAACTTAACATATTTGTCGTTTTTGTTTCACGTCCGAAGGTGAAGGGTGCTAATTCGAGAACGAGTATGAAAAGCTGAGTGTACTGGCATCAGCGAAGGAATGGATCGGTTTAGAAGTTGCAGACAAGAGTTCATAAATATAATTGAGAAAGAGTGTTGGAGACAAAGCGGAACCTTAGGGAACACCAGCATTTATTTGGTGAGTTACAGACTTAAAAAAAATGTACAGACTTCAAACCGTCCAAAACTACTTGAATTGAGCGTTTCGAGAGAGACGAGTATCGTCGATACCAAAAGCACGCATTTTCGACAAAGGGCTTGATGCCAAACCCTGTCAAATGCCTTTGAAATATCAAGTGCAACTTTCTTGTTTTCGCCACCAAGGTGGATTAATAGGTTCCACTTTTCAGTGAGATATGTCATCAAATGCTACGTACACCGTATAGTCGGTCACTGAGAAATTTTCGTGATTCAAAAGCTGACGGTTTATCAGCGTTGCATGACCTTAAAAAAGAAGGGAGTTAGTGCAATTGATCGATAGTTGGAGAGAGAAGAAGATTCGCTTTTTTTTTTTGATAAGCTGGACTAATGCAGTTTTCCACCGACTCGGAAAAAATCCTGAAGAATAGGACAGATGGAAAAGCTTACGCAGTGGTTTTGGCACTATGAATTATAGGTGAGATACCACCTGGAACAGCCGATTTGTGTATGTCAAGATCGATCAATGCTCTTGCGACTGTACCAGTACGAAAGTGGATTGGTCCCATAGAAAGTTCTACCTTCTCTAGTACAGGGGGAGACTGGGTACATTCTGTCGGCGTGTAATTGGCTGCAAAATGGGCAGCGAGCAGATTGGCTTTATATAGAGAGGTGACAGCTAGAATGTCATTGTAAATGAGCGTTGAAGATGAGTTCGAATTCTTATTGTTTTTAAAAACGACCAAAACCTTTGGGACATAGTATAATTTGTTGCCTCAACTTTTGGTAATGGAAGAGTTTGACACGCTTAATGTGAGCATTGCAGTCACTTTTGGCTCGTTTGAATTTTAAACGGTTTTCCACAGTAGGGTTTGACTTATATGACCGAAAAAAAAGCTCTTTGCTCATACCATCTGTTTACATTCGATTTGATTTGATACTCAGTCGTGAAGTAGACACGTGGCAAATTTATTATGGAAAAATATTCGATAAACCAACGTGTTTTAATCGTTAAAACATTTTATCGAAATCAATCATCGATTACTGTGACGATGAGAAAGTTACGTGAAATTTTTCGGAGAAACAACGTGTCAACAAAACGCACTATTTTATCGTGTAGTAAATGATTTCGAAAAAAGAGGGTCTTTATGTGATAGGCCCCAGCATGGACCACAACGAACTGAAAGATCATTACTGCTGCTCAAGGAAGTGTTCAAAACAATCTATCAACCTCAATTCGACGCCGTGCTCGGGAGCTTCGTCTTCAAAGAACAACATTGGGTACAATTTTGCACAAGGATTTGCATTTGTTTCCAATTAAGATTCAGTTGACACAAGAGCTTCTTCGACAAGACCATTTACGCCGCCGTACATATGCTAATAGGATGTTACAGCTAGCCCATGACAACCAAGATTTTCATGAAAAAATCATAATGAATGACGAGGCACATTTTCATTTGAATGGATATGTGAACAAACAGAATGGTCGGTTCTGGACAATGTAAAACCCTCAAATTATTCATCAGTCACCTTTGCATCCATAAAAAGTTACAGTCTGGTTTGCAATTTGGTTAGGAGGAATCATTGGACCTTACTTCTTTGAAAATAACGCCACAACTGCATGCTTTGGGCTTTATTAACATCGCATACAGCCAGGATTACAATGAAATTACTGCTAGACCTCTTTCCACAACAAGTTATTTCAAGAAATGGTGATGTTGATTGGCCTCTCCGGTCGCCTGATTTGAATGCTCCGGACTTCTTTTTGAGGGGATATCTGAAAAGCAAGGTTTATGCAAACAAACCAGAACCCGCTTGAGCAGCTCAAACAAAATATTCGCGATGAAATTAATGAAATACCGCGTGAAATGTGTGAGAATGTAATGAAAAATGTGCTCAAAAGGACTCGCATTTGTGAGACTAACAGAGGCGGATATTTACCTGATATTGTATTCCATACATAATTGCCAACATTAAATAAAACATTTATCAATATAACATCCATTCTCTTTCATTTAATCAAAAATTATAAATAAACAAAGCAGTATACCTTCCCCTGTACAAATGAAACAGTAGTGGATTAATCGCCTAGGGACATGGAATTCCAGCCATATAAAATAAATTCCGGATTGGAACATTGGCTGTATTGCTGTTGAAATTGGTAGGCTATATCACTACGTTCGTACGTTAATGGCAAGACCGCGGTGAGAAAATAAAAATGGAACTAAGTTAAATACAGGTAGACTTAGTTCTGAAATATCAGAGTTTTCGCTCACCTGTATTTTTCAAAGCGGCTAGTTTATATTTCGAAATATTTACGTTAGCCATAAAAGATATTCGATCTTTTTTGTTTTGGTCACCCAACAAAATGTTCACTCACGGACCGCAATTCGCCTGCTTATGCTTCGTAAATGCAAGTGCACGCATGAAAAAACAATAATTCGGCATTTGGTAAAGCCAAGCACAGTCAACAGCTCACGGGATGGAATGGGGTGGGAGGGAGTACCAAACACTGTCTGATATTGTTGTTGATTTTTATTGTTTTCTTTCTTTCATGCGACTTTCTTGCACTGCACTAAATTTAAAAGTGACACACATATATCAAAGCAATAGCATCAAGAGGCACACCACAATGAGGCGTGTTCTCACCTCTGTTGTTGATACTAGTGATCAATGAGATACTCAATCAGCCACAGCGCAATGAGGTAAAAGTAATTGTCTGCGTACGCACAATTTAGCGATACTAGTTAAAGGGGAATTCCTACCAACTATTAGTGAGCTGCTAGAGGAACAAAGGATAGCTTTTGTGGGCGCTAATAACGCAATGCGAACTACACCGACAGCAGGACTGGAAACCATACTTAACCTGCTACCGCTAGACCTTTACATGCATGAATCTACAGCTAAAAGTGCTCTAAGAATCAGCCAGCTCAACCGCTGGAAAATTAACTCAGGAGGAAATGACCAAATTCTAAGCTGATATCTGGGCTCTGCTGTTTCGTCTGACTACATGCTGCCTAACAATGATTTTCAAAGACCTTTCTCCTGCGTCTTTTCAAGTGGGAGAGGAACGAACTGGGCACCGAAACCATATCCATCTACACTGAAAGTTCAAAAATGAACGTAGGCGTTGGAGCTGGAGTGTTTTCAGAAACATTAAACCTTAACAGCGCTTTTCGTCGCACTGAGCAGGCAGCAATAAAATTGCTGTTAAACTGGCGAGAAAAGGATCTGCCTCCAGCAGTGATCAGGCAGACCGGTCTATCAAACCGCCACTATTTAACCTTCAATCGCGTGTGGGAGAGAAGACACTGAATATTGCCAAAAACTGTTGGAACTCTCTCCCCACCTGTGAAACTTCCAAAAGGAGGCCTGAGTATGACTAAGCTATAACCCACAAACTAATTAAAAAAAAATAGTAAATCTGTTTCGGAACTATTGTAACTGGACATAACTTGCTTAAAAGCCACAAAATGAAAATGATGCGGTGATGAAGAAATACACGAGGATGCCCTCCACTTTCTGTGCCACTGCCCAGCCATTAAAGAATGAGAACCTTAGATAAATACTTTTTCCATTACCTTACGGATCTATCCAAAATCCATCTCCATAATCTTTTCAGGTTTGCAACAACATCTGAATCGCTGTAAAGGGACTTATAACAATGGACGGTAAAGGGATAAATGAAGGAAACAACCAACCACATGGAGCTCTTACGGGCATCAAAATCGGTCTACATGCGACTGGATTTGTTATAATAGCCATACTTAAGCAAGAAGTCTACGTTTTCAAACCATTAGCGAAGTACTGCATTATGAGCTACTTAAAAATACCTTCATGCGACCACCGAAGTATAATATTAAAATCGTGCTGGGAGATTTTAACTCAAAGGTAGGACGAGAATCGGTACAAGACTAAGCTGCAGGTGAAGAAGAGAGCTGCCATTGAGCTCTATGGTATAGGCAAAGAAGAAGGGAAAAAAGCCGGCTTTTCAGAAAGAAGAAAAAGAGCAAAAAAGCGCGCGATCGAGAGTATATAGAGAGGTGCCACTCCAGGAACGGTGTTCGCAAGTCTTACTAAAGTGTAAAACGTCAAAGCCAAAGATGCAAGGCTCGAACAGAATCCTGTCGAGATGAACAAGGACATATCATAGTTGAAACAATTTGATGCTGAGGATCCACAAAAACGGAGACCCTCTGAAGTGCGCCAAAAACAGAGGCATAGTCTCCTCAACATCGATTACAAGATCGTAACTGCCCTAATATGTGAACGCCTGAAACCGTTTACCAACAATCTCATCGGCCTTATCAATGTGGGTGTGAGCGAGGAAAGTCTACATTTGATCAAATCTTCACACTTTGGCAGATCCTGAAAAAAAAATCAAGAAGTCCAAATCGATACCCACCATCGATTTCAAAGTCGCATACGACAGCATTTCTAAAGACGAACTATACAGAGCCAAGTCTAGTTTTGGTGTACTGCCCAAACTTGTCCGTTTGTTTAGGATGACGATGGAGAATTATCAGTGTTGGAAACGACCTCACCGACAGGTTCGATAACAAAAAATCTGTGCAGCTACGAGCATACGCCGACGATATTGACATCATTGGTAGGACTCAACGTGATGTTTGCTGGTATTTAAAAGGAAGCGGCAAATGTGTGTTAAGCAGTAAGTGAGGTTAAGGCTAAGTATATGATATCAAGACGAAAGGACACACAACATCTACAATTGAACAGAACGTCGCCATTGATAGATCTAATTTCGAGGTAGTGCGAGACTTTGTCTACCTCGGCTCCGCTATTAACTCTGACAACAACATCTCGGCAGAAATTAAACGAAAATTACTGTTGCCACCGCTGTTTCTTCGGACTGAGATGACAATTTAGTAGTAAAGCCTTGATTATCCCAGTCCTGCTATACGGAGCTAAAGCATGAAGCTGAAGCAAAAGCGGAAGAAGAAATCCTTGGTCGATTCTAACTAAATATTCTTCGAAAAATCTTCAGTCCCGTTTGCGTTGCTGGGCTGTGTAGGTGAAGACTCCACCAAGAACTATACGAGCTGTACAGCGACATGCCCCTGGCCAACAAAAAAACTCCGCATTTGACGTTTAAGATGGCTAAGACATGTAGAACGAATGGACACCAATACTACGGCTCGCAGTCATCGATTCCCAGCCAGACGTCGCACGCAATAGAGGAAGACCACGCTTCAAGTGGTGCGCACAAGTAGAAACCGACCTCAACCAACTTGGTTTGCGCAACTGGAGGCAGTAATTTAAGGACCGGGTTAATTAGATAGGCATGTTGGTTGAGGCCCAGGTTCATTCCGGACTGTAGCGCCACTTTTTTTCTGGAAAGCAAACTTAATCTAACATAAATAAGGATCGGCATTTATTATATGACTATTCTTCGAAAGTTCTATTGCAAAGGTTATCGCTATGGGCCCACGTAGGCCTATGCGAGTTTGTCGGCTCTTTCGAGCGTCAGCAGCCCATCAAACCTGTTCTTAGTTCTATTGCACCTTATTCACTTTTAAGTGATCAGCAAAAACTCGATGTTCCCGATATATTTTTGAATGAGCTTCAGCCTAATTGGACATCAGATCACTTAATGGCTACATATACCCCAATCAAACATATAGGAACAACTTTTTAGTCGGGCCAAATATTTACTCAGATACGCTAAACAAAATCATATCGTTCTCTAAATCGTTGTCTTAATAACCGATCAGAAAGGTGGAAACTAATGTGCTCAAGGAACGAGGCCGCAGCAAAGAAAAAGTATATTAATCGGTTATTTTGGCCAATGTGCAAATAACTAATTTAAAAAATTGACTTACCATATAAGCTTTTTATACCCTTGTGTTCAAATATCATATTTTGCACATTATCTGGAAGCCCATAGAAGTCACCACGACTGGGAAATTCATCAGTGGTATCTTCCGGAAAAGCTTGTGTATCCCAATTGATTGATGACAGATGTTGTACTTCGCTTCGTAATAAAGTGCGACTACCGATCGTGCGGTTTTTAACTTCTTCTCTTGTCTCATACTGTGTACCTTGAATAAAATTCGTAATTTCAAAATGTTGAGCTATCGAATTGGAAAGCACGGATTTATCAATAGCTGATGGTTCTTTCGGTACTTTAAAAGCAACATCATCCAAAAACCGTTGAGTGTTTTGCACTTTAAAGTCGTCTTCTACGTCTTCATCAAAGTATTTTAAAAGGTCTTCGGTTTCTTTAGGATCATAAATTGGTTCGATACTGTTGAACAGATTGTCATCCGAAGCCTTAGCTGTATGGATTTCGTCGATTTTAATGTCAGAAAACAAACTATCATCCACATCGCCCGAAAGCAGATTTATTCTGTTACTTTGATTAACTGAAATTTCGTTCGAATATTTAATATCGGAGAGAAAACTATCTTCTTCTCCATCAGGCCAGGAAAACGGATCACTATGTGATCGTGGACTATCTCCAATTGTACTTAGGCGCATACGCTTGACGACAGGCGAGTCGTCACAACCTGTTCGTTTTTTTGTTATATTTTTTTGGTTTAACATTCTATAACTATAATAAATAAAAAATAACAAACAAATATAAACAATTCAATCGCAATTTCTCTGAATTTTTAAATGTCAAAAAGTAGCGCAAAGGATTAAAAAAGGAATAGACTTAGTAGTAGCAGTGATAACAGACTTTTAATTATGTCATTGGGCCTGCTCACACGAGTATGCTTCAACCGCAGTCATTATGGTTACATTTCAAACACACGGGAATATGTTCAACGGGTTGAATTTTGTGTATTATAACAAATTTAACATGTTTGTGTATTGACAGGTTCGATTTCAATTGTGTTTTTTTTTTAATTTTCACGATATTATGTAACACAGACCATTAAAACTGAGTGGTACCGATTTTTTTGCGTTTATGTTTTTTTGCTATTCTTGTTTTTTTACTTAATTCGAGAATTAGCCCTTTTTTAAATCACAACTGTCACAAAAACATGCATTTCTTTGTAGATTATACCTCTTCAACCACTTTATTTTGGTTGGAAAATTGTTCTCCAATGGCTCTCAAATTGTATTGCCTCATAACCCGTTCAACCTAAAAACATGAGGCTTAACCGGTTGAAGGATACTCGTGTGCGAAGGCCCATTGTCTAACAATTATTTTTGGAATATATTACTCCCGTAAAACTATACGACGACTTTTCATGAACGACCTTAAAACTGTACCAATAAATAATGCAGTAACCCACTGAATTCGATATCAATTTAGAAATTTATTTATTGATAGAATTTTGTTCCTATTGTTCTCTTTCATATATTATATATATTTTTTCAGTTAAGCGAATACGTTTGATATGCAAAACTGACTGAATGATGAGGGTATTCATGCAACATCGTAATTTAACTACGTGCGAAAGATTGTAATTTTACGACGACGTTTAATGAACGACCCTAAAACCCATTGATTCATTATATATGGACTGCTAGTAACCAGCTTCACGCATGTTCCAAAACTACACACACGCCCCTGTTACACTGCGGAAAAGTAAGTAAGCAAAAGAAACCTTTTGCATCATCAAATTGATGTAAATGATCATAAAACATTAGTAGGAAACAAATTAAAAAAAAACTTGTTCATTTTATGGGTCAATAAGTAAAGAAATGTATTGTTATTGCAGAATTTATTCGAAATCACTCTTTGTAGTTTTCCATCAATTGAATAGATGACGCTACATGTCGCTGTGGAAAAGAATCTTTTGGTACAAGATGTCGCTCCTTTTTTTAGCATGATACTATGGAAATTTAGCTTGGTGGCAGCATGTGTTTCTTTGCTAATCCACAGTGAAACAAATGAGCCTGTGCTGTTTTGGAACATATTTTCTCACAGAAGCGTATGAAAATGACATTTCACTGGCAGTCCTTATATAATAAGTCAATGCTAAAACCAGACAATAGTTGAAGCATACTCGTGTTCGCAGGGCCAACGGGCTTTCGCACACGAGTATTCTTTAACCGGATGAACGTCATGTTTGTCAGTTGGGACCCTGGATCGCCAGGGTTTAGATTTGCAATTATTAAATTCAACTTCCATGGTCTGCTTTTACACGTTTACTCTTGAGTCACTAGTCACACGAGTGCAAAAGAGAAAGAAAGTACGAAAAATTGAGTGGGAAAATATTTTGCCCTGTGAGTCGTGTGTAAACTTTTTCGTGACTCTTTTTGACATTTTCTTTTCTCTTCCTTTTTTTTGTCGTTATGTTGCTTTTTATAATTTCGTTGCTTGGAGAGTCGGTTTCACTACGTCTGCTTTTGTACATAGGCTCTTGAGAAAAAAAATCGCAGTATGTGAAGCAGAACAAAAGGGGAATCTCAAATTTGAGTCAAAACAAAAAGTTGAAAGTATAAAAACGCGAGACTCACGGACGAAAATAACAAAAGAGAACTTCAAAAAAAGTCATGACTCAAGAGTCAACGTGTAAAAACAGACATGGTATTTCTATGTATTAGTGCATCTGTAACACGTGAGCTTTGATCTGCTCTCGTGTACAGATACACTAAGGAGGGCGCACAGTTTTAGGACCACTAGAGAGATAGTTTTCATCCAAAAGTAGGTGTTTGAAGAGGTGTAATCTACGACCATATGCATGTGTTTGTGACAGTTTGTTTGCGGTATTTAAAAGAAAGACGGCGGCCAATTCTTTGTCAATCGAACGAAATAACACAAACAAACAAAAATTTTAAGAAAAAAAATGATGCACGCAAAATAAATCGGTGCTACTTAGTTTTAGTTCTTTGTGTTGTATATTATCACAGAAATAAAAAAGAAACTCACAGCTTACATTTGTATTAGGGTTAGTGCGAGGAGGGGTAAATCTGCCGAAAAAAAAATTGATCTGAGATAAAAAAAAATCATTCTTTTTGGTCAATGGAACACAACAACTGTCAAAATCAGTCTTTTGGCAGATCTAGATAAAAAAATATTTTTTACCAATGGAAAACGCCAGTAATCTCAGTTGGAGTAAATTATATTCAGATTTGAGTTTAGTCGACATGTAAACGTAGGTTGTACTAGAAGAATCACAACAAAAGTTGAGACTAACATCTCCATAACATTAAGCAAATGAAAACCATTATTTTTTTCGATTATTTTATTTGATTGAATTGTCATTTGAGATTGGGTAGTGTAGTGTCATTCAGGAATCAAATAGAAAAATGGGATTTTCTCAATTACTTATTTTATTAACCATATATTCACTTTTCCATAGCGGATCGGTAATATTTGTATCTATTTTTTATTGACAAGCAAATATCATCATTCTCACATATTACTTCAGTGCTACCTAGAACACGATGGTTGGATTAGTATCGAACTGCAACATGCACTGGACAGAAACAATCCGGATAAATTTTCATATCGTGGTAACATAACAATTCCCAGTCTACATGGTTTAGCAAACACTTACCAAGAAATGCTTACAGAGGATGAGCGATTAACTTTAAAGGTAAATATTTGCGCAAAATATTAACATATTGAATCCCAGTCCATTCCAAGTCTTCGGGTAGAACTTCATAGTTAATTATATCCAGTTTCACTCTCGACATTAGTTGTTGTATGCTTCGCTGCAAATTACTGCGGCCTAACACTATTTCCATTTGTCCAGCACCGTTCAACCTGGTCGATGTTTAATTTTACCTTTTACATTATAGGTTCTCAACAAAATGGGAATGATTTTTTTAAGTAATTTCTTTCGAACAAAATTTAATCCTTTCCTCTAGAATGGTTCATACCACCGCAGACTTGGGAAAATGTAGATATTATCCTGTAGTTAGTTAAATGCTAGGTTTACCTTTTTAAGAATCATCTCAAATTAATAAAGTATTCGCTTTTATGTAATTTCTCCTATTTTTTTTTTTTAGAAATTATCTCAAAATAATGAGTTTTACCGGCTCAAGGCCAACGTCGTATATCCAGATGGTACAAAAAACACATTTCTGACGGCCAGTAAGGCATGCGCCTTACTTCAGTCTCAGTTAAATGATGTTTTATGGGTATCAATTGATGGCACCGGTTTCGTTACAGCCCTTACGCAAACAATTGTCGGTGCCGGATCAGGTGATTGCACAACTATTAAACTGTCTACATCAGACTTGGAAGACTTCAATACAGATGTCCTCATTAAACATATGGAACTAGCACCAATTCCCGATACTGCTAGCTTCATTCAGAAAGTGGAGCGAGAGCGTGAAGCTCGAGAAAAGGGCGAAGTCCGCGACAACAGAGGATTCTTTGCCAAATACGTATGAAACACAACATCAAATTATATTTGATAATAAATTTAATATCTTTCATTTCAGTGGATGTATATTGTGCCTGTTGTGCTGTTAGTCTTTATATCAGGAGCAACAAACCAAGATGCAGCGAAGTAGGTTTAAACAAATACTTTAGTTGTTGTAAGTGTTCTGTACCCAAAGTCACAAAGAAATAAATTAGACCAACAGCAAACATTTTATTTCATTAAAAATTTAAACGATTTAAATTCAAACTAAGTTGATTCTTCTTTGGTTGCCCCTTTAGCACCTTTAGTAGCTGGCTTTGCAATTAATTTTGCCATCATCTTCTCTTCCTTGGCTTTGCGTTTGGCTTCTTTCTGTTTCTTGCGATCCTCCTTTTCTTTTTGTTCGAGCATCTCCTTGAATTTTTCATCGCGTGGATCCATCTTAAAACCGAAATGCCGGCGCACCTCTTCAACAAGTCTCTCTTTCCTTTGTTTAGCAGCTAATGCATCGGCTTCATTCTTAGCTATTTTGGCATTCAGGTCCGCTTTCCACTGTTCCAGTTTTTCCAATTTTTTAATGATTTCTTCCTCACGTTTCAGGATCTGGTCTTTCTGTAATTTATCTTCGCTTTGCGATCGTTCAATCAATTCTTGTAATGTGTAGGGGAAAGCAACTTTCTCATATTCTTTTTGTTTCCTGATGTCTTCTTTGGTAGGGAAGCAAATTCTGGGATCAACCCCACTAGACAAACCATAACGACCAAATTGCTTGCGTTGGTACTTCTCTGTTAAATGAATCCATGAATGAGGTTCACTATATGGTCGCTCGTTTCGCAAAAAATTTCGATGTTGATTAAGCAGACCGGATTTATTGAAGAAACTTTCAGGTTTAGGCTCTTCTATTATTTCTTCGGCAAACGAGGGTGGTGTGTCCACAGGCTCTAGTGAATTACTATCATCTTTTGTAGTCGAATAAGACACACTCCCGATTCTACAGACAGCAGTGTTAACTATTTGCCTACTAGTTGTAAGTTTATTTATTGACATTAATCCATTCATCTCAAAAATCTTTAACTTTTCAACCAATTACTTAAGAATTAATGCCGATTTTAACACGGGAAATTTGTGAAAAACTAGTGGGGTGGACTTGAAATGTCAAGATGACATAAGACCTATTTTCGTGATGTGTATCTAAAGAAGATGTTGACCACAGTGACTATTATTTATGTAGGTAGTTTGCTTTTAGGAGTGCAACAGGAAAGAGTTGACCAGGACAACGTCATTGTCAAATGACAAACGGACATCAGTAGGAAAACAAACGCAATATGACATTTACATGAAGGAAAATTTATTGGCGGGGGTAAAAGTGCAAAATAAGCACAGAATAAATTAAAAACAAAATGAAATTATTTAGAGTTGTTGTTCGTGAAAACAAGAACAAAATAATCTTTACTACACGAAAACTTCTCAACTTCCTTTGCAATTGCATAATCCAAAAATTTGTACTACCGCCATTGTTGTTTTCCTGCAAGTGATTTTGACGTTTTAATGAAAAAGACAACGCACTTGTGAGGGAGATAGTCTCATGAAATCATTTGAGGAAAATTTCCATTAACATATTTCAGATTGCCATAAGAATACTGTGCTTAAGACGAAATTTCAAATGCTCTTTTCTAAACATTTTACTATATTTTGTAGTGGATACTGATGGACAGGCGTCCACATGGCGGGATATCCAGTAAATTTGTATTGGCCTTCCAGGTTGTGGGTTGTGCTTTGGGCTACTCAATAACGAAATTTTTTTGTATCTGAACCTAGAATGTGAGAACATTAAAAAAAAGGTGCGGCCGAACACCTATAGCGGAAGTCTTAAGCTGGCATAAAATAGAAATCACTGTAATCCAGGAAACCCGGTATGGACTAGCAAAAGGTGGATAAAAAACTGTGACATCTAATACGAGTGTGCTGAAACAGCGAGTATTCGGATGTGGATTTGTGTAAATCGACAGACTTTGGCAAGAAGCCTTTTATATTGAGGCCAAATAAGCCTTTCAAGCGCCCAAAATCCGACGGAACAAAATGAACAAAAGGCAAAACATTGTTACTAAGAGCTCCTAAACAGAACTTAAAAAAGTGATTATTAGATTTTAACCTAAAGTTAAAAAGAGGACATGTTTAGCAGTATTGTCGGAAGTCACATCCGTTGATACACTGAGATCGCATAAATTACGTAACGCACGAAACGGTATAAAGATAAAAAGGCAGTGGAGGTTGGGAGCATCACTTTCATGGTGGAGCCGGATGAAGGTCATTCTGGATAGAAGCTTGGAAGAGTTCAACCGTTTTCCAAGGCCAGATGGTTATTTTAATTTGCAACTTTTAAATGTCTTAATGAATTCTGTACATTGGTTTTTTGAGCTGGTAACCGTCATGATGGGTAAAATCCGAATTCGAATTATCAATTTCTTGTGCATATCGTTATTTGCAACATTTTGATTTCGATGCTCACACTACCATGTTGACCGCTGCAAGATTTTCAAGACTTCCACCTATGGTATGAAAAGAAAAAAATACGGCTATTAGGACATGTGCCAGTTGCGTTACATTTTTTGACATTTCTGCAGGGGTAAAAATTGGCCTTTTGCTCTGTAAATTGGATTAAATTGCATTTTATTTGTATACCTACTATTATTAATAATTTTCCAAAAGAATCGAAGCGAAATTCCTTTCTTTATATTTTCTTGTATTGAAAAATACCGAATAGATTTCTGAGAGATCATCCATAATTATATATACCTAGATGTCCCTAATCAGAAACACAAATCATACAATAATTTCATAATCTGATTATAATGTTTATGATTATAAGGATATCCATTCATCCTTGTTCCAGCTAAGCATATTTGGCATATAAAATAATGGCGAATCATAACTATTTTGTAACCATCCATTTTCAAAACTCAGTTTTGGTATTAAGATTTAGAGTTATTTATTTAATTTGAAATATTGACATTAAGACACAAATTGTCTTATAAGGTTGTGAAAACTTTAAAATTTATTAATTCAAGCTTTAAACAGACTAAGCTTTCCCAAGGAAAAATATAGTAAGAAAATTAGGAATCTACAGTAAATAAATACAAACATTAAGAAAAACTTAGTTATACATCTCTACATAATTCTTATGTGATATATTCGGCCCTATCGTGGTATCCTTTCGGAGTATAATTTTCTACGGAACGCAAATCCAGTCGGATACTTAATTAACATTCATAAAGTATCCGTTTTCCCAAGATTTAAAGCCGCATACGACAGCATTTATAGAGACGAAATATACAGAGCCATGTCTATTTCACTCGTCCGCTTGTGCAGAATGACGATGGAGAATCCTCACCGACACTTTCGATATCCAAAAAGGATTTAGTCAAGGCAATGAGCTGTCGCGTGACTTGTTCAATTTGATTCTTGAGTCCCTCTATCCTTTTATACGTTATCAGTATGTGTATTATTCACAATTCGCTCACGAGCAAGAGCAGACTCCAAATCAAACAACGGACCTCCATGTGATAACATTCAACGAAATTGAAATAGCAGGTCATACAATACAGCCGCTTAGTTTTTATCGAGTTATCGTTTTCAGTTCTCAAACTTGTAAACCAAAACTTAAGACTCAATTAATTATATTCTTTATTTGATTATTGAGAGGATTGTGCAAAATTCCCGAGCCAACACCAGAGGCACAATTTTCCAAAATTGGTACAACTACTAGCATACGCCGACGATATTCACATCATTGGTAGGACTCAACGTGATGTCATAGCCACGTTTGCTAGTTTAGAGAAGAAAGCACCAAAAAGGGGTTTAGCAGTAAATGAGGGCCGTCTCAAAAGCGGATGAAGAAATCCTTGGTCGTTTTGAGAGGAAAATTCTTCGAAAATTTTTCAGTCCCGTTTGCGTTGACGGGCTATGAAGACGAAGATTCAACCAAGAACTATACGAGCTGTACAGCAACATGCCCCAGTTAAAAAAACTCCGCGTTGGAAGTTTAAAATGGCTAGGACATGTCGAACGAATGGACACCAATACTCCGGCTCTCAGAGTTTTCGACTCCCAGCCAGACGTCGGACGCAGTAGAGGAGGACCTTGCCTTAAGTGGCGCACACAAGTAGAAACTGACCTCAAACAACTTGGAGTGCGTAACTGGAAGCAGTTAGCTAAGGACCGGGCTAATTGGAAAGTAAGTAAGTAAAGTCGTGTTAATTATGTGCTATTTTTCCTTTACATGCGAACACTTGTGACGACGATTAATCCATAAGTGTACATTTCATCTCTCTCACTCCTCATACACTCCTATACCAAATGTCAAAAATTAGCCACTGGGTAAATTTCAGCGAGCTGTTGACCAGGGACCGAATTCCACAACGGTGAGTTTTGCTGTGTACATACACGAAAAAAATATGTTCACTGTCTTGTTCCGATTCCGCAAGCGAGCTAGTGAGACTTTCTGAAAGTTGTCGTGTACACAAGTGAACAAAATTATTCACTCTCTTTTCGGCTGTGAATAAAAGAAGCGTGAAAAAAAACATAATATATTCTTCACCACGGTGTAATTAAAATTAATTCAGTTCACTCGAATGACACAAATTATTCATTTAGCACACTCAAACCCGCAGCATGTTGCGGAATCGCACAAACTGCTATGGGTGAACACAGGTAGTGAATGTGAGTTTCGTTAAGTAAGCATACAGGTAGAAAAACCACGCTTGCGGAATTAGGCCCCAGGTTAAAATTTGGATGTCTCTATTCACCACACTTAATGCCAAAAATTATTCACTGGCTGGTGAACGCAGTTGGCAAACGGCACACAAAAAATTATAAGTCGTTGAACCTATTCAGATGAGTGGCAGTGTAGTTACGAAGGCGACATCTATGTATGAAAGTATTTATTTCGTTCCGCTTAGGAAGTGCGTTCAATAAAATCTGCAACAAATATACATGCATACATAGTATATTTTTCTTTTGCGCACTTGCACTAACTGTCAGACAGATTTGTTTATTTTGTGGACTGTAGAGTTCTGTAAGCTAAAAAATATCAAAATTACATTTATATTTCACTGCATTCGGATTGCACTTGCCAGTGATAAGAAGCTACTTCAATTGCATGGATTTATTAATATCCGCTTCAGATAGTTTATTGAGAAGTGCAAAAGTACCTACTGAGAATTTTGTGAATTTTGCACCTAACAAACTGTTCCAAAGAGTGTATTTATTAACGAATAACATTCCGAATATTTTATATCATCTAAGTGAGAGCATAGCTAGCAATGTCAGGAGGGCGTTTAATGAATTGGCAAGAGCATCGTTCGCCCCCATTCTGTGATTGTTATTTTCCAAAATGTACAGTGGTCAATACGTTCAAAGGAAATATTCCCGACTTGATCGACTGCCGTTGCGGTGAAGAAGATAGTAATACGATGGAATGGCAATGGGATCAAACAGACTCAGATACAATGATTAACGGTCCAGATGTTACTTTTCATCCGATTTATAGTCAGGGGACAACAATACTGCGCGGCGACAAACCACTTAAACCACAAATGGTGCATTTTTGGGAGATCCGGATAATAACTATACTCTCCGGTACAGATGTGGTAAGAGAAAAATATTTACTTTTTATTTATATTTGAATTAACACTATTATGGAAAATTTCAAATTCTATTACACTGTTGCTTTTCATTCGCATCACAGCTAAATCCAATGTAAACAAAGTCATGCGCTTTATCATGTTCACAGGTCGTCTGCTCAGTGCAGTTGGCGCCAATGCAATAATGCATCGAAGAATGCAGGTTAACGCCACACGAAGCAGTCGATTTTTAGATAGAGTTTTGATTTATACTAAGTGGTACTTATTTAATCGATGATTTCAGAAAACATGCAACCACGACAACATTGAACTTCAAATTTAGATCTGCACTTGAGGGGAAATGCATTCCATTCCAATTCACAAGCAAACAAATAGATTCAAATGAATCTATTGTACAGCATTTAACAATAATTGACCTGAAAATCATTGCCTAGCAATTAGAAATAATACGGTGCGGTGGGGCATTGTTATCAGTGGCAGTAGTCACATTAAATGGATGCTGTTGTGGAGTGACTTTATTCGTTTTAGGAGATAACGACTGACTTTCTGTTTGTAACGTATAGACTATCAAAGATTACATGTCTCGAAGGGTAAAAATAGCACAGGAGTAAATGACTTTTATGCTACACAATAACTGGGTCGCTTAAAGTTATTGACAACGATTATCTCTATAGGGAAGTTTGTAAGGTCATGTATCACATTATATTCTAGATTCTCTAAACAGATTTAGGATTTTAAAATATTCTAAATATCTTAAATGTAAAAATATTCTTTTTAGATGACAATTTTTTGTTGTGTGTGTTGTAACTCATTACTTCCCCCTGAGTGTGAAATCAAAGAAAGAATAGTGTCCACGATCAATCTCAGCAATACCAAGTAAATGCTGAGAAATGAAATGATTTACTCACTACTCTATACCCAATTTGCATTACCTCCTACAGACTGGAGGAGGTAGAGGTTTTGATGACAAGACAAGTAGAACTACATTTGTGGAACTGATATTTTACATACTTTTGTTTACTTTTCGTTGGCGTATACTTAATATTAAGAGATTGGCAATGACCTTTACTTTTAAGAACTTGTTACTGAGAATCTTATTCTTATGCATCGTTTGATAGTTCGTTTAGCTGAATTATATTGTAGTCTCGTAGGGTATTTATGCAACGTTAGAAAGTCGTTGTAAACCATATAAATTTGTATAAAAAAAAACAAATTTTTTACACTATATTATAATACGCATCCGCAGAGACGTCGAACAGTCCGCACCGAAGAAACAATTGCCGTTGTAGAGCAAAGTGTTAAAGAGGACTGTAATGAATCTATTCGCCACCTTGCACAGCAACTGGAGCTTTATCCATAAACTTTACGGAAGATTTTGCGCAAAGATCTTGGCCTACGACCTTACAAGATCCAGCTTGTGCATGAAATAAAGCCGCGAGATCATGCAATGCGTCGTGATTTTGGTGTATGGGCCGAAAATGATATTGATCTCGATGCTGATGTTAATCGCAAAATTTTGTTCAGTTATGAGGCTCATTTTTGGTTGAATGGCTAGGTCAACAAGCAAAATTGCCCCATTTGGAGTGAAGAGAATCCACATGAGACCCTTGAGATGCCATTACATCCACAAAAACTGACTGTTTGGTGTGCTCTATGGGCTGGTTGAGTCATTGGGCCATACTTCTTCCCGAATAATGATGGAAAGTCGGTTACCGTTAATGAAGACCGGTATAGATCCATGATAACCGACTATTTTGTTTCCGAATTGGATGGCATGAATGTGGATGAGATGTGCTTCCAACAAGACGGCGCTACATGCCACACAGCGCACGGCACAATTTATTGAAGGAAACATTCGATGAGCACATAATTTCGCGGATTGGACCTGTCAATTGACCACCAAGATCGTGTGATTCGATACCATTGGATTATTTTCTTTGGGGATATGTGAAGTCGCTCCTCTACGCTAACAAACCAGAAACGATAGGGCACTTGGAAGCCAACATCTGTGGCGTTTCTGTCTACATACGGCTACGGCTACAAATGCTCGAAAAAGTGGTTGAAAATTGGACCTCTAAACTTTGCTTTATTCGAACTAGCCGCGGCGTAAAATAAAATTATCCTTCCAATAATGTTAAATTGATGGACATTAAAACGATTGTCTTGTGATTTATTTCAATTCGAAGTTCTATACCTCCAAAAAAACACCCTTTATTGAGAGATTAACAATGACCTTTACTTATAAGAACTTGTGACGGACAATCTTATTCTTATGCATCGTTTGATAGTTCTTTTGGCATGTCGTAGTAAAGCATATAAATTTGTATAAAAAAAACTAATTTTTGCCGCAACACTCTCGTTAGTACCCATGGCTTTCTCACAACCATTCATTGTGTGCGTTTGTACCATCGTGCAAGAAGATGGCGGAAGATCCTGTTTGATTCCGACTCCGAACTACTCAGTTGAGTCAAAATATTGTTGACAATTGAAACCACTCGGATGATTTGTCAGATCATCACGGGAGGAAGGCAAGAAAAAAATAATTTTGTTGCTATTTACTTACAGTCCGGAATGAACCTTAGCCTCAACCAACATGCCTCTCCCATTAACCCGGTCCTTAACTAACTGCCCCCAGTTGCGCACTCCAAGTTGGTTGAGGTCAGTTTCTACTTATGCGCGCCACTTAAAGCGAGGTCTTCCTCTACTGCGTCCGAAGTCTGGCTGGGAATAGAAAACTCTGCGAGCCGGAGTATTGGTGTCCATTCGCTATACATGTCCTAGCCATCTTAAACGTCCATGCGGTTTTTTTTTTTTTACCTGGGGCATGTTGCTGTACAGCTCGTATAGTTCTTGGTTGAATCTTCGTCTCCATAGCCCGTCAACGCAAACGGATCCCAGGATTTTTCGAAGAATTTTCCTCTCAAGTCGACCAAGGATTTATTCATCCGCTTTTGAGACGATCCATGCTTGAGCGCCGTAGAGCAGGACTGGGATGATCAGGGTCTTATATAGGATCTCCTTAGTAATTTGAGTGAGGCGTATGCTAGTAGTTGTACCGATTTTTGGAAAATTGTGCCTCTGGTGTTGGCTCGGGAGTTTTTCGCAATCCTCTCAAGAATCAAATTGAATAAGTCACGTGACAGCCTTGCCCAAATCCTTTTTTGGTATCGAATGTGTCGGTTAGGTCATTTCCGACGCTAATGGAGCATCGAG
The DNA here is from genome assembly GCA_949824845.1 of Rhingia rostrata. Classification (NCBI taxonomy): domain Eukaryota; kingdom Metazoa; phylum Arthropoda; class Insecta; order Diptera; family Syrphidae; genus Rhingia; species Rhingia rostrata. The sequence continues at coordinate 76,593,853 of OX463757.1, read as the reverse complement.
AGTTCTCCATCGTCTTCCTTCACAAACGGACGAGTTTAGGCGGTATAGCAAATCTAGACTTGGCTCTGTATAGTTTGTCTCTATAAATGCTGTCGTATGCGGCTTGAATAGGTGGTGGATATCGATTTGGACTTCTTGGGTTTTTTCCAGGATCTGCCGAAGTGAGAACATTTGATCAGTTGTGGACTTTCCTGGCCTAAAACCACACTGATAAGGGCCGATCAGGTTGTTGCTAAACGGTTTCAGGCGTTCTTATGTTACGGCAGATAGGATCTTGTAGGCAATATTGAGGAGACTTATGCCTCTGTTGTTGGCGCAGTTTAGAGGATCTCTTTTTTTGTGGATCTAGCAAACGATGCTAAGTATGCTTCAGGCATACTTTCTTCCGACCAGATTTGGTTTACGAAGTGGTGGATGTTACTTACTAAGTCATCTCAGCAGGCTTTATAAAGCTCAGTGGGGAGGCCGTCATTTCAGGCAGCCTAATTAAGCTTGACTTTAGATATTGCTATCCTCACTTCATTCTGGTCGAATGGTTGGCAGTTTTCGATTCCGTTGCCAATATTGAATGGTTCGTTCTGCTTGACAGCGGAATAATGTTCATCATCGTCGTTCAACAGTCTACAGAAGTGTTTCTTCCATATCCTCAGCATCGACTGTGTCTCAACTACGATATTTCCTTGTTCATCTCGACAGGATTCTGTTCGAGCCTTGTATCATTGGCTTTGACGTTTTACACTTTGGTAAAACTTGCGAGCATCGTTCCTGGAGTGACACCTCTCTATATCCTCGATCGCGAGCTTTTATTGCTTATTTTTCTTTTTTCTGAAAAGCTGGTGTTCTTCCCTTCTTCTCTGCCTAAAGCTCGTCTTCACCTGAGCATATGTCGGCATTCCTCATCAAACCAGGGGTTTCCTGTTGGTGGGCGCGAGAAATCTAGCACATCAGTTGCGGCTGATCTAATGGCTTGTTGGCATCGTTGCCATTGCTCTTCGACATTTGATGCTGGTGGTATGGTGTTAATCGAGAGGTTAAGGGATATGCGTTTTGCCAAGGTCTTGGCGGTCTTGCGATTGCAGTCTTTCGACATTAATTTTTTTCACAGTATTTCTGGATTGTTGTGGCGCGGTGGATATACGTATTCTTAACTTGGCTGCAACAAGGTAGTGGTCCGAGTCGATGTTAGCTCCTCGTAATGTTCGGACATCAAAAATACTGGATGCGTGTCCCTTGTCTATCGCAATGTGATCAATTTGGTTGACCGTTCATTGATCTAGAGACTACCATGTCCCAATATGGATATCGAGGTGAGGAAACCGTGTGCTGGATATAGTCCCATTTTGTTCCCAAAGTCGATTAGCCTAAGTCCGTTACCTGACGTGTTATCGTGTGTGCTATGTTTTTCGGCAATACTGCTAAAGATGTCTTCTCCCCCAACCTTTTGCGTTAAAATCTCCCAGCACGATTTTAACATCGTACTTCGGTAGTCGCACATACTGGATTGTTACAATGCGTTCGCTCATGTCTTGGAAACATTAGACTTCTTGCCTAAGTCTGGCACTTATAACAAATCCGCATCCGAATAGTCGCTGTTTCTGCTCACTATAACAAGGTCCGTAGTAGATGTCACAGTTTTCATCCTCTTTTGGCCCGGCCCATCCCATCGTATTTTCAGGCGCTTTGTCGCAGTTTAGGGCTTCCGCTAGTTGTTATCCACTACGGGACGCCACCACCTCTATTTAAGGGGCCTGACTAACCCTTGAAATTCCTAGACAACCTGTTGTCCGAAAATGTCTAAGTTCGGTTGGGACAGCAAGCCGGGTATTCATTCCGTGCCATTCTGACCTGGCTGTTTATAGTGTTGCTTATCGTTTAGAAAGCCAAATCCGGTTGGATTACCCGATGGTTGCCACTTGGAGGTTACCACGTCTGGTCAAAGAAATTACGACTGGACATTGACCAGCTTACGCCACTCATTTTCTGCCCTCTTCGAACACTTAATACGCAAACACCACTCGTTTGGTTACTTAATATGTAAATCATATAATCGAAATGAAAATATATTAACAAAAGCTTACTAATATTGTATTCGAATGTTTCGGTATACTTACGGTTTCACAGAAAACATTTAAAACAATTGAGTTTTGTTATTATTCAGCTTCAAGCTACAAGCTTATGCAAAATACGTATATATTGTTTGCTGATAACACAAAACAGTTAAACGATAATTAAATAGATTGTGTATGATTATCAAATAATTTAGCACTCTTATATCAATTTCCCCTAGGCTGCTTTATTATCTCGTCTGTAAGCAATCTACCCCTTGCCAAACGTATATTGACACACATGTTGTTGTTTGTATTATTTTATTGATTCTCAAAATGATAAAGATATTTTGACTTCAAAATTGTTGTTCATTGAAATAAACAGATTACATTGGTAAGGTAAAGTGAAGTCTCTTGTTATTTGTTTTTAAATGACTAAGGCTTGGTTATAGAATGCGGCCGGTATCTTCATATATGCAATACAGTCTCTTAAAGCGCATATGGATTTGTTGCCGTATTATTACGAATATTTTCACCGAGCCAAAAAGAAACTTTATACCATAAAATGCCTTTTGGATGAAATTCGGGAATTTCTTCAGAATTTTGCAGGCACCATCAGAGACGTGTCTTCGCTTCAAATGATCAAGACAAGGGTCAAGTTTTTCATCAAATTAACTCGAGGAAGTAGTTCTGCTACTTAAATCCAAAGTTAACTTCATTTTAACCCTGGAATAAATGTTTGGGGAATAGGAAATCTAAATTATATTCGTTTTTATAACTTTTTGACAGCAAAATCCATTAATCAGCAGTTAATCCTGCACTGAAAAACCGCTTCATGAGTCAACTCTTAATTAAATTTAAATTCAGGAATAAAATTAAATTTAATCCGGCATAGAGGCCTTCAATACAAACTAAGACAAGTTCTGCCTAAAAAATTGTATAAAATCCTTTTCTCGTATCTTGAGCATAGACTCTTCCATAAGAAACTTGGAAACGAATATTCAGAGTTCAAAGAAATATTGTCACCTCCTATATACACGTGATGTCCCACAAACAAACGATTCAATAGTTGCCACGTTTGCTGAAGCAATAGAGGAAACAAATATAGAATTACAAAACGGTCTTAACGAGGTTAATAAATGGACAAAATCCTGGCGGATTGATTGCACTTAACGAGAACAAATCGATTCATGTAGATTTTTCGTATAAACGTCCATTTTGCAAATGAAGCGAAATATCTCGGAATGATACTTGATGCAAAATTAAAATGGAAGTCGCATGTTAAAAATAAAGGGAAGAACTAAAAATAAATACTCAGAAAAGATTCGAAGCTTAACATTGATAACAAGCTGCTATTATACAAGCAATTGCTAAAGCTGGTTTGGACATATGGTATACAACTATTGGGTTGTACCAGTGAAACGAATCTAAACATTCTACAAACTTTTGAAAACAAAATGTTAAGATCATTCGGCAATGCGCCGTGATATATAAAGAATGAAGATCTACGAAAAGATCTGGGTATTCCCGCCGTTAAAGATGAAACGAAAAATTTTGCACGCAAACATTAAAAACGTTTATTAAGACTTGGCAGGATTTGGCAGGAACTCTCAAAGGAAAGTTACCTGCCAAACATTCATTACTCGTGGTAAAAAATATTCCTAGATAAGTCGCATACTTAGTTGCAATACAAATACAAAAAGGGTGGTGGTTGTAGTGAGTTAAAGTCTCACACTACTTTGGGCACGTGCTCCTCGTGTCTATGAGATTTCCACCGGTCCACGGAAACAAAACAAAAAAAGAAGATTCTTATTATTACCCTTATCGGAATATAAACAAAAATTTTCCATCACATCTGAATTTTGATATAAAACGCCAACATGATAATAAAAACATTTTCGTCACTTTTTCGAGCATTCCACGAATCACTCGTGATATGTTATCCTGTAAGGCTTCAATCGTGTTCGGCTATTCCACATAGACTAAAGTCTTTACATAACCCCACGAGAAATAATCAAAAGACGTTAAAGCGCATGATCTTGGCGGAAAACTCACAGGGCCATTTCGAGAATGAGCTGCTCACCAAATTCATCCTTCAACATTTCCATTGTTTCACGAGCTGTATGGCATGAGGCACCGTCCTGATGAAACTACATGTCAACTCAGTCAACTGGGGCAAACAAAAAAAATGCGTATCATGGCTCGATATCGTTCGCCGTTGACGGTAACGTTTCTTCCAGGGTCGTATTTGAAGAAAAATTGATCGATGATGCCACCAGCCCATAAACCAGACCAAACTGTCGTTTTTCGGGATGCATCGGTAATTCATGTATGGCATGTTCATCACTCCAGATGCGACAGTTTCCGTTGAGCCAGAACTGAGCCTGATCGCTGAACACAATTTTTCGATAAAAAGCGGATTTTCATGGTGCTGTTCTAAGGCCCACTCAGCAAAAATTCGACGTTGTGGTAGGTCATTCGGCTTCAATTCTTGCACAATTGACACTTAAAATTTTCCATGTGGTTGAGTAACACATGCAAAATTGCAGAGAACGGCGACGAATTGACATTTCACGATTTTCATTAACATTGGACGCTATGACTGCAATATTTTCTTCGGTACGCATTGTACGCATGCGAATCGATGGTTTAATGTCAAACAAAGTAAATTTGGTGAAAATTTAGTGGATTATGACAACCATAATATCGTAACAAAAGGTGCAAATTTCAATAATTTGCCATCGTTGCTCGTTTGTAAGTCTTTCCATGATTAAATGGCAGAGTACACTGCAAACTTTTCACTTTGACAGATGACGTTTGGACGCCATTACTAACAAGTGCTACCAACCTGAAGAAGATAACTCTTAAAAAATCACCCGTTATAACTATAGAAATTATTCCTCTATGCTACAAATTTAATGTCAAAACTAATATTCCCCTATGGGATAGGGTATAAACAGACTTTGATATTTTTGGTCACGTCATCTTTTTCAATCGGGCTAAGTTAATGTAATATGTGGGACAACTCAAGCTTAACTGAAGGTTTAATTTTAACATTGGCGTAGCAGCCAATATTCTCATAAAAAAAATGTTCTAATCGTCGGCTATCTCTATCGCAAGGAAAGTAACAATATTTTGTATAGCCTGTCATCAGGCAGATAACAGTGGAATCACTACAAATCACCAATCAGTCATTTATACATTCGATAATTTATTATTTTTTTAAATATGAATTTCGAACATCATACGTCTATTTCTTTGAGAGTAAAGATAAGAGATTTTTTTCATTATGGAACTTTTAAACTTGTTTTCGAAAAATCAATAAACAATCTCCATCCACCATCCAATGACATCATAATCATGTTCAAGTTGTTATAATATTGAACAAATGAAACATGTCTTCATGTCAGCAACCTTCACATCTGGCTTGCACAGCTCCCATTGCTGTAATCTTCAACTTGTTATACTGCTTTCTCGGTGGATAAGTTTAAATCCCTTACCAGGTCATTGAGCCGATGGTTGGGTGTAGTAGAACGAGGGTAGACTCTGATTAGCTTAAACTTGACATTGCCCAGTTGTTGTAACTTTGACTACACATCAACTGTGCTTATGTTTACCTCCAACTAGTAACCATCATCCAACCGGATTTGACTTGCTAAACGATAAGTGCGAGTGTTGATAACAAATCGAAAAACCTCAACACTATGAAAAAAGCCTAGTCAGAATGCTGTCCCAGGCGAACTTAGATGAGCTGTTCTAACATGTACGGACAACAGGTTGTCTACGAATTTCAAAGGTAACTCAGGCCCCTTGGGCAGATGAACCGAAATGGCAACGGTAGCGCTCATTCCCGCAGTGGATACTGACGGGCTCGTGTCCTTGGGGTATCTAATAAATTAGAAGTGGCTGGTAGATTTAAACACAAAGGTAGAAAGAAAACATCTTTAGCAGTATTGTCGGAAAACACAGACCACACGACAACACGTCATGTAACGGACGTATTCTAATTAACATCGTTATGGAACGAAATGCCACTATATATAGCCAGCATACGGTTCCCTCACCTCGATATCCATAACGGAAATGACGGTCTCCAGATTAAGAAAACGGTCAACCACATTGCGATAGACAAGAGGCACGCATCCAATATTTTGGATGTCCAAACATTCCGAGGAGCTAACATTGACTCGGACCACTACCTTGTTGCAGCCAAGGTAAAAATGCTGGTATCCCCCACTCCACAACTAAACAGAAGTACTGTGAAAAAATTTAATGTCGAAAGACTGCAATCGCATGAGACCGAGAAGGCATTCGCGCAATGCCTATCACTTAACCTCTCGATTAACACCATACCACCAGCATCGAATGTCGAAGAGCAATGGCAACGATGCCAACAACCCATTAGATCAGTCGTTATTGATGTGCTAGGTTTCTCGCGAGAACCAGCGAGAAACCCCTGGTTGCCGACGAATGCCGAAAGATGCTAGCAGTCAAGAACGAGGCCTACAAGACTAAGCTGCAGGTGAAGACGAGAGCTGCCATTGAGCTCTATAGGCAGAGGAGAAGAGAAAAATACCGGCTTTCCAGAAAAAAAGAGGGCTGCAACTCCTAGAATAATGTTGCAAGTTTTCCCTAAGTGTAAAAAGTCAAAGCCAAGGATACTAGGATCGAACAAAAAGTTGTCGAGATGAACAAGGAAATATCGTAGTTGAGACACAGTGGATTCTGAGGATATAGAACAACCATTGCTGCAGACTGTTAAATGGCGATGGCGAGAAACATAACGCTATTATTTATAACAAAACATGCCTCATTGGCGACGACAGCAAAAACTACCAACCACCCAAAGTGAAGTGAGGATATCAATATCTAAACTAAGCCTAACAAGGCAGTCGGAAATGACGCCTTCCCGCCAAGGTTTACAAATCCGGCGGAAAGTTACATCCACCAAAGCCAAATCTGGTCGGATGAAAGTATAACTGCAGAGTGGAACGTCAGCATCGTTTGCCCGATAAGCATAAGTCTCCTCAACAACGCATACAAGATCATATATGCCATAATTTATGATCGCCTGAATCCGTTTACTGAGAACCTCATCGCCGTTTTCAGTGTGGTTTTAGGCCTGAAAAGTCCACAACCGATCAAATCTTCAAACTTCGGCAGATTCTGGAAAATACCCAAAAAGTCCAAATCAATACCCACCACCTATTCATCGATTTCAAAGCCGCATACGACAGCATTTATGGTGAAGAACTATACAGAACCATGACTAGCTTTTGTATACCGCAAACGACACATTCGAAACGATTTAAGCAAGGCAATGCGCTGTCATGTGACTTCTTTAATCTGATTCTTGAGAGGATTGTAAAGTAATCCCGAGCATGGACTTGAGGCACAATCTTCCAAAAATCGGTGCAACTACTAGCATACACAGACGATAATGACATCATTGGTAGGACAACGTGATGTCATAGCCACGATTGCTAGTATAGAGAAGGAAGCCCCCAAAAATGTAAATGAGGGTAAGACTAAGTATATGATGTCAACACTAAAAGACACACAACATAGACGAATCCGATTCGTCAGAACGTCACCATTGATAGGTATAACTTTGAGGTACTACGGACTTTATCTACCTCGGCTCCGCTATCAACTCTGACAACAACATCTCGTCAGAAATTAAACGAAGAATTACTATTGCCAACCACTGTTTCTTCGGGCCAAGAAGGCAATTTAGTAGTACATCCCTCCCTCGAACTAGGAGATCCTTTATAAGACCCTGATTACCTTAGTCTTACTCTACGCTGAAGATTTCTTCGAAAGTCTTCGGTCCCATTTGCGTGACTGCCTATGGAGACGAAGATTCAACCAAGAACTATATGAGCTGTACAACATGTAGAACGAATGACACCTGGAACTGAAATTTAGAGAACTTTAATAATTGTACTAAGTATTTACTAGTTTAGTTATTTTTTCTGAAAATTCTTTAAACAGAAATTGCAATCCAAAGCAAGATTCGTTGCTTTAGTCAAACGTCTCACATCCATTGCGCCAACCATTTAGATATGTATAACACCTTAAACAGCTAGTTTTAGGAACCCACGACTTATTTTGATTTCTAAAATAAAATTTAAAATAAGCAAGAAACGATTTCTTAATTACCTTTACCTTACATTTTTCTTATTTAGATGTTTGGAGTGGGGACAGACAAAGTCAATGTAGACCAATTTAAACATCATTTTGTTTCCGGATTGGGGACCAACAACCAATCATGGGGATTCTCATACAACGGTAGTAAGCAGCACAATGGCGAACAAATTGCTTATGGTAGCAAATTTTCCCAAGGATGTATTGTTGGTGTTTACTTGGATTTAACACGTGGACATTTAGAATTCTTTCTCAATCGCCGATCACTTGGAGTTGCTTACACAAATATACCAATTGATCCGAATATTGAAATCTATCCTATGGTATGCTCAACTGCGGCAAAGTCTGCGATTCGACTCCTAAATTCCACATCACAAATGGAATGTCTACAATTAAGAGCATTTCAGGCGCTCTCCAAGCAACCTGCACTTTTATCAGAGTTGAAAGAAATGCCAGGTCTACGCACAATATTAAAGTCATACTGGTTCTTTGTTCCAACTACGAGGTATTCCAGCAGATCAACACAAAATGAAATTGATATAGAAGACGAGGCTGTTTTATCATCATCCCGTCTGGCACGTAAACAGAAGTTCAAAGGCGAGTTTGCAAAATTTCTTTGTTTACATGTTTAATAATAAAATTATTTTTATTTTTAGACGAGGAACCCGATTTGAACGATCTTTATACAAATGCCCACAAAATCGCAATGCGCAATCATACAGAGAGTGATGACGAATTTTCTCTAGAAGATTTATTTTATTACTTATTTTAAAGTCATTTATATAATGTGAGTCATAGAAGATGCACCCGTTTCGAAATTGGAGGCTGAATTTCAACAATTCTTCTTTCACCTTTGGACTTTGACTGATACTTCAATAGCTACACATATAGAGAAAGAGACATAACTAAGCATATTTTATACATCCTATGGAATATTCAAGTCATAGCTGTATTTGATTCAAAGTGCTAATAGTTGTTCATTTTAAGCAATGTGAAATCAAACAATCAAAATTTATTAAACAAAATCAATCTAATATATTGCTTGCTTTTATGAATTGTTGTAGTTGTACATTGTATTTTACATGCAAGGCGATAAAGTTTAACGTTTTACTTCATCTCTTTGCTGTGTATGGAAAAATTGCCCTGTTTTGTACAGAGTGAGATATAAAAAAGGTTCTAAAAAACAAGTCGAACAAATAATATGAAAGCATTTAAACAATGGCGGAGAACAAACATCATTCATCATTGGTATGCGATCTTTTATTCCCAACAGATGGTGGTATGGCTTGAGCTGCAAAGAAGCTATCAGATTGAGAGAGACAAACTTTCGGTTATACAAAACCAATCCAACAGAGGAAAACCTAACAAAATTCAAACAAGCCAAAAATGACTGTAAATCCCATTTAAAACGTGTCAAATACCTATAAATCACTATATGGGACAAATTCACTTTCGTACTCGTACAGTTGCAAGAGTTTTATTTGATCTTGACATTCACAAGTCCGCTGGTCCAGATGGTATTTTCCCCATTATTCTGAAGAGGTGTTCTTTTACGCTAGCAAAACCATTGCGTTAGCTTTTCTATCTATCCTACTCATCAGGTCTCTTTCCGAGTAGATGGAAAACTGCATTTGTCCAGCCTTCTCTCTCCAACTACCGACCATTTGCACTTATGTCCCTTCTTTCCAAGGTCATGGAAACGCTGATAAATCATCCGCTTATGAAATATCTCGAAGCACGAAAACATCTTAATGACCGGTAGTAATGTTTTCGCACTGGTACCGAAAAGTGGAACAATCAATCCACTATTGTGGAGAAACTAAGATTGTTGCACTTGATATTTCAAAGACATTTGACAGGGTTTGGCATCAAGCTCTTTTGGAATCGATGAAAAACTTCTTCTATGGATTAAAAATTATCTTTCGAAACGATTAATTCAAGTTGATTTGGACGGATTCAAGTCTGCAACTCACCAAATAAATGCTGGTGTCCCTCAAGGCTCAATTTAGTCTCCGACTCTCTTTCTCATTTTTATCAATGATCTCCTGTCTGCCAATTCTAATCCAATTCATACCTTCGCTGATGGCAATACTCTCAGCTTCTCATATTCGTTTTCAGGGCCACGTCCCTCATCTTCGAATGGAATCTAAACGACAACATATGTTAAGCTCATTGAATTCCGACCTTGACAGCATCATCAAATGGCGTAAATCCAACAGAGTAGAATTCAATGCTTCCAAAACACAATGCTGTCTTCTGTCGATAAAGCGAAACCAAAATCTAGAGCTAAAGGGTGATCCATTTCGAGGTTCCCTACTTTTTTAAAGAAAACAAAAACACAGAAAATTCAAATTTAATGGAGAATGTTTATTATCATTTGAAAGAACATTCTTTGGCATTTATTTTTTGAAGATTATGTCTATCAAATGTTGGCGGTTGCTTGGTCGCAGATGGTCCATCCGTTGAGTCCAATTTTCGATCACTCGTTCGAGCATTTCGACTGGTAACTGGCGAATGACACGCGTGATGTTTTCCTCCAAGGCCTGCATCGAAGCGGGTTTGTCGGCACAAGCTTTTGACTTTACATTTCCCCACAGGAAAAAGTCTAACGGTGTGATATCACACAATCTTGGTGGCCAATCGACCGGCCCAAGACGTGAAATTATGTGCTCACCGAAATGTTCTCTCAATAAGTCCATTGATTGATGCGATGTGTGGGAAGTGGCGCCGTCTTGCTGAAACCAAATGTCGCCGAGATCACGAGCTTCAATTTCAGGCATCAAATAGTCGGTTATCATGGCACGATATTGACGGTTACGTTCGCACCGGCATAATTTTTAAAGAAATATGGACCGATGATTCCACCGGCCCACAAACCACACCAAACCGTTGTTTTTTCTAGATGAAGTGGCAGTTCTTCAATCTCTTCAGGTTGCTCTTCGTAACAAATGCGGCAATTTTGTATGTTTACATACTCATTGAGCCAGAAATAGGCCTCATCGCTAAACAAAATTTGCCTCGAAAACGTCGGATCTTCTTGGAACTTTTCAAGAGCCCATAGAGCGAAGCGATGTCGCTTGGGAAGGTCGAGCGGCTTCAGTTGTTGCACAAGCTGTATTTTGTACGCTTTCAATTTAAGATATTGACGTAAAATGCGCCAAGTCGTTCCATACGTCAGTCCGAGTTGCTGCGAACGGCGCCGAATCGACTCTCTACGGTCTTCTTGTACACTCTCAGCTACGGCCGCTATATTTTCTTCACAGCGTGCTGGACGTGGTCTATTCAGTCGAATATTATCCAATAATGAATGCTGGGTCTCAAAATGGGTGATGGTGTTGCGAATAGTACACTCAGTAGGCCGATTATGTTGACCATAAGTTGAGCGAAGTGCACGAAACACATTCCTCACAGAACGTGAATTTTCATAATAAAGTTGAACAATTTGTAATAGTTGTTCACGCGTAAGTCTTTCCATTATGAAATGCCAAACAATACTAAGCAAAAATAACATGACAGCATGACACGACTCACACGTGAACTGTCAAAAAAGGCTATTGAAAAAAGTATCTCTACTTGGATCACCCGTTATTATCCAAGAATGGCACTTACGTCGAAAAAGTAATGGTAGTTATGTGTGTTAGTAACGACTTACGATGGAGCGAGCACATATTCCAAGTCACTAAAAACGCAGCGAAATGTCTAGGTTTCCTTAATCGATGTAAAAAATATTTCACCCCTTCTGATCTGTCTCTCAATATATAAAGCGTTTATACGCCCTAAACTTGAGTTTAACGCCCACATCTGGTCGGGTGCACTAAAAACAACATTGCACCTCCTAGATAGTATTCAAACGCGTAGGGGACATTAGAATATCGAACTCTTAAGTTTCGCTTGAACATCGTCGAAATATCTCCTGCCTTACATTGTTGAATGGCTATTTTAACAACCAATGCTCAAATGAAATAGCCAGCTCGTAACGCTATGAATGCAAATCAGTTTACCCTCAAGCCTATCTTCGGAAAAACGCTGAAATATAGAGATTCGTACATAAACCGAACAACACGAATGTGGAATGTTCCACCAAACTCAGTTTTTCTTTTCCATTATAACTTACAGGCATTTAAAATCAATGTGTACCGGTATCGCAATTCTTCTCATCCAGAATTTCCTTAACGCCCGCACTTTGCTAAAACATATAAAGGGTATTCATAACCCCTTGAGTGCGCGTAAATTATATAAAAAAGGATCCAACTATCGAAAAAAAATTAGTTTCGATCAATCAGCGAAACATAGCTAACGAAACAATTGCAGGCCACAAAGAATGCTTTCTCTAATGTGTGAGAGGCCCAGGGACATTTTGGACAAATAGCTAAGTTAGTTAGGTTTCATTTTAGACACTCTTCATTCCCATTCTTTAACAGAACCGAACAAATAAAACAGGCCTACTTTTTCGCTAGAATGTTTTCATAAAACTCAGCGCCCTCTCTTTGCTGTGTATGGAAATTAGAGGCCTGCATGAATGCATTCATTTGTTCTTTCTAAATGCGTACAGTACTTCAGTGTTGTACACTTGGTTGGTTTGGTATCAAAAGCGGATGAAGAAATCCTTTGAGAGCAAAATCCTTCGAAAAATCTTTGGTTCCGTTTGTGTTGACGGGCTATGGAGACAAAGATTCTATTAAAAACTATACGAGCTGTACAGCGACATACCCCTGGTCAAAAAACTCCGCATTGGACGTTTAAGATGGCTAGTACTTGTGGAACGAATGGACACCTATATTCCGGCTCGCAGTGTCATCGATTCCCAGCCAGACGTGGTAGAGGAAGACCTCATCTTAAGTAGCGCGGCCAAGTTGATACCGACATCAACCTAATTGGAAAGGCATGGTGGTTGAGACCCAGGTTCATTCCGGACTGTTGCGCCACTCAGGTAAGAAAGTAAGTAATATCGAGTTTTCGAAAAGCTCTCACTTTCAATTCAAAAAAACATACAAAAAAAATCCCTAATAAAAAAATATTTTGACAAAAACGACCGAAAAGACCAAGAATCAAATGAATGAGCAATAGCTATATTTCGTTCATATTATGTTTTTTTTCAAGCCCAATTTTTGGGTTTTTTTTTCTAAAGGAAATAATTTTTTCCGTACGATTTAAAAAAAAACTTGAAAGAATTTTGATGAAAATATTTCGAGTCCTTAGTAGTTCGAGGGAAGCCCGAAGAAACAGCAATTGGAAAGAGTAAATCTTCGTAGTCAGAGTTGATAGCGGAGCCGAGGTAGACAAAGTCCCGTACTACTTCAATGTCAATGGTGACTTTCTGCCCAATTCGTCGATGTTGTGTGTTCTTTTCGATTCGATTTCGATTTTCGAGAATTCTCCATCGCCATCCTACACAAACAGACTAGTTTGGGCGGTATACCAAAACTAGACATGGTTATGTATAGTTCGTCTCTTTAAATGCTGTCGTATGCGGCTTTGAAATCGATGAACAGGTGGTGGGTATCGATTTGGACTTCTCAGGATCTGCCGAAGTGTGAAAATTTGATCGGTTGTGGACTTTCTTAAACTACACTAATATGGGCCGATCAGGTTGTTGTTAAATGGTTTCAGACATATAGACATATTACGGCAGATAGGAGCTTCTAGGCGATGTTGAGGAGACTTATGCCTCTGTAGTTGACGCAGTTTAGTGTATTTTTTTTCTGGATCGGGCAAACGATGCTGAGGTTCCATTCGTCAGGCATACTCTCATCCGACCAGATTTGGCTTAATAGTTGGTGGATGTTACTTACCAAGTCATCTCCGCCGGCTTTATAAAGCTCAGCGGAAAGGCCGTCATTTCCGCCAGCTTTATTAAGCTTGGGTTTAGATATTGCTATCCTCATTTCACTCAGGTCGGGTGGTTCGTAGTTTTCGCTGTAGTTGCCAATATTGAACGGTTCGTTTTGCCTGACAGCGGAATGTTGTTCGTCATAGCCGTTTCACAGTATGCAGACAGTGGTTCTTCCATATCCTCAGCATCGACTGTGTCTCAAATACGATATTTCCTTGTTCATCTCGACAGCATTCTGTTAGAGCCTTCTATATTTGGCTTCGACGTTTTACACTTTTGTATAACTTGCGAACATCGTTCCTGGAGTTGCACCTCTCTATATACTCGATCGCGTGCTTTTCTTAATCTTTTCTTTTTTTCTTTCTGAAAAGCCGGTGTTTTTTCCTTCTGCTCTGCCTATACACTGGCAGCTCCCGTCTTCACCTGAAGCTTAGCCTTGTAGGATTCGTTCTTGGCTGCGAGCATATTTTGGCATTCCTCATCATCCTCTTGTTGGTGGGAGCGAGAAACCTAGCACAACAGTTGCGGCTGATCTATTATATTGTTGCCATTCGAAATTGGCGTTGTGGTGTTAATCGAGAGGTTAAGGGATACGCGTTGCGCGAAGGTCTTGGCGGTCTCTTGCGATTGCAGTCTTTCGACAGTATTTTTTTTCACAGTATTTCTGGATTGTTATGGGGTGGTGGATATCTGCATTCTTACAATGGCTGCAACAGGGCAGTGGTCCGAGTCGATGTTAGCTCCTCGTAATGTTCGGACATCTAAAATACTTGATGAGTGCCTCTTGTTTATTAAATTGTGTTCACTTTGGATGACCGTTCGTTGATCTGGAGAACGCCATGTCGCCTTATGGATATCGAGGTGAGGAAACCTTGTGCTAGCTATAGTGGCTTTTCTTTCCGTAGCGATGTCAGTTAGCCTACGTTTGCTGCAAGACGTGTTGTCGTATAGGCTGTGTTTTCCGATAATACAGCAAAAGATGTCTTCTTCCTACCTTTGTATTAAAATCTCCACGATTTAAACATCATACTTTGGTAGTCGCTCATAGGTTTTGTCAAGGAGCTCTTAAAAGCATTCCTCAGATATATTTTCTTTTCCTCTGTTGGGGCGTGAGTGCATATAAGTCTTATGTTGGCGAACTCGTCCTTGATGCGAATTGTTCCAATCCAATCACCAATGTCTAGGAAACATAAGACTTCTTTCCTAAGTTTGGCACTTATAACAAATTCGCATCTGATTAGTCACTGTTGCTGCTCACTATAACACATTCCATAGTAGATGTCACCGTTTTTCATCCTCTTTTTCCCTGGCCTATCCCATCGTATTTCCTTTGCTTTGTAGCAGTTTAGGGTTTCCGCTAGTTGATCGCTTGTGACTCTCCTATTTAATGTTCTCACATTCCAAATACGAACGTCGTTGTCCTTTTTTTGTTTAGAAGGGTCGTCAACAATAAAATCAGTCCTTTCTGAGGCTATTTGTTGATTCGTAACAATGGTTTTTTAAATGGGTGGGTAGTTAACTTACAGCACAACCCCCAATTTATTAGATTTTCCTTTGACACGGGGCCAACAGTATCCACTACGGGATTGAGCGCTGCCATGGCCTTTCGGTTCAACCGCCACCATCTCTCTTCAATGGGCCTGACTTACCTTTGAAATTCCTAGACAACCTGTTGTCCGAATATGTCGAAGCAGCTTGTCTAGGTTCGTCTGGGACAGCATGCCGGGTATTCATTCGTGCCATTCTCTCCAGGCTGTTTAGTCTTGCCGTTTTTCATCTTACTGTCAACACTCGCACTTATCGTTTAGCAAGTCAAATCCGGTTGGATGAGAACAGTACCCGATGGTTACCACTTGGAGGTTAAAAATATGTGCAGTCAGAGTTACAACCACTAGACATTGCCAAGGCAAAGCCAATCAGAGTCTACCCTCGTTCTATAATATCCAACCATCAAACTCGATATTAGTAATTATATATCAGCTAACATTTCGATTCCCGTCTATCTGTACTGTTGGAGGGGTTGTATTTGAATCTAGAACTGTACGAGTACATTCGTGTGGCAGGTAACTACTGGACTGCAGAGCATGTGTTAACTTTTTTTTTTGCCGTGCATTGTTATTGTACTGCAATTACAGTGTGTTGAAGTTTTACAGTGTAGATTGTTTCGTTGGCTGCTACGTTTGCCGCGATTTTAGTAATGACATATTTTGTTTTCCCTGTTATTAACCTCCGTATTAATTAACGCTGATTAGCTAATCAGTGACTAATTGTTGACATTTGCGCGAGTGATTCTTATGTGAGAAAATGTTGATTGTTTCAGCTTTTACGGGGGCTAGAGTTTTGGATATCTCCAATGATCATTCGATAAATTATTCGATTAAACCTGTCACTCAAGATTAACCAACACTAAACTTTATACACATCACAAAATATGTATAAAAAAACAGCAGTACAAACTAATTTGTTTAAAAGCACGAGTACTATTTTTTGAGCTGTACTGCTTGAATGTTTTGCATGTTCTCTCTTAAAAAATTATCAAAGTTTTTCGAGCAACAAAAAAAGATAAAAAGATAAAATCCGCCACAGAAACAATAGTATCTAACTCCCACGTCCGAATGTAGATGCAACGACGGAAGACAAAGTACATAATTACTAATTGGATTCCATTACGTGTTCGGCTCATACAAAATAATAATAGAATATTAAAGCTGTAATAATAAAAAAACGTGTACATTTAAATATATTTTTATTTTACTGTTATTCTACATCAAACACAATATTTTTTTTTTTGCGGAAAATCTTTATCATTAAAATCCCAATTGGGTTAAAATGTTGGTAAATCAAATGACCCATTTGTAAGTTTGAATTGCGTTTTCCAGTTCTCATGCCAAAGATTCATTGTTTTGTTTAAATAAATTTAAAATTTAATATATATATATATTTTTGTGGTTTTATAAAATATTAAATTTAGTTTTTTTTTTAAGTATGCAGTGAATAGATAGATAGAACGGACAAGTACATTATAATATACCCAATAAAATTAAAACAATGGATTTGATATCGAGAAGAAAAAGCATGGAATACTCTGTTTTACACTTAAGCCTAGTTGAATGTGTCGATCATATGCATTCGAAATGCTAGCTCGTTTATCTAATCCATATCATCATCTTCATCTTCTGATATTGTGTACTTCTTCTGAGAACGTTTTCGTCGAGATGACTTCTTGGCGGTCGACGAATTCGAGTTAGATGCACTTGATGCAGGAGTTGGCGTCGCTGGTACACTACCGGAGCTGCCAGCACCCTTATTGATCTTTAGCTTCATCTTGACCGATGATCCACCATCGTCGTCCGAGTTTTCATCATCGTCTTCGTTTTCAGATGGATCAGGGGATGCGAGTTCGGCAGCCGCATTTATAATTCGATTCCGGGCAGCGGAAAATATTTTTTGCAACTCGATTGAGTCCAAGTAAATAAGAGATGCTTCTTCGTTATAAATCTGAGCGTTCTGACAGAGTTGAACGAAATCTTTTTCCAAATCGGCAAACTCGGTGTATTTGCCGTCTTCGATGCGTTGTAAGATTTTCTTAATATCAACAGGCCTTTTGATTATTTCGTAGTAATCAGGCAATCGCTGACGCGATGGTAGCTTCATGAATGGTTCTGATAAGGTTCGACCATCTTCATTGGTGTATTTTATAACAGCTGACATAGTTTTGTGCATTTGTCGCTTTAAACGTTTGTCTACTGGTTGTTTTCTTCGTTTGGCCATTATAATTAATGAATCATCGTCCGAATCCTCTTTGCGATTCTTTCGTTTGCGATTACGCTTGCGCTTAGAATCGCGATCTTCGTCATCTTCTTCCTCGAATTCTGCGCCATCGTCAATTGCCTTAAGCCATTCCTTTTCAGTTAAACTGTCTGTGTAGTCAACTTCTTTTCGTTGGCGTGATCCTCTACCCAGAATGGTCTCATCTTCATAGGTGTGCCATCTTTCTACCTCATCGTCGTCTTTGGTTAACCAATCAGGAAGCTCAGATTCATCAATAAGACGCTCTCTACCGGGATGAATTATCTGATCCTCTTTTCTACGATCAACGTCCATTTTTTTGAACAGCTCCAACTCATCCTCACTGCGAGCTATCATCATATTTACAACTTCATCATCCGGTACCTCGTTTTCTTCTTCTTCATCGCCATCGTCCTGATGCAGAATCGTTTGCAAGAACTGCTGACGTTCACTGCCCGTAGATTTCTGATCGAACATACCCGCTTGGATAACCTTTTCGTCCATATTCAATTTGTATCGTGCGGCGGCCAGAATACGCTCCTCTACGGAATTCACCGTCATTAGACGCAACACACGTACCTCATTTCGCTGGCCGATACGATGAGCACGATCTTGAGCCTGTAAATCTTGATGCGGATTCCAATCGGAATCGAAAATAACAACTGTATCGGCAGCTTGCAGATTAAGACCCAATCCACCGGCACGTGTTGATAGCAAAAAAACAAAGTAATCCGAGTCCTTTGCGTTAAATTTCTTCAAAAGATCACCACGATCCTCGGCCTTAGTGGTACCATCCAAACGCAAGTATCCAAATTGTCTCCAGCCTAGATAATCCTCAATAATGGTCATGCACTGTGTCATTTGACAAAAGAGTAGAACACGATGGTTCGAAGCCTTCAACTTTGGCAAAATCCTATCAAGCAATTCGAATTTGCCGGACACACGGTATAGATCAGGGCCTAGAAGTAAATAAAAATATTTTCGTCAAGTATAAAACAAATTAAACATAATCACGTTCAGATATTTACCGGAGACAACTCCATGACCACCAATATGATCACAGTATTTATCTTCAATTTGTTGAAACATGAACGGGTGGTTGCACAATTTTCGCAACTGCACAATCGTGTTCATTAGAGCCTTAGCACCGCCTTTGCCTTGTTTTCCCTTCTCCGAGCCATCTGTCAACAATACACCTTTGCTCTGCATATGCTTATATAACACGCGCTGTAATCCAGACATTTCGCACTTTATGATGTACTCCACTTTTTCGGGCAATTGATGTTCGACTTCTTTCTTTAGACGACGCAGCAAGAACGGACGCAAAACCTTATGCAAACGTCGGATAATCAAAATAGTTTCCTCCTCATTAAGTTCGACCTTCTCGCCAGTGGTTGCGAATGGTGCATTGAACCATTGTTCGAATGTTGAACAACTCTTAAAGATAGACGGCAACAAGAAGTTGAGTAATGCCCACAATTCGGGCAACTTATTTTGTAAAGGTGTACCAGTTAGTAGAAGACGATACGGAGCCATGTAATGCGTATTTAGAACTTGGGTCAACTTACAGTGGTGATTCTTCATTCGATGACCTTCGTCAATGATCATGTACTTCCACTGAAGCTTGGCTAAAACAGCCTTATCTTTAATGACGTACTCGTAGGTGGTGAGAAGCACGTTAAATTTGGTTGCTCGCATTTGGTTTTGTAGCAAACGTCGACCTTGCGGGCTTCCCTTGTAACTAACTATTCCGACAGATGGTGCCCACTTCTCAAATTCCAATACCCAATTGGGAAGTGTTGACAGTGGTACTATTACCAAAAAAGGTCCGTTAACCTTTTTGCGTTCCATGAGGTAAGTTACTAGGGCGATTGTTTGGATGGTTTTGCCCAAACCCATCTCATCTGCTAAAATGCCATTCAAATTGTTGTTATAGAGAGACACTAACCATTCCAAACCTTTCAATTGATACTCTTTCAGTTGGCCGTTAACCAAAATATTTGCCTGTTCATAGACCTTTTCATGAATTGTATGTGCAATACTATAGTACGTTTGTTCTTCGGTCCGATATTCATCATCTTCCACTTTAGCTTGTTTGATGAGCTCTTTTGTGAGATCTTCCTCGGTCTTTGCCTTTTTACCTTCCATGCTACGTTCGTATCGCTCTCTATTTTCGCGTTCTTGCCTTTCCTCATCATCTTCTTCCTCTGAATCGCTTTCCACCCAATCCCAGCCTGGATGTGCTTCAAGCCAGCGATGCAAATCTTTCAAGAATGGAGCATCATCGCCCGACAATTTGTTTCCAGTGGCTTGTTCCATCACGCTTACGCGCATATCGGCTGCAAGACAATTCTCATCGATTTGTTGGTATTCACCACTGGCAAGCAATTCCTTCTTGTATCTAATCTTGCGTTTACATTCTTCCTCCTTCTTCTTCTTTTGGTCGTCTTTATGTTGCTTAACCATCTCTGTGAGATTACAGATGTATTCATCGGTTTGCGAAAGTAAGAATGCCAGACGTTTGTCTTTCTTTTGATCGATAAGTTTGCGATAACCTTCTTCATCCTCCGCCATCAAACGACGCATACGTTCCTTTTCGATCCGTTCTTGCTCCTTCTTTTGTTCGCGTTCTGCATTAGCATGATGATTCATGATTGCCTTGTTCATACGTGCAAGCTGTACTTTGTTATTACGATGATACTCCTTGAAATCTTTGCCGTGTTGAAGTACTGCAGCCAAGAATTCTTGGTGTTTCTGACGTCTTTTGCGTTCAGCTTCGAGTTTTTGTTGTTTTTCAAGCTTCTCTGTTGCCCGAGCTTCACGAAGACCTTGCCGCTTAGTGCGCTTGTATGCCTTGACATTGACAGCGGTTTCTAAAGTTGTATCACGACGGGTACATTGCACGATTTCACTACGGAGTTGTCGTTGGAAATTCAATACTCTTAAAGCACGCAATTCAATTGCAGCTTGGAGACGCAAGTCTTCTGGCATTGTGGCAGGTAACCGTTGTAGCTCCTGCATTCGAAGTGAAATTCTTGACGCAATCCGATTCTCGCGTTCCTGTAGCAATGTTATCGGATCGAGACCGATTGGCTTAGCCACAGTCGTTACTCGATTTGGTTTCGGCATGGGCTGTTGAGGTGGCTGTGCTGCTGGCTTTGGGCCTGGTGGACCCTGCTGCATCGGCATTCCAGGTGGCATTTGTCTATTACCTTGAGCCATACTGGCTTGCATTGGGCTTGAGATTGGTGGCTGCCCTCCGCCCATAATGGGTGGTTTTCCGCCATTAGGCATAGAATGATCAGACGGAGGCTGTTGCATTGGTGGCTGCATAGACTGTTGACCACTCATTTTATTAATACCCGCTTGAAAAGGACTACTGGGAGGTGTGGGGCATTGTGGTGGTGTTCCATCTTGGCGAATGCCAGGAGCTGGCTGGTTTTGCTGAGATTGCGAGCCTGGTGCGGAATTTTGTTGCTGTGGGGGGCCTGGTAGAGGCTGCTGCGATGGATGTTGTTGTGGTGGCTGTTGTTGTTGCTGCTGTTGCTGTTGAAGCATTTGTTGGACCTGAATTGTTATTGGCTTATTACGAGCTAGCAATCGATAGGCCGTTATTTGAGTACGTAGCATATTAACTTGGTTGCCTGTAAAGTGTTGGTGTTTGGATGTGGCACGGAGCGCTAGGAGTTGAGAGTAACGGGGATCTTCTTGCAAACCCTTTTCCTCCATTGAATCGATTGCTCTTTGCAAAGCACTGAGATTTTCTTGCCCTGGGCCTCCCGAAGGTGGTTGTCCTGGTACCGGAGGACCCTAAAAATAAAACACAAACCGATTATAAAAAAGTTTTATTTGTTTCATTTTATTATTTATAAATTTTAAGAATAATTACGATTATTTTTCTATTAAGCATTATTTCTAAACGTATTACCATCAGACCCAATTCAGCTGCTGTGTGCGTATATTTTTTAACTTTTTTTACGACAACTAGAATCCAAATGCCAACAACAGAGGCACAATTTTTAAAAAAATCGGTGCAACTACACCA
Source organism: Rhingia rostrata (assembly GCA_949824845.1). Classification (NCBI taxonomy): domain Eukaryota; kingdom Metazoa; phylum Arthropoda; class Insecta; order Diptera; family Syrphidae; genus Rhingia; species Rhingia rostrata. The sequence continues at coordinate 76,571,994 of OX463757.1, read as the reverse complement.
AAGATATTGACATCATTGGTAGGACTCAACGTGATGTCATAACCACGTTTGCTAGTATAGAGAAGTAAGCGGCAATAATGGGTTTAGCAGTTAATGAGTGTAAGACTAAGTAGAGAGCACACAGAATATCGACGAATTGGGCAGAACGTCACCATTGACAGATATAACTTTAAGGTATTACGGGACTTTATCTACCTCGGCTCCGCTATTTACTCTGACAACAACATCTCGTCAGAAATTAATCGAAGAATTATTGTTGCCAACCACTGTTTCTTCGGGCTAAGAAGACAATTCAGTAGTAAAGCCCTCACTCGAACTACTAAGGAGATCCTATATAGGACCCTGTTGCATGGACAATATCAAAAGTGGATGAAGAAATCCTTGGCCGTTTCTTCGAAAAATTTTCGGACCCGTTTGCGTTGACGGGCTATGGAGACGAAGATTCAACCAAGAACTATACAAGCTCTGTACAGCGAGGGACTTTATCACGATCAAAAAAAAAAACCTCCCGAAGACTGAATTTTGTATGTCTTCAAGGAATTGCACCTAGTCGTTAGACTAATCAGCTATATTTTATTTTAAGTTATGAGTTATCAGTTATATTTTACAAAAAAAAATAAAATTTGAAAGTAACGCCGCCGTTGTTGGTCGGATTTCTATGTTTTTTATTTGTTTAGGATTTTTTTTATTTATCATTAGCTACATCCAGGGGTTTAACCTGTCTGAATCTCCTGACTATATTGTCGGTGTTTTAAAGCTGTGACATTTCTTAATTAACGTGGCTTAGAAGCCTATCTCTATGTCTAAGAGCTACTTTTTTAGCTTCACTTTAACCATTTCAATATATAGATCTCTAGGTAGATCGGTGTTACGTAAGTACCATAGTGCGTAAACTATGCTCCGTAGTACATTTGTTTGGAAGGTTTGTATTCTTAGTATGTTTGTCTTGCATGTGTTTGCCGACAGCTGGAGCCCATAGGTCCACACTGGATCAAGAATTAGCTTATATAGCAATAATTTATTGTAAGTGGATAGGGATGAGTATCTCCCATTATGTAAGTGGATAGGGATGAGTATCTCCCAATAAGCCAATATATAGCGGATGTTTAATTCATCTCTTTTTTTCTTTACAGCGAAGTTAAGCGTCTAGAGCCATTCCTAAATATTTAGCTGTATTTAAATATTGCAGTACATTCCTGTTTATGTATCCCTGAATGTCTGTTACATTTTTAAACGTAAAATGTATATAGACTGAGCTTAGGTTAATTAACCTGATCTGCCAATTTTTAATCCATTCTGCCTTTCGAAGCTTTTTTTTAGCAATTTCGACAGTGTTCGACAGAAAGTATAGCAGTATCATTTGCATAGGTAGCTAGAGTGATTTCGTCACTTTCTGGTATATCACTAGTAAAAAGGAGATATAGTACTGGACCTAGAACATTGCCTTGAGGTACACCAGCCTTAATTTCTAATAATTTCGTGTAAATTGTTTCTTGTTTAATTCTGAAAAACCGCTGTAGAATGTAAGACTCTAGTATTTTTGAATTCTGCTTCGGCAGTTGCTTTTGTAATTTATGAATCAATCCTCTCTGCCATACTTTGTCGAAAGCTTGTGATATATCAAGAAATACTGTAGAGCATACTTTTTTTCTCTTCAAAAGCATTCTCAATTTTATCAGTGATTCTATGTACTTGGTCAATTGTTGAGTGTTTATTCCTGAACCCAAATTGATGGCTCGGTACTAGCGATTATTGTCTACAATAATATTTTGCAGGCGTTTTACCAGCATCTTTTCGAATAACTTGGACAACATTGGTAGTATCGATTATGGCCTATATGAGGTTACTTCGCTAGGTGGTTTACATTGTTTTGGAATCATTATGACCTCCGCGAACTGCCATATGCTTGGCACATACCTTAATCTAAATATTGCGATTATGATCTGCTCTACATATTTCACTATTTTTTGAGAATTGTTTTAGAATTTCCCACATTATTAAATCGAACCCTGAGAATTTTGTATGTTTGCCTTCTTTGTTTTCTTTGGCAAGTTTTTTAGACGCAACCTGCCGAATAAGTACGTCATCTTGGTACGCTTTTTTCATTCCTTGATAATTTGTATCTTCATACGATTGAAACACACCTTCAAGATACTCAGCAAAATAGTTTGTTTTTCCATTACTGCCTTTTGCAAAAATCAATTCAAAAAGTCATTTTTACAACTAGCCACTCGTGTCGCGTAACTTTACGTGTTTTCGAATACAGAAACAGTCTTCGTCGGTGTTGCCCGAGTGACCTTCATTAATTTTCTAGTGGATAGGTTTCACAGAACTAATTGTTCCAAATTTATTTGTAAATGGATGCGTGTGTTACAATTTGAATAGAGAAGTGGATAAACCTGAATTTGCAGATAGGTACTTTCGACAAAATCATAAAAGAAATCAGTTTTAAAAATGAAAAGTATTTTCGTCAAGAAATGCGTTGGCATTAAAGGCAGGTAAAATAGTTTTGTATTTTTTTGTAATTATTCTTTTTACAGTTCAATGGAATAAATGAGCTTTTTTCACAAAGGTGTGTTTCAGGTTTTTTTTCAGGAAAAGAAAACCTAAATCTTGTTTTAAGACGTTTTTTGTGATGATGTCGTTAATTTTACCTATTCAGCAATCTGATTTACATTGGGAAAAGTTTCCCGGTGAAGTTTATTTGCGATAGGCCTGAGTATGAGATTTTTTTTGTTACTAAAACATTTACCTTAGGGACGTTTCGAATAAACAGTTTTATTTATTTTTATATAAATAAATTAAGGCATTAACGAATGTGATCATATTAATAGATTGGCCAAAAATCAGTAAACATCATTCCCTAATATTCCCTTTTGCAGGTTTGAACAATAAAACGGACTTTAATTGATTTAGTACTTTTCTATAAGCCTTTTATTTTTAAATGCAGACTTTATTCCTTTTGGCATACATTCAACCAGCTTTTGTTGAGCAATTCATTCAAATTCATACATGGTTTCCTCAACTTAATGTATTTAAATGGATTCGTTTGGTCGTTGCCAATTTTGCTGTCCAGTTCTAATGCTCCTGACATAACATTAGCATAACAATGTTTTTACGACGTTTCCGAGTTTTGCTGCTGCTTAGGGTCATTGTCTGCCATAATATGTTCCCTAAGCCCAGCCGCACATTGGACGCGTTTTCTTACGAATTAGATTGGTGCGAACACGTACGGACACGTAAAAACAATCCCGATCTTTCAAGTAAAGGTTGTTCCAACCATAATGCACGATGTTAATTGTGAGTCACTCCTAAGCGTCAAGTTTTTTGCCCAAATTATTTTGGAATTTCTTTGTTCCAGTATTTGAAAAATTCAACTATGGAGAGGTACATAATTGAGCGCGTTAAGATTGTGTATTTCGTGCAATTCCCGAATTTTTTTTTGTCAGCATATCGACCAAATGTGTTCACAATCCGGAGAACTATGCGCAAATTCCAGCAAAGCGGGTCTGTAGGAAATGTGAAAACACCTGTGCATGCTCGCCCAGTTCGTTCTGCGCAAAACATTGCTGTTGTTAGTGTGGCAGAAGAGCCGTCAACCTCGACTCGACATCAACGACATCTCGCGAACATCACTGATGCGAAATTTGAAAAGATTAGATTTTACACGCATACAAGGTTCAATTGACTCAAAAGCTGAAGTCTACTGACCATTTCAAGCTTCGTCGAACAGTTGGTTGAACAGACAGAAGTGAATGGTGACTACAAATCTTCAGCGACAAGGCAAAAACCTTAAAAGAAAAAGTGTACGGCAATAAGCCAAGAACGGTTCAAGAGCTAAAGGATGAGATCATTCGGCATATTAACGATACTGAACCTCAATTATGTCTCAGAGTCATAAAAAATATGAACCATCGGATATAGGTATATCACCGAAGAGGTGGTGATCATTTTGCGATATTTTGTTTCACACATAATTGTCATAGATCCTTATATCATGAAAAAAATTATTAAGATAACTTTTTGAAGTTTTTTTTTTTACAAATATCATCGTGCGTTTCCTTTGGAACATCCTTTACTATGGGAATGTTTGCATCCCTAACGATTGTTCATGCTAGTTCAAACTAGTTAACTTTTGAAAATCGAAATAGTTTTGATGTTCAAAATTGCAAGCTTGAACAAGCGCGGACTAGAGCAGACTAGCACGAAAGCAAAAAGCGTGATAGGCGACCACGTTATTGATTATCCATATATTAGATTTACTAGAGCACTAGCGCAAACTAGCGCCAACGATTACTAGCTTTGGTCGTGTTGGTTTTTGTTTTCAATTTAGCTACAAGTTTTTAGCGAGTTTAGGCCGTGTATCAATTGCGTTAAAATTGTATGTATATATTTTATCGATTCTTGAGTTGTTTAACGTTGATATTGGTTTACATTTGCTGTAGAGATATTTATTATGTACCGACTTTGTATTGGTCTGGATAACACAAATTGATTTACATATTCTTTTTTAGGTTTGACATTATTAATTTAAAAACTAAAAGTTAAATGCTGTTCAATAGTATCTAAACATAATGGAAAACGTGCTTAAATGTATCCAGGGGCTAATTTTTGACATTTGGCATACCTACTGCGGAGTGAGAGAGATAGAAAGTGGATGAATCTTCATTACATCATTCAGGACAGTATTTTTGTTACTGATAATAATTAAAAGTTAAGGATTTTTTGATGATCTCACCGAAATTTAACCCGCATTTTTTTAATACAACAAAATATAAAGAAAGGAATTTTGTTTCAATTTTTTTTCGAATTGCCATAGCAAACATCCGACATTTTGTTACAACTGCAAAAATTTCAAAGATTAGCCAGTGGATAATGTCTAGAAAAATAGCACTTGAATGCTTAAAGCGTAATGAAAAGCTGTGAGATTTTAACGCAAAGATAGGAAGAGAAGACATCTTTAGCAGTATTGTCGGGTAACCCACATTCTAACGCAATCGACACACGCCGCAACTTAATTTAATTTAATCATAGTTCGAAAAAAAATATCAAATGAGGAAGATTTTTAAAGGAAACATTCAAAATATATCTGAGAAGTAAATACACAAATGCTGATAGATTCATATGTTGAGAAGCAGACGATACACTTGGAAAAGCGATTACGAAAAGACAGAAGAAATGGCGGGAATCACTTTCTTCTGTAATTTTTTATAGTGCCACAAGGCTCAATTTTAGGAGCACTTCTTTTTATCATATATATCAACGATATGCCTACAGTATTACAGTTTTGTAAGGTTCTTTTATACGCTGAAGACACGCTGATTTATGCTGAATTAAAGGACGCAGTTGAATGTTAATATAAAATCAACTACGATATAAAACGAATAATCCTATGGCTGAAAATGAATAACTTGAATCTGAACCAATGGAAATAAATCTACAAAGTGAAACGAACATCGAAATAAATGGAAAACAAATTGAAAGTGTCAGCTGCATTAAATACTTAGGAATGGTTATTGACTAGAAATTAAATATACATGAGCATGTCGATTATATATGCAAGAAAATGGGGGAAAAAATTGGAAAATTGCAAAAAAAAATATCAGAAATCCAATGGATGACATGACAGCTACAATCGTTTATAATACCATCATGAAACCACATTTTGAGTTTTGTGCTGCAATACTTTTTTCATGCTGCAACCAAGAGCAAATACAAAGGCTCCAAAGGCAACAAAACAAAAGAATGATGTGTATCCTGAGATGTAACCGATATACACTGATAAATACAATGCGGAACGCCCTTCAGTGGATGAACGTTAGTGAAAGGCTTGCATAAAACACGGTAATGGCTGTCATTAAAATCAAACACAGTGCTGCACCGAGATATTTAACAAATGAAGTAAGAAGTGTGGGAGATGAGCAGCCGTACAACTTACGAAATGCGACCGACTTCAGATTACGCAATCAATTTTCATTATCAGCGAGAAACACTATAATATATAAAGGTTTTAGTTTATTTAATACGCTACCAACTGATACACCAAAAATTAAGAGAATTTAAGATTGTTTCAAAGAAAATGCATAGATTTTGTAAAAAAAGAAAGAAAAGTAGATAAGACTGAATTAAATAAATTTTTTAATTGCAAATTAAATGTATTTAAATGGTTTTTTTTTTTGTAAACTAAAAACTATTATGTTCTTCATTCAAAATTAAAGCCTGGAGGGATACTAGAGTGAACAAAATTTCTATGTGAAGTAAGTAATAACAGTCAGTAGTTAATAAGATATTCAACAACTGGATAATTGATCAAATCTTCATTACTTGCAGACTCTGCAGACTCATCCTTGTATACCAATCGACTTCGAATTAGAATACCAATCGACTTCGAATTAGAAAAAGAAAATTTGGAAACAAAAAATAAATAATTAATCACATAATTAGTATGCGTGTTTACATTTAAAAAAAAAAAATAAAACTGCTTCAGCCCGTGATAATGAAAACTAAAAAAACAATCCAATACATTTGAGTGTAAACATTTTCTCTCAAACCCCAAGTCGACTCACTTCACACATTTACAGAAACAAAAAGTTTTTTTTTACACATAATTTTAATGACTATAAAGCGATTGAAGCACATAAAAAACGAGTTAGTCTGTGTTGTCTGTTGCCACCATCGAAATGGCCGCAAAATCGAGCGTAAATCAAAAACAAATAGAGGAGCTTTTTGCATTCATACATCCACTAGCAATTAAAGCCGGAGAGATATTATTGGAGGGATACCATAGTACAAAAAATGTTGATATCAAATCGGATTTCTATGATGTTGTTACACAATATGACAATAAAATAGAAAATTTTCTAATGGAACAGATATCAGCAAAATATCCGGATCATAAATTCGTAGCAGAAGAAGAAACTGCAAAGAATAAAAGTGAATCTTTATTAACGGACGCACCAACATGGATAATAGATCCGATTGATGGAACATCCAATTTCATTAAAATGCTTCCTCATACTTGTATATCAATCGGTCTAACTATCAACAAGGAGGTTGTGTTGGGAATAGTTAATAACCCGGTTTTGAAAAATGTCTACACTACTATAAAAGGCAAGGGTGCATTTAAAAATGGTGAACGAATAAGTGTAAGCGACTGTAAAAAGGTATAAAATCAATTTCACAACATTCGAGCATAATAGATTGTAAACTTTTATTTGTTTGGGATTAAGTTAAGCGATGCCAATGTGGCTTACGAAGTATCACTTTTACATGCCCCAGCTCTGCGAGATAAGCACATCAAGAGAATGTACCACATCGGAGCGGGCGCTAGAAGGTAAATTATATAAAACAAAATATAGATTAAATCTTTATAACCGTAAGGCAAGTGAACTATCTTATATATATAGACCGCTTTGTTTTACAATGCAATGATAATTAATTCTGTGCAATGATCTAAATTTAAGAAATCCGTCACATGTATCCTCGAACTTTTTAGATTACCTTTATGAAACTATTTGCATTTGAAGTAAGAGACCTAACAGATAATTGTGTTATTAAAAATGTTATTATGTTTGCATGACTTGGCATTAGTAGGTTTAATTTGAATCTCAAGGTTAACCGGTTTAAATCAACACATTACCGCATATGCATGTTGTACTGCCTTTGTAAAGGCTATTCAATATGGAGTGCTCGTTTTGATAAATAGTTTGTAAAACTTAGAAATAATAAATTTACAAAAAGAAAAAAATTGTATGTGCACCGTATTAACTTGGAAAACTAAATCCCGTTTTCTGATTTGAATCATAAATCCTGTTAATGTTAATGTGAAACGCTAGGTTCCACATAACTTTTAAGTTATACATAAATTTAAATATGTTGCATGTAAAAATATATTTGGGACTTAGAAAAGTAACAGATTTAAATCGATCAGCTATGTCTAATAAATTATTCTACTACATAGTTGATAGGCATATCCTGTTTATGCTATTAATGGTTATCACTTTTAACAATTTTAGTTGTAGTTTTTTAAACATTGTTTTAATTGACACTTATTGACGTTAGTGTTCACTGCCACGACTATTTAACTAAATTGTTGTTCCAATCTATATGGGCCACCTGTTGGCTTTATTTTATAAAAGGTTTTGGGCGCAAGCAGTTTGACTGAATATGCGACACTAACTCATGAACCTTTTACACTATTGTAAATGAGTTGAAGCTACGTAGAGCTTCTTGACTTAAAATACACTATTGTAAATGAAACTCAAAAACTCTCCACTACCAAATTATAATTAGGTCTCCAACAAAAACGAAGACACTTTCTTTTAACTCCGAAGCCTTTTTTCACGACATATTCTCCTCTACCGAAACATGGCTTAACGTAGGTATACTCGACTCGGAACTCTTTTATTATGAGTTTTTATTATATAGAAATGAGCGGCGTATAGATGACTTAAAAGCACTTGGTAGAGTAGTTCTTACTGCGGTCCGCAATTATCTTAGATCAGAAAAAAAAAAAGGATTTTCCTTTCAACATAGAAACAATCTGTGTCAAGATTACCCTCGAATGCTCTTTGTATTCTGAGCTATGAGTTTAGAAGGCATATTTGACTTATCCTATTGTGGCAGTTATTGACTTATTATATATGAACTTCTAGTGAAGTGTCATTTTCATACACTTCTGCGAGAAAATATGTTCCAAAACAGCACAGGCGCCACTGTTTTACAGCGGATATGTAAAGAAACATATGCCGCCGGCAAGCTTAAATTTCCATAGTAACACGTTAACAAAAGAGCGACATCTTGTGCGAAGAGATTCGTTTCCATACCGACATGTAGCGTCATCTTTTCAATATGGAAAACTACAAAGATTGATTTGAAATACATTCTGCAATAACAATACATTTGTTTATATTTTGACCCATAAACTAAACAGCTGTTGTAAATTTATTTCTTACTAATGTTTTATGATCATTTGCATAACAATTTTTTTGCAATCGTACGAAGCAAACGTTTTCTTAGCTTACTTAGTTTTCCGCAGTGAAACAGTGGCGTGTCTGTTGTTTTTGAACATACGTGAAGTGAACTGCTAGCAGTCCATATATAATTAGTCAATTGGGGCAGTACTATCCTGTGGCTTGGTGATTCTTATCTGCCACATATAGGGTGGATACATTCTAGAGACGATCCTCATTTGATACCGTCGAAAGTATCAGCACAACAGAAGCTATCATAACTAGATATATTCACCCCTATCGAGGTAACCGTTCGTAACAAAATTGTCTGCGATTTGTTCGATATTAGAGAATTTTGTACCTACCGACGTATCCGTTCGGATTTGCATTTCGAGCAGATGTTCTGACGAAATGCATCGCACATGATGATGCATGACGGCTTAATGCGTTATGTCAACAATTTTTGACAGCTACGCGTTGAATTTCTTGGGAAGTTCTCCGCTGAAAAATTGTTGCAAAATTCTTACAAAAATGGAAACCACCCAAAAATTTTGAGTAAAATAATAAATAAAATTATTTTCTGCATCACTAAAAAATCGTGATCTAGAAAAAAACGACGAGAGCGCAACAAGAAATATTTGTTTAAGTATTTTTGTTCACTCGCTTTTCACATTTATAAAATTACACAGCTGACAGACTGTCAAACGTACGCTTGTATGCGTCATTTATTTTGTTCCGCAACTGATAGTTCGATGGTAAAGTGAGTTCCGATCGGAATTGACTTTCAACGGATACCTCGATAAGGCTGGTTATTATTTTACTTACAGAAAATACGTTTTTCTGCTGACTCTCTTAGTAATGTGTTATTAGAATCTAGTGCCAGCATTACTAACATATACAAAAATTAGCCTCCACTGGATATTTTCATTCTAATTGGCGGACATCTGTACGAAAATGATGACTTCGTTCGTAGAATTTAGACTTTCAAAAACGAAATTTCGCTCAAGTGTAAATTATTACGTTTTTACTAATTTAGAAGAAACTGTTAATACATTTTATTTTTTATTAAAATATTGTATGGATAGTAGCACCTCTGCCAAGCTTGTTAAAAATGCTGGTACAAGAAAGAGCTTAAATCTCTTAGAAACAGACGTTACCGTCTATTGTGTCGAGAGCTTCAAAGAAGGAGTTTATTTTTTTATCCAAAATGGTGTTTAATAATCACATTAACGTATTGGTCAAACAAAAAATTTAATGTTAAGATTAATAAAAAGAATGTCAAACGAATTTAATGACACTTTTGTCATTCTTTTATTATATAACTGCATCGCCTGTCCCCATTATGAGTATGCCTCACAAGTTTGGACACACTACTATGACATACATTCAAATAGAATCGAAATAGAATGATTCGATTCTATTTGAATGTTATTTCATAGTATGGTGTCCAAACTTGTGAGGCATACTCTCAATGAGGACGGATGATGCTCAAAGTAAGTTCATTCGATTTGCTTAAAGAGTACTTCAATGAGTTGATACGTATAATAAGCCTCTATATAGGAGTCGAATCAAACTGTTGGAACTGTACCTTTGTCTTAGCGTAGACTTTACAATGACATCGTTTTTCTACACAAGCTTTGTGTGGACTTGTCGACGCTCTTGATCTTTTATCTACTATTGGATATAACACTCGAAGAGGATCCCATAACCTTTGTAAGTATAATCTTTTGTGTAAGCCTGAGCATAACAGTAACTATGATATGTATGAGCCCATCAGTCGTATGACTGATTTTATTTAAAAAATTACGATTTTGTATGATAATATGAGTCTAAAAAGTAGCTTGCGAAGCGAACCTGTATGTTAGAACTATAACAACATTGATGTGTGCTTAAATTTACCCTGTCTTTGATAACATTGAACACTTTGTAAGCAAACCAGTTTCACAAACTTGTTTACATCAGTTGCAGTACGCACTGATCGGCAACACAGAATCTACTTGGGAAGTAACTTTTCAATATTTCTCACCGTTGCACAGTTGAAACATGGATTTTGCACAACAACAAAAATTATTTGAGCTTTCTATCCGCAAAGGTACAAGCGAAGTTAAGAGAACGTTTTCATCGCTTTCGATATCATATGCTTGATATATCTGTTTGTAACGACCATGTCCAGAGCTGACATCGAAACCCCAGTTTAAAATTAACTTTGAATTCTGAAGCTATGATGAAGAATGATGCTAATATAAATGCAACTTATTTTTCACCCCTAGTAAGCTACAGTATGATCTAAAAGTCACTGAATTTTACACCAGCATAGGAACCAGAAATTGTAATATCTTTGGGATATGTATCTTTTTTTGTCATTTTCACTTTGGAAAGTTGGTTGAATAGCATGCAAATGTTAATTTATCCTTTTTCTGAATAACCTTACACTGGTGCCTTGTAACCCTAGCTTCGATTAACAAAGATAATGTTTCTTCACCAGTTTTGTGACTAATGCTTCAGAAACTTGCGCGATTCATTGCCTATCCGAGTTCAGCGTCGAGTGTGGGTTACAAAGTTGCTACTGCCTTTACCAATTCGGATGCTTCTTCCAAATATCTCTCAAATCTCAGTGACCTCTGACTGGCATAAGCCATCCCTGGTAGTGGGATTTTAAATATTAGCTTACCATTTTATCTGCTCAGAACATTTGGGTAATTCCAACTTAAGTCACCCCTCTCTTTGGGTGACGAAAAATTGCACTAAGCCACTTTTATTTTTCGGTAAGATAATATTGCATTTTTGATTGCATGCGAGCCATTTCCGTTTTACTTGAGGTGTGAAACGAAAGAAAGCTTTGTGCAAAATTGGTAAAGAGCTTTTGGGGCAATTTGTTAACTTTTCCATCTCTGTTTTTAGATGGATTTTATTACAATCGACCGCGGCCCTATCGTGGTATCCGTTGGGAGAGTAACTTTCGACGCTATGCAGTCGGAGCCTGAATTTACGTTCATAGTATCCGTTTTCTAAAGATAGATCAACGCGTTCATTGATAGCAGCAAATATCATTCTGGTGTCCTCTTGTTTTGTGCTTGTTATTTCATCTGAATTTGGCCTAAAAAACAGTTTTCAACAAAAAAAAAACAACAAAAACTTAACTATAATTATTTTATTCCTTACATTTTGGTCACTGGAACATAATTCCGCGACAAACAGATGTCGGAGACCATCAGAATTGACGTGAGGCTGTCAAAAAAAGATGCAAAAAATGCAACCCATGGCAATGAAACGTAGACTGCCAATGTGCGTTGCGCTTTGTCTGAGAAATGTGTCCAACAACTGATCGGAACGATTACCATAAAGCAAAATTCTCCGATTCGTACAATATCGGAGAATTTTTGCCTTTTGAACGGAGTAACAGATACCTTGATAGGGACGAATATTTTAATGAGAAATGTGCCCAACAACTGATCGAAACGATTACCATAAAGCAAAATTCTACGATTCGTACAATATCGGATTTTTGCCTTCTGAACGGAGTAACAGATACCTTGATAGGGACAAATATTTTTAATGATTTTGCACTTTCGAAGGTGTGCAACTTCGGCCGACTCACGGTCAGCTTGTCGCAATATTCTAACAAAAACAAAGATGTAGGGTCATACTTTTTTTGTATGTCTTATGACTACTGGACACGTAGAGTGAACACACTTGTTAAAAAAAAAAACTTAACACGAAATAAAATATCAAACAATCCACACAATTCCACAATGAAATAGCAATAATAACAAGGACTCAAAAACAGGACTCCACAGCTTATTTTTATATCTTAAGATAATACATAGACCGAGCGATCACAACCAAATCTGATCTGGGAGTGCTTAGGAACACTAACAAATCGTCCATTACATTTTGTGGTTAAGGAAAAAAACTACTACTAGGGAGGTGTCCTCACAAAGGGTAAAAAACAATTTAAAACAATATGAAACGTCCAATAATAATTATTTGTACTGCACAAATCTTTAGACATTGTTTCCATTTTGAAAAACTATTAAAAAAATCAAGTTAATTAAAACACCACTGCGAACAATGTTTTTTTTTCTATTTTTAACATTGCAAACGTCGTGTACTTGCAACAATGCTCAACTTTGCAATGTCTAAGTTGGTCTCAGTTTTGTTGCAGTGTGCATTGTTTTTTGTTTGTTTATAAAGAACACTATAAACGATTATGCCATGTTTCATAGTCCAAAACACCGCCGTGTTATGCAAGCAGATATCGGCATAAGAGTGAAAAAAAAACATGTTTCAAAAGGAAACCAACAAATGGGGCAAGCTAAATCAAACTACGATGTTAAAATTCAGTGGGCGGGCTTAGTGTCACGATAATTAGATGGCTAAATTTCCGGGTTCGATTCCTAGTCGTATCATCAGCGAAATGGTTTCTCTGGATAATCTGATGATCCAAGTAGTATCAACCGTCTCGAAAAGCTTATCTGAACTCCGACGTTGAGAAGCGGCTGCAAACTGAACGTCCAGGTAAAAGTACACCCCCTTCTCAAAAACACTAACGAACTTATAATGTTCAATGATTAAAGTCTTAAGTGTTTTGCGACTTTATAAAAAGAGTGTAAACAATTTTAGAATCGTTTTCAAATAGAACTAAATAAAATTATTCGTCCAATCAAAACCTATACGAGATATAGCGAAATAGCGAAATACATGTAATAAAAAAAAAAACTGCGAATTGTGTGTTTAAGATCGCCAGGACATGTAGAGCAAATGAAAACTAATATTGCGACTAGCTGATTCTTTGATTCTCAAATTTCATTTTAAAAAGGCTCTAAACAACCTCAAAACGGAGTCGATCGTGTTTAAATTAAGATCGACCTCTAAGCAACGTTGCTTAAATGTGAAAATCGATTATAGATACCGATTTTGCATTTAAGTGATACTTAGAGGTGTTTTAAAACAAACTCTAAAATTCCTTTATAAATTTGGCTGTTACTCATTGGATTGTGTCTAACTAACGATTTAGAGCGTCATTTTTTGTTTCATTTGTTCGCTTATAAAAACGGACGTTATTATATTTTCAACCACACAATAATTCGTCGCTCTAATATTGGGTTACCGTAAACGCCAAAAACACTTTTTGAGTTTGGTATGCAGTCTTATGTTCCCCAATGCAAAGATATACAGAATGGCTTTGACATATACCCATCAAATTCATCAAGTTCACGTTCTGTTTTGACGTAAACGCCAAAATTTGACATTTACGTCTAATCTTTCATACAAATTAAGCAAATTTTTGTTTAAGAATTGTTTTTACGTACGTCCTATTTTCCAACAACGTACGCCATCAAACTTCAAATCCTTGATCGGTATTGTTTTGACTTATGTGCCTACAAAATAAAAGGTAACGCTATTTTATCGTATGCACGTACGTCATTAGAAAGAAAAAATTTTTTTTTTATTTTGCTGTACTATTATATTATCACCGTAAAAAAGTCTTATTTAAACAATAGATCCAGCAATAATTATTTAGGGAAAACATTAATAGCGATATGTTGAAAGGCAAATTCAAAAATTAAATTAGAAGTAAACTATTACCTTCGAATCATAAATGTTCAACAGTTGACTAAACTTTGACAATGGTTGCAATAAAAAACGTGCAAAGATTTTACAAAGTAAAATTTTATACAAACTTGATTTTAATGTATGTATTCTTAAGAAAGCACAAACAGCTATGCAAATCCAATTGAAGGACATATTTAACTAAAATCAAAATATTAGTTTCCATCAACCAGCAAAACATAGGCAACCAAATAACATAAGCCACAAGGAATGCTCACAACAAGCCCCTCGAAAATGTTGGTCAATTGAGAAGTGGTGTATTTTGAATCGCAAGTATTAGTCAGGCTCCTTGAACAGAGATGGGCCCAAAATGCCAACGGCAGTGCTCAATCCCATAGTAAATCTGGATACTGATGTCCACTTGTTCTAATAAATTGGAACTGGCCTCCCAGGTGAGGAGTGGTGCCGACAGGGAATGTGGGCACGCTGTACACTTCAGGAAATAGTCATCAACTTGAATCTGTCTTCGCTCTGAACAAGGCAAATAATGATTCAGGTAAGATAGGAATGGGAGCATGAAAACAGAAAAGAAAAACATGCTAACAGTTGTGACAAAAGGCTGCACATATTAAGAAGCGGATTCGTTTGGGAGAGCCCACTAAGGTAAACAGTGATTGACTTAAGGCCGATTAGTATTTGCCTGGCTATTGTCCGTACCAGTGCATACTTTTGCAAAATCAATCTTATATGTGCACACGCCAGTACCGATGAGACAGACTGTATCAAAGTGTCATTTTTTCAGAGGACGGATAATTCGATGTTAAAATAATACTTGGGCATTAGAAATGAAGGAAATGGAAAAAAAAAACTCCGGGGGATAGTTGAAAAGTACAGACTCCACGAAACAGATAATGGTGTACCCTCACCCTCTACCAATATCAAAACACAGTGCATGGAGTATCGCAATATCACTAAAGATGTAGCCGAATCGGCATTAAGCTATCAGCCATCCCCCGAAAAGATGTATTTGGGGTAGAATTTCCAGCAGTTACTAAATAGAGTGATTGGACAAGAAACATACCCACACCTATAGTAAACGAATAGGTAACGCTCCCTCCCAGTATAGAAAAAGTCAGTACAACCTTCAAAAAAAAAACATATGAGAAGGCTACAATCCACTCCCATCCCGTCCTTAAAACTAATATCTTTTAAACGTGGGTTTTATGACAAAGAAATATTTAAATGGAAATTGTCGCAACATATTTTTCAGACAGTTTATCAAAACATATGGTATGGCGTAGGGTATACAAATGGTTTTTGTATGAAAACGCCTCCAAAAAGTGGGCGTGGGTAAAAATGATATTTGGAAGAAATGTTTATATAACCAAAAAACATGTTTTTTTCGAAATTTTTAAAATTTTACCGAAAAAAAAGGGTGCGTGGCAAATAACTTTGTATAGACGAAATATAGATATTAAGATTGTCTAGATATGTTGTTCAGAGACTTTTTCAAAATCTCTAACGGTTTGGCCTAAAACTATGTTTTTCTAAAAAAGGGGTGTGGCAATGGGCGGATTTCAAAAAATTTTACACTTGCTCTGCTGGGAGCAACAACGAACACGTGTACCAAATTCCATCATTCTAGCTAAAAATTTCAGGCCCAAAAACTGGTGAAGTACGGACGAACGGACAGACTTGGCTAAATCGACTCAGCTATCGATTCTGATTCGATCCATATACCTTAAGGTATACCTAGCTCAATTATTTCTCTATGTTACAAACTATGTATCAAAACTAACATACCCCTATGGGATAGGGTATAAAAAATTCAGACAGTTCTGCTAGATTACTAGATGCTAGATAAATACGAATGTGTTGCAATGAAAGTGTTTAATGGAACTGCGCGAAAGCATCAACATCAACAAAATCTGGATGGATGAAAGCTAATAATAAAAATAAGGACCCTAGTCTTGATAACTCTACCGAGCTGTGAAACATCCAATTGTAATAGATTTCCCTCTTTTTGGTAATTTATTTAACACAAACCCTGTATAGCTATTATGGTGGGGAAATATTTTTTGAATAAGAATTTGAGCGATCCTGAATAAAGGGGGTATATATATATTTATGCACACTATACAGCAGTTGAGATGTGCTTTTGTGAATTCAAATGAATAAGGGGTATTTTGTTAGCTTAATTTTTATTGGAATACGGCAAATTCATTTTGTAATAAACTTTCAATACTTTGAAAACTAAAAGTCATTAGAATAACTTTTTACATATTTTGAAAGAGGATTTTCGTATGAATATCGTGTCAAAAAAATCCCAACGGTTGGTTTTCATGCAATAGGTTGTCAAAACTTTGAATTCAATTTCCGAAAAACATTGAAATGGCGTTTACGGCAACTTAATGTTTGGTTGTAACCAACAAATTAAATTGTTGCCGTTTAAAAATATTTTTTTACGGGAACAGAGCAACCCCTTTTTTTTGTTTTTAAGCACTCGTTGGCCCACCTGAGTTAATGCTCCTTTTTTTATTTATTTTCAGAATGGTATCGTACGCCAGTGTAGTTGAATCTTTATGTTATGTTGCAAGTGGAAATTTGGACGCATATCACATTGAAGACATGTATCCATGGGATTGTGCAGCCGGTTACTTGCTTATCAGAGAAGCTGGAGGTGTTGTTTACCATCCTTATGGAGGGGAATTTCAACTGATGAAACCGGATTTAGTTTGCGCGGGTTCAAATGAACTCTGCACCGAAATTATGAACCTAATAAAGAAAGCTGACGAATCCAAATCATGTGGTGGGAATTAACAATTTTGTTTCACAAATAAAAAATAAACTTTTCTGTCAACACTTTGTCACACAGTATTAAATGTATAAAAGATTATAAATGACATTAAAAGGTTTGCATTTATTGATTTGTTTAGAACCTACCGGAGAGTTTAGCCGATTTGATATTAACCACATCTTTAACAATAAAAAAAAAACAATTAAAACGCAGATCCTAAGTGAATTAAGAAGCAGTTAGTGACAAAATATGTATTTAGCTTTTATTGTTATATGTCATAGAATAAAACTTGAAACTTCGCTATCTCTCGTTAGACTTTTGTGAAGTCTCGTACAACCAAGTGACGCGAAGTAAAGCTTTTATTTGTTGCGAACGCAGTGATAATACTATTCGGAAAGATAAACATGGTATATTGACGTAGACATTTATTTCATATATCATGTAGCTCACTCTTTCACACGGTGAAAGGGTTGAGCCGTAAGAATATAATACTACATGTATATGTGTGTCATACAGATACAATCCACTGAGCTTTTTCACATTTTCATGTGGTTTCATCATGTTCGAAACAATTGAAGATAATTTAACAAATAAGAATTCAGTGTGCGTAGATCTTTTAACGGGTAAGATCATTTACATTGGGTCAATCAAAATGGCAAACTACATGGAAGGAGATCTGGAAAAATACTACAAGGCTGTTATCGATCTTGTACTTAAAGCTGGTCAAGTTTTTCGCGATGGTTACAATCAAGTGCATACTGATTTTGAAACGAAAAAAGATTTCTACGATCTTGTCACCGTGTATGATAAACAAATCGAGGATCTTCTGATCGAGGGTATCAAAGCAAAGTTCCCAAACCATAAATTCATCGGAGAAGAGGAATCCGCAGCTTCTAAACAAACGGCTGAATTAACTGAGGACCCGACATGGATTATCGACCCTATTGATGGAACGACTAATTTCATTCGGAGAATTCCACACTGCTGTATATCAGTTGGTTTGAGCATTGGCAAGCAGCTTGTATTGGGAGTCGTTTATAATCCAATTCTGAATGAGTTATTCAGTGCATACAAGGGTCACGGAGCTTATCTGAATGGAGAGAAGATAAGGGTCAGCAATCGAACATCGGTAAGTGATTTGATTTTTTTTTATTACTATGATAAAAGCTTTAGTAAAAAACTATGTTAAACAGAGGGTAATTGACCGGAGAATAATCATCAGTTTCTTTTGTTTTATAAGCGTCTGTTATTTGAATAGTTCTTAGAAGGTGACAAAGAATTTCTATTTATACATAAATTACATATTTTATATAATATTAGTTCAGCTATAACATTTGTTTTTCTTCATTACAGGAAGTATGTAGATTAAGATTAGATTAGAAATTAAGCATGTCTGAAGGTATTGACATTGTCTTTCTCAAAGAAATGTGCAGAGAATCATAAACTAGATTACTCATCCGACACAAATAGAGCAAGCCCATCTAATAATTTCAAAGCTTTATCGAAGCTATTACCCTCCCAGCAATACTACATGTATCAAGTCTTATGAAAAAACATTTGGCGCACTTTTAGGAAGCTTTTTACTTATATTAGGCTTCAATAAAACTTCTAAAAAGGCTTACAGAAAGAAACTTTGTTTGGTGTTAAAGGCTTTTAGATAGAAGCAAATTATAGGCTTCGTAAAAAGTCTTTTTTGAAAATATATGCAAGCCTTCTCGAAGTCGAAAAATAACGTCATTTTTTATTATTTTCTATTTGTTTTTACATTTTATTATATTAATGACTTTTATTAACATTAATCCTTTATAATTTTTAAAATCCAATTCGTTATTATGAAAATATGAAATTCAATTCAAAACTCTTATCTTACTGCGACTCGAATTCGCGTTCTCTCTCACGTTAATCCAATACGCTATTAACTAGGCTGTACTCTGTAACATAAAAGAACAGTAAATACAACGAAGTACTTGAAGTATATTTACTCATTCTTGATTTTTCTCGATCTTTTCAACTTTTTCCGATTTTTTAAACTTAGCTTTTTTAAGCCTTTATGCTCTATACATGCTTTGCTTCGGATTAACTTCTTGGGAAGTTCTACCGAAACATCTTAACGTATGTTACATCTGCACACATCTCCGGAAGCTTAAAAACGACCTTACAGAGGTTATACCATCATAACTTCGGTTATGTTTGTAAAATTTCCTGCATAATGTCTTAAATAGGCTTCTACCCAAAAAATCGACTGCAAAAATGCTCAATCGCCGCGCACAAGTACTATATAAGGCCTACAGAAATAATTGCTTGTGGAAATCAAATTTTATTGCCTAATAGCGGAATAATTGTTAGACGGGAGTAGCTCAGTGAGTATTGTAAAATGAAAAATAATTTGTTTCCGTCTATTGAGTTCATTTTGTATTGCAATTCAAAATCTTCTGAGCAAATTTTTATGGTCATCATTAATATTTTCAATACTCGCGACTTATTTTCTAGTGTTTTAAAATTTATTTTAAAACACGTCTTAAACATATACATACGTGCGTCCTGAGCTTTGTATAGTTTTCTTTATATCTCAGCAAACTTCTTATGAACCGAAGACTCGTATTCAACCATGAAATACATGTATAGTTGCGAGATACCAGCTGGGACGTGAACCTAACACGAGGAAGATAATTGTTTCAACATTGTTAATTTTTCTTAAGTTATGTAATTATGAGCGGCTTTAAAAAAAACCACGCGGCGTATGATTCTATTAAATCCAACGTCTGCTTAAAAATCACAAAGGTTTAAAAAAAAAAACCATTCTCATGAAAAATATCATCGCAAACGTTCTTTTTAAATAAAGGGTGCCTGCCTTACAGGTCGATTTTATTTGGCTGCCATTTTTGTGTGAATGAAATTTGTCAGTTGGCCGACTGCGCTACAAGTAAGCCAATGATTGATGCAATGAAGCAGAGTATTGCTAGATTTCTGGGTAGCTCTTGACACACACGAGCTGATTATGCCTCCGTCATGATTGTTAACTAAAAAGATTTGCATTTATATTCCTATAAAATTCAAACGACCATCAGTACCGGGGAGAACGGAGTGCTTGCGTTTTGCAGATCGCCAACCGCCATTTTCAGAAAAAAATCATTATGATCGAAGCACATTTCGACTTGGCTGACTTTGTAATAAACACAATAACCGCTTTTTTGGACACTGCAGTAACTGTTACTGGTGTCTGGTATCGGGAAATGTCGTAAAACTTCCATGTACACGAATTGGAACAATACGGTCTACAGAACAAGTGATTGGTCTTATGGGGGTACTTCAAAGAAAAGGTTTACATCAAAAAAACCAACCTCAACAACGATGCTTAAGGACATATATACATATATATACAAAGTATTAAATACAATCCCAAAACGTGTATGAATGCGCTTATCTCGTGAACTGCTGAACGGATTTCGATGTGGTTTTCACCGTTTTGATCTGCATTTCCTGGTGACTGCCATATTGTATCAATTCCATGTGCTAAGAATTCGAGGTCAAAGTGGTAAAAATTTAATTTTTCGTCATTAAAATTGTTGATAATTGCGCTAGTAAGAAATAAAAAGAATTCCTTGTTGAAATTACACCAGAATTCTTGTTATACAAAGTGTGCACCTTTACACCACGGCCAGCCAGAGGCACGCACTTGACAAATATCATATTCAATACATACGTTAAAAACGTTATAATCAATCAATAAAATATAAATTATAAGGAAGGTGTCTGTTGCTTTCTATGCTTGCAGCAAAACCTTTGGAAAAAAGTGGTGACTTAAACCAAAGATGACCTTGTAAATGTAAACAACAGTGTTACGTCCAATTCTGAGTAAAGACTACAACCTAAGAAAACTAAAAAAAAAAAAAACTGCAAAGAACAGCCAGTACGGTCGGCACCAATGGATGCCCTTACTGTGCTATTGCATCTCCTGCCTCTCGACCAACACATTAAAGATACCGCTTTATGCAGCTCAGTAAGACTCAAGGAGTCAGGATGCTGGAATGCAAGGCCGGCCGTATGGTCACATTAATATTCTGGGCTCGTTACCAAACGGCATAACAGACTACACAACACCTAAACTAAGCTTCAAGAAAGGCTTCCACGTAGGATTTCCTACCAGAGCTCTGTGCAAGAGTAACGAAGTAGTAAGAGATGTCGACATGGTCGTCTACACCCACGGATATAAGATGAACTGTTGTCTGGGTTCCGGAGTCTACTCGGAATCACCGAAAATATCAGTTTCATACCGCCTACCGGATTTTGCCAGCGTATTACAGGCGGAACTACTGGCTATTCGAGAGGCTTGCACGCTACTGGGGCTTGACATTACGGAAAAGCAAAATATTGCTATTCTCAGAGATATCCAAGCGGCCATAAGGGGCATCAACTCGGCTAACATATCCTCCAAACTGGTACTGGAACGAACTTGCCCACCTTGGCGAACGCTTCAGGGTCACGCGCTTCTTGGCGAACGCTTCTCTGGGTTCCAGGGCACAGTGACATCTTCAAATGTCCGGCACTAGCAAGAGCCAGATTGTGTACGTTAGACCAACCATTCTTCGACAACCCTATCGAAATATAAAAAGGTAAAGGGATACAAGATGTTATCCGTGATCTAAATCTGGATCTAGAGAGCGCCTGTACCAAATCCGCAACAATCATCAGAATAAAGGTCACACAAGTCGTGGTAACAAAAAGAAACATAAGTGCTAGACCTACCTACAATTATGTGTATAATACTAAACATACATTACATATTATTGAAAATTCGGTACTATTTTCTTTTTACAAATATTAAAATTAAATTGCTTTTTAAAAACTCTGGGTACGTTGTTAAACATTTGTAATACGTTGTCAAATAAATGGTTCTGTGAGTTGGTTAGGTTATATCCTGTTAGGTTTACATTACTATTGATTATTATGTTATAGTCGTGTCTATCGCGTCGCCTTAGTGACACAAGAACGTAACTACATTTTTTTAAACATTTTTGTCTGGGAATGCCACCTTACTTAACATATAGAATTTATATACTGTGACAAGGAATTGTACCTCTGAGTGAAGTAGAGTAGAAGTTAGCACTTAACAAAATTCATGAAACTCAACAAAAAAAATAATAGGTGTTGAACAAATCACAGAAAACCTAAAATTATCAAATATTGACATACGTCTTTGTGTCACTTGGTCACAATCGGATAGGTTCATAAGGATGCCGAGACATTAGGCCATGTAACATATTTGCTGATATGAGTTTGAGACTTAAGTTTCTTCCGAGTGCGAGTTTGGGCGTATGCAAACATTGAATAGCAGCCCCCCTGCTTGGGCTCACTGTTGGATTTGGGTTTATGCAATTCAATCGATTTGAAATTACTTTAAATTTCTATTATGCCATTATAGCACTAGATATTTCTTTTATTTACTTTAACAATCGTGTTTAGCAAAAAAAAGGAATAAAACTGTTGTTGCGGCGTTATTTGAACCTGGACGTTTTCGGTTCCAGCAGTTATTTGTCGTTCTCGCTTACACTTAGTTTATCACCTCCCCTTTCTTGAATTCTTCTTCTCAAACATTTTTGCACAGGACTCCGACTTTTTGACTTTTAATTTTAATTGACATTCTTTGCTGGTCCGCTTAACTACTAATTCTTCCTGTTGCATACCTTTTCTTACTAGTCACGTTCCCAGGGTTTGTGTTTTGTTTCCACTTGTAAGCTAAAAATCTCTCACTTAACTTTTTTTTTGTTGTGCGAAGACTTCCGCAACGTTGAATTTTAATTTCAGTAGCATCGAAACTCCTTCCTTTAGCTCAATTTCGATAAATTTCTTAGGAGTACTTTTAGGGGCTAATTTTCTTCATGTGCTAGCTATGTACTTTTTTTCGGCGGCCAACATTATTCTGAATAAAGTAGAGAAAGAAGATTGTCTTCCACTAGAACAGAAGTAATCAGTTAACTGTTATTTGCTACAAATTGAATTCTTGTTTATACATACTTTCGATACTTAATAAAAAATTATTTATGATCATTTCGTAACAATCAGCGAATCACAATTCTAGATCTTCGGGTCTGTAATAGAGACTTTAACTGTCCTATAATTCAAACCCTATCTGAAGCAGCGATTCAGTTCCTCATCAAGGCATTACTCATGAATATAAGTAACTTAGGATGTGAACACAATAAAAATAACTTTTTAACGTTGAGACTCCAAGAAAGAAAGTACATACAGCCTTCAAAGTTCCTATAGTAACTTCGAGTATTAATTTTTTTTTTCTAATTTTATGCAATTAATTGTACATGTATATTAAGGAGTATAGAACTACATAAATTGATACCCCAGTGTTCACATTGCTACCCCAGCAATTAACAACAGCATAGCCGAGGCATACGATTGACGAAATTTTCCCTTCGCACTTACCGCCCACGTCTAAAACGCCTACAACATTTTTAGCTGTGATGCGTACTCTATGTAGTTCTACACTCTTTGGTTAAAGTAATAAACAACTACGACCTTATACAAAGGATTAATAATTTTCAATTTATGAGTAAATATCGGGTTTTTCAACAGGGACGCTACAAAAGTTGAGCGACAGGGACAGCAAACGACGCCATATTTCTTGCCGCTCTTTTGACATTTCTCTTCAGTAAGGTTTGCAATTTCATTATGGAAAGATATACGATCCAACAACGCGTTGAAATTATAAAAATTTAAAACCGAAATTCTAAGCGCTACGTCCAATTTATGGTCGTCATCATCGTCATAGCAGATCAACAATTGAGCATCTAGTGGAAAAATTTGAATCCACGGGCACAGTACAAAGAGACAAAGAAGTGCCCGTAGTGTCGAGAATATTGCTGCCGCTGAGGCTTCAGTTGAGGAAAGCCCAAATGTGTCTCTCACACGTCGTTCTCAAGCGTTGGGCATCTCTGTGACGTCGTTGTGGCGAATTTTGCGAAAAGATCTTGTCCTACATCCTTACAAGATTAAATTGATGCAAGAACTAAGCCACTTGACCACCAGAAGCGTCGTATGTTCGTGAATTTAGCTGAGCAACAACTTGAAAATGATTCGGAATTTCATCGAAAAATCATCTTCAGCGATGAGGCCCATTTCTGGCTGAATGGCTTCGTCAATAAACAAAATATCTGGTATTGGTCAGGCAGCAATCCACACGTACTCCATGACTCATCATTGCATCCCGAAAAAAATACGGTTTGGTTCGGTTTATGGGCCGGCGGAGTCCGTGATGATCAAGACCGGCACGTTACTGTGAGTGGGAATCGCTACCGTTCAATGATATCCGAATATTTTTGGTCCCAATTGGATGATATGGACTTGGAGGACATGTGGTTCCAACAGGATGGCGCCACAAGCCATACAGCGAATGCCACAATCAATTTATTGGAAACCAAGTTTGGAGAACATGTTATCTCACGAAATGGTCCAGTCGCTTGGTCGTGCGATTTGACGCCGTTAGACTATTTCCTGTGGGGCTACGTCAAGTCTGTGGTCTATGCCAACAAGCCAGCGACAATTGATGAGCTTCGTACGAATATCGAACGTGAAATTGCAGCAGTATCGGCCGATTTATGCTTGAAAACCGTCGAAAATTGGGTTCAGCGTCTGGACTTCTGCAAACGTGCCCGTGGTGGATATGCAAAAGAAACCGAATTCCATACATAATGGCATCGAACGTGCTTTCACAAGAATAAAGAATTTTATTGATATCCAAAACCGTTTTGTTTTATTTAAAAAAAACTTTTGTAGCGCTCTTATTGAAAAAAATTAATTTATGAATTATATCCGTGCTAAAGCAGGGGCCTAGTGGCCTTGGTGGCCTTAGTGGCGTTGGACTATTGAGCGCGGGGTTTCTGATTCAATTCCCTACGTTTTTTTGACTGATCTAACGTCTTGCGAAAGTCGGACAAACATCCAAGAGTAATAGTGCTTTTACACCGAACCAAAAACTGAGTTTTCCCAAAAATACTTGAAAACTTCATCGAATACCGGAGTTTTCCCATACATTTGCAGTTTTCTAAAACTAGTAGGTTACGCCTTAACCGTCTCAAAAACACTTCGCAGACGTCATCTCCTTGAAGCTGATGAACTCGCTGTCAAAACAAATGCATTTTTTCATTTCATATGAACTGTGGCTCTGGCTTGTAAACTGTAATATAATGGAAATTGAAACAAAAAAAACATAACATTTGGTGTGTGGAAGACGAGACGAGGAGTACCTGGTGGAGCTATGGCAAGACTAAAATGACGAACTCTGAGGATTTTATTTAATTAATATAATTTCAAACACAAATTTTGCAGCTACTAAGTATTACAGCTGAGCTGATTGAAATGTAAAGCGAAACCTGGTCAAAGTGCGGTCTGAAAGCACAAGTGGTTTTCGAAAAATTTTTGAGTGTAAGCACCATAACATTGTCATGAAAGGCTTCTCAAATTTGGCCTTCGGAAAAATAATAACTTCGCACACACAAATAAAGCGAGAAGCTTAATTTGAGGCCTTATTTTGCCCGTAAACGCCAGATATTTCATTTTAAAAGCGGCTAAGCTCTAAAATTTATCCCGAAAAATATAAACATTCACAAACAGTAAAAATATCCGCAGTCACCAGTCAGTGTTTGTTAATTGTTTGCTTTTGAAATTAAAATGGAAACCACCAAGAATCAACAAAATAGGACAGAAAATTCAAGTGCCAAGGTTTGTAGAAAATAGTTTTTCTGTCGCCTGTCCAATTTTGGATTATTTTTAGAGAAACTAAATTTTCTCCCAAAAATTTAATTAGGTCACATCAATCATTGACATAAAGCGATTTATATACACTTATTATATTATATACACTTTCCTGAGCCGAGTGAAAAATGTGGTCGAACAAAAATATTTCCGTAACATTTTTGATTAATTAAAAAGAAATGCACAACTTATCATAAGCAATCTGAGCTTAATCATTTCAGCCAAACTATCATGTAAGTGATTGAACCACAAAATATCTTAATAAGCTTAACAATATCCTTTACTGTTCTTTTCAGATAAACGATTCTGTTATTGCATATGAAATCGCACTTATTCACGATAAACAACTGAGGGATAAGAATGTCAAGAGAATAATGAAACTGGCGTCGAACTCATCGGGGTTAGATGTGGATTTATTGTTACAAATCAATTGAAATTGTGGTCTATCTCTTTATTTTACAGAACTCGATGTTATGGTGGTTCCGCTTTGACGCTATGCTATCTTGCTAAGGGCGTTATTGATGCATATCATGTTGAAGACATGCAAGCGTGGGATATTGCAGCAGGTGCGATTATTTTTCGCGAAGCTGGTGGTATTATTGTAAACAGTGATGGCAGCGACTTAGATATCATGAAACCAGATTTAACAGCAGCGAGTACACTAGAACTTCTTCAAGATGTAATGGAACTTATTAAAGAAGCCAACATGATTACGTCCTACACAGTTGAATAGAGATTATATTTGCTTTGCGATTGCATTTATTTACTCGAAATTTAAAATGTTTTTTTGTTTTATATTGTACATACAAAAATAAAAGAGTCTATTTTTAAGGCTCCCAAGTAAAACTGTTTTTTTTTTTAAGGAAATGGCTGGTACAAAGAATATCAAATCTTTTTCGATGCGAAAAAATATGACTAGTCTACCAAATTCATTACTCCGCCGATTATGGAAGACGTAAACATGTTGGTACAATTCCAAAGAACAAAACAAACTGGAGAAGGATAACATCTGTTGTCCGAATTGTTGCATACCCATTCCATCCTTTAATTATACAAACCCCATAATTGGGCGTTGCTAAAGGCTTTCAGTATTGGTAAAATATAGCAAATGAGATCGTCTGAATATCTCACTTATCTACTTAATCAAAATTATTTTTTATTTGACAAAAGTCGACGTTTTTTCTGATTTACATTTACTCCTGTACTGAATCCATGAACAAAAAGCTAATATACTATCCTAGCTCAACATTTTTGAAATGACCAATAGCATAAGCTATGGCATATGATATAAATATGGTTTTTATAAAAACGCCCCTAATAGAAACGAAATGTTTGTTCATTACCAACGATTTTGCACGGTATATGGACGAAATATAGATACTGAGATTTTCTAAATATGTTATTCATTAATTTTTTCGAAATTCTGTTTGGCCAAAAACTACGTTTTTCTGAAAATGGAGCGTGGTAGTGGGCAGAACACTTCTTCTGCTTAAAGCAACAAAGATTATGTGTCCCAAATTTGACCATTCTAGCTCAAAATTTATGGTACAAAGACTGGTAACGTGAGGACAGACCGACAAACAAGGCTAAATCAACTCAGCTTTGTATCAAAACATATATACCCCTGTGGGATGGGGTATAAAAACTTGATCGCCAAGGCAGTCAAAAATTAGATCATATGAGCAACCAATTATATAATATATAATTATATGATATAAATAAATTAAATTTCATTAAATTTGGCTAAATTGTTTGCGAGAAATTGACAATTTCCTTTATATGGCCTAAATGCAAAAATCCGTTATATGGATTTTCTCGAAAAAAAACAGGGTATGCAGTTTTGTTGGAACTTATATGTTTATAGTAGATATGAAGTTTAATAAAAATCGTTAAGAGCCATTTTCGAGAAAATTGAGGTTATGTAAAAACAAAAACGGTTTTGAATATCAATGAAATTCTTTATGCCATTATGTATGAAACTCGATTTCTTTTGCATGGCCACCACGGGCACGCCTGCAGAAGTCCAGACGCTGAACCCAATTTTCGACGGTTTTCAAGCATAAATCGGCCGATAATACTGCAATTTCACGTTCGTTGTGGAATGCTGCCTGACCAATACCGGATATTTTGTTTATTGACGAAGCCTTTCAGCCAGAAATGGGCCTCATCGCTGAAGATGATTTTTCGATGAAAATCCGAATCATTTTCAAGTTGTTGCTCAGCCCAATTCACGAACATTCGACGCTTCTGGTGGTCAAGCGGCTTCAGTTCTTGCGTCAATTTAATCTTGTAAGGATGTAGGCTAAGATCTTTTTGCAAAATTCGCCACAACGACGTCACAGAGATGCCTAACGCTTGAGAACGACGTGTGAGAGACACATTTGGGCTTTCCTCAACTGAAGCCTCATCGGCAGCAATATTCTCTACGCTACGGGCACTTCTTTGTCTCACTGGCACGGGAACATTTTGTACTGTGCCCGTGGATTCAAATTTTTCCACTAGACGCTCAATTGTTGATCTGCTAGGACGATTATGACGACCATAAATTGGACGTAGCGCTCTTAACGTTGAGGCAGGCCACTGACTCCGAATTTAGGTTGTAAATTTTAATAATTTCGACTCGTTGGATCGTATATCTTTCCATCATGAAATGGAAAACCTTACTGAAGAGAAATGTCAAAAGAGCGGCAAGAAATATGGCGTCGTTTGCTGTCCCTGTCGCTCAACTTTTGTAACGTCCCTGTTGAAAAACCCGATATAACTATTATATGACAATTACCGGTAATAACATGGCTAAAAGAAAACAAAAAAAATGGCCTAGAATTATGACCAAAAAAACGCTGGATACGAAGTTTGAAGATAATTGGTAGACGTTTAGGCTGGAGAGACTTTTACGGACAGACGGACGGAATTCCAAAAACCACTATTTTGCGTTCCGCTATCATCGTAATGTTAGAATCAATCAAAATCTCGAGGTCGAAAATTTTCACGAAAACAAATATGTATGACAAGCCTGCAATCCGCTAGTCAAAATATTTATAACCAGAAATGTCAATGCCGAGTAGATCAAACATTAGTACCTCATAGTGCTACATACAAACAAGGCTACGACTATGGTAGTCCAGTCCATATACCTCCGACAAAAGGAGTAAACAATTGAATGCATAAAAAGCTACTAATAACAAACGAAGGAAGAAGTAAGTGCTTCAACAAACTGGAAATCTGCTTCAATCTGCCTAACATCTACAGCATATAAATAGTCGAAGTCATCGCTATTCACCAGGCTGCCATTTGTTTGAATAATAATCCAATTTGACTAACCTACCGGTACCCTGAATTTCAGAGTAATAAACAACTTTCGCAAAGCTCAAAACTATATCGCTCAGCTGCACATCACTCAATTGTCTGGGAAACTCGTTATGGTCTTTCGTTCGGTATTTTAATTGCACCTCTGTAATACTTTAGAAATTTAAGCAATTATTACTGCGGTTTGTTAGGCAAGCATATTATATTATTTGATTTTCATTACAGTCCACTACGGATATACGAAAACATCTCTTATAAGAAACCAATATGCAAACACCGTGTCTTTTCTCTATATGTCCATATAAAAATTAGCTGATATAAGAAACAAGTGTATAAGAAACATTCAGATATAAGAAATAATTTTTCATTGTTAAAGTGGATTTTCGTTTTATAGAAAAATAGCGGATCAGGATAACTTCGTCTCGCCCCAATTTAACGCCTCAGATAAACTCAAATTTTAGATACTTAAAATTTCTATGTGATTTATTTCAATGAAATCAAAATCAGTACAGAGCGATATGATGAACAATGTTTTTGGACTTGTTTTCCGGCACAAAAACGAACAACGAAGACGGTTTGCCAACAGGCGAAAAGGCAACGTACAGCTGACCGTGCCTATTGATTTATTGATGGTCATCGTCATCAAAAGGCAATCCAACAAGGAACTGAATCGGCTTGAACTGGAATGGAAAATCAGTTGGAATAATCAGAATTCCTGGGATAAGGAATTTCTCTCCTTTGGTTATCGTCGCTTGAATCACATTGTTCATCCGCTTTTTGGCGGACCGTCAAACAGTGTAAATTATACCGCGGAGTTCCTGGCACATCAACCGAGTTTAAAAATTTCGTCGGATAGTTGCTCGCTTCTTCGTAGTCGGTCACGCCGTCAACGGATTTGTACGAACGTAGTTCTCTAGCGATTTGAATTCAAATATTAAATCGTGATTTTCATAATTTTGTGCAATGCCGGAGAAAACTTTGGTGATAAGTCCTCCTTCGACGATGTGAACTAGGAAACATTTTCCGGGAACAATATCCGTCCAGTCGAAACATCAACTGGAATTTGGCAATTGCCAGGCGCCAGCCGTTGTCTTCTCAAGTTATTTTTTACAAGTTATTTTTTACGAGCAATATTTCATAGCATGCAATGTGTCATTCTATGAAAATTGCTTGTGGAGACCTCAAATAGTATTCTATGAAAAATTTCTTGCTATGTATTGCTCACTCAATTGCTTTCTATGGATAGTATGCTATGGGCTGTCATTTCTGCTTGAGGTTGTAAGATTGTTTGAGATAGTAAGCCCACCCTACATTTCATAGCATTCCATCATTATTTCATACTATGAAAAGTGACAGATAGTAAGCTATCAAATATTGCTCGTGGAGACCCCGGGTTAGAAAAATAAATCTTGATCACTCAAAAACAACAAGTGATTGTATGATAAAACTTCGATTAAAATATCCACTTGTTTTATCTTATATTAAAATTAATTTCAGTCAGATCAGAATAAAATCTGTAAAAAATAGTAATTACCAATCTTAATAATCAACTTCGGTTTTTAGTTTACGTATAAATTTTTCTTTAAAAATGATTTTAATCACAAAAACTATGTTCAGCCTTTATATATTGTTTATATATTTTCATAAATTTTTTTCAGATTAAAAATTCTGTCATTGCTTATGAAATTTCATTAATTCACGCTAAAGCAGTACGCGACAAAAATGTCAAGAGAATATCAAAACTAGCATCTAATGCCACTGGGTAAATTTTTTTTTTTCATTATATCTTCAATGTTTTTTATATTGAATTGTTATTTAAAAAAAAAATATCCAGTCTTTAATTTCTTTAATTTTTTCAGAACTCGATGCTTTGGTAGCGCTGCTATAACACTATGCTACATTGCTAAGGGCGTTATTGATGCATATCACGTCGAAGACTTGCAGCCATGGGATATAGCTGGTGGTGCTGTTATTATACGTGAAGCTGGTGGATGTTTAATAAATAGTGATGGTTCTGAATTTAATATAATGAAACCGAATTTGACAACAACAAGTACACCAGAATTACTTACAGATGTAATGAAACTCATCAGATCGGCAAATAATATCACAGAATACACGTTTGAGTAAACATGAAGTTTTAATTGAGTTAATTAAAACAAATTACCATAATCTGTATTAATAATATACGTGTTTTCAATTGTTCAGCTGTAGTTCAATTGTTTTCCAAATGTGCTAGCTCAAGAAAGAAAAAATAAATCATAGAACATATTCGTCTAAATTATTTATATAAAGTTGTACTTTCACTTAGGTACCCCTTCCTTATCCCAGATGACGGTGGAAATATTTTTAAGAGGGAATCAATGGTGGCGGATGTGAATAACTTACATGAGAGTATAAAGAAATGCCTTGATTGGCGCGTGAGCCGATAGGTCAACGGCAGCACTCAATCACGTAGTGGTTACTGAAGGTCGGTTATCCTAGGGGTTTTTGATAAATTAGAACTGTGCCTTGAGGTGGTTTCTACTAGAGAAAAATTTTAACCGACTTCTGAAGAAAGATTCCAAAACCGTGCAAAGAGATTTTAACGCCAAGGTAGAAAGTGGTCATCTTTAGCAGTACTACCGAAAAACACTGCCGGAACGTTATACCGTAGACCAAAATTCCACGTTTGTTATCGAAAATTATTTAAATAATCGACCATATGGAGAGTTGTCACTCCAGGAACGATGTTTGCAAGTTTTACCAAAGTGTAAAAGGTCAAAGCCAAAAATACACGGCTCGAACAGAATCCTTTTGAGATGAGCAAGGAAATATCGTAGTTGAGACCCAGTCGATGCTAAGGATATGCAAGAACCACTTCTGCAGACTGTTAAACAGCGGTGAAGAGCAACATTCCGCTGTCAGGCAGAATGAACCATTTAATATTGGCAAAGACAGCGAAAAATGCCAATTACCCGACCTGAGTGAAGTGAGGATAGCAATATCTAAACTCAAGCTTAATAAGGCTGCCGGCCTTCACGCTAAGCTTTATAAAGCCGGCGGAGATGATTTGGTATGTAACATTCAAAAACCAATAACCCAAATCTGGTCGGATGAAAGTATGCCTGAAGAACGGAACCTCAGCATCGGTTATCAAATCCACAAAAAAGGAGACCCTCTGAGCTGTGCCAACTACAGAGGCATAAGTCTCCTCAACATCGCCTATAAGATCCTATCTGCCGTAATATGTAAACGCCTGAAACCATTTACCAACAACCTGATCGGACCTTATCAGTGTGGTTTTGGGCCTGGAAAATCCAAAACCGTCCAAACTGTCACCACTTCTGCAGATCCTGGAAAAAACCAAAAAGTCACAATCGATACCGACCATCTGTTCATCGATTTCAAAACTTCATAGGACAGCATTTATAGAGACGAACTATACTTAGGCATGCCTAGTTTTGGTATACCGCCCAAACCCGTTCGTCTGTGTAGATTGACGATGGAAAATCCTCGCTGCTCATCAGAGTCGGAAACGACCTCACCGACACATTCGATACCAAAGGAGGATTTAATCAAGGCGGTGCGCTGTCATGTGACTTCTTCAATTGATTCTTGTAAAGATTGTGCAAAACTGCCGAGCCAACACCAGAGGCACAATTTTCAAAACTCGGTGCAACTACTAGCATATGTCGACTATATTGACATACTTGGCAGGACGCAGCGTGATATCATAGCCACGTTTGCTAGTACTATAGAGAAGGAAGCGACAATAGTGGGTTTAGCAGTAAATATGCTGTCAAGACAAAAGAACACGCAAAATCGGAGAATTTGACAGAACGTCACATTGAAAGATATCAACTTCGAGGTAGTACGGGACTTTGTCTAGCTCGGCTCCGCTATTAACTCTGACAACATCTCGTCAGAAATTAAACGAAGAATTACACTTGCCAACCGCTGTTTCTTCGGGCTAAGAGACAATTCAGTAGTAAATCCCCCACTCGAGCAACTACGGCGATGAAGCACGGACCGTCTCAAGAGCTGATGAAGAAATCCTCGGTCTATTTGAGAGGAAAATTTTTCGAAAAATCTTCGGTCCCGTTTGCTATGGAGAGGAAGATTCAACCAAGAACCATACGAGCTGTACAGCGACATGCCCCTGGTCAAAAACTCCGCATTAGACTTTTAAGATGTCTAGGACATATAGAACAAATGGACACCTATACTCCGGCTCGCAGAGTCTTCGATTCCCAGCCAGACGTCGGACGCAGTAGAGGAAGACCTCGCCGTAAGTGGCGCGCACAAGTAGAAACCAACCACAACCAACTTGGAGTGCGCAACTGGAGGCAGTTAGCTAAGGACCGGCTAATTGGAGAAGCGTGGTTGAGGCCCAGGTTCATTCCGTACTTAAGTAAGTAAGTAAGTATTTAAATAAGCTTAGAGCATTCCAAACTCATTATAAATGAAAACAGAAATACCACTTTTATTCAATTCCGTTCGATTTTTATCTTCAAATTAATCACGTTGCAAGAAATGGAACATGAGATTTCATCTTCTGTGGAATTTGTTTTTGTAATGGAGATACTTTACGCTCCAACAAAATTATTTATTGCCAAGATGGTAATTTCATATACTTTTTAATCAATTAGAATCAGCTGTAGAAACTTGCGGATTCACTTTTAGATAATCTCTAAGCGGACAAGTCTTTTTTTTTTTATTTGACAAAAGTCTCATTTCCGAGAATGTTTTTTGCTTCAGCATTGATTTAATGTTTCTGCAAGTGAAAGCAAGAAGTCCCGTTGAATATTATCCAGCCATTTGAAGTCTCTAAATGCCGCACTGGCGACTAGAATCGTATAATTTTGCAAAAAATTAAATATTTCTTGAGAAAAAAATACCGAAAGAGACGTATTCTTGTAAAAATTATTCAGGATGGTTTAAAACAAAGTAAGTATGTAGCTATATTTCTGAAAATAATAATTATCTGGAATTATCTGTTCGTGACGTCAGTATAAAATCAAGTTTTCTGGAAAAATCGACGCCCCTCTACTCGACACGACATTCTTGAGCGATGTAATATCTATAGCACAGATGTTTAATTAACTAATGTCGGAGACTTATTTCGATACTGTCAAGATGCCATCAGATCGGCCACTACTAGTGTGCTGGGTTTCTCCCAACCACTACCAAAGATAACCTTGGTTTATCGGTGCAGGAAAAAACTTTACTTTTTTATGTAAAGTTATATAGCTAAACAAAAATGTTTAGTTTTTAACCATTAGATAAAGAAATAGTTACATATTCGCGCGAATCAACAGTGGAATGTACAACCTCCCTGCTTATGGTCCTATTGGTTTGAAAATAAGTGCGATGTTAGGTGTATGCAGGGAATTGGTTAGATTCCGCATTCAATTCCAACCAAAATGCATGAAAAATAATTCTAAATAATTGCACTGTTTATAGTTGGCCGATCCTCAAAAAAAAAAAAGGCGTCGCTGCCAACAGCAAAGATAAGATAAGCATCGGCTATCTTTTATAATATGATGGTTGGGTTTTGTAGAACGAGGGTAGACTCTGATTGGCTTTAACTTAACAATGCCAATTGGTTCTAACTCTGACTGCACATAAAGTGCTTATTTTTAACCTCCAAGTGGTAACCATCGTATACCGGTCTCATCCAACCGCATTTGACTTGCTAAACGATAAGCGAGATTATTGATAACACGACGAAAAACAGCAACACTATAAACAGCCTGGTGAGAATGGCACGGAATGAACACCCGGCCCGCTGTCCCAGGCAAAACATTACAAACTGAATCGACATATTCGTACAACAGGTTGGTTGTCTAGGAATTTCAAGGGTGGCAGTATCTACTCAATCCCGAAGTGGATTCTGATGGCCCCGTGTCCTATGGTTATCTTATAAATTGGAACTGGCCCTCCAGGTTGTGGTTTGTGCTTTATGTTTACTACCCAACCATGGAAAAAAGCTAACGGTTACGAAGCAACCAATATCCTCGGAGAGAACTGATTTTAATGTTGACGACCCCGCTAAACGAAAAAGTGACAACGACGCTCGTATCTGCACCTGGAATGTGAGAACATTAAACAGAAGAGGTGCAAGCGAACACCTAACGGTAGCCATTAACTGCTAGAAAGCAGACTAAGAAATACGATGGGATGGGCGGGCAAAAAGAGGATGAAAAACTGTGACATCTACTACGGACGGTGTTATTGTGAGCAGAAACAGCGACTATTCGGATACATATTTGTTATAAGTGCAAGACTTATGTTTCCAAGACATAAGCGAACGAATTGTAACGATCCGCATCAAGGTCAAATTCGCCATCATAAGCCTTATATGCTCCCACCCCCCGACGGAGAAAATGGGTTGTTGAAGAACAATGGCAACGATGCCAAGAAGTCATTAGATCAGCCGCAACTGACGTGCTAGGTTTCTCGCGCCCACCAGCAAGAAAACATTCGTTTGATGAGGAATGCCGACAGATGCTCGCAGCCAAGAACGAGGACAAGGCTAAGCTGCAGGTGAAAACGAGAGCTGCCGTTGACCTCTATATGCAGAGAAGAAGGGAAGAACACCGGCTTTTCAGAAAGAAGAAAAAAAGAGCAAGAAAAGCGCGCGATCGAGGATATAGAGAATTGCCACTCCAGGAACGATGTTCGCAGGATTTACCATGCCTAGTTTTGGTATACCGCCCAAACTCATACGTTTGTATAGCATGACGATGGAGAATTCTCGCTGCTCCATCAGAGTCGGAAACGACCTCACCGACACATTCGATACCATAAGGGGATTTAGGCAAGGCGATGCGCTGGCATGTGACTTCTTTAATTTGATTCTTGAGAGAATGGTACAAAAATTCCGAGCCAACAGCACAATTTTCCAAAAATCTGTGCAACTAGTAGCATACGCCAACGATTTTGACATCATTGCTAGGATTCACGTGATGTCATAGCCACGTTTGTTAGTAAAGAGAAGGAAGCGGCAAAAATTGGTGTAGCAGTAAATGAGGGCAAGACAAAGTACATGCTGTCACCACGAAATGACACACAACATCGACGAATTGGACAGAACCTCACCATTGACATTGATGTAGTACGGGACATTGAGGTAGTACGGGACTTCGGTTCCGCTATCAACTCTGACAACGAAGAATTGCTCTTGCCAACCGCTGTTCCTTCGTGCTTCACTCGAACTACTAAGGAGATCCTATATAAGACCCTGATCATCCCAGTCCTGCTCTACGGCGCTGAAGCATGGACCGTATCAAAAGCGGATGAAGCAATCCTTGGTCGATTCGAGTGGAAAATTCTTCGAAAAAACTTCGGTCTTGTTTGTGTTGACGAGCTTTGGCAACGAAGATTCAACGAAGTACTATACGAACAGTAACCGTTCTGAAAAAATGTTTCTTTAAGGTATCCGCTTCGATTGACTTTCAAACAGATCTTCAGACGGAATGTTACGCACATGCAAATTTTAGACAACTATGCGTTGAATTTCTTTCGAAGTTGTCCAATGTAGAATTGCTGTGGAATCAAATGAACGCGATTGTATGGTTTTTATTTTGTTCCGCAACGGATACGTCGAAAGTAAATTGAGTATCGATTAAAACCGATTGTCGTTTCGAAAATTGATACGGATACCTCTACAGGGGTTTTTATTTACCAATTTCAAGTCCACATACGATAGCATTTGTTAAGCAAGAGTTTAGCTTTGGTATTACGCACAAACGCACATATACGCGAGGGAATTTTCGGCGCTTCATTAACGTCGGCAACCACCTTACCGAAACTCTCATTACAAAAAAAAAATGGCAAAACGTCTTAAGACACCAACAACTTTGGTGTAGTGAGGACTTACAAAAAAAAAAAAATGTAAAATTGTTTAGGGATGTATTTTGAATAGAGTAGACCTCGAATATCTAATGTAGCTTATGTAGCTAATCATATCCCTACATTGCAGCCACTCCGAACGCAACAACTATTCAACAATATTTGGTGACGCATGTGTTGTCCTGCAACGTGGGCAATGATTTACAAACTGTATAACGTTCTATTAAAAAAAAAACTACATAGGGAGTACAAAATGACTTGTACATCGAGGGACTGGTGGAATATTTAAAGCTAGCTATTTCGTTAGCAATCAAAAAATCGACTTACATTTGACGGCATTGGATGTGACTGGTAACCCATTGGTGACATCGAGGGGCCTTGTGGTGGCATTTGCATTCCCATATGTGGACCTTAAAAAGGGTTTGGATTTATAAAAACCACGATGTTGAGATAAGTATATGTATTTACCCATTCCTTGATGGTGCGGTGGCATATGGTGGGACTGGGGCGGTTGACCTGGCGGACCATTCATATGTGGTGAGGGACCTGGATTGCCTTGCTGAACGTGAGATCCTGCGGACACATGTGGTGATGGACCATGTCCTCCAGCTGGACCGTGAGCACCGGAAGGATGAGGTCCTACAGGCGGTCCATGTGAGCCAGGAGCATGAGAAACTGGGGGTCCATGGGAATTGGGAGGATGAGAACCGGGTGGTCCATGCGTTGCTGGTGTATGCGATCCTGGTGGACCATGCGAAACTGGTGGTCCATGTTGTCCAGATGGACCATGCTGAACGTGCTGCCCAGGTGGTGGTCCATGTTGACCTTGTGGACCATGAGGTCCAGGTGGGCCGTGTTGTGCTAGTGGATGATTATGCGGACCTCCATACGGGGCACCAGGATGAGGGACTGGTGGACCATGATGTGGTGGTTGTCCATGCTGACCGGGCGGTGGAATATGTGTACCGCCAGGTGGGCCAAGCTGCGGCGGGCCGTGTGGGCCAGATGATGGCGGTCCATGTTGAGGAGGACCGTGTTGCGGGGGCCCGTGCGGTGGTGGCCCAATTGGCGGACATTGTTGTTGGCCCTGCGGCCCTTGCTGATGTGGATATGGGCTGTGCGGAGATGGTGAAGGTGCAGGGCTTTGGGAAGGCGGTCCCATTGGACTCGGGGCTTGTGGTGGTGGCATAGGGCTATTAGCCGGTGAAGGCGAAGCCATTTTACGTTACCCCTGCAGAATCAATTGATTACTCAACTAGACAAAACACATTTATTGAGACCGCAGTAGAAACTTTACTGAAACATTTTCACTCAAATACGAAGCACTATAGCACAAAAATACTCAGAATAATATGTTAATGGGTTGGGATAATATATTTGTTCACAGTTTAATCTATTTCTTTGCTGAAATATTGATACTTTTCCAATTTTTTGTTAATTTTTTACGACAAAAATCTGGGAACGACGCGACGAAAACTTTAATGGCCGCCGCCGATTATGCATATAGTTTTGAGTTTCTCGTTTCTGAATGTTGGTACTAAGGCATTGCCATACTTAACATATCGATTTCTATTTTTGCGTTTATATACAGGATTCAACTCAACTTTAACATACATTCGGTTTAATTTTCATGTATTTTTTTTCCATTATATATAATATAATATTTATAATAATAAATAACAATATGCATATGTAAATGTGATGTATATTGTAAATCCATAATTATAAATATATATACATAAATAATAATATCTTTTTTTTTGAGTTGGAAATTTACCTATTGGCAGCAAATTAGTTTAACTGCCATTTTGTAGTAAATTCAGTAGTAAATAAAATTTTAATTAGTTTTTCCAATAAATAATATAAAAATAAAGAGAAGAACTCGGAACACTGTTTTAACAACCATTCAAATTGCGAAATATGTTGGCAATTTTTTAGACTGACAGCTCAATTGGAAAGGATATAAATTATGAATGTATGTCAAAATAATTCCGAGGATGAAACACTTTTTTTTGAATAACTATATTTAATGGTATCTGTCAAAAATTTTGAGTTTCTTTTTTTATAGACTAATTTATTTTGCACCGAAATAACTTAAAATGCGG
Source organism: Rhingia rostrata (assembly GCA_949824845.1). Lineage (NCBI taxonomy): Eukaryota > Metazoa > Arthropoda > Insecta > Diptera > Syrphidae > Rhingia > Rhingia rostrata. Next base: position 76,532,680 of record OX463757.1, on the reverse strand, counting down.
TGAATATACTGAACGAATGAATTGTGTGTAATTCGTAAGCAAAATGAAAATAAACAATAAAATTAAAATTATTTTAAAAAAAAACTTTATGGTGTTTTCCATTGGTCAACATTTTTGTTTATCTAGAATTGTCCAAAAAACAATTTTGACAGTTGTTGTGTTCCATTGGGCAAATAAAATGGATTTTTTTATCTCAGACCAAGTTTGCAAATTTCGATTTTTTGGCAAATTTACCCATTCCTTGCTTTAACACCTATACAAATGAAAGCTGTCAGTTTAACTAGAGTGGTTTTCGTTTTGATTTAATTTTATTTTGGTTGTAAAAAACTATTATAAACCATTAAGGCCGCTCACTTGTCGGCGCAGTATCGTTCCGTTCGCTACGCTCGGTACACATGCGGTACCGAATGTATACCGAATACATGTATTTCAAAGCGTACCTCCTGATTCGCACGTCATACCGAGCCGAGGTACGAACGTGTTGTCAAAAATGTTGTCTGCAGAAAGTGATATTAATGTGAATTTAGTTCATGAAATTGAAAAAGACGAGTTGTTGTACAACTATAAATGACCTTACTAAAAAGGCACAGAATGAATTCTCAAAAAAAAAAAAACAACAATCAAGCAGCACATAGTTTGTAAAGAATTGTTTATTATTATTAAATTAAATGCAATTATGTTCTTGGTAGAATAAAATAGTTTGTCAAACATTTTCGAACTTTTGCCTCTGAAAATTCTGCAAAGTTGAAGTTTAAATATCGACAAGTGAGCAGGCAAAGGCGGTATCGGTATCCTCTCGGTAAGTCAAGAAATACCGATTACGGATACCGTACCGACAAGCCAGGGAGCGGCCTAAAACTGTAGCAATGGAAAACGCCATTATAGCGAGAGAAATGGAAAACTCCATAATTATTGGAGCAATTGTGTGACCTATACTCATATATGACAATACATAATGGTGACAAACCATTAATAAGTAACGATTTCAAGCAGCAAACTGACAAACATAGCCCGAAAAACAGCGGTTGAAACAGGAAAGACAGGAAAGATGGCATATTGATGACAGGTGTACTTGGACTTATGGTGCACTCAACATACAATCATGTTGTAATGAAGAACTCGTTTATCAACATCAGAAGCAAAACCAGCAAATATATAAAAGCAACATGGCAATAATTTATCACATTTGGCAAATCAAAGGATGCAAAATAATAGACCTGTTTATTAGTTTTTTTGTCGGTTTTTTTTATAAAAAAATAATTAAAATACAAAGAAGAAGCATGTCTAATTTTTAGACAGCAGCTTTGAAAAATGGCAGCTTACATACAGTGCCACCTTCCTGTCCATGCAATCATTATCGAATCTTAATAATCCAGTTTCTCGTAGACAGGCGCGTTCAATGCAGAGTTTTTACGTATGTGGTGATACGGTATCGACGACAGCAATAACTGCTCGTGATATATATGAAAGGTCAGCGATAACAACATTCTGAACAGACGATGTTATTCGTTACAGTTCTAAATTTAATGATAAGTACGAGAAGTACTTGGGAGCCATTGATGTCCACCAAAGCGGGTTGACTCGAAGCTTTGAAGTATTTTAACATTGATTTCCAGTCTAAATACCTTGATACAATTTACGTTGACTTTAAAAATCAGAAAGCAGTCATTAGGTTTGAACATTTCTTTAACGCATGGCGAGCTCTAGGAGAAAAGTGAAATTAAACAATTCGAAGACACGTAAAATTAACTTTCGGATTAGCTCTCCCAAATTGTTTTTTTTTATCCGGGATTTTACTATTTATTTTTCAGCACGAATATTTTGACATCTAAAGTCAGATGTCTGGGAGTAGACGCACCAATTTTGAAATATAAAATAGCAGATTGAGTTTGGATTGTCTTATGGCGTTTCCATTGGTAAATCTGGATTTTGATCTGAAGTTTGATATATTTTGTTACTAATGGAGCACGATTCCAGATTGATTCTTTTGTCTCTGTATTGGCGTAATATCGTGTCTGAGAAGTTACTGTCGGAGTCGTTTTCCAGTAACAGGGGTTGCTTGTTTTTTATTTAATTTATATTTCACATCAAACTGCTACCAGTTTTAATGGTTAATAAGAGTTTTTGACATATATTAAATAAAAACGAAAATCACACTAGTCAAACTGACATCTAAATCTGCCAAAAAATCCAGATCTGCGAAATTGATCTGAGATAAAAATCTTTTTTTTTGCCCAATGGAACACAATAACTGTCAAAGTTGGTCTTTTGACAGATCTATAGACAAAAAAAACATATATATTTTTACCAATGGAAAGCGCCGTTATTAAGATTCTTTTACTTTGCTTTACATAAAACTAACGAAAACAACCTTAATGTCATTTCGCAATTAACGATAATTTTAACCTGTAGTATTTATATAACGTGGAAAAAAACTTGCAGTATAAGGATGAAAAAGTGGGTCCATAAATTATAATTTATTTATGTTAAACGAATATAGTATTTTGTTTTGTTGATCGTTTCGTAATTGTTTGAGAATTAATCCCAATATGAAAATCGCAAATAAAGAGACAAACAAACTGTCAAATGACACATTACAAACAAAAACGGAAACAAACAAATTGTCCAATGCCATAAACACAAAGAAAAATAAGAATTGCTAACCTTTATAGTCGATTGGGACAGCAAGAATCTTTAACGCCAAACGATTATAAGAGTATTCATAAAACGTCGTAATGTTACTAATTGCGAAAGATTGTAATTTTACGACGATGTTTTATGAACGACCCCTTAACCGTACCACTAAATAATGCGCGTAACCCACTGAATTGAATCTCAATTTAGTAATTTATTTATTGATAGCATTTTGTTTCTATTGTTCTCTTTCCGTCTAGTTTTTTTTCAATTATGCGAATATGTTTGATGTGTGAAAGTGAATGATTAAATGTCGAAATAGCATTTCAAAAGCTTACAACTCAGTTTACACACCCAATTGCTGTGAGAAAATTAAGATATTGTTGAAAAATATTCCCCATACAAATTATGACAGTCTATTTATCACGTCGCAATTTTATCAAATTTACAACGTTTACGACGCCTTTCTCTGACGTTATATGAATACCCCAATTATTTGTTCATTATGTTTGGAAATACCAAATCTCACCAATTTGTCTTTTTTTCTCTTATCTATGCTCCACCCTGTATAAATTTGCTTAGGGTAGTGCCTCATACAACATTCGACACGTCATTTGTGTTCTGGCTGTCAAAATTGACAACTTATTGGCCGTCAAAAAATTGGAATGGAAAGACATATTTTTTCGGCATATTTACAATTCACGAATTAAAATAAAATTTATTATTTTACTCAGAAATAATCTCGCTAGTGTTGATCTAATATTGCATTTAATATTTTGTTACAAATATGGGTAAGTCATAAGCCAACCTTAAATAAATAATGTTGGAGTAATACGTGAAGAAAAAAGTTCTTTAGCTAAATTTTTCCAATATCCTTTGCAGGCGGAATTTTTAGTTATTTTCGAGGTCTCCTTGGTTCAAGGGAAATGCGAATTCTGATTTTGGGACTCGATGGTGCCGGAAAAACAACAATTTTGTATCGTTTACAAGTTGGCGAAGTCGTAACAACAATTCCTACGATAGGTTTCAATGTGGAACAAGTAACTTATAAAAATCTAAAGTTTCAAGTCTGGGATCTGGGAGGACAGACTAGTATTAGGTAAGATTTGTAATTGTATTTATTGAAATTTTGTTTATGAACCACATTATCCAGCATAGATAGATAAATCAGAATTTAATCTATCGGTTTCATTAGTATCTATATGAGTCATTCGAGAAACTAGTAGCGCTATGTTATAAACAAAACAAAATAACTTACTTTAAGGGCATTCTTCTATATAAAAATTGTATATTGTTGGAAATGGTCAAAGAGTAGGAAGCCGCGTCATCAGTTAAAGAAATTTGTCATAGGTTAGAAAAGGACATAATTGTAATGTATATGAGTATGCATTTCTACTGCTTTTCTAGCATTCGTTATTGCAAAAAGATCTCAAGATTATAAAGTGTTGTAATTAAATCATATATGTATCTATAACTTTGCGGTAGGAAAAAAAGATTATTATTCTAATCTAGTTTACAATCTATTCGACTTTAGTTAGCAGATTACTAAATAGGATATGTGATGATGCCTAATGGTTAGTGCGGTGGCCTACTAAGCGCGGGTGCCCTGGTTCAAATCTGAAACGTTACAACACCTAATTTTTGAACTGCTCCGCCAGCATAGGAATCACTAAATACGGTGATCTATCTTTTTGGAACCAACCTCTAAACTAGCATTTAACTATCCTCGAACCTTAAATATGCTATGTGATTGGTTGATTTGATATGCGAATGTAATTTCTATAGCATAATGATAGAATGCTATGAAATGTAGGTTGGGCATTTCCATTGCTTACTATCTCCAACAGTCTTACAATTTCAAACAGAAACGACAGGACATAGCATACTATCCATAGAAAGCAATGGACTGAGCGATACATAGAAAGAAATTTTTCATAGAATACTATTTAAAGTCTCCACAAGCAATTTCCATAGAATGCCACATTGCAATATTGCTCGTGGAGGCTCCGGGTAGTAATATTTATAAAATATGCAGTTTAGGCTTATAGTCCCGGGTGAACATGGGCCTTGATCGACATGCATCACCACTTACCACTATTCTATGAAATATTGCTCGTGGACACTCCGGGTAATAATATTTATTCGGCCCTGGGTACGCCTAAAATTTGTATTCTATTTCTGAGGATATATTGGTGTCAGAGCACAATTCTGTCCAATTCGGCTATGTTGTGTGTCCTTTCGTGTTGATAGCATATACATACTTGGACTTACACTCATTGACCGCTAAACAGTTTGTTGCCGCGTTGTTCTCTTTACTATCAAACGTGGCTATGACATTATATTTAGTCCGACCAATGATATCAATAGCGTCGGCGTATGCTAGTAGTTAAACCGATTTATGGAAAATTATGGTGTTGGCTGGGAGTTTTGCACAATCCTCTCAAAATTGAGAGTAAACAGGTCACATAACCAGTGGTCACCTTGCCTAAATTCGTTTTTGGTATTCAATGTTTCGGTGTTGCGGCGTTGATATATAAGCCCGTCAACGCAAACGGGACCGAAGATTTATCGAAGAATTTTCCTTTCAAATCGACTAAAGATTTCTTCATCCGCTTTTGAGACGGTCCATGCTTCAGCGCCGTAGAGTAGGACTGGGATGATCAGGGTCTTATATAAGATCTCCTTAGTAGTTCGAGTGAGGGCTTTACTACTAAATTGCCTTCTTAGCCCGATGAATCAGCGGTTGGCAAGAATAATTTTTCGTTTAATTTCTGACGAGATGTTGTTGTCAGTTAATAGCGCAGGTGGACATCGGAACGACGTAAAAAACAGCTAAAAGACAAGAAAAAGAAAAGGAAACAATCGACATCCAGCATTTCATCATTTTCGTCATCATCATCAATTGACGATTCGTCTTCGGATGACTCTAGCGATGATGAACACTCTTCGACATCATCTAATGTTAAAGGGAAGCGAAAGCCGAAAAGGAAGAAAAAATCAGCCTCGACAATAAAGAAGAAGAAACTAAACGCATTCGCAAGAAGTCTGGAAAGCTGCGCCGCAAGAAGCGCAGACATTCTTCATCATCGTCCACCACCAGTGATGAGGAGGTATCGAGTTCGTTGTGAATGAAACGGAAACACAATGTGACGTTTATAAGAAAATATCGTTTAATATTTATGATTAAATGGGAATGATATGCAATTAATTAGTGTTTCGTTGGATGACGCTAATTGACTCCTTCCGAATGGCACTGTCGCAAATTCGAAGGAACGCCTCTTTGCTCACGGGTCAGCTTATCTCCTCGTACAGGTTGTTCATTATTTCTTTGACAACTGTTTGCAGTTTGTCGGTGGATATAGATAGAATCGTGTCCTGGTTTTGTTTAAGAACTTGATTTTCTTTTGATAGGATGTCTACTTTTGATTGGAGCTCGACAGAGTGGTTTATCGTTTTGGTGAGTTTGGAAATTTCAACTTTTAGCCTTTCATTTTCTGTCTTATGATCTGCTATCTCCTGGTCCTTTGCTTTAACCACTTTCTGAAGGGTATGGAGTTTTGAATTTGATTTCTGCAGTATCTCTGTAGTCAGTTCAAGTTTGTTGCAATCTTCCAAGTCAATTCCTATTTCCGCGATCACATCATTCAGAAAGCATCTCATCTCTTACCTTTGATCCCCTTCTCTCAGCAGCTGTATTGTTTGCTTCGATTTCTCTTACTGTTTGTCGTAGAGTCCGGTTTTCCTTTCTCAAGTCAAGAATTTTTTCCTCCAAGCACACAATCTTATCGTCGTTATCCTTTTCGTTTGGACGTGCACCGTACTTGATCCTAATAAATCGATTCTATCCAAAACCCGCTCGATCTTTGTCTCCAGCTTCGAGATATCCATACAAAGTTCAGTGTTTTGGGTGCGGTTCTCAGATAGAATCATGTTCAAGTGTTGATTTTCCATAACCTAAGGAGAACAGGCAATCATGCTAGCATTCGCAATCGGAACAAGTTGTTTTGACATTTTTCTAGGTGCAATGCCTGGCTTTGCCGAAATTCTCACTACGTCTGTGTTTGATGAGTCACTTATATCAGCAGGAGGAATCGGTACTGCCGCTTATTTTGTAAGTGGTTGACCCATTTTCGCCATTCGCGAGAGAAGTTTCTCTTTGTAAGATGCGTTGTTAGTAGAGGAGTCTGGTCTCTCCTCTATAGTTGTGGTTTTTTCTTTCGGCCCTTCAATTGTGGACAGAAATTCTGCAGACATTTAATCGATGAAGGAATTTTCAGCATCTGTTTTAAAATGTATGGTCCAGAACTGCTGGGAATGATCGCGGAATTGGAGATACGATGATTTTAGCATGAGTTTTGAGTTGGATTGCAATGTTTTACTGGCTAAAATGTTCTTGAGCAGAGCCAGACCAACGCGTCCCTGGGAGATGTTTTCTTGATCGACCCTTAAAAAGAACATCCATTAGGTTTAGAAATAAAATATTGGCAAAGCAATTCATGGGATTTTTTGTTGTAGTTGGTCTGAGGGGACAATTTCTATCCAATTGCAATTGGAGGAACTTGATATTGACCACTGTTGCTCCTAAATCTCTAAAAATCTTTCTACTCACAGTTTAAAAGCAGTCACAACCTTTGTCACTTTTACAGTCCATGCTACCTTGGTGGGCTTATTCTCACCGAAATTCTCAGATACCGTAGCTTGTGCTTTATACTTCAGCGATTGGTTAACATCCTCCTTTTGCTGATTCACCCCGAAAAGATTGGCTAAGTTCAATTGACTGCAAGAATAACATCTTAACTTTGCTAACAATTTCAACTAAAAACCACCTCTGTAGAGTTCAAAAAAAAACTCATCATCTGTATTGTCAGTTTGTAAGATCGACATATTTTTTAATCCCAAAATCCTGATTAATACTGAATTTTTTACCTATAAACGTAATAGCAGTTGCAAATATGCATAAAGAAACACCTGTAGGGTGTTTTCATAAACGTCTGCCTAACTAAGATCTGCGTTAGACGTGTTCATAAAGTCAGATTTTTGATCGAACAGAACCAGATGAAGTGCAGAAGATATGTTCATAAACGTCATATAAGTGTCATCAGCATCTGTCAGATTGTGTTGATCCATTCTTCTCCTTTGTTATTAATAATTCGCAATTATGATTGAACACAACTTCTTTCGCGGTTATTTCTTATTTTTTGTCTGACGTTTATGAACATTCAGTAACTACTTAAAATTGTGCTTAAGCAGGCCTGCACCCGTTCTGCAGAATGAGTGTGTTCATTAATGCAACAAAGAAGAAAGACGATTGGACTATCGCAGATTTTCGACGTTTATGAAAACACCCAAAGTCCCGTACTTCCTCAAAGTTATATTTGTCAATGATGATGTCCTGTTGTGTGTCATTTCGTGTTGACAGCATATACTAAGTTTTATCCTCATTTACTGCTAAACCAATTTTTGCCGCTTCTCTATACTAGCAAACGTGGTTATGACATCACTTTGAGTCCTACCAATGATGTCAATATCGTTGGCGTATGCTAGTATTTGCATCGATTTTTGGAAGATTTCGCCTCTGGTGTTTGCTTGGGAGTTTAGCGCAATCCTATCAGGAATCAAATCGAAGAAGTCACATGACAGCGCATCGCCTTGCCTCAATTCTTTTTTTGGTATCGAAGGTGTCGGTGAGGTCGTTTCCCACCCTGATTGAGCAGCTAGAATTCTCCATCGTCATCCTACACAAACGGACGAGTTTGGGCGGTATACCAAAACTAGACATGGCTCTGTATAGTTCGTCTCTATAAAGGCTGTGGTTGCGTCGTTTAAATCGATGAATAGGTGGTGGGTAGCAATTTGAACTTCTTGGGTTTTTTCCATGATCTCTGAAAATTTGATCGGTTGTGGACTTTCCTGGCCTAAAACCAAACTGATAACGGCCGATCAGGTTGTTGGTAAACGGTTTCAGGTGATAAATGTACTAGGCGGTCTTCACGAGTAAGTAGGCATCAGCTAAGTGAAAGCCCAAGTGGTTTCATATGATTACTTTGCCTACCATACCAATGGAGATAATACTGTAATAAAGTACTTATTTGGATGAAAAGTTAGGAACAGGATCAAAAATGCGTCTGTGACTGTTAATAACCAGTACAGTTCTCTGCATTTATTTTTAAGTTCTTTGAATTTCTTTTTCACATGCGACTTCCATTTTCATTTTGTTTGTCCGTTTTTACGAAAAATCTACATGAATCGTTAAGTGCAATCCGCCAGGATTTTGTCCATTCATTAACCTCGTTAAAAGCGTTTTGTTATTTTATATTTGTTTCCTCTATTGTTGTGCCAACTGCTAGTATAGCTGTATCATTGATTGTTTGTGGGATATCACGAGTGAATAGGAGGTACAAGAGTGGTCCAAGGACGTTTTTTAGGGTATTCCCGCAATTATTTCTTTGAATTCTGAATATTCGTCTGCAAGTTTCACACGGAAGAGTCTATGCTCAATATACGAGACGAGGGTTTTATATAATTGTTCATGCTGAACTTGTCTTAATTTGTATTGAAAGCCTCTATGCCAAAAGCTTGACGTATTTCTTGACGTGTCAACAAATACGGCTAAGCAAATTTTCTTTTCTTCGAAAGCTTTCTCAATTACATTACTAATTCGATGAACTTGGTCCACAGTCGAATGTTTACTTCTAAACCCAAATTGATGGTCAAGTGGAAGGCGTTTCTGATCAATAATGGGATGTAAGCGAGCGAGTAAGATCTTTTCAAAAACTTTTGAAATTATTGGAAGAACTGAAATAGTTCTGTAAGATTTTATTTCATTCGGTGATTTTCCTGGTTTGAGAACCATAATTACTTCCGCAAATTTCCACTGTCTTGGTATGTGTTCAAACCTAATTGCTGCATTTACAATGTAGAGGAGTTTAGTTAATGCTTTTCGACGCAACAATTTAAGAACTTCTCCTTTAATCAGGTCATAACCCGGAGCTTTTTTAGACTTTAATTTCTGTATTCCCGTTTAAGCTCGGCAATACTTGCCTATATTATTATAATATAGTAGTCTCGAATAAATAAATGTTTTTTGTATCATCAAATGGTTTAAATGTTTCCTCAAGATGTGCGGTAAAAACGCCTTGAGTTACCCAAATTGGTGGCACAGCCTTAATGCAAATAGCAGGAGTTTTCTAATCTGACCTGCAATTTATCGTCAGACGATTTCCGGCACATTTTACACACCGAGACTCTTTTTGATTAAATTTTCGTCACCCTCTTTTTGCTGTTTGTCTTGCTTGACAAAGTTAATGGCACCTATAACTTTATATTGTCTGTTTTTTCAGATCGCTAACTATGTCATCTCTTAAGCAGCCCTCTGGCTGCAACGCGAAAAGCCCTTTCATATTTACTCTCAAATCTAAATTTATGCTTATCTTACCTATATCTACCTGGAAAAAATATCCCGACCACTTTTACTATTTTGCCCGTTAGAGGGTTATTTTCAAAGGCATAGAAACTTACAGAATATCTTTTGTTGCGTACGCTTTTTATGTATATTTTTCTTTCAGCGTTGGTTTGATTAAAAAAAATATTTTTGTTTTTGTAGACCCTATTGGCGATGTTACTATAGCAATACAGATGCTATTATTTATGTGGTCGATTCGGCAGATCGAGACCGAATTGGCATATCCAAAGATGAATTGCTTTATATGCTACGGGTAAGTGTTTAATTCCGTTTGTTAAAATTAAAGTCAATACTAAAATTCAATCCTTAAATAGGAGGAAGAGTTAGCTGGTGCGATACTAGTTGTTCTAGCAAACAAACAGGACATGGAAGGATGTATGACCGTCGCTGAGGTACATCACGCCCTTGGTCTTGAACATTTAAAAAATCGAACGTTCCAAATTTTTAAAACATCGGCGACCAAAGGTGAAGGTTTGGACCAAGCAATGGATTGGTTATCAAATACACTGCAAAGCCGCAAATAGCCCATTAAAGGATAAAGATTTCCAAATTCCCAAAATTAATAAAAAAAAAACAGTAATTACATAAAATAATAATAAATTGCAATCATGGTTAAGGAACGCCATAGTGTCAGTTCCCTAACGTTTGTAATATGATATGTGTATATGATTTCATAAAACTCCTTTCTGTTTTTCTACATATTTAAAGTAAATCATGCAGTCTTGTGAGGGTAACAGAAATATACAACAAAGTACAGCACTGTATTTTAAATAAAAGTTTAACCTAAACGAAAACTTATTTAATATAATTATAAAAAAATAACTTTAAGTTAACAATAAACAATCCGAAAAAAAATACCAAAACAAATTGATGTTTCCATTGTTGTTGGTTTACCATGATGGTGAACCAAATCTTTGCACTCTCTTCTCTTGGGTGTCCAATTCCATGCGAATTTTTTGGCGCATATAGAATATTGGACAGTCACGGTTTGAACAGAGCACCTCCTCGTGTAAGGATCCCTGACATCTTTGGCATTCGGTCCACAGGCGTGAAAAATTCTCCTCCAGACTGCGCTTTGCAAATATTTCCTTTTGATACAACTCGCCGATGTTTGGTTCACAATGGGGGCATAATGCAGTTTTCTCATAACCGGTTGGCATTAGTGCTTTGCAACCCAAGCATGCTGCTTTTTTTGTCATAAATCCAGATAGTCCACCCACTTTCGATGTTACCACAGTGCGAGTTCTTGTGTGCTCTCCCTCTGTAATGATATCATATAATAATGCAAGCTAATTAACTAATCACATGCCACATACTTAATAAGATGGATTCAGCTTTATCGCCTAGTATTGGTTCAAAGATCCTGAGTAGCGGCTTGGACAGTTGATTTTCCAGATAGTAATTTGCATCGATAGGTACACAGTTCTCCAGTACATAAATAGGGTCTTCAGCCTTCATATAAGCGGGAGTATTCTTTGCTGCAGCACATAGGACGTAGGGAACACGATCCCCTAATTTTGGGGCGGTGCCAGGATCACGTTTCTTCATCTTGTTAGCCAACTCGACGTGAGCCTGTTTGGCAGCGTAATCTGTTTTTGTTAACTCTTTGGTTATCACCAATTGGGAGATGTCTATGCGGTTGCAGAGTAGATCAGATATAACCGATTTAACATACTCTACGGCACCTTCAGGATTCCGTTCGATTAGTAGTTTCTGCAAGCAGGTGTTCATGAGGTTGGCCACCAGCGGTGAGTTGTCTCGTCGTACTGTTTCGATACCTGTGACAAAAATTAAATATATTGGAATACAAACTAAAAGGGAAACGTGTATAGCGAGTGATTTGTGTACATGTACGCAGCAAAAGTAGAAGGAACACAACACCGGGTGAAAGGTCTAGTATCTATTTATTATTCGAACCAATCGCGAATAAATGTTCCCGGTAAACTGTTCCCATTCATCAATCTGATTTAGCTTGCGGACAAGGACAAAATTGCGAGAAAATTTATTCGCGATAGGCCTGATTATCTCTTGTATTTATTTTACTCTTTAGAGTGTAACTAACAATCGATTAAGAATTTTTAGAGCTGGCATTCGATTATAAGTATTTACATGTCGCTTTTAAACAGAAAACTGAATCGAAAATACCGATATCGAAGAGAAGAATGGAAGAGGTATGATTTTGTTTTACATGTTTGGCATCGTTCCAGCTGCCTTTCATCCATGAATTTGTTCTCCTATGTAATCCGCAACTGAAACTAGTACATTGGTTAAGAGTTACTCAACTTTACCACGGACATGCCATTTTTTCGACCGATCTCATCTTACAAATTTTCCACAACACATGGTTGGGTGTTGTAGAACGAGGGTAGACTCTGATTGGCTTTAATTTGGCAATGCCCAGTGGTTGTAATTCTGACTACACATAAAGTGCTTTTTTTAACCTCCAAGTTGTAACCATCGGGTACTGGTCTCATCCAACCGGATTTGAATTGCTAAACGATAAGAGCGAGTGTTGATAACACGACGGAAAACAGCAACAATATAAACAGCCAGGTCAGAATTGCACGGAATGAATACCCGACCTGCTGTCCCAGAGGAACCAAGACAAGCTGCTTCGACATATTCGTATATCAAGTTATCTAGGAATTTCAAAGGTAAGTCAGGCACCTTGAACAGAGATGGTGGCGGATAAACCGAAAGGCCAACGGCAGCGCTAATTGCCGTAGTGGATACTGATGTCCCCGTGTCCAAGGGGTATCTAATAATTTGGAACTGGCCCTCCAGGTTGGGGGTTGTGGAAAAATGTGAGGAATGTGAGAACATTAAACAGGAGAGGTGTTCTGGAAGCCCTAAACTGCTATAAAGTAGACATAACTGCGATCCATGGTATGGACCGGGCAAAAAGGAGATGAAAAACTGTGACATCTACTACGGATCGTGTTATAGTGAGCAGAAACACCGACTTTTCGTATTCGGATTTGGTATAAGTGCCAGACTTAGGAAAGAAGTCTAATATTTCCAAGACATTAGCGAACGCAAAGTACTAATCCGCATCAAGGCCAAATTCGCCAAAGTATATGCGCTCACGACGCGACGGAAGAAAAAGTTGATAAAGCTAACGATTGCTTCTACGAGCTCCTTGACAAAACCTATGAGCGACTACCGAAGTACGATGTTTAAATCATACTGCGAGATTTTAATGCAAAGGTAGGAAGATGCTCCCAGCCAAGAAACTTAAGTTTAATGAGGCTGCCGGAAATGACAGACTTCCCGCTGAGCTTCATAAAGCCGGCGGAGATGACTTGTTAAGTAACATCCACCAACTTATAAGCCGAATCTGGAATCGGAAGAAAGTATGCCTGAAAAATGGAACCTCAGCATCGTTTGCCCGATCCACGAAAAAGGAGCCCATCTAAACTGCGCCAACTACAGAGGCATATGAACGCCTGAAACCTTTTACCAACAACCTGATCGGCCCTTGTCAGAGTGGTTTTAGGCCAGGAAAGTGCACAACCGATCAAATTTTCACACTTCGGCAGATCTTGAAAAAAACCCAAGAAGTCCAAACCGATACCCACCACCAATTCATCGATTTAATGCGACAGCTTTTATAGGGACGTACTATACAGAGCTAGGATGGCAATTCAGTAGTAAACACGAACTACTAAGGAGATCCTATATAAGACCCTGACCATCTCAGTCCTGCTCTACGGCGTTGAAGCATCGACCGTCTCAAAAGCGGATGAAGAAATGCTTGGTCGATTCGAAAAGAAAAATTTTCGGTCCCGTTTTCGTTGAACGGCTACGAAGATTCAACCAAGAACTATACGAGCTGTACAGGGACATGCCCCTAGTCAAAGAACTCCTTATTGGACGTTTAAGATGGCTAGGACATGTAGAACGAATGGACACCAATACAATGTTGTTCGGCTCGCAGAGTCTTCGATTCCTAACCAGACGTCGGACGCAGTAGTGGAACCCTCGCGTTAAGTGCCCTGCACAAGTAGACACCGATCTCAACCAACTTGGAGTGCGCAACTGGAGGCAGTTCGCCAAGGACCGGGCTAATTGGAATGCATGTTCATGCCGGACTGTAGCTCCACTTACGTAAAGTAAGTAAGTATCCATCTTAATCGGCACACATGTGGTTTCAGCAAGATTAAGCGCCTCCGCATACTGCCAGAACCTTCATGAATTTGTTCCGTGAAAATTTCTCACCTAAGCTTATCCGCCGCTTCGATTAAACCCCAATGGTCTATGTTAATAACCCGCAGTATGTAACAGAGCCTAAGGAACGACATCCATTTAAACCTACCCGAGCGCGTGGCATGAAACACGATGGCTCGCTTTCAACGGAGCCTTGGGGATGGTCAGCATTTATTTAGTGCACGCTTGAAACCGTCCAAAAGCACACAAAAGGGCTTGATGTCAAATCTTGCCAAATGCCTTTGAAATATCAAGGGTAACGATAACCAAGGTGGATTGATTTGTTCCAACTTTTGCTGAGATATGTTGTCAAATCTATGTTACTACGAGGAGTTATCGTGTTTCAAGATATTTCATAAGTTGATGGTTTATCATCGTTTCCGTGAGAGCAATCGCTTTTTTGTAGGCACGGGCTGGACAGACGCTGTTTTCATCAACTAGGGAGGAGTCCTTATAAATAGAATAGATGGAAAGACTTATGCAGTGGGTTTGACAGCGTATAAGAACACCTCTTCAGAATAATGGTGGAGATAACAACTATACGAGACGATTTGTGAAAGTTAACATCAAAATATACTTTTGCGAATGCAGGAATTCCAAAGTGATTAGTCGCATATAATGTTTTACGTTCTCAAGTACAGGAGAATGAGCACAGTCTGCCAAGTGTGGAACTGGTTACAAAATGGGCAGCAAGCTGATTGCTTTGTTTACAGAGGTGACTGCTGGAATGTCATTTATGTCATGACTATAAATCAGCGTTGAGAGGGGTGATGATGTTGAATTCTTAACGCTTTTTTATGAACGTTTTTAATCCGTTAGGAATAATATTATTTGATGATTTAACTTTAGCTCAACCAGTTGACACCCTTAATGAGGGCATTAGCCGTTTCTGGCTCGTTTGAGGTTTAATCGGCTTTCCTCGGTAGGATTGGTTTTATATGACTGTAAACTTAAGCTTTGTCAACCTAACAGCCCCTTTACAGCTCGATTCATACCAACCGATTGCATTTGATTTGGTTGATGATTTAACTTTAGCTCAACCAGTTGACACCCTAAATGAGGGCATTAGCCGTTTCTGGCTCGTTTGAGGTTTAATCGGCTTTCCTCGGTAGGATTGGTTTTATATGACTGTAAACTTAAACTTTGACAACCTAACAGCCCCTTTACAGCTCGATTCATACCAACCGATTGCCTTTGATTTGGTTGATGATTTAACTTTAGCTCAACCAGTTGACACCCTAAATGAGGGCATTAGCCGTTTCTGGCTCGTTTGAGGTTTAATCGGCTTTCCTCGGTAGGATTGGTTTTATATGACTGTAAACTTAAACTTTGACAACCTAACAGCCCCTTTACAGCTCGATTCATACCAACCGATTGCCTTTGATTTGGTTTTCTTGACCTGGTTTGGGATGAATGATTTATTAAACAGAAGAACAGTGTTGGTCAGCAGTAACAGTTTAAATTCTTAAATAAACAATTTAGAGCTTTCCAGTTAGTTTTTTTCATTTTGTCATATGGTTCCTTTAGGAATCTGTTCTTTAACTCTGTGGTCGCAGTGCAAGAAATCAGCCGACACGATACAGTCGTCGCTCGCCCTTTGAGGTGATAATTTATTGATGTACTTGTTAGATTGAGAGTCAGAAAAAAGTCCAGAATACTAGCTGCTCGATTGTAAGTAAGTTAGTAAGTGACTGTGAAAGTCCGGAGTTCGTGCTAGCTCGTTTACAAGCTGGGTTAAGTTGTTTTCCTCAGCAAAGATCTGAACATACCTTCCTTCGGGTGTTGACTGTCCAAAATGTGGATGCCACAATGAATTGTGTAGGTACATTAAAATCGGCCGCACAATTTTAGAGAGATGGAGTCAGAAAGCGCATTAAAATGACTAAAAGTCGAGCTGTTGTCCGTATTTGGGCTTCTATAAAACAGTAGTCCTAAGATCAGGGAACTTCACCCATGTAAAATTAGATTCCGGATAGGAACAATAGCCGTATTGTTGTTGAGTTTGGTAGACTTAATCATTGCGTATGAAAATGGCTTGATTGTGGAAAGAAAATAATGAAGATACTGAGTTGTATCCAGATGTACTCAGTTCTGAAAGTTGGTTTATATTTAGATATGTGAACTAATGCCGAAAAAGAGATTTGAAATGCAACTAACTAACTAATTTGACCCACGAATATTCCTTACATCTTAAGTTTAGAATACAAAATATTTACAAGTGTTATGCTATAAAGAAAATGGGAACAGAAATCGGTACACTCAAAAGCAAAACAGCTAAACATGATCGCGTCACATGAGAAACAAAGGGATGGCAACTATGCAATATTATTTACACACAAAAGAGTAAACTACGTAAACATCATGAAATTTCTTACCTTTGCAATCCATTTTATCATATGCTTCAGGCCGCGTAAAGTATAAACCCGCATAACGCTTTTTATTTATAAGCAAATATGGAAAGTACACTTTTTCGAACTCCAACTTTATGGGATGTACAAACTTCGAACTGACCAAATCAGCCGCTTCTCTTCCCAATTCCATACTACGCTCCAGAGTTTTAACACCAAAATTAACCATAACTGAATCGGTGTCACCATAAATTACGACAGCGTCATTTTCATAACCATTCTCACGAGTATAATGCGATTCAACTTCGTTTTTGGTCAGTTCAATCATTGTGCGACCATACGCTGTCACACTACCGGATATTTCAAGGCATGGCAATTTACCAACTTGTGCACCCGTAAATCCGTACACAGAATTAGCAGAAATCTTCAAAGCCAACTGCCTTCCATCCAAAACACTCCGTTTGAATGGATCCTTTTCTACTTTCAAGTCGTTTTTAGCTTTTTTACGTGCAGCAAGAAGCGATTCTAAAATTTCTGGAAGCAAACCACGCCTAATATGTGATTTCACAAATGTATTATTAGCGGGAGTAAGTTCCATATCATCAGATGTGAGAGACAATTTATCCTTCATGTTTGGCTGGACAAGGGTAGTATAACATAGATTGTGAGCCATCATAATACTCGGATACAGAGATGCAAAATCGAGCGTCGAAATCGGATCGGCATAGTAACCTCTTTTTGGTTCGATAACTGTGGCGCCTTCATACTGTTCATCTGAACCTTGACTATGATACGAGGGCATAATAAATCCTTTTGTTCTTGCCTTTCTCAATAACTGGCTGAGTACTTTTATTTGTTGTCCTCTGGTGAGAAGACTTTGTAGAGTAACCCCTGTTACACGAGCCATTTCCATGTAGTTAACAATGGACATAAGTTTGTTTAAAAGTCGCAATGGAAGATAGGCATCTTTAAGGCAATACATAGCGAGCCGCCGACGAGTCTGCTCATTTTCGTTCTGCAGATCGGTAATTATACTGTGGTGTACGTCTTCTTTTTGTTCTTGTAGAAAATGATAGCTAACTGCGTTAAGTGTATATGAACGCAACTTATAATCACGCAAAAGGACAAACAGTAGATCGAAAGGAACCCTGCCTTCGAAGTTCACGTACTTATTTTCTCGTCGTCCCATTTGCTTTGATTGCAGCACTTGATCTTTTATCACTGATCTTATGTTCTTAATGCGTCCCAAAAAATCAAAGTTCTTCACTTTCAAATGATGTGCTCTATTCAAGAGATATGGAATATCGAAGTTATTAATGTTGTATCCGGTTAAAATGTCCGGATCAACTTCACGTATAAAGTTTGACCATTTATCGAGAAGTTCCTGCAAAAAAATGGAATATATTAAAACACAATCTATACAATATATAAGGGGCAAAAGGCTAGGATTATAAGTCTAAAAAACTAGATGTTCCGATCCCTTCTACAACTTTGGTGAAAATTTTGTTGTTTGGAACTAACAAATAGCTCCGCAAATGACGAGCCACATTATTGTCAACCATGTTAAACAAAAAATAACGTTTGGATCAAGCACCATGCTTAACGACTTCTGCGAATATATTGTGACAATCTGCATAAATGGTTACATGCGCTTACGCTTCTTGAAAATAATGAGAGCAACTAGCAAATCTTGAGCGTTTCTCTATTCTCTCTCGATATTGATTATCCGTAGACTTTCAAATATCTTATATTAAGAATTCACACAACGGAATAATTACTATTCAAAGTGTAGATGAACGTGAAGAGATGCACATAACGAAGTTAAGGTTCCAGTTTAATTAAAAACAAGAATTATAATGAGATGATGAGACTAATAAAGCTAAACAGTATCATCAATAGCAGTGAATTAAAGTAAGTTTACATTTTTGAAAGGAAATTTTACAATGTCGTTGAATACAGTGCTGTAGTCAGATCATCACGAGAGAGGAGAGCCAGTGAAAAATCATTTAGGTGTTGCTACGGCTGGGAATCGAACACAGACCTTCTGCGCGCCAGTTCTTCGCACTAAACATTGCGTCACCCGAACTAAGTGAAGTAAAAGATAGCAGTATCTAAACTAAAGATTAACAGTACAGGACGGGCTTCCCGCCGAGCTTTATAAAGCCGGCGGAGGTGACTTGGTAAGTAACATTCATCAAAATCATCGCCTACATGGTCTTATTTGCCGTAATATGTGAGCACCTAAAAGAATTTAACAACAACCTGATCGGCCCTTATCAGTGTGGTTTTACGCCAGTAAAGTCCAAAACTGATAAAATATTCACACTTCGGAAGATCCTGGAAAAAAAACCAAGAAGTCTAAGTCGATGCCCACATCAGCATTTATAGCGATTAACTATACAAAGCGATGTCTAGTTTGGTATACTGCCCCAACGCGTCTGTCTGTGCAGGATGCAGCTCCATCAGGGTCGGTAATGACCTCATCGACACATTCGATACAACAAAAGGATTTAAGCAGAGCGATGCACTGTCATGTGACTTCTTTAATCTGATTCTTAAGAGAATTGTGCAGAACTCCCGAGACAATGCCAGGGGCACAATCTCCATAAATCGGTGAAATGACTAGAAAACACCGACAATATTGTCGTCATTGATCGCACTCAACGTGATGTCGTAGCCACGTTTGCTAATTTAAAGAAGAAAGCGGCAAATAAGGGTTGAGCAGTAAACGAGGTTAAGCCTAAGTATATGCTGTCAACACAAATTGGACAGAACAGGAATTTGTCTGCCTCGGCTCCGCTACAAATTTTGACATCAACATCTCGTCAGAAATTAAACAAAGAATTAATCCTGCCAACCGCGCTTTCTTCGGGCTAAGAAGGCAATTCAGTAGTAAGCCATCACTCGAACTAATATGAGGATGCTACGGCACCGAAGCATGGACCTTATCAAAAGCGGATGAAGAAATCCTTGTACGATTGAGGAAAAATTTTCGAAAAATCTTCGGTCCTGATTGCGTTGTCGGGCTATGGAGACAATGATTCAAGCAAGAATTAGACGAGCTGTACAGGAACAGGGACCCAGTCAAAAAAAATTCCGCATTGGACGTTTAAGATGGGTAGGACATTTAGAACGAATTAAAATCGATACTCCGACTGGCAGAACCTCCGATTTCTAGGCAGACGTCGGACACAGTAGAAGAAGACCTTGCCTTAAGTGGCGCGCACAAGTAGAAACCAGCCTCAACCAACGTGGAGTGCGAAACTGAAGGCAGTTAGCTAAGGACCAGGCTAATTGGAGAGGCATGTTGGTTGAGGCCCAGGTTCATTCCGGACTATAGCGCCCCTTAGCAACAACAGTAAAATGAACATATTAAAGGAAGAAAATGCAAACGGCGGTTGTTATTTAGCCGCGTATGATACCATACATCGTCAGGAGCTCTGTATGGCGATGGCCAAATTCGAAATCCCGAAATCCCGTGACGCTGGCAAATACGCGCTGCAACGTGCAGTACCGGATTTCGCAAGGAGACGCGCTATCATGTGACTTCTTCAATCTCGTGCTGGAGCAGATAGTAGGAAGGGCAGGTGTCAACACTGTAGGCACTGTTTTCAACAGGTCCGTCATCATCGGTCTCTCTTAGCGTGCCGTGATAGAAGCGTTCACGGCGATTGAAGAACAAGCGAAATCCGTTGGTCTTGAAGTAAAGGAGGACAAGACTAACTACATGCTATCAACAATGAACAAAAATCTGTCCACAGCCTAGGACAAAACATCACTATTGATATCAGCAAATTCGAGATAGTTAAGGAGTTCACCTACCTCGGAGTAAACATAGATTCCACGAATGACACCCTAGTGGAGATCCGGCGAAGAATTACCCTAGAAAACCGTTGCTACTTCGGTTTGGCGAAGCAACTGGGTTTAAAACTCCTACCTCGAAGGACGAAATGCGTTCTGCTTTATGGCGCTGAGTGCTGGACGATAAGCAAGAAGGGAGAGCTGATACTGGGCTCCTTCGAGAGAAAAATACTTCGGCGGATTTTTAGTCCTGTGTGCGAGAATGGCGAAAGGGAGTGAAGATACAACCGCGAACTCTATGAGCTTTTCCAAGATGTGGACGTAGTCCCAAAAGCCAAAACACTTCGACTACATTGGCTCGGCCACATCGAGCGAATGGACAATCATGCTCCAGCTAAGAGGATCTTCAAATCTCAGCCCAGCGAGAAGGCAAGGAAGACCGAACCTCCGTTTCAAAGACCAAGCCATCGCGGATGCCAAAGCGCTAGGTGAAGACAACTGGAAGCAGCGAGCCCGGGATCGTAGAGGATGGACGACTTCAGTTTCTCAACAGATACTCTTCCTGGGTTAACCATAAGATACTGCAAAATAACATATGTATAAAGGATGGTGATGCAAAATGGTGGCTTCGCCATTTCGGTCGCTAACAACAGATATGACAAATAAAACCATGCAAATACTGTCAACGGGAACGGGCAGCATCAATATTAAAATTTTAAACTATATTAATCGCGGATGAAGACATCACGTTTTAAACGCGAACTGTTAGCAAAACAGTCGAGACCACTGTCAAATGTTACGGCGTAACGCATACCTACATATGATACTTGATAGCAAACTAAACTGGAACCTTAATATCAACAAAAGGGTTAAAAAAAGCTAACATTGCACTATATAGCTGCAACAGAACCTGTGGTAAGAACTGGGGCCCGTCCCTGAAAGTCACGAAATGGCTTACCTATGCTTGCCTAGTCTGGTGGAATTTCATGAAAAAGACGAAGCATTTGATAGCACTTACAAAAGTTTAAAGAACAACATGCGTACTCATAACAGGAGCTATGCGCAACAGTCCCACAGCAGGTTTGGAAACACCTATAAATCTGCCACCAACCGACTTACAGCTGATTGACAGAGCAGCGAACAGCGCAGCACGCTTCAAAGCGATTTCGACATTAAATACGCAGTCAGAATAGCAAGTAGAGACGAATGTTCGCCAAACAACGTGGTACCCAACAACGTGGTACCCAACAACGAAATAGTAATATATACCGATGGAACTTAAATAGAAATAGGAGTGGACCCTGGGGTCTACTCCGAGAGAATCCGGTTAAATGCATTCAGTTGTTGGCGAACTCTTGCAGTGTTTTCCAGGCATCTGCTTGGAAAACACTGCAAGCTCCTAGCCATATTCGAAGCTGCCGAATCGGCTAGAATACTGGAAATATCACAAGAGGATATCTATAACTGGGTGCCAAGACATAATTACAAAATCTAGGTGGCAAAACATTAACTCATGCAAAAACACATCAAAGGCCTTTGGCCGGAAATATGTGGTAGCAAATCAAACAAGCTTATTGCTCTGAACAAAGTTCCATTTCTATGGAGGTGAGAGTGATAACAGATCACAACCTGTTGGGTAAGCACTCCCATAGAATCGGGCTAATTAACTCATACCAACTATGCAAAAAATGCGGCGACCCAGAAGTCGAGCAGAATATCTCACACCTACTCTGTCACTGTCTCGCGATCTGGAACAGCCGCAACAAACTCCTTGGTAGCTTCTACTACGAGAACCTAACGGAGCTGGTAACAAAACCTATAGCGTAGATCGTCCGATTCTGCTACAAATCGGAATGGTGCAATCATCTATTCTTTTCAGGTCCTCATCTTTCAACAAAGGGTATCGCTATGGGCCCACGTAGACCTATACGATTTTGACCACTCACCTGAGCGTCAACAGCCCATTAAACCTAACCTAACCTAAATATTAAATAAACATTACTCACCGATTCTTTTTCAAAACAGAGAACTTGTGATCCGACGATTGGAGCACATGTTTTCAACGTAAAAACATTTCGAATAAATGGCTCTGGATCTCCTTGTCGAATGCACATGTTTGCAATTTGTATCACTGGATCAATTTTGGCCTCGGGAAATATTCCTTTTCTTCCAGCGCATTCAATATCAAATGATAGAATCCGAAAGGGTGCTACTTTTGACCACTCACCCTCAGGTTCGTGAGCAATAAACTTATCGAAAGCTACGTCCACCTCTATTTGACATCTGGACTCTGGGGTTGGGTGTGAATTTTTGCTTCGCAGACGCCATGCACCAGCTGGCAACTCAATCCAACTACAACCGACTACACCAGTGTCCACCATAAAGCGAATATCAAAGTCAATATTGCTCTCGTATCCTCTGCAGTCTTGGAAATCAAAAGCCGAGTATACGACTTCTTTTTCCAGCAATCTTTTTGCTGCTGCTATAAGTTTGGGCATTGCCATTGTAATTTTAATGAACTCCTTTTTCTCGTCGCCCAAATAGCTCATAATAGACAATCGTTCAACGATTTCTACCTCTAGGACTGCTTCTTGTATGTTATCTTTGTTACTTCTCATGTCGGCAAGCACCACTTTGTCTAACGCTGCTCGAAAACTATGACAATGACTTCGATCAAATCCACGAGGTGCACCTAAGTAGAAATAAGGACAGAATCCATGTACATGACAGCACACAGAGTTGCCTTCCATTGTTATGCCAAACATTCGTATTACAGGAACCGGTGGAAGTTGTGAACCGGGCATCCCCGGCAGTGGTGCCCCCACATAATTTTCTACATCGATTTGCTGAAAACAGAGCTCATCGGTTTCAGGATTCATTTCTGGCGGTTCAACACGTGACCATTTAATGCTGGTTTGTTGATTTTCAGGACCATCGCCCAAAAGCAAAGTCTGATCAATATCATCGTTGTCAAAGGCTGCAAGCTCTGCTTCGAATGGACTTCCAAAATCATCTTCATCATCATCGAAGTTTCTATTTTATCATAAAAAAATATGATTTTGATATTGACAAAATGCGAAATATTTACCTTGATTTTTTTTGCGGCCCACCTGTTTGCGTATATGGTTTTCTTTTTGCGTTCATTTTATAAAATATTTGAGATAAATAAATCAAACTAATTTGCAAACTTAAAAATGTAATGTATGGCGCAATTTCAGCGCTTTTGGCCGGTTTGAATTCGCAAATGTCAATATTAAACAATATTGTGAATAGTTGTTTACATTTATTCAAATGGTTATTGTGAATATTTGACACGTCTGCATGGAAAGTTGAACTTATTTTTGCGAAACTTGAGTTAAATTTATGGCGTTTTCGATTGGTAAAAACGAAATGTTCGGAGGTGAGAAAATACTTCTGAAACCGATCTATTGGCAGCAAAGAGGAGAAAAATTTGCTTTTGGATAATTTCAAAATCCACGCAAGACTTTCTATGATTCTGAATGTTGTAAAATAATGGTAGACTTAAATAAATAATCAATTCATTTCGATAACTAATGGAACAGCAAAATCGGTTCTATTTAAATCGGGCTATTTACTGTTTTATTACAACTTTTTGTAAAATACATACAATCAATGTTGACTTTTATGAATCCAAGTGAAACAAAATCCATTCCCATAATTACTACCTTAAAAGACAATAAAATTTAATTTCACAAGCAATTATTTCTGTAGGCTTCATATAGTACTTGTGCGCGGAGGTTGAGGTTGACATTATGCAGGAAAATTCACAAGCATTACCGAGGTTTAAATGATTGTTTTTAAGCTTCCGTAGATGTGTGTACATACGTTAAGATGTTTCGGTAGAACTTCGCATGAAATTAATCATACAGGCAATATTTCAAATTGGGAAATGGATTCGATAGTGCTATTAGAAGCGAAATTGTTAGTTGGGTGTAACCCAGGGTTTAGATTTGAAGAATTAAATTTATTACTGCTTTAATGGTGCTAGTTTTGTGTGTCTTTGTGTAACTTTTAAGTGGTGATGGGTTCTATCTGCATGAAATTAGTCGGCAATAGAATACTAATGTTATACTCGGAAGAAAAGTGATAAGTGAATGCAAATGTGTAAAAGAGAAAACATACTAAATGTCAGATACATATTCATCATAGTTGTCGACCTACTACTTGCGAGCAAAGTGGTTCGAACACCCGGCTTAGATTTGAAAGTATTAAATTTACCTTTCATGTTATTTATATTTGTTAGGCCCAGTTTTTTATATGGATATATCGTATATGTATCTAGTTTCTAAAATTTCGATAAAATTTCCACACAAATAAAATTAAAAATATTTGTTTGTTTGGTATTTTATCATCTGTCATAATCATCTCATCAATTAGTCCCAGGTTTAACTCACCAAACTTACTGGGTTAACTCGAAGTTAAGTCTGGATTTAAAATGACTAAAAAGCTACTTTATCGAGTAAACACGAGTTTAACCCCGAAACTAGGATGATCTCGCCTTAAAAAACAGGGTCTTAGTGGATATGTACACGAAAGCAGAGCAGAGCTTACGTGTTACAGATAAAAATACCATAAATTAACTTTAATACTTGAAAATCTAAACTCCGGGTGTAGATTCACGTACACATATAATGACCATGAAAGTTAAATTCAAAACTTGCAATTCTAAACCCCAGGTCGATGTTACATAAGGAGGCACGTGTTTCTTTCCTTATTTTTCATATTTGTGAAATTAATACTACTGATGATAAATGCAATGTCAAATTGATGTGATAAGAATGAGGATTAGAGAACAGGAATAATAGTTTGCAACAATCTTGTTGGAAGCAGGTAATAAAAATAAACATTTTATTTTAGGCGTCAAAAATATGCAACAAAGGACAGTGTTGGGGCTCATAAACTAATTTTATTGCTATCATAGAATAAAATTTGATCGTAAATATTTCTTGCTATTCAATCGTTTTGTAAAAGAAAATCAGTTTAATGTGCATCAAGTTGATTTGGGCATCTTTATCATGTTACAGTTGGAATTATGAGTAATGTCAATATAATTTGACCGAGCTGATCATCAAAAGAAGTAACCTTCAAATGTCACAGAATTCGCTGAACTGCCGACCAATAATATCGTTCGCCTTCAAAGGGCTTCTACTACGGGTATCTGAAGGATTTATATTTATGCACAAGGGTATGACATTTCAGCTGTAATGGCAGGTAACGTCATGCAGCAGTTTGAACTCACCACTACTTGAAAGTTTTACATACACTCTCATGATATAAATACATCATATGTTATAAACCAGTAAAAAGCCATCCACAAAAAGACGCGTATACTTATTCCCAACGAGGGATACGATAATAAATAGTAACGGTATTCATGCAACGTCGTAATTTAATTACGTGCGAGAGATTATAATTGTACGACCACGTTTCATGAGCGCCCCTTTAATTGTACCTCTAACTAATGCGGTAACCCACTGAATTGAATCTCTATTTAGTAATTTATTTATTGATAGAATTTTGTTCCTATTGTTCTCTTTCCGTCCTAAATATTTTTTTTCATTTTAGTGCATACATTTGATTTGTGAAAGTGACTGGTTAAATGTCAAAATAGGATTTCAAAAGTTTACAACGTTTACAATCTCAGTTTATACACCCAATTCCTGTAACAAAATTGAGATGTTGTTAGAAAAGATTTCCAAATTTTGACTGTTCATCACGTCGTAAATTTATCACGTTTACAACGTTTATGACGACTTGCCTACGTTGTATGATTACCCCTAGTGTAAATAAATAGTTTTCAAAGTAAATAAACAAAGGATGGAGAATGGCAACATGTTCGTTAGAACGATATTCATATCCATTGAGCTATATTATTTTTGACATTAAGTTTGTAACATAGAGAAAGAATTTCCATATATATACCTCAAAGTATTTGGATCAACTCAGAATCGCCAGCTGAGTCGATTCATACACTCTCTGTCATAAATTTTGAGTAAACATTTTGGAAATCCGACCACAGCCAAGACCAATTCTTAGGAAAATATCGTTTTTGGCCAAACGGTAGGGAAAATTGAAAAGGTGTAGACAATCCAAATATAGATGTCGTCCATATAAATTATCAAATTATTTAAAATATGGGAAAAAAAAATTTGATGCGAAATCATTGGTATAAACTTTTCGTCTATAGATTATTCTAACCCACGCCCACTTTTTGGAGGCGTTTTCCTACAAAAAAATATTTGCCTACCATACCCAATAGCATATTATGCAGGAGAAAAACTTTGTTTTTCGTCTAACCATAAACGATTTAGATAAACTGGTGAATAATATGTTTTGACAATGTAATTTTCTACATTTCATTGCCATAAGGCCCACATTTTGGGTGGGATGGGTTAGAGCATTAAACGATCCGCACACAGGATTGTAGCCATCTCATTATGTTTCTTGGGCATAAATTTACTTTAGCGCGCACTCACTTTTTTGTTTTGAATTTCAATCGGCATCGACCGACATTTTATTTTTCGTTTGTTTGGGTTTTTATGTATGTGAATTAATAGTGAACTCCCAAAATTGATGTAATTTAACAGTGTAACAAATGGAAAGGGAACAAATTTACTTTAGCGAGCAATCACTTTTTGCACTTTTTTTATGTTAACCGATTTGTCTCTGCGTGCTGATAATAAAATCGTCGCTCACATTTAGTTCAAAAGTTATTCAAAAAATAAAATTGCATTTGATGGCTATAACTCCATACAAATTGTGCGTAGTTTAAATTTTTTTTGCTTCGCTGATGCAGCACTGCCGTGTTGAAAAAACATACCCAAATAAAAATATTTTAACAAAGAAAACTATTAACTAAGGCTACTGCCTGACGACTTTACATATCTTGAGCGGAGCAATGACGTTGCGTGATCGTGGACTGTCCCCTGAAAGATAGTTAAAATCCTTTTTTACCGCGAAGCTGGTCACCCAGAATACGATTAACAAAGAAAACTGTTGACTTAGGCGCTTGTCCAATGACTTTACATACCCTGAGAGGAGCAATGAAGTTGCGTGAGCGTGGACTGTCCCCAGAAAGAGAGTGAAAAACCTTTGGGATAGAAGCATCTTTTTATCTCACACTCTAAAAGTAATTTTGTTGCAATTCTCCTCAGAACATAAAAGACTACTAGTCTCTTTATTTTAATCACTCAATGCAAAAATAAAAAATAAAGAAACACATTAAACATGGCAAACTCGTGACATTTAAAAATCGTTGAACTTACGTCGCCTCTCCTCGCGATTGTTTTGCGCATGTATGGGCGCATTTTTCGTCGCGAATATATAGATCCTCTTTTCGGACTAAATGAGGTTTATACTAGCATGTTAAACTCTCAACTCTGTGACAAAGATACGACATACAACTGACCCAACTTTTCAATTAAAATTACAATCTATTAATTTCGGCACTCGATTTTTGACAATCGATGACTTACTCCTTCACCATTTGTTAGCGATTTCAGATTAGATTTGAAATGATGTCGATTGAAACATTTTATTTTGCAATTTCATTTTCCTATATTTTTGTATAACATGTCACTATTTGTTTATCATTTTATCACATCATTCAATTTTGCCTGAGTCCGTGTGTCGATTGCGTTAAAATGGGGTTAAATTTCATCCACTGGCTAATTTTTGACATTTCTGCAGCGGTAAAAAGAAATTGTTTTTTTTCTGTGTTAATTGGATTAAATAGAATTTTATTTGAATACTATTTTTAATAATTTTCCAAAAGAATTCAAACAAATTCCTTTCTTAATACTTTGTTGTTTTAAAAAAATACGGAATAAATTTCAAACAAAGCATATAAGCATATTTCGCATATAAAATATAGCGAAACGATTGAATTCAAAACGGTAAGTACATTTTCTTGCAAAAAAAAAAATATTTTTGCTTCTTATTTTTTAATCTGAATGATGTGCTATTTTCCCGCCACATGTGAACACTGGTATTGACGATTAATCCACTAGTGTGCTTTCCATCTCTCTTATTCCTCAGAAGTTATACCAAATATCAAAAATTAACCACTAGATAAATTTTAGCTAGCTGTTGAGCAGGTTAATATTTTAAAGTTTCTATTCACCGTACTAATGTCAAAAATTATCCACTAGCTAAAATTTTAACGCAGTTCAAACACGGGCTAATTATAATGGATTTTTTCTATAATATTTTTTGAAAATCATTTTCTACGGCTTTATTTAACACCAACTCGTCAATGATTCGTTTTATAAAAAAGCCACAAAAAGCAAAATCAAATTTCCAATTAGGTTTTTGAATGATAGCTATAACTAGAAAATTTGGCAAAATGATATTTAATTGAATAAATAATGACCTTTCTTAATATACGAGATGCTGTGCGTTAAAATGATCATTTTTTATATAACAATGTATCTCTATTTGTAGCAATTGTTGCATTGAATGAGTGCCACATTTGCGATTAGTAGAGAAGAACAAAACCATTCGTAATCGATATTTTTTGAAATTCCTCTTGCACATTACTGCATTTTAGCAAGTGTCATTTCACCTGTTATCATCTATTGTGAACTTGGCTGACTCATCCTAACGTCAGAAAAGAAAATCAACCCCTAGCGATTTGTCTGTCATTCGATTTTCTATTCTATCTAAGAATTTTCACTTTTTTTTTATGGAAAATTGATAACAAAGTGGTTTGATAATTTTTCGAAAACGCATTTAAATTCAAACTGTATAACTCGGTACTTTCAAGCGGCTATATAGTGCGCGACCACTTTATGTTTACGCTGTGTTTGTGAAAACTCATTCTTAATGTATAAGAGCGCTTGTAATGCAGCCACGACGGGCTCGTGTGCTGAACCTGATCACGACCACCACAGGGAGGCCGCCCTTATATCGCAAGAACCACCTACAGCTCCTATAGAGCCGGATTACAGTGGCTTTGATATCGTCAAAGCGACGCAGTACGGTGCAATAGCTCGAGTTAAAGAGCTTGTAGAGGCTGGCTGGGATGTTAATCAACCAGACAGTGAGACTGTCACACTTTTGCATTGGGCATCAATAAACAACCGCCGAGACATAATAAAATATTTCCTCGAGAAAGGTGCTAAAGTCGATGCCATTGGAGGAGAATTAAATGCGACGCCATTGCATTGGGCTACACGGCAAGGTCACTTGGGCGCAGTTGTGCTTCTAATGGCCGCCGGTGCTGATCCAAAAATTAGAGATGCTGAAGGGTGCTCCTGCATTCATATTGCAGCACAATTTGCTCATACGGCTTTAGTTGCTTATTTTATCGCTAAGGGAGTCGATCCGGATTCTCAGGATAGAGGTGGAATGACTGCTCTAATGTGGGCTGCCTGGAAAGTATGTGCACTAGATCCTGTACGACTATTGCTAACGCTTGGAGCTAATCCTGCTATAGTAGACTACACACACGGAAATACTGCGTTGCATTGGGCGATTTTGGCACGAAATGGCACTGCTATCAGCACGTTAATATTAAAAGGAAAAAGTAGCCTAGATGTGCCCAACTTACGTGGAGATACACCGCTTTCTATGTTAGATTCACAAGCCGGAGCTATTTGGATTGGCCAAAAAGTTGTGGAACGTGTTCGAGAATCATCGCAAACTGTTCTTCGGCGTAGTTTGATATCCCGCCTGAAAACTGACAAACGTCTGCGTTGGTGGACAATGGCCGCGTCCCCTTTTCTCGCTTTCTACTTAGCTGGAGTCGTCTTTGCCGTGAACACATTATTTATTATTAAGTTCTTCCTGTTGGGCTGCTTATATGCGACCTTTCATTCTATTGGCAAAGCTCTCTTCGATGATCATTTAATGGCATTGCTACCACTGAGTGTGTACTTGGCCACAAAGCTATGGTTTTATGTAACATGGTTGACGTACATAGTAGATGCTGTTTCAAATACAGCAACACTTGGTTTCCTCTTCTGCTCATGTATGCTTTGGATATGCTTCCTTAAGTCATGGAGAGGTGATCCAGGAATTATTAAACCAACACAAGAACAACGATTTAGGGTAAGTAGTTGTGAATTCACTCCAGTGTAAAAACTTTTTTTTCTCCGCTTATACTTCCTCTTGCTTGGTTAGTTGGTTTTTTTTATGTAATGAGACTCAAATATTCATACCCAAAAAAATGATCCTTTTTACAGCTTAAGCGCAAGTTTTTTTTTTATCGCTTTGCCCAAAACGAATGTCATAATAATAAAATCAGTTAGTAGCGTATAAATAGCTGTTTGATATTCGCGGTGTTACCTTTGTTACAATAAGGAACTTGGCCCTTTTTTTCCGTGGGCTGGTGGATATCTTCATAGACTCGATGAGCACGTGCCCAATGTAGTGTGAGATTTTTACTCACTAAAATCACCACCGTTTTTGTAGTTGTATTGCAACTAAGCATGCGACTTGACCAGCAATTTTTTATTAGGACTAATGAATATTTTGCAGGTAACTTTCCTTTGAGAGTTCCTGATTTATCCGCAATTTATATCGCGGTTTGTTATTGTCGGTCCAAATCCAAGGGTACAGTTCTTTGAAGACGCCGCAATAAATTTGTTTCGTCAAGAATTTCGAGGACCGTTGTGTTAACGTGTCTTAATAAACGTTTTTTTTATGTTTTCGTGTAAAAATGTTCGTTTCATCTCTGCGTAGATCTACATTCCTTACCTATATACTACGGCGCATTGACGAATGATATTAACATTTTGTTTTCAAAAGTTTGTAGAATGTTTAGATTCGTCTCACTGGTACAACTCAATAGTTGTATTCTATATGTTCAGACCGGCTTCAGCACTTGCTTGTGTAATAGCAGCTTGTTATAAAGGTTGAGCTTCGAATATTTTCCCAGTAACCAGTACAGTTCTCTGTATTTATTTTTAAGTTCTTCGCATTTCTTTTTTACATGCGACTTTTATTTTGAATCGAGTGTTATTCCGAGATATTTCGCTTCATTTGCAAAAGGGATTCGAACCGTATTGAGAAATACTGCAAATTATTTGTCCGTTTATACGAAAAATCTACACTATGCGATCCGCCAGGATTTTGTCCATTCATTAACCTCGTTAAGAGAGTTTTGTTATTTAATATTTGTTTCCTCAATTGTTGTGCCAACTGCTAGTTGTTTGTTTGTTTGTGGGATATCACGTGTACACAAGAGTGGTCCAAGGACGCTTCTTCCATAAACTCTATAGACTCGTTTCCAAGTTTCACACGGAAGAGTCTATGCAGAAGATACGACACGAGGATTTTATATAATTTTTCAGGCAAAACTTGTCTTAGCTTGCGAGACGTCAAGAAACACGGCTGAGCAAATTTTCTTTTCTTCGAAAGCTTTCTCAATTACATTAGTAATCCGATGTATTTGGTCCACAGTCGAATGTTTACTTCTAAACCCAAATTGATGGTCAAGTAAAAGGCGTTTCTGATCAATACTGGAATGTAAGCGACCTAGTAAAACCCTTTAAAAACTTTTGAAATTATTGGAAGAAGTGAAATAGGTATGTAAGATTTTATTTTATTCGGTGATTTTCCAGCTTTGAGAACCATAATCACTTCCGCGACTTTCCACTCTCTTGGTATGTACTCTTGGTATGTACTTTCCACTCTCTTGGTATGTACTCTGATCTAATTGCTGCATTTACAATGTAGAGGAGTTTAGTTAATGCTTTCCAATGCAACATTTTGAGAAGTTCTCCCGTAGTCAGGCCATAGCTCGGAGCTTTTTTAGACTTAAGTTTCGGAATTTCCCGTTTAACTTTGGGAAAACTTGCATAATTACTCACTTACTTAAGTGAAGCTACATTCCCGAATGAACCTGCGCCTCAACGAAGATGCCTCTCTCTCAGTTATGCACTCCAAGTTGGTTGAAGTCGGTTTCTACTTGTGCGCGCCACTTAAGGCGAGGTCTTCATCTGCGTCCGACGTCTGACTGGGAATCGAACACTCTCTGAGCCTAGTAAAACCCTTTAAAAACTTTTGAAATTATTGGAAGAAGTGAAATAGGTATGTAAGATTTTATTTTATTCGGTGATTTTCCAGCTTTGAGAACCATAATCACTTCCGCGACTTTCCACTCTCTTGGTATGTACTCTTATTATGTACTTTCCACTCTCTTGGTATGTACTCTGATCTAATTGCTGCATTTACAATGTAGAGGAGTTTAGTTAATGCTTTCCAATGCAACATTTTGAGAAGTTCTCCCGTAGTCAGGCCATAGCTCGGAGCTTTTTTAGACTTAAGTTTCGGAATTTCCCGTTTAACTTTGGGAAAACTTGCATAATTACTCACTTACTTAAGTGAAGCTACATTCCCGAATGAACCTGCGCCTCAACGAAGATGCCTCTCTCTCAGTTATGCACTCCAAGTTGGTTGAAGTCGGTTTCTACTTGTGCGCGCCACTTAAGGCGAGGTCTTCATCTGCGTCCGACGTCTGACTGGGAATCGAACACTCTCTGAGCCAGAGTATTGAAGTCCATTTCTTCTACATGTCCTAGCCATCTGAAACGTCTAATGCGGAGTTTTTTTTTTAACAGGGGCATGTCGCTGTACAGCTCGTATAGTTCTTGGTTGAATCTTCGTCTACATAGCTCGTCAACACAAACGAGACCGAAGATTTTTCGAAGAATTTTCCTCTCAAATCGACCAAGAATTTCTTCATCCGCTTTTGAGACGGTCCATGCATCAGCGCCGTAGAGCAGGACTGTGATGATCAGGGTGTTATATAGGATCTCCTTAGTAGTTCGAGTGAGGGCTTTACTACTAATTTGCCTTCTTAGCCCGAAAAATCAGCGGGTGGCAAGAGTAATTCTTCGTTTAATTTCTGACGAAATGTTGTTTTCAGAGTTAATAGCAAACCCGAGGTAGACAAAGTCCCGTACTACCTCAAAGTTATATCTGTCAATGGTGACGTTCTGTCCAATTCGTCGATGTTGTGTGTCCTTCCGTGTTGACAGCATATACTTCGTCTTGCCCTCATTTACTGCTAAACCCATTTTTGCCGCTTCATTGTCTTTACTAGCAAGCGTGGATATGACATCAAGTTGAGTCCTACCAACGATGTCAAGATCGTCGGCGTATGCGAGCAGTTGTACCGCTTTCTGGAAAGTTGTGTTGGCTCGGGAGTATTGCACAATCCTCTCAAGAATCAAATTGAAGAAGTCACATGACAGCGCATCGCCTTACCTAAATCCTATTTGGGTATTGAAAGTGTCCGTGAGGTCGTTTTCGAACCGGATAAAGTGGTATATCAAAACTATGCTGTCGTATGCGATGAATTGATGGTGGATATATAGATTTGGACTTCTTGGATTTTTCCAGGAATATTTTCCTGGCCTAAAACCTGATAAGGGCCGAACAGGTTGTTGGTCAACGGTTTCAGGCGTTCACATATTATGGCAGATAGGATCTTGTAGGCAATATAAAGGACACTTATTTTTATGTAGTCGGCGCAGTTCAGAGGGCCTCCTTTTTCGTTTATCGGGCAAATGATGCTGAGGTTCCATTCTTCAGGCATACTCTTATCCGACCAGATTTGGCTTACGAGTTGGTGGATTTTACTAACCAAGTCATCTCCGCCGGCTTTGTATTGCTCAGCGAGGAAGCCGTCCGGCAGCCTTATTAAGCTTGAGTTTAGATATTGATATCCCCACTTCACTCAGGTCGGGTGTTTGACAGTATTCGCTGTCGTTGCCAATATTGAATGGTTCGTTCTGCCTTACAGCGGAATGTTGTTCGTCATTGTCACTCAACAGTCTACAGAAGTGGTTCTTCCATATTCTCAGCATCGGCACTGTGTCTCAACTACGATATTTTTTTGTTCATCTCGACGGAATTCTGTTCGAGCCTTGTACCACTGGCTTTGACGTTTTACACTTTGGTAAAACTTGGCAGCTGTCGTCTTCAGCTGCAGCTAAGCATTTTAGGACTCGTTCCTATCGAGAAGTTAAAAACGCACAAAATTCATCGCAATTTCGGCCAATTAAGACTGAAGACTGAAAGTAAAATAATTGAAAAACTGGTATACACACAACTTATAAATTACTAAGATTGTAATAGATTACCATCAGATTATCCGTTGGAATTCAGACGTCAACTTAGCAGCGAATCACTGTACAACCTGGTGATCACTCAATGGAAAATGGAGGTACACCACAAAAAAGCTATGGGGGCTATATTCCTTGACCTACAGAAGGCTTTTGAGAGAGTATCAAGGTAAACCATCTTACAAAAATTGAAAGCTAATGTAATAGATTGCGTAGAGCTGCTATGGTTTAGGATAGGTGACTTCCTATCTGAAATATTAATAGTGAACACAGGAGTACCACAAGGGAGCATACTTGGAACACTGCTGTTCATTATATATATAAATGGTATAGAAAGATTTCTTCGTAACTCAACCATTAGGCTGACTATGCACTTATTCACATCACTGATACATCGGCTGAAGAATGCATTAATAAACTGAATATGGTCTTGGATACGGTGGCGGAGTATTTGAAAATAAATAAATTACAACTCAATAACAATAAAACAAAAATGCATGATTTATCAAAAGTCTAAATTTCATCATCAAGAACATAGTAATTATGAAGTAAATGAAACTAAATACTGGGGTGTAATAATTCATAGCCAATTAATTACGCACGTATTAAAAAACGCTCGTTACCTTATCAGTGACTACATTTTTTCTTATGTGAAAAACTGTCATGTTAGTCGTTGATTAGTTAATATGGGGGTTAGATAATGTTTGTAAAAAGATAGCAAAAAACTGAAGTTTTTTAAAAGAATTAAAAAAAAAATGGTCCGTAAATAGCGTCATTAAAATATACAATGTTGTGATTAAGCCACATTGACGGGCCCAGTGGTACGATGGTTGGTACATGAACTGCCGCGCAGAAGGTCTGGGTTTGATTCCCAGCCGTAGTAACACTTAAATAATTATTCATTGGCCCTCCTCTCGTGATGATCTGACAAATCATCCGAGTAGTATCAATTGTCAAGAAGTGCTTATCTAAAATTCGCCGTTCGGTCACGCCACCGTGCAAGAAGTACACACGCACACAATAATGGTTGTAAGAAAGCTCGGCCCTGGGTACCGCCGAGCCTGTTGTGCCATAAATTTGTATTTGTATTTTTTATTAAGCCACATTTTGAGTATTGTTGGACCATTCTGTTTCTCGGTAATAAACAGTTTCAAATACGTCTTGAAGGACTGCAAAATAGAAGAATACATTCCTTCAAAATTACTTAAATGGCCAAATTGTATATGCATCAAATGTTCAACCATACAGTTTAAGAAAGGAAAACGACTTTCGACTTTGTTACTTCTCAACAAAGAGATCTCAAAATGTGTTAATCAATAAATGTCTTAAATTACACTACCTTACGAAATTGTACTTTTTGTTTGTTGCCGCGCATTTTATAGCTGTGACACATATTTATAATTCGTCATCTCCAAATATACCGTTACCTTTTTTGTTCACCTTCCTCTTTACTCCTGCTTCCCAAAGTCCGCGGAAGTGGGGTGAAGCAGGAGGAATGAAATTCCATGTTGTGCCGTGTGTTGCCAAAACGTCCGCGATTTTATTCCAATCGTGCATTGCAGCTTTAAGTTGACGACGTAGTTCGACTTCCAACGAAGTTTTTTCCACAGTCGCTGTATATTTGGCTGCATACTCCTCGTCTTCCTGCAAATCTACGTATTTAAATTTTCTTTGACTCGCTTTCGTTTTGCTCTTCGCTCGTGTTTATCGGAAGTGGACAGAGTGTTGTGATCGGCCGTCGGCATTCTCCTTGCGCGGTTTTTATCTTTACGACTCTGGTGATATTGTCAGCGCCCGGGTATGTCTCGATGATGCGGCATAAATTCCATCGCGCTGGTGGAAGCCGCTCATCCTTCAAAAAGACCAAATCTCCGACCTTCATTTGTGGCTGTTGTTTTTCCATTTTGGTCTCTGTTGAAGACGTGCCAGGTATTCGACTTGCCATTGATCCCAAAACGATTGAAGGTGTGCCTGAAGGAGCTTCCATCGGTCAACACAATTTCACCTTCTTATTTATTATTATTCTTGTTTATTTGTTATATTAATTGGTATCGGTGTGTGAAGAGCATCTTCGAAATTTTTTTACCATGAATTTTTCAAAACAGTTTTGCTATATTTGTGGACAATATGTGTTCCAAATTTCTAGGAAAAATATTTCTGAACTCGTTAAAACTATCTATTTACTGTATTTTGGCATTCCCCTGGATTATAATGACAAGTCCTGGGCTCCTAATCGTGTTTATAAATTTTGTGTCGAATTGTGAAAAAGTTCCAAAAGAAGTGCATTTAAATTTGAAATCCCTGCTATGGTGAGAAAAAAAACCATCTACAGGAATGCTATTTTTGTAGTGTTGACATAAAAGGCATTTATAGTCAAAATAGAGCGAAATGGACATACGCAAATACTGTCTGTGCAGCGTCCGCTGCTAACGTCCCACTTCCGTCGGTTTCGAATAATGACCACATATATGAACCTATAGGCCAATCAAAGAATCTAGATCATCCGA
This sequence comes from Rhingia rostrata, assembly GCA_949824845.1. Lineage (NCBI taxonomy): Eukaryota > Metazoa > Arthropoda > Insecta > Diptera > Syrphidae > Rhingia > Rhingia rostrata. The sequence continues at coordinate 76,495,629 of OX463757.1, read as the reverse complement.
AAATGATAATTACTTTTCTCAGTCAGCAAGGCGGTTACACTAAGTTTCTGGTTACATATGTATCTGGGACCAGGGGACATAAATAAGCAAATTCGAAAAAACTGGCCCTTAAGAGAACTAATATGACGCCTGGTAAGCAAAATGTAGTCATTGATATATCTCGAGACGAAGTTATGCTGCCTCCATTACATATAAAATTGGGCATAATGAAACAGTTTGTTAAAGCTTTTGAAAAAAATGGAAACTTTTCTTACATATGTGGAACATTTCCTCAGCTTACAAGGGAAAATATTAAATCTTGTGTTAGACATCTTACGAAAGAAGTCTTTGGACAGCTCTTGCCTCATTGATGAATTCAAAAATCAGACAATCATACAGAACTTTTAGAAGACCTTCTTTTACAATTAAAAAAATATGAGATGTAATATGAGTATTGAACTCCACTTTCTTCATATTCACCTCAACAGGTTTCTAGAAAATCTAGGAGATCTGAGCGTGGAGCGGGGATAACTTGTGTATCAGGTGTTCCGCGTTATAGAGCAACGTTACCAGGGTTCCCGGGGTACACAAGTGATGTCGGACTATTGTTGTTTCCTGATACGTATTTTGTCTAAGTCTTTCCATAAGAGAAAAGCCTTAAAATTAAAATTGGAAAATAATATTCGATCTTACTTTTTACTAACTGTAATAATCAAATGTTTTCAAACAAACTAATAATTTATTTATTTATATCCACCAATTACATATACTTCACTTTACCGATGGCTGACTTCGAATACAAGAGAGTACAAGAGAGATATATTGCTCGTGTCAGACCTTGTGGCTATACACCTTCTGTTTATTTATTATCTGATTGCCACATCCCTCCCATGCTCTTCATCTTCAGCTTCAATCCTGTGTTTTGATGGTCTGTAGATTCTTGATATGCGGCATATGTAACTTGAGCGGAAGAATCCTTCAGAGGAGAAGTAGAGATTTCATTCTCATCTGGAGTTTGTCCAGAACCTTTTTCGGGGGACAGTGGAATCTTCTTAACGTGGCAAATATTTCGTCTTGGCAAGTAACATCCACCAACTCATAGGCCAAATCTGGTCGGAAGAAAGTATGCCTCAAGAATGGAACCTCAGCATCGTGTGCCCGATCCACAAAAAAGGAGACCCTCTAAACTGCCCCAACTACAGAGGCATAAGTCTCGTCAACATCGCATACAAAATACTATCTGCCGTAATATGTGAACGCCTGAAACCGTTTACCAACAACCTGATCGGCCCTTATCAGTGTGGTTTTAGGCCAGGAAAGTCCACAACCGATCAAATCTTCACACTTCGGCAGATCCTGGAAAAAACCCAAGAAGTCCAAATCGATACCCACCACCTATTCATCGATTTCAAAGCCGCATACGACAGCATTTATAGAGACGAACTATACAGAGCCATTTCTAGTTTTGGTATACCGCCCAAACTCGTCCGTTTGTGTAGGATGACGATGGAGAATTCTCGCTGCTCCATCAGGGTCGGAAGCGACCTCACTGACACATTCGATACCAAAAAAGGATTTAGGCAAGGCGATGCTCTGTCATGGGACTTCTTCAATCTCATTCTTGAGAGGATTGTGGAAAAATCACGAGCCAACACCAGAGGCACAATTTTCCAAAAATCTGTACAACTACTAGCATACGCCGACGATATTGACATCATTGCTAGGACCCAACGTGATGTCAACAGCATCGACGAAGATTCAACCAATAACTATACAAGCTGTGCAGCGACATGCCCCTGGTCAAAAAACTCTGCATTGGACGTTTAAGGTGCCTAGAATATGTAGAACGAATGGACACCAATACTCCGGCTCGCAGAGTATTCGATTCCCAGACAGACATGCCGGACTGTAGCGCCACTTAATTATGTAAGGAAAACCATAAACAATGCTCCCGGTATATTAAAAATTACCTCCTTTAACTGAGGACCACCCAAGTGCAACAGTTTGTTTTTACTTTTCTTGACATAAATTATCTCTTTTCCTGTGAAAAAGATCGATACCATTTTCCCACTCTAGAATCTATCAATCTATTGAGGCTTCTATTGCGTGGTTGGGTAAGTTTCGCTGGTTGATGCAAATTAAATTTTTTTCTTCAGTTGGACCTCTCCGCAATTGTCTACAAATTACTCTGCTGCTTTTTAAACTATATGATAAAATATGACCGCAGCGACTGCAACTGATCAACATTCAGAGATATGTGCACTTAAAATCCTCCGAGTAGTCCCATCTTTAGTTCGCCTACTTTTTAAATGAACTGCACAAACTCATATTTGCAGTTATAATTAAAATTTTAGTTCTCATTCAAAATTTTCATTAATTGTTTTCCATTTTCAGACTATCGTCGAATTATCCGAACGCGGTGGCGTTGGATTTGAACCGTCATCATTCTGCTCAGCTTGTTTAGTCAGAAGACCTATTCGCTCCAAACACTGTAGTGTCTGCGATCGATGCGTGGCTCGTTTCGATCATCACTGCCCCTGGGTTGGTAACTGCATTGGCTTGAATAACCATACATATTTTATGGGTTTCCTATGGTCTTTACTAATAATGTGCGGTTGGATGCTATATGGTGGTGCGAATTATTATGTGAACGAGTGCCATGTATCGCTTGGAAACGGTAAATCTAACTCAAATACCTAAATGCCATATAAATATTAAATTAGTTATCTTTTATTTTGTAGATTTTCTTGAAAGTCTGAATGCGATTGGGAACTGCAACGCTTGGGTCGGCTGGGTAATGGCAAATGCATTACTTCACATGTCTTGGGTAATTCTACTGACAATTTGTCAAACCTACCAGGTTATTTGCCTCGGCATGACAACCAATGAGCGTATGAATCGTGGCAGATATCGACACTTCCAGGCAAAAGGTGGCAAGAGTCCATTTACTCGTGGTCCGTTCTACAATTTCATCGATTTCCTTGGTTGCTCTTGTTTTGGTCTTGTCCAACCGCAAAACATCGATTGGATGCAATTTTTCGATTTCGAGAAAGGCATCGAACACGAACCACTGCTGTGTGGTGGTGGTGGTGCACCTGAAAGTAATTATCAGTATGTGTAAAACATATTAAATGAAAAAAAAACAAAACAAAAAACGATTTAAAGACATTGACCTTTACACTTCTTAAGGACATGAAGGATACGATGTACACTTATGGTGTAAAAACTGAGGTAAAGGGTATTTTTAAAAGATTTCCATAGTTATATGTTATGTTTTTGGTTCTTAAAACATTGCAGATAACGTATTGTATTGCATTTGTTATAAAACGTAATTCAGGTGTCTATCATTCTTAATTATTAAATTTTTGTTTTTCTGATTTATATTTGCTTACTATTTGTAGGAATTATTTTAGTTTGTGGTATGTAAAGTATTAGTCAAGCCCAGCGAAATATAACATTTAGTTTTATTTTATTTTATGTGACGTTGTACAAAATATGATTTACCAGCATACACACAGACACAAAACTGTATTCACAAACGACTTCATTTGCTTGTAAATATTATATAAACCCACATTGTACAAAGAAATAATTTAATCAATTCCTGTTTTAAAGATATGTCATGTGTGATGGAGATGTGAAAGACGGGTTAGTACAGTTGTTGAAATGTCATGAGGAAAAGTGGGATTCACTAGTTTATTTTAAAACGAAGTACATTCTCATTGGAAAAAGTAACAGCTTGATTATTTGAGAATTCGCGAAAGGATTTCTTCAAAGTTTCAACTGAATATTATAATGTATCATCAAACTCTAAACTCTAGCTCAAAGATTGTATTCTCATCTCTGGCTGTTTCCTGCAAACGATTTAATTGAATCGGTAAGTGGAAGATCGGTGCATGCGCCAAAAATTGCTTAACGTATGTTAATCTACCAATCAGCAAAATAGTAGTAGCAGTAAAGCCGAATATATACAAAAGTAAAACGATTCGGTGTTCGCTGATTGAGTGGAAGAACAGTACAAATCACGTGAAACTCCTGGCTATGTTTCTGTTTTTGTACATGTACAGTTCTTACACTCACGGATTCAATTGTATGCTATCTTCTCTGAAGACATAAATCATAAGTTATTATCAGCATCAGAATTGTGTTAATTAACGATAAAGTAGAAGAAAGTAAAGTGAGTTGTAGATTCAGATAGCTTTTTGCTTAATATGAAATGCGAAATTCGTCATGTCTTTTATTAAAATTGGTGTTCATTTGGATTGAACGAGGGTCTTGTCTCTTATCATGGTGATTAGCTTACTGCCTCTAGTTGCGCACTTGATGAAAGTTGAGGTCGGTTTGTACTTGTGCGCTCCACTAAAACCTGCGTCTTCCTCTACTGCCTCCAACTTGCAGCTGTGAATCGATGAATCGGCGGACCGGAGTATTGGTGTCCATTGTCCAATATTACTCTGCATGCTATCTTAAACGTCCAATGCGGAAATTTCGTTTAAATAGATTTATTTAGCTATACCGCTGGTTTTGTTTGAATCTTAGTGTCCATAGCTTTGTCTGAGATCTGCCAAAGATATTGGCATCTTCTCAGACAGCCAAGCGGCCATAAAATGCTTGGAATCAGTTTCAACAAATTCAAAGGTAACCCTAGATTGCCTATTATCTCTGCAGGAGATGTCAAAGCATTTTAACATTCACCTATGCTGGGTGCCTGGTCATTGTGACATTCCAGGGAACTGTGAGCCTGATGAACTCGCTAGACTAAATTACCAGTTGAACCCGAACACGGGTGCACTAGGTATTCCTATCGCTACTTGCAAAAGATTATTAGCCTAACATGCTAATAGCAAACAAAATCTCAGATTTAGTCTTGGCTTGACGGTTCAATTAACCAAACAAATTTGGCAAAAGCTGGATTTGAGAAGATCAAAGGGACTAGCGCCACCATAGGTGGCAAGGCCTCTACTCAAGCGACTTCTTTTGGAGGTGCATGGACGAAGAGGAAGAAGAAACAATACTACATTTCCTTTTTAACTGCCTGGCCGTATCAGACAGAAGGAAGCTCCACCTTGGAGCTTACTATTTTCAAAATTTTAGTGATAACACGTAAGTGAAAAGCCTCCTCCGCTTCATCAAAAGCTCAGAATGGTTTTCTCACGGATAGTAAGCAGAATGGACAAGATACACGTGGTACCACAATGCACCAAAATCGTCTAAGTGTGCTAGCAGTCGCTATAACCTAACCTAACCTAATGTCCATTTTTTTTTTTGCGCTGGAGGAGTGAAATCTTTTACGGATACTCTGTGGTAGGAGTTATGCCAGAATCCATGCTAGTGCACGTATACGTGGCTAAAACACCCACTATTCTGTTCTGTAAGTTCCTACCTCACCCGCCTGTCAAGGCATTCCTTCACAGGGCAGGTGTTAACATAATGTATTTTCCTCTTATTAATCTAGGTTGTCGCCTCTTGTGGTCTCGTTTAGTTTTCCCGCCTCAGGTCTTCCATTATATTTACAATGATGCTATTTGCAGTTTTCAATGATTCATTTGTCGATAGCATATACCTTATGAGACTTCGTGGGGTGACTGTCCTGCCTATTTCACTTTCTTGTGCTTTTTTCGCATCTTTATACTTTCGGAATTCCAGCAGCACATGCTCGGCATTTTGGACTTTACCATTACAAAGACGATAGAATGGGTCATCAGCAAGTCTTAACCTATGTAGGTATTCCCGGAAGCTACCGTGCCCCGTTAGGAATTGTGTTAAATAGAAATTTACTTCGCCGTGCTTTCTCTTTTTCCACTCTTCGATGTTCGGCAGTAGTTTGTGCGTCCATCTTCCGTTTTGTGTTGCGTTCCACTGTTTTGGAGAATTTCGTTATTGTAAATTGACGCAGAGATTTTTACCTCCAGCCCGATTCTCCCCGCTGTCACACTTATTGCATCCCCAGATACAGTTCTGTATGCTGTATTCTGTATACTCTTCTATGCACAGAGCTTATCCTTCTCATGTATTACTCAGTGGCCGCGACCCATATGGCTGATCCAAATGAAGAGACAATATTAGATTCCATCTGCAAGCCAAACATAGCCTACAACTGTGGCGCAAGGGGCAAAAGGCTGACACCATATAAACTCTGGGTTGCCACAAGAATCACTTCTCTCACCTACTTTATTTCTGCTCCTTATTTATAATCTTTTGGGGAGAGCTAATATTTGGATTTTTTTGTTTTTTAGATGACAGTACTCTGCAAGCGACTTACATAAACAACACAATAGATATAACATCGCAACAGCATCTTTGACCAAATAAGCAACGTATAACCTTAGTTGCCTTTTTGAAGCTAAGAGAAGTTTTACACCACAGATTCTAATCTGCTGACTTGGTTCTCCAATATTCGGCTTAAGCCTTGAACTCTTTCGTAAAGCATATTTTGTCGTGAACACTTTTTTTTTAAATAAAATTTCTGTGCAGCTTGGGCTCATTACTCATAGCAGCTCAGACTCATAAAACAAAGAGAATACGTTGGTTCGAGTGCTAATGTGCAACAGTAAATTTGAATAAACTTTGATGTGAAACTTCACAAAGCAGTAGACGTACTGAGAAAAATGTAAAAAGATGAGCGATGAATAAATTTAGTTTCGTTCACTTTCTCAAAATTTTCTTCATGCAGAATTTTAAGTGGTGAACTGAAAATTGTCAAATAAGTGTGACAGAAAACAATGCTGCCTCCCTGCTTGGACTCACTCTTGCAAAACACTTACATCTAAGCTCGCACGTAAGCCTTATCTAACTGTCAGCACAAGCAGTTGTGGTGCAGAGGGGCAGCATGCCCGCCAAAGGTATTAAAACTTAACGAACACCCATACTCGCACTTGTCAACAGCATTACAAATTACGGTACTTTGTTAACGTTAATAGTGCAAGAGCGAATCACCCATTACAAAAGTTCTTGAATTGTCAAAAATTGTTAAATTATTTCCTACAAAAAAGTAAAGTCACTGCTCACCTATGGTGGGCAATTACTTCACAAAAAAAGTGAAGTTGTTGCCCACTCGAGGTGAAATTTTTGCCTGTGAAGTTATTTCCTGAACCGTGCGTTTGACTACTGGTTTGACAGTAACAACACCTTATTATTTTCAATGCTTCACCTCTTGCGAAAGTCTGACAAACATCCAAGAGTTTCTGCTATGAGTTTCTCAAATTTGCTGTTCTTATTCGGTGTTATACAGTAAGTGGTCCTCTTTGTGCCAGAAATTAATACCTTCGCACTATGAAATGAAATGAGAAGTTAGGTTTGATGCGGTAATATCAATTTGTTTATAAAAATAAAATATCAACAGATCAAAAAGTGACTTCCAAAAACATACGATTTTCGGCAAAAGCTTAGCACAATTGGAAAAAAATTTAATGCAAATATTTGAAATCAACGTAAATTGCATTTCCTTATGATATATCATTTTGACTCACGGTCACTTTTTGGGAGCTTTGCCATATAAAAACGATTTGTATACCCTTGCTGACAGCATATGCATTTTACATTACATGCCCTAGCTCTTAAACGTCCAATGCGGAATTTTTTTCACCAAGGGCATGTCGCCGATCAGCTCGTAAAGTTCTTGGTTGAATCTTTGTCTCCATAGTCCGCCAACGCAAACGGGATCGAAGATTTTTCGAAGAATTTTCCTCTCGAATCGACCAAGGATTTCTTCATCCGCTTATGATCAGAGGATGATCAGGGTCGTATATAGGATCTCCTTAGTAGTTCGAGTGAGGACTAACTTGCCTTCTTAGCCAAAGAAACAGCGGTTGGCAAGAGTAATTCTTCGTTTGGTACCGAATGTGTCGGTGAGGTCGTTTCCAACCCTGATGGAGCAACGAGAATTCTACATCTTCATCCTACACAAACGGACGGTTTTTTTCCAGGATCTGCCGAAGTGTGGAAATATGTCGGTTGTGGACCTTCATGGCCCAATCAGGTTGTTGGTAATTGTTTTAAGGCGTTCACATATTACGGCAAATAGGATCTTGTAGGCTATGTTGAAGATACTTATGCCTCTGTAGTTGGCACAGTTCAGAGAGTCTTCCTTTTCGTGGATCGGGCTGATGTTCCATTCTTCAGGCATACTTTCATCAGATCAGATTTTTGCTGAGTTGGTGGATGTTACTTACCAAGTCATCTCCGCCGGCTTTACGAAGCTCAGCGCGAAGGCTGTCATTTCCGGCTGCCTTATTAAGCTTGAGTTTAGATATTGCTATCCTCACTTCACTCAAGTCGGGTGGTTGGCAGTCAAATGGTTCGTTCTGCCTGACAGCGGAATGTTGTTCGTTATCGCCGTTAAACAGTCTGCAGAAGATTTCTTCTTTTCCTTTATTTTCATTAAAATCTCCCAGTACGATTTAAAAATCTTACTTCGGTAGTCCCACATAGGTTTTGTCAAGGAGCTCGTAGAAACTTTTTATTATAACATAAGCGCGTATAAGGCTTATGTTTGCGATTTTTTCCTTGATACAAATTGTTACAATACGTTCGCTAATGTCTTGGAAAAATAAGACTTCTAGCCTAAGTCTGTAACTTATAACTAATCCGCATCCGAATAGTCGCCGTTTCTACTCACTAAAACACGGCCCATAGTAGATTTCACAGTTTTTCATCCTCTTTTTGCTCTGTCCACTCCATTGCATTTCCTGGATGGTAGTAATGTCTACATTGTAGCAGTTTAGGGCTTCCGCTAGTTGTTCGCTTGTACCTCTCCTTTTAAATGTTCTCACATTCCGGGTGCAGATACGAACGTCGTTGTCCTTTTTTCGTTTAGCTGGGTCGTCAACAATTAAATTAGTCCTTTCCGAGGCTATTGGTTGCTTCGTAACTTAGGTTTTTTCCTTGGTTGGGTAGTTAACCCAAAGCACAACCCCCAACCTGGAGTATGCACTTCGGGATTGGGCGCTACCGTTGGCCTTTCGGTTCATCCGCCACCATCTCTGTTCAAGGCCTGATCTACCCTTGACCTGTTGTCCGAATATGTCGAAGCAACTTGTCTAGGTTCGCCGGGGACAGCAGATCGGGTAATCATTCCGAGCCGTTCTCACCTGGCTGTTTATAGTTTTGCTGTTTTTCGTCCTGTTATCAACTCGCACACTCGCATCGTTTAGCAAGTAAAATCCGGTTGGATGAGACCATTACCCGATGGTTACCACTTGGACGATGAAAATAAGAACATTTGATGTGTATTCAGAGTTACAACCACTGGACATTGCCAAGTTAAAGCCAGTCAGAGTCTACCCTCGTTCTAAAACACCCAACCATAGTTTTTATTTAAGGAACCACCTTTCAATTCTCTTTGTTTTTAGGTAACGTAACGAGCTCTTGAAAAGCCAGTTTAAGCCAACAGTAACAAATATTAATTCAAAACTATATAAACTATAAACACATTCGAGTTGCAGAAATCTAACTTAATTCATGTTTGTACCTAATATATTTCATCATTCTAACATCTCTTCAAGTAATACACAGCCAAACCTGGAGAATTGATTAATAATTACAAAAATACCCCCGTGTTTCAAAATTCAGCCCAAACCATATTTTTATTAAAAAAAAGTTGATAAACAGCGTCCGCAACTGTATTATTTTGAATGAAAAAAGCAATATAACATGAGTGCCTGTATTTTTTTAAAAAGAAAAATTAAAATCCAAATTTATTTAATTATAATACGGATATGTGTGTCATAAGAGACGATGAATTACCAAAATATTTAGCAATATCCTCAGGGATGGAATTTCGTTATTGTTAGTTTCGCAAAATACATGCGTATTTTTGTTTTATGAAATAAAATTTAGAGTATTGTGAAATAAAATGTATTGATGCATTACAATAAATTAAAGTTAAATCAAATTGAATCCTCTAGCAATTGATTATCCATCATGGCGTTCCCGTACTATATCAGTTTTTTTTATTAAAACAAATTAACAGAAAAATACCTGCTTAATTATAATTTCAGCATAAGATAATATTGTTAATACCAAACAGATACGTATTGTACTTATTAATAGTAATGACGTTAAATTTTTTACATTTTTTTATCTTTCGCTTACTTCGTCTCAATGGATCACAAAAACTTCTTGATGTTACACGACACATAAACAAAATGTCTGCGTACATTTTCGAATAGTATTAAACAAATAATGATAGAATCAAATCTATTATTCTAAATTAATATACAATAATAATTCTAATAATATTAAATAAAGAGTATGAATGTGAAAGAATACAGATATAAACGTACACATTTATTTATTGAGAGAAATAATTCACACATTAAAATTCTCCATACATACCTACATTATATGCAAATGTTTATTACACTACATAAATTCATTGTTCATCTTCGATTATGTTAAATATCGATAAGTAATGTAAAGTAATAACACAAAATTTGTATGAATGAAGTGCGATTTTTGTTGGAAAACAAATTTATGAGTTTGGGTTTTACTTAACATCAATTAGAATTGTATATTAAAATGTTTACTTTTGTTTTCTACGCACAGTTTTTACTAATCCTTCTATTAAATTTAAATTCACAACTGCAATCCAAATAAACATTTTTATGTATGTATAATTTTTTATTGACACCAAGAGAAAACAAAATACACTTATAAGAATAGAAGTAGACGGAAATTAATAAACTATTACTGATACGTATGTTGAGCAGAAGATTTAAATAAATGAATTAGATAATACAATAAACGAAGTATACATTTCTTCCCTGTGAATCATTTTGTCCCCGAGAGAGATGGAAATAAAGTGAAATCAATTAAATATATAATTCATTGCACTAGTCTAGTCACTTATTACATAAATATCTATTTCATGTTTATTTTTCGTACTAAAATTATGTTTTTTTTTTAACTAATATGTATGCTTATAGTTTTTTCGTCCTTTTTTAATGTTTATAATAATTAAGTTTATCATTTTTTAGAAAATAAGGAATTTAATATAAATTATACAAATCTATAGATAATAAAATCTAATAATTAAATTAAAATGTATGTTTAAATTAATTTGATTTAAAAAAAACTGAAAAAAAAACAACATAGCTGCGTTTCCGCTTCGGGTTCTAAGAAATCTAGCTCTTATGGATTACGTCGAAAGGTCCTTTTGTTAACTTATAATTCGTAATCGACTTGTCCGATTTAGGGGATTTTTTATATGTACCTATGATCTCAGGTATAAAACGAAGTACAAAATTGATCAGGTAATCTTTATTATTATACAAAAGAATCATTCCTTAAATTTATTTTTACTTGTCCAGTATACCGACTCGATGCTGGGAATATGGAAGAACCACTTCTGCAGACTGTTTAACCCCGATGAAGAACAATATTCCGCTGTCAGGCAAAACGAAAACGGTACCCACCACTTATTCTTCGATTTCAATTTTGGTATACCTTCAAATATTTTAAACAGGGTCGGCAACGACCTCATTGAAACATTTGTTAGCAGAAGAGGATTCAGGCAAAGAAAGGCAAGTCACTGTGGCTTGTTTAACAAAATATTGGAGAGGTTTGTGTCAAACTGCCGAGCCAACAGCAGGGGCACAATTTTCCATAATTCAATGCAACTACTAGCATACGTAGATGATATTGACATCATTGGGCGGACTCACAATGACGGCAAAAATGTGATTAACAGTAAATGAAGGTATATGGTGTCAACACGAAAGGACACACACACGTTTTAGGCCGAATGGCAAATTAGAGTTCATGCCAGAAAGAAAGCTTACAAAAACCTATCAATGAAAATTTAGATTTAAGCAACTTCGTCTCGTTTTAAGTTGATATTCCCAAGATTGAAATAAATAAATATAAAAGTAAAAGTAGAGAGAAACGACACACACAACACAGACAAATTGAGCCGAATTTCACTATTAAAAGATATAACTTTCAGGTAGTACATCAAAGTCTACACTTGGCAACCACTGTTTCTTCCAGCTACTAAGGCAATTTAGTAGTAAAGCCCTAAGGCGCTGAAGCCGTACTTTGTGCTTTGTGTTAACTACCCAACCATGGAAAAACGAAGCAACCAATAGCCTTGGAAAAATTGTGCCTCTGGTGTTGTTGATGACCGGCTAAACGAAAAAGGACAACGACGTTCGCACCCGGCATGTGATAACATTAAACGGGCAGGCGAATGACTAGCTGAAGCCCTTAACTGTTAAGAAGCAGACACTACTGCCGCCCAGAAAATACAAGGGTATGGGCCGGGCAGAAGGGAGGGTGAAAAACTGTGACATCTACTACGAACCGTGTTATAGTAAGTAGAAACCTTTCTGATGCGGTTTTGTTATAAGTGCCAGACTAAGGCAAGAAGTTTTATGTTTCTAAGACATTAGTGAACGCATTGTAACAATTCGCATAAAGGCCAAGTTCGCCAACAGAAGCCTTATATGCCCTCAAGAAAATAGATGATATATCCAAGGATTGCGTCTACGAGCTTCTTGACAAAACCTATGAGCGACTTCCGAAGTACGGTGGATTTTAGTTCAAAGATTGGAAGAGAAGACATCTTTAGCGTATTGTCGGAATACATGGCCTACACGATAACACGTCTGGTAACGGACTTAGACTAATTGAATTTGCTACGGAACGAAATGCCACTATAGCCGTTAACGGTTTCCTCACCTCAGGAACGGTAAACCCAATTGATCACATTGCGATAGATAAGAGACACGCATCCAGTATTTTGGATGTCCAAACATTCCGAGGATCTTATATCGACTCGGACCACTACCTTGTTGCAGCCAAGGCAAGAATGCGGATATCCACCACGCCACAAAAATCCGAAAATACTGTGAACAAATTTAGTGTCGAAAGAATGCAATCGCAAGAGGCCGCCAAGACCTTCGCACAACTCGTATCCCTTAACCTCTCGATTAACACCATACCACGAGCATTGAATGTCGAATAACAATGCCAAAAAGCTATTATCGATCAGCCGCAGCTGATGTGATACGTTTCTTGCGCCGCCCAGCAAGAAACCCCTTCAAAGCTAAGTTGCAGGTGAAGACGAGAGCGGATTTGTTATCTATAGGCAGACAAGAACATTGGATTTTCAGAAAAATAAAAAATAGCGAGATAAGCGCGCGAACAAGAATATATAGAGGTGTCACAAGGATAGACTCGAACAGAATTCTGTCGAGGTGAACAAGAAACCACTTCTGACGAACAACATTCCGCTCTCAGGCAGAACGAATCACTCAATATTGGCGACGACAGTAAAAACTACCAACCATCCGACCTAAATGAAGTAAGGATAGCAATATCTAAACTCAATTTTAATAACCCTGCCGAAAATGACGGCTTTCCTGCCGACTTTTATAAAACCGGCGGAGATGACTTAGTAAGTAACATCCACCAACTCAAAAACAATATCTGGTCGAATCAAATTATGCCTATAGAATGGAACCTCAGCATCGTTTGTCAGATCCACAAAAAAGGAGACCCTCTAAACTGCGCCAACTACAGCGGGATATTTCTCCTCAACCTCGCCTTCAAAATCCTATCTGCCGTAATATGTGAACCCCTGAAACCGTTTACCAACAACCTGATCGGCTCTTATCAGTGTGGTTTTAGACCAGGAAAGTCCACAACCGATAAACTTTGCATACTTCGGCAGATCTTGGAAAAAACTCAAGAAGTCCAAATCGATATCCACCACCTATTCATCGATTTCAGAGCCTTATATGACAGCATTTATAGAGACGAACTCTAACGAGCCATGTCTAGTTTTGGTATACCGCCCAAACTCGTCCGTATGTGGAGGATAACGATGGAGAATTCACGCTGCTCCATCAGGGTAGACCTCACCGACACATTTGATACCAAAAAAGGATTTAGGCGCTGTCATATGGCTTCTTCAATTTGACTCAACGTCATGCCATAACTACGTTTGCTAGAATAGAGAAGGAAGGGGCAAAAATGTGTTAAGCTGTAAATGAGGGTAAGACTAAGTATATGCTCTCAACACGAACGTATAAGGATTGACTCAGAATTGCTAGCTGAGTCAATTAATCATGTGTGTCTGTCCATCCGTCGGTCAGTATGTAGGAGAATGAAATTCGGTACATGGGTTTAGGATGCGTAGCTTCAAAACAAGTGTGAACATTTTTAAAATCCACCCACTGCCAAGCCCGCATTGACTTATGGACTGCTAGTAGCCAACTACACGCATGTTCCAAAACTACATACACGCGACTGTTTCACTGCGGAAAACTAAGAAAGCAAAAAAAAAAACGTTTCCAGCACGTTTCCATCATAAACTATTAGTAAAAATAAATTAACAAAACTTGTTCAGTTTATGTTCAGTAAGGAAATGTATTTTAATTGCAGAACTTATTCGAAATCACGCTTGTAGTTTTCCATCATGACGCTACATGTCGCTGTGGAAAAGAATCTTTTGGTACAAGTTGTCGCTCTTATTTTTAGAACGTTACTTTGCTAATTAAGCTTGATGGCGACATGTGTTTCTTTGCTAATCCCTAGTGAAACAACCGAGCCTGTGCTGTTTTGGAACATATTTTCTTGTAGAATCGTATGAAAATGAAATTTCACTAGCAGTCCATATATAATAACTAATAAGTCAATGCACGCCCACTTTTCAAGAAAACGTTATTTTTCGTTAAACGGTAACATTTTTTTGAAAAAGTGTCTGCTCTTTTGTCACGCAAACTTTTTAGGGGAGTTTTCATTAAAAAAGCAATTTTCAGTCAAACTTAAAAATTTTAGAAAAAAACGCATTTATTTTTCGAACCAAACAACATTTTGATCAAATATGTGTAATTGTAAATATCAGATTCATACCGCCTACCGGATTTTGCCAGTGTATTCCAGGCGGAACTGTGGGCGTGACGCTATGGAAAGCAAAATTGCTATTTTCCTAGATATAGCTTAGCGGCCATAAAGGCCATCAAGAATGCCGGAACAAACTTACCCACCGTGGCGAGCGCTTCAGAACAGTGACATTCAAGGAAACGAGCGTGCTGACGAGCTGGCCAGGCAAGGCTAATCTCTTCACGGGTCACTTGCGGCAAGGGTCCGTATCCCGCTAGATGCGGTTAAGGGACAAATAGACTCATACTTCCTGAAGAAGTCCGATTCCAAATGCGTAATATCGAGGACGATGTGGCCCTTTTACGACAAAAAACACAACAATGATCTACTAAATAGAATCCCGTCCAGATATCGAATGAATTACGGCGATTGTCACGGGGTACTGGCCAATTGGAGACCAACCATGCAACTCTAAATGCCACAGTTGCGGGAACACAAATTAGAGAAAAATCCTCTCCAATTTCATCTGTAAATATCCGGCACTTGCAAGAGCCACACTTCGGGTGTTAGACCAACCATTCTTCGACAACCTTAGCGACATCTCGGGTAAAAGGATCTCTCAGGCTAGATCTAGAGACCGCATGTATCACGCCCACAACAACAATCATAATATAAAAGTCATACGAGTCGTGGTAACAAAAAGGCACATAAGTGCTACTTGCGTTCGTGTTGAATCGCCACTTCCTACTTACCATAAAGTAGGGGATACTAGTTTAGAAGATAGGATGGGGTGGGATAGGGTATTAAACGATTCGCAGAGCGGATTGTAGCCTTCTCATATGTTTTTCTCTAACTATTGAGTTAAATGCTCCCATGTACGAATGATTTCAGTAAATTGTGATATTTTCTTATTTGGGTATGAACGAATGTAAGGTGTATGTGCCAAGCTATGCAGTTACGGGGTAGAAACATTAATAATGACGACCAGCGTCAGTCACTCCATCTTTTCTAAGTTTCAATTATTCTCAATTTTCTACATAATAGTGGCTTCATTTTAAAGTAATTATTTAAAATAATAACCCATAAAACTCACCAAAGTTCAGCACTTCCGAATCCGGTGCTCGCATTAGCAAATCAAATGCAAGGCTCAAGTCAAACTATTATCAAAGAAGAGAACCACATCATCGAATTTAACTATAATAATATTCTTCATATACAGATGGCGCTCAAATTATTTTGCGATACAATGGTTTCTTTATAGCAAAATCAGCACACTTGTGTGCCGATTATGGATTACGCAGAGACTTCCTTTTTCTGCCTTAGAAAAACCATCTTCCTCTTTTTTTGTCTCGCTATATGACTAAGGGCTTAGCCGTGATATTGGTTACGTGGAACAACATTTAAACATGTCAAAAGATAATTTCCTTAATTTCAAACGAATACAATTTTGATGAATTCAAAGCTCAAAGGTAGCGCTCAGTCCGGCTATACTTTGGGTTATCTAGGTACCCACCCATGAAAAAAAAACATTGTTACGAAGTAAACAATAGCCTCGGAAAGGACTGATTTTATTGTTGACAACCCTGCTAAACAAAAAAAGTGCAACGACGTTCGTGTCTGATCCTGTAATGTGAGAACATTAAACAGGTTAGCTGCAGGCGAACAATTAACGGAAGCCCTAAACTGTTGTCTGCACTCTTTCCCATAGGGGTATATTAGTTTTGACATTAAATTTGTAACAAAGACGGATAATTTCCGTATATATACCTTGAAAAATATTTATCGACTTAGAATCGCCAGATGAGTCGATCAACCTATTTGTGTTCGGCTGTGTGTCACCGATTTGTGGACCTTAAAATTTGAGCTAGAATGATAAATGTTGGTACATAGACTCTCTGTGCGACGAAGCAGAACAAGAAAGATAAATTATCTGAACGAGATGTAGTATTGTACCCTACAGCGTATTGTACCCTTCTCATATGTTTTTTATTCAGTATCAGTTTCTTCTTATAGTCTTTGATTTCTTTTCTTTTATCTTCTAAGGCCGTCTGCCAATTCTGTCAATATTTTAACCGGTGAATGATTTTTAACAATAGTGTCATAGACTTCAACAGCCGTATCTATAAAAGCATTCTAAAGATTGCCTTACTTTAGGAAATCCCTATATACTTGCAAAATCGGCATACATATAACCGATTTTCACATTATGTCCGAGTGTCAATTGCGTTAAAATTTTAGTCAGTGGATTATTTTTGACATTCGTATGGTGAATAAAGACTTCAAAATTTTAACCTGCTCAACAGCTCGCTAAAATGTTTCCCATTTGTTAATGTTTGACATTCGGTTTACCTACTGAAGAGTGACAAGGATGAAAAGCACGCTCCTGTATTATATAGCCCGTCCCAAAACAAAAGAAACATCCCAACATGCGCAGTAACAATTTATTTAAGGGATATTTTCCCTTTTAAGGTACTTTTGATCGCATGAAATTGTTAATGCTTTACTCTAACTTATCTTTTTTGCAGTGTTATTGGAAAACGTAATTGTTTAATTATTGATACGTGGTTTAACTTTCATCGAGTTTCACCAATTAATTATTGCAGTAACTCCTGAAAAAAGTTACATGCCTGTTTTAAGACATTGGTGATAATCGCTCGTGCTTGCTTGCTTATTGGTTTTCCCTTGTTACCCTTGAGATGTTTACCTGCATTTGAAAAACTTCATATAAAAAAAAAAAAATTTGCTATGTGTTGCACTTCTCAAATATGTGTTTAGTAATGAAAGCCAGAGTTTTGAGTAACTGTTAAAAGGTTAAAATATATAAAAACGCTTGCTGTGCCTGTTCTAGTTTTTAAGTTATTTTTAGGTAGTTTTAATTAATTTTTAAGTAGTTTAAGCTAGTCGATAAGTAGTTTTAATTTAATTTAGCATGTAAGTTTAAATAAAATAGAAAAAAGACAAGGAACCAAGTTTTTCAAAGTTTTCTTGGTAAAAATTTGGTTACTTTTATATTTATATCTTAGATAATAGGCCCAAAGGCATTAGAATTAAGTTATCGAGTAATTTATATATATATATATTTTTTTTTTTGCGCCACCATGACTGCTTTGTACCTAAGCCTAAGACTAAAATTATGTAAGTCGACGGTCCCAATCGGACACACTCCTGCTGAACCGCAGGCGCTCTCCTCCGCCCTGAGCGACGACGTCTCGGTCGTATAGGAGCCGCCTATCCACAGTTCGTCGGAAGACGTGGTAGACTAGCGGAACCGCCGATCTATCCTGTATCAGCCCTCGACTATCTTAATATAGGAAAGCTTCGGGCGGAATAAAGCCGCTTAAACGCGCACTCTCAAAATATTCATCATTGGGATAGAAGGCCCCAAAGATGAGACTATTGTTCGAAGCCATCGCTCTTGCAGCGTGAAACCGAATGAGTTTCACCAGAAAATTGTCTATTCGGTTTATGTTGGCCCCGTTGTATAGGACCTGGTTGGAATATTATTTTGTGTAGTCAGATACTGGTGTTTTGTGAAGTCCAAGGCAGCTCCTCAGACACTGCCTCTCAAACACCCGTATCTTTTCCATTTGAAATGGGGCAACGTTGAACCCAACCGGGCACCCATAGGCAACATAGCAAATTTCCCTTTTCTTATGGGTGGGTAAATGCGTATCTGTTGCATGCGCCAACGACGGTTCTGTGTGGACAATCAGTCGTGTCTATTGCCTCGATCGTCGATCGAGAGAGATGTTTTCGTATGTTTATTGGTATGTGCACACATTTTTTAGCTGTAGTTCTGATTGGAAAAATAGTTTTGTTGTCACTAAGAAATGATAAATAATTTATCAGTTCAGTTTTCACAGCAGTTTTTTATTTTATCACTTCACGAGCACACCTAATGCGATTCTCGAACCCATCATGATAAACAGTGGTCTAAATGTGTACTAAAATGTACTAAATGATAAATGCTGTCACCTATCTGTCATTTGTGCGCTTGTTGTTTTCATTCGGTTTGTTGTGTTCATTTTATATATTTTATTATTACCTAAAATGTCGGAAATAATTATAAGAGTTATTATAAACAATAGGCGTCGTATTGAACAGAGGTGATTTATTAATTTGTTGTTTTGTTTTCAACAAAAATAATGTGTTTTTTTTTTCCTAGAAAAAAGTGGCAATTTTGCGACGTTCCCTTCGGGATAGTCATAACCCGTTCGAAGTTAATCACATATTTGGAGGATATCGAATTGCAATATGATTACGAAGTGGATATATCTCAAGAGGATCCGCACTCTTCATCGAATCAAATTTTGCAAGAAGGTAGATGCATTCACAACAGAATAGTTAACCAGGCATTTGATATTTAAATAAAGCTTACCTTAGTAAAAATTGTAAAAATAAAAGAAAAATAAACATTAATGCATTTCATTTAGTCAAAATTATTTTTTATTAATTAGTGCTTGGAGCAGTTTTTTGTTAATTTTATTTTGTATTATATTGTTTTCCTCCATTAACATTATTTTTTTTTTCCTCCAGCTTCATTTTCTTCTCTTCTATTTCTTTATATGCGGCCAAGGCTTCGTCAGTGGCGTTATTTAATATACGCCTTGGCCGTTTTCGACGGCTGCCTATAGAAATGGACGTTGATGGAATTTCTTCTCTTTCAGCTGAAGGATACAGCACGTCGTCGTCTTCAATAATAGGATCTGGACCTTCTTCATGTTGGAACTGAAAAAAAGAGTACAATAATATATTTTTAATTGACTGAAGTTTTAAGTGCACCTCTAAACTTACGATTATAGGCTCAAATCCGATCTCGCTCACGATTGCTGAGAACCCTTCTACGGCTTTTGTAGTAATAATGTTTATTACCATTCTGTCTAGATCCGTAAGATCTTTAATAGGAATGGGTCCATTAACGCCGCTTTTCTGGCGCTGTTCTTTAATGGCGCTGTCACGGCTTCGCAAACTTATTCTGTATAAACATGAAAATTTTATGAATTTTTTATTGTTTCATTAATATTATTATCTATTAAACTTACGTTAAATCTTTCCAGTACTTCCTCCACTTCGGCCCATCTTTGAAGGTACCGCATAAGCTGTTCAGAAGGAAGCTTAGTTCCTTCCACTCATGATCACGGGTATGAGCACCGTCAGCTGTTGTAAACCTGTAAATTAAATTTTTTTAAGTTTATATATTTTCAACGCAGAATATTATATTTATATTAAATAAAGGTTACTTACTTGTCATTGGCCAAATCTGGCCTGTTCTCCAGAAAGTCGAAGACCTTTGTCCCCGTTTAGTTTTGACTTCCATCACTTTTTTAAAAACTCTTTTCATTTCACAGTATCACAGAACGGGAATTGACCCCCTGCGCAAGAAATTTTCACTTAAGTTGGGATGGGCTTTACATCTTTACCAGTGTTCACATGAGGCGGAAAAATAGTACATCAGTCAGATTTTTAGATTATTATATAAAAAGCAAAGAACATGTTTTTTATATCAAAAAATGTAATGAAACTTGTAAAACAGACTAAAATTGAATATATAAATACAGATGGTTTCAAAAATGTTATGATTACATTTGTTTTTGTTGAAAATAATAGAATGTAATTTTTATTGAAAAGTAGAATATGTATCACTGTTATGTACGGCATATGGTTGCCAACCAGACAATGCGCGTTTTAATTCTTTAACGTTTCTAATGTTGCGTATAAGGTCTGAAAAATATTAGTTTCGCTATATGTGAAATATGTTTAATATAAACAAAGTAGGACGGATATCTTTAATCATGAGCACAATTTCTACAAACATATTTCTTTTACATAGAATAATCAAAAATTAGGGGATCCCTAATGTTCTTTCTGAAATCTATTCGATATTATTTTGTTACAAGAAATATAAAATATATAAATATATATACATAAATAAGTAAAGAAAAGAATATCGTTCCAATTCTTTTGGGAAATTATTGAAACAGAATTAAATTAAAATCACATTTAATCAAAATGACACAGCAAAAAGCCAATTGTTTGTTTACGCAAAAATGACAACAATTAGCCAGTGGATAAAATGTAACCCCCATTGACACACGCCCTTATTCAACGTTTTAATTTAAGCCATATAAGAGAATTTAAATCTGATAATTTATTTTGACTTTTTTGTGGTGGTAATAAAGTGCAGCTTCCTAACTTAAGTGGAGCTACAGTCCGGAATAAATTAGTCCAACTAACTGCCTCCAGTTTCGCACTTTTGCATGGTGAATTACTACTTAACTTTATTTAACATTTGACGTTCATTTCGTATTTAACTAGAACTAGAATATGTGCAAATGTGCAATACTGCAATGTGATGAACGTGGAACGGGCCTTAGCATGACGTCAACAATATTGTGAAACGTGAAAGTGACAGCAGAAATTAAGTGGTCGCTGGTCGATTTTTTGCTGTTTTTATTTCGCAATTTGTTTGTAAATGTCGTGTAAATTCTTAGTTGATCGTTAACCCACCAAAATTTATTACATACAAAAGTAATATGAATTACAATTTAAATCATATCGTGGAAGTTATGAACATATCGTGCTTAAGTTTATTTATATAAATACCAATGACATCACTATAAGTCATTGAAAAACATGAAAAACAACAATACATAATAATATAAACATGTAAATAGTGTTTAAATAATAAAATGATAACAAATGAATCAACTCCAAAGAGACCATTCCGCAATGGTGCCAAGGCAGAGAGTGAGTCTTCGCGGCGCAATTCAACATCTTCTCAATTGTCTTCTAGTACTACTTCACCCACTTATGACTCAGGGAATATCAGCGACCTAAATTTGAGCCATCATCAAGCTTCACTTAGCTCGGCTGAAGACGAATCAGTTTTGTCCGACTATGGAGAACATAACAAATTTCAACAGTTGCTTCGCGAGAAAGACCAATCACTTGTTCTTGCCTTGCAAGATGTACGGAAGCTTAAGAGTGAGTTAGAGCGTCTGAGCAAATCGGAGAAATGGTACAAAAGCGAACTTCGATTGCAAAAGAACTCTAGAATGGAAATTTTGGAAAAGCTGTACACGAATGAGCGAAAATTCACACAAGAAAATCAACGTCTGCAAAACGAATGCATTTCACTATATGCACGATGTACTGATGTTGAAAACCAATTGGAAGCGGAGAAGCAAATGTCAATCAAGTTCATGACAAATGAAATTAATTCCAGACCAAAAGATGTGATCGTTGAATGTTTTTCTCGAGATTTTGATCTCAAGCAGCACAGAGAAAAAATTGAAGACCAAGAACAGCTTATCAATATGCTAAGGAATCAAAAACGAACTCTACTAAAAGATCTTCAAAAACTAAGCTGTGAAAAAGGAGACGTCGTTCACCAGTTAGAAAACTCTATAGCGAGATTGGAAGATGAGAATCGGACAATCACTAAACGGTGTTTGCAATTAGTCGAGGCGAAGATAGTACTTAAAGATGAACTGTTGGCTAAAGAGGTGGATTGTAATAGCTTGAGCAATGAAGTCTTAGACATGCAAATCATGGTGAAGAGTCTTCAGGATAAACTGCACTCTCATGTAATTATGTAGTTTTAACTAATTTGTTTTATTTAAATTAACTTAGCATAGATTTTTCTATATTTTCTTAAAATTTTATCTTGAGTGTCGTTACAGTCCGGTGTGAACATGGTTCTAAACCAAAATGCCTCTCCGATTACCCTGATGAATCGAAGACTCTGTAAGCCGGTGTATTGGTTTGCATTCGTTCTACATAACCTAGCCATCTTAAACTTCCAGTGTGGAGTTTTTTTTTACTAGGGGCAGTTCGTATAGTTCTTGGTTGAATAATAGTCTTCATAGCCCGTAAACGCAAACGAGGCCCAAGATTTTTGGAAGAATTGTATCGAATGTGTCGGTGAGGTCATTTCCGAACCTGATGGAGCAGCGAGTCCGTATACATGCTGTCGTATGCTGCTTTGAAATCGATGAATATGTGGAAGATATCGATTTAAACTTCTTATATTTTTTTCACGATCTGCCGAGGTGTGAAAATTAAATCGGTTGTGGACTTTTCTGGCCTAAAACCACACTGATAAGAGCCGATCAGATTGTGGGTAAACGGTATGAGGCGTTCACATTTTACGGCAGATAGGATATTGTAGGCAATGTTGAGGAGGCTTATGTCTCTGTAATTCACGCAATTCAAAATGCCTCCTTTTTTGTGAATCGTGCAAAATATGCTGAGGTTGTATTCTTTAGACATATTTTCATACGACCAGATTTGGCTTTTGAGTTGGTGGGTGTTACTTAAAAAGATATTGCTATCCTCACCTCACTCAGGTCGGGTGGTTGGCAGTTTTCGCTGTCGTTGCCAATATTAAATGGTTTGCTCTGCCTGACGGCGGAATGTTGTCCGTCTTCGCCGTTTAACAGTCTGCAGAAGTGGTTCTTCCATATCCTAAGACTGTATCTCAATTACGATATTTCCTTGTTCATCTTGACAGAATTCTGTTCGAGCTCTGTATCCTTGGCTTTGACGTTTTACACTTTGGTAACACTTGCGAACATCGTTCTTGGAGTTGCACCTATCTATATCCCCAATTGTGCGCTTTTCTTTCTCTTTTTTCTTTTTTCTGAAAAGCCAGTGTACTTCCCTTCTTCTTTGCCCATAGAACTTAATGACAGCTCTCATCTTCACCTGCAGCTTAGCCTTGAAGGCCTCGTTCTTGGCTGCGAGAATCTGTCGGCATTCCTCATCAAACCAAGAGTTTCTTGCTGGTGAGCGCGAGAAACCTAACACACCAGTTGGGGCTGATATAATGGCTTTTTGGCATCGTTGCCATTGTTCTTTGACATTCGATGCATATGGTATGGTTTTCATCGAGAGGTTAAGGGATACGCATTGCGCGAAGGTGTTTCTACATTAATTTTTTTCACAGTATTTCTGGATTTTTGTGGCGTGCTGGATATCCGCATTCTTACCTTGGCTGCAACAAGGTAGTGGTCCGAGTCGATTTTAGTTCCTTGGATTGTTCGAGCAATGTGATCATTTTGGATCACTGCTCGTTGATCTGGAGACTGCCATGTCCTTTTATGGATATCGAGGTGATGGAACCGTGTGGTGGCTATAGTGGCATTTCCTTCCGAAGCGAAGTCAATTAGCCTAAGTCAGGGCTTTGTTTACTAACAATACTGCTAAAGAGGTCTTCTTTACCTACCTTTTCGTTAAAATGTCTCAGCACGATTTTAACAACATACTTCGACAGTCGCTCATAGGTTTTCTTAAGGAGCTCGTAGAAGAGATTTCGGTTCGTCAACCACCATCTCTGTTCAAGTGGCCTGAATAACCCTTGAGATTCCTAAATGACCTGTTGTCCGAATATGTCCAAACAGATCATCTAGGTTTGTCTGGGACAGCAGGACGGGTATTCCGTGCCATTCTGACCAGGCTGTTTGTAGTGCTGCTGTTTTTCGTCTTGTTATCAGCACTCGCACTTATGGTTTAGTAAATCATATCTAGTTGGATGAGACCAGTATCCGATGGTTATCACTTGGAGGTAAAAATAAACACAATAGATGTGTAGTCAGAGTGACAACCACTGGACATTGTCAAGTTAAAGCCAATCAGAGTCTATCAATGTTCTACAACATCCATTGCCGTTTTAAATTATGCAAAAGTGGTTCTCAGCATCGATGTCCCTGAACTACGGTTCTTCTTCTTCCATTTTTTCTGATACAAGTCGATAGGAGAAATTTAGGCCTAATTTTTGACTGCGATCATCTGTCTGCATTCTCTTTCGAATCTGGGCTTTTCTGCAGCTGGCCAGTGTATTTTCTGGCGTTCATTTTTGTTTATACTAACAAAGTTATTTACTTAAGTTTCGCTGCACCCCTTGGTGAATTAGTGCCCCAAGCAATATATTACTTATCCAGTCAGTCTTAAGGTAACTAACTTGAGTTTGTTATTTTTGATAAAAAAAAAATTAATATAAGAGGAGGGATATTTCTACTTCTGTATTTTTAATATTCTTATGCAAACTTTTCATGTCAAACGATGGTCATTTTTTCCTTCTTCGTCAATAGAAAATGACTTGATATGCCTTATGCTATCGCCGTTTATTTGTACATATATGTGTGATTATGTGAGCTTTTGATTAGAGCTTACGTCTCAGATTTTGGATTGTTTAAAGAATATTTAAGCAATTTTCACTTGCAATTTTCTCAGATCAGAATGTGAAAATTGTTTTAAAAAAAAATTATTACCAAATAAGCATTTAATTAAAACTCCCGATATTTTTCCATACAGATCACTGAACTAAATCAGAAAGAGCACGAAGTCAGTACTCTTAAACATGAGTTATCTCAAAAAGAACATTCAGACGAAATATCAGACTTACTCCAAAAGAAACATCAACATGAACTCTTGGAATGTCAAAAAACTGTATGTTCACTAAAAGACACTATCAGCTCCCTGAATTCAGAGATCAACACACTAAAGGACTTTCGCTTCCGCTGTAATAGTCAAAAGTCTGAAATTGATGAGCTTAAAAAACTTTTAAATGAGAAAACTTCAGAACAAGATAAACGACGACAAAATCACAACCAAAGTCAGCCACAGCCAACAACTCCTGACACTTCAACTTTGAATGAAGAGAACCTAAGTTTACAAAGAGAACTAAATTCTATAAAGCATCAAATAACTAGTCAGAGCTCAGAGCTTGGTAATTTAAGGCAAAACAAACAAGACACAGATTATCTTTCCAAAAAATACTTGGAAGTTTGTAAATTATATGAAAAGTCAAAATTCGATTTGGACATGAAGGAAATTATAGTGGAAAAGTATAAATTTGAAAAAGAAAAAGATACCCGTGAAATAGAAACCTTACGACAGAAACTGGTCGAAGCTTCACAAAGACTTGAATGTCAAAAAAGTTTAGCTACAGAATTTGAGTTTGTTCTGTCCAAAACTCAACAGGAAAAACGTCGACTAGACCTGGAAAACAAGTGCAATATTGATAAAAACTTAAAGCTAAAAGCTGAAAGAAGCCAAAGCGTGCAAATAATAAATAATAAGGACATAGAGCTCAATAAAATTAAATCTCAGCTCTCTTACGCTAAAGAAACGCTAACAAAATATAACGACAGCATGACCCAGTTTCAGTTGCATTCTAACAAAGAAAAAATTGCATCGATCCAAAGACAAATCTCCGCTCAGACAGATAAAATAAAACAATTAAACGCTGAGCAGGACGAATGGGATAATCTCCTCAAAGATATACCATGCCAAGTAAATGCCATTAAATCAGATACAATTTCAAATGAATTCGACAGTCTGAATCAACTCTTCGATGACCAAAATAAGGAGTTGATGGAATTGAATAAGTATTCTGAAGAAGAAAGCTGTTGTTTAAGACAAGCTCTGGAAAAAAGTAATTCAGAGAGCAAAACATTCCAGAGGGATCTTGAAATAGCAAAAAACCAAGTCAAAGCTTTGGAGAATGAAAATGCAGACTATCAGAAGGAAATTGCCCACTTGGCAGGAATAAATGAGCGCCTGATAGTTGATTTTAACGAAGATTTCTCTCGGGAAAGGGAGAATCATAAAAGACAAACAAAACAATTTCAACTGGAGGCCACTCTTCGAAACACAGAAAGCGATACATGGAAATCGGAAGTGAAACATTTGCAGTCTGAAATAGATCGACTGAACAAGAGTAGTTCGCCCAAGTCTGAAACACTTGAATTAAGTGACAGTGATCGCCAAAGAGATCAGGTGGTGAATGATAGGATTTTGCAAAATGTCATCGAAACTGAGCATCGACGAAAAATGAGCCGATACGACATCCACATCAGATCACTGCTTTCAAATGTAAAAACCTACAAGGCACATTTAGAGATTGCAGAAAGTCGCTATGCATCTCTGCTTGCTAAAGCGAATGAAATGATTACCGTAGAAGAGTTTACAGCGATATCAACTAAATTGGAACAAATGCGAATACAGTTCGAGTCCAGTCAAAGGGAAATTAGTGTATGTTTGCATTTGACTTATTTGCTAATTGTTACTAAGGAATCATTTTTTTTCCAGGACTTGAAACACCAACTGGAGACAGTAAGACAACAAAACTATGTTAACGATGCAAGCAAGAGTTCGAATACGATGGATATGACCAACCTGATGGATGACTACAAAAAAGTAAGAACAAATATATTTTCTTATTTTCTATCCACTGTGTGGATCGTTTCATACCCTATCCCATCCCATCCCATCCTTAAAACAAATATCCTCAAAATGACGGCTTTTTGGCGATGAAATATAGAAAATGTCGTTGTAAGAACATATTGTTCAAACAGTTTATCAAAATCATTTATGGTTCGAGAAAAAACATCGTTTTTCGCCTGGTTATGCTATGAACATAATGTATAGAAATGGTTTGTGTATGAAAACGTCTCCCAAAAGTGGGGTTGGGTTAAAATGACATATAGAAGAAATGTTTATATTACAAAAACCAATTATTTCGCATCAACATTTTTTTTTAAATATTTAAATTTTTACAGAAAAACGGTTTTTACTGAAAATGCACCCAAAAAGTGGGCGGGGAAAAACACTTTGTATAAAAAAATATAGAAATTAGGATTGTCTAGATATGTTCTAAATACACTTTTTCAAAATCCTAATGGTTCGACCAAAAACAACGTTTTTCTCCTGCATATGGTATGGCGTAGGGTATGCAATGGGTTTTTGTATGAAAACGCCTACAAAAAGTGGGCGTGGGTAAAAATGATATTTGGAAGAAATATTTATATTACCAAAATTAATTATTTTGCAACAATTTTTTTTTGAAATGTTTAAAGCTTTACCGCAAAAAGTTTTTTACGAAAATGCCCCCAAAAAGTAGGTGTGGCAAAAAACTGCATAGACGAAATATTGATATAAAGATTGTCTAGATATATTGTTCAGACTTTTTTTTTCAAAAACTCTAACGGTTTGGCTTAAAACTATGTTTTTCTAAAAAGAGGGCGTGGCAGTTAACGGTTTTCAAAAATGTTTACACTTGTTCTGCTGGGAGCAACAACAAACACGTGTACCAAATTTCATCATCCTAGCTCAAAATTTAAGGCCCAAAAACTGGTGACGTTCGGACGGACAGACATGGCTAAATCGACTCAGCTATCTATGTTCCAAACTATGTATCAAAACTAATATACCCCTATCGGATAGGGTATAAAAAATGGATTGTTAGGCTAAGTATAGTCTGTTCAAAAGTACACGTTTTATGGGGAAGCTTCAAAATCAGTTGCGCGCAATATTTTTGCACCCCCCATAAAAAAATGTTTACCCGACAGATAACTCCTATTTCATCCGACGTCTTACTCAGCGCACATCTGACTGTTCACTAATTGACTGTGGTGTGGCTATGGCTGCTGCTATTCAACCTCCCAAAAAAATGTGCACTCAGAGCTACCATCGTTGCTGTTTGGTTTTTTTTTCCTTGGGTTTCTGTCGAGGAGCCTTTGGTTTGAGAGCTTTGAAAAAAGTTCTTAATGGTGAGTGTTATCGTGGGGATCTTGTTTTGATTTTGTAATTAAAAATGTCTTCAAAATCGTATAAAGATTTAAGTGCAGAAAAAAGATTGTTGAAGCGCCAAATAAAATTCACAAAAATTAAAAAAATAGAAAAAAAGCTGTAAAGCAAGTAGCT
Organism: Rhingia rostrata; assembly: GCA_949824845.1. NCBI lineage: Eukaryota > Metazoa > Arthropoda > Insecta > Diptera > Syrphidae > Rhingia > Rhingia rostrata. Next base: position 76,467,117 of record OX463757.1, on the reverse strand, counting down.
GGTATTTTTTTCTGTGGGTAAACGATCAGTTTACAGACTTCTCAACGAAAGTAGTACCAAAGGTCACAATTCGCCACCAAAAAGGAAAAACCAAACCTGTCTCATAAGTAAAGTAGATGATTTCGATAGGTGTGCTATCAGGCAAATTGTACATATGTGTTTTTTTTCAAATAACGAACTTCCGACACTTGATAAAACACTGCATGCGGTTAGACGCAATGCAAACATCAGCAAGACTATCAGGACTTCTCTGCATTTGGTTTTGAAAAAAAAAAACATGTTTTTAAATTTGCCCATCGTCAGCGAAAGAGCGTTCTTTTGGAAGGAAGTGACCTCATAATATGGAGAAGGCGATACTTACGCGAAAATAAAAAAAACTAAGGGCAGAAAACAGAACAATCTACTTTACTGATGAGGCTTGGCTCAACGAAGGATACACAAAAGACAAACTTTGGATGGACCCAGCAATATTAACACTACTGCAAGCGTTCAACGAGGGATTGTCAACAGGACTGCATGCACCATCGTGAAAAGGTAAAAGGCTAATAATAACGCACATAGGGAGCTCAAAAGGTTGCGTAGATTGTGGACTCCTAAGTTTCATGTCTTGTAGTAGTGGGGACTATCATGAAGACATGATTGCGGACGTATACGAGAAGTGGCTTAAAGATACACTTTCGCTCCTGGATCCCAACTCTGTTATTGTTTTGGATAACGCATCATATCATTCACGAAAGAAGAATACAGCTCCATCGACTGCAACAAAAAAAGTAGACATAAAGATTTGGCTCCCGTCAAACAATATTTCTTTCGAAGATGATATGGTTAAAGGCGAGTTGTTGAGCATCGTAAAGCGTCATAAAACCCGTTACGAAACCTACGTCATTGAAGATATTGCCCCAGCTGCTGGACACAAAGTGCTTCGCTTGCCTCCTTATCACTGCGAGCTTAACCCAATCGAATTGGTTTGGGCTCAAGTGAAAGGATTTGTGGCAAGCCACAATAAGTTCTTTAAGGTGGCAGAAATAAAAGCCCTTTTTTTCAACTGCAATCAGCAACGTTGACGCTGAAAAATGGCATCGGTGTGTCCAACACGTCGAGCAGATGGTTGAGCCAAAAATGTGGCAAATGGACGTTTTTTTCCGAAGGCGCTGTAGAGAGTCTCGTTATAAATACAGAAAAAGAGAGTAGCCTCAGCAGCTTCTGATGTGAATAAAATGTTTTGTTAATATTGTTATTTAATTGATGAACTTATATTTTTTTTTGTTATACTTGTCTATTTAATTTTAATGAACAATTTTTGTTTGTTTGTTTTTTATTCAAAAAGGATATCTCGAAAACGGCTTTTAAGATTTTGATTAAACTTTGTATATACTAATAGCATATTAGTTCCATAAAAACTGCATAACCAGTTTTTTCGAGAAAATCCATATAACGGTATTTGCATTATGGCCATATAAAGAAAATTAACAATTTCTAGCAAAATATTTTGTCAAATTGAATCAAATTTAATATTAATGGTTGGGTGTTGTAGAACGAGGGTAGACTCCGATTGGCTTTGACTTGGCAATACCCAGTGGTTATAGCTCTGACTACACATCAAGTGCTTATTTTTTACCTCCAAGTGGTAACCAACGGGTATTGGTCTCATCCAACCGGATTTGACTTGCTTAACGATAAGCGCGAGTGTTGATAACACGACGAAAAACAGCAACACTATAAACAGCCAGGTCAGAATGGCACGAAATGTATACCCGGCCTGTTGTCCCAGGCGAACCTAGGCAAGCTGCTTCGACATATTCGGACAACAGGTTGTCTAGGAATTTCAAGGGTTAGTCAGGCCCCTTGAACAGAGCTGGTGGCGGATGAACCGAATGGCCAACGGCAGCGCTCAATCCTGTAGTGGATACTGATGGCCTCGTGTCCTAGGGGTATCTAATAAATTGGAACTTTCCCTACAGGTTGGGGGTTGTGCTTTGGGTTAACTACCCAATCATGGAAAAATCTAACGGTTACGAAGCAACCAATAGCGTCGGAAAGAACTGATGTTATTGTTGACGACACGGCTAAACGGCTAAACGACACGGCTAAAAGGACAACGACGTTCGTATTTGCACCTGGAATGTGAGAACATTAAACAGGAGAGGTGCAAGCGAACAACTAGCGGAAGCCCTAAACTGCTACAAAGCAGACATTACTGCCATCCAGGAAATACGATGGGATGGGCCGGGCAAAAAGACGATGAAAAACTGTGACATCTACTACGGACCGTGTTATAGTGAGCAGAAACAGCGGCTATTCGGATGCGGATTTGTTTTAAGTGCCAGACTTAGGCAAGAAGTCTTATGTTTCCAAGAAATTACCGAACGCATAGTAACGATCCGCATCAAGGCCAAATTCGCCAACATTATCCTTATATGTGCTCACGCCCCAACGGAGGAAAAAGATGATATAGCTAAGGACTGCTTCTATAGCTCCTTGACAAAACCCATGAGCGACTACCGAAGTACGATGTTAAAATCGTGCTGGGAGATTTTAACGCAAAGGTAGGAAGAGAAGACATCTTTAGCAGTATTGTCGGAAACCATAGCCTACACGACATCACGTCTGGTAACGGACTTAGGCTAATTGACTTCTCTACGGATCAAAATGCCACTATAGCCAGCACACGGTTTCCTCACCTCGACATCCATAAGGGGACATGGCGGTCTCCAGATCAACGACCGGCCAATCGAATTGATCACATAGCGATAGACGAGCGGCACGAATCCCGTATTTTGGACGTCCGAACATTCCGAGGAGCTAACATCGACTCCTTGGTCCTACCTTGTTGCAGCCAAGGTTAGAATTCGGATGTCCACCACGCCACAACAATCCAGAAATACTGTAAATTTAATGTCGAAAGACTGCAATCGCTAGAGACCGCCAAGACCTTCCCGCAACGCGTATCCCTTAACCTCTCGATTAACACCATACCATAAGCACTGAATGTCGAAGAACAATGGCAACGATGCCATTAAGCCGTTAGATCAGCCGCAACTGATGTGCAAGGTTTCTCGCGCCCACCATCAAAAAAACCCCTGGTTTGATAAGGAATGCCGACAGATGCTCGCAGCCAAGAACGAGGCCTACAAGGCTAAGCTGCAGGTGAAAACGAGATCTGCCGTTGAGCTCTATAAACAAAGAAGAAGGGGAGAACACCGGCTTTCCAGAAAGAAGAATAAAGAGTAAGAAAAGCTGCCGCTCGAGGATATTAAGAGGTGCCACGCCAGGAACGATGTTCGCAAGTTTTACCAAAGTGTAAAACGTAAAAGCCAAGGATACAAGGCTCGAACAGAATCCTGTCGAGATGAACAAGGAAATATCGTAGTTGAGACACAGTCGATGCTGAGGATAAGGAAGAACCACTTCTGCAGACTGTTAAACGGTGATGACGAACAACATTCCGCTGTCGGGCAGAACGAACCATTTAATATTGGCAACGACAGCGTAAACTACCAACCACCCGACCTGAGTGAAGTGAGGATAGCAATATCTAAACGCAAGCTTAATAAGGCTGCCGGAAATTACGGCCTTCCCACCGAGCTTTATAAAGCCGCTGGAGATGACTTGGTAAGTAACATCCACCAACTCATAAGCAAAATCTGGTCGGAAGAAAGTATGCCTGAAGAATGGAACCTCAGCATCGTTTGCCTGATCCACAAAAAAGAAGACCCTCTAAACTGCGCTATCTACAGAGGCATAAGTCTCCTATCCGCCGTAATATTTGAACGCCTGAAACCGTTTACCAACAACCTGATCGGCCCTTATCAGTTTGGTTTCATGCCGAGAAAGTCCACAACCGAACAAATGTTCACACTTCGGCAGATCCTGGAAAAAGTCCAAGAAGTCCAAATCGATACCCACCATCTATTCATCGATTTCAAAGCCGCATACGACAGAATTTATAGAGACGAACTACACAGAGCCATGTCTAGTTTTGGTATACCGCTCAAACTCGTCCGTTTGTGTAGGATGATGATGAAGAATTCTCCCTGCTCTATCAGGGTCGGAAACGACCTCACCGACACATTCGATACCAAAAAAGGATTTAGGCAAGGTGATGCGCTATCATGTGACTTCTTGAATCTGATTCTTGAGAGGATTGTGCAAAACTCACGAGCTAACACCAGAGGCACGATTTTCCAAAAAATCGGTGAAACCAAGCCGACGATTTTGACATCATTGCTAGGACTCAACGTGATGTCATGGTTTGCTATTATAGAGATGGAAGCGGCAAAATGGGTTTTACAGTAAATGAGGGCAAGACGAAGCATATGCTGTCAACACGAAAGGACAAACAACATCGACGAATTGGACAGTCCATCACCATTGACAGATATAACTTTGAGGTAGTTCGCGACTTTGTCTATCTCGGCTCCGCTATTAACTCCGACAACACAATCTCGTCATAAACAGCTAACCGCTGTTTCTTCGGTCTATAAAGGCAATTCAGTATGCTTTTATGCAAACAGGCAAGTTCTGCGAGCATCTTCGACGTTTAGGGCTTACTTTAGGCAGTAGTTTATGGAAACACCCAATGTCTGTTTTCTGTAGTCTGAGAAGTTCGGTCAAATATAATGTCGTTGGGATCAATTCTTCCAATTTCTTTCTTTTTGCGCGAACATGTTCACACTTCATGTTTTTATAGCACAAAATTTCCCTATACTAGTGCTAATTTACAAATTGTTTGTAACTCTGCAAAGTTAACTGAGTGAAACATTTTTGATCAGCGATGCAGCCATTTATGCCTTATTGTGCATCGATTTTTGGCGTTTGAAACTTCTCTGCCTGATCATGTCCCTCGTATTGACCATCGCGCAACTGAGCCGGAAGTTCAGAGTCAGAATATCGATATGGATAATGGTGCTCTTGTGGGGCGATCACATGATCTAGCGTCTATTGATTATGATTCTTCCATTACCATTTCCTGAGCCTGCAGTTTAAAATCAGAATATCGATATAGATAATGGTGCTCACGTGAGGCGATTATAGGAGCTAGAATCTATTGAGTATGAGTCATCCCACTACTATTTACTTAGGTGATGGACATGATGGATATGTTGCTTCGCTTAGTCGGTTCTCCAGTTAATCATATGACATTTTTCTTTTGATTTTCTAGTAATATCTCCTCTTAGAAATTTCACCTTCTTAAGTGAAAAACAATCCAATGCGAATTTCCATAACTATTCGATATACATTTTGTTTCAATATTTATTTCATTCTTCTTATTTATACTTGTCTACTTTTTCAGTTAATCCAACAATCGAAAACAACAGTCAAGCGACCTTCTACTTCTGAGATCTATAAATTAATCAACAAAAGTAACAAATGTGTGCCAAATTTAACAAATGTTTCCACCTCCATGGATGGTCTTAAAGAAGATATACACCAAATATGTGCAATCATCAACCTATCATCTCCAGCTGGCAGGAGTAGTAGTCCTAAACGCAAACTCACGCTTATGGAAGAGCTCAAATTAGCTGAAAATGGAACATTGTGTTGACAAAATTATCCACTTATAATTAAATACTTGTAACCATTATTCATTGTAAATAATTAGTTTGTGATTATTTATTTATGTTTAACTTATTAAAACTGCTGCAACCTGGCTTACAATATTTTACCATACAGATGTATAATATGTAGTGCATAGAGATAAAGCCAAGTTGCGGGTAATAAATAAAAGCCACAATTTGAAAACATTTATTTTTTTGTTTTAGTTGCGTAATTTCAAATTGGGGAAACACCTAATGCGGTGGTTTGTTATATTTCAGAGATAACAAGTTGTTTTACACTTCTTATATTTTACTTGCGTTTCAAATGGAATTGTATTATGTGGTATGGATGGTTAATCATAATCATAATCAAATCATACATTGGAACTATTATCATCATATATTGGTATGATCATCAACATACATTAATGGCACCGTATCAAATCCCCCAAATCTTAGAAATGTCTAAAAATGTGGGATTAAATTCTTTCAGAAAGAGAAAAAATTACGGGAACGTTTTAAAGTAAAATAGAGTAAATTTTACCCGTTTCGTTATCCTTTTAAAAAATAACAAGCTCTCAAATAATAGACAATGCGAATATATTTTCACCTATCCGAAGCCTACAAAATCCGAATTTTAGTCTCTTTGTGGGACCGCTGGGTACTTGATATAGTTGAATGAAGCCGGTCTTCGAATGATAAAACGTTTTTCTTTAAACGCTTTACAAAACGGTTAGCAATTCAATCACTTCAATTCACTTATTTGAAATCAAATACCAACGATCTAATTCTCGCACTATCATCACTTTCAAAATTCACTCAGTCAACACTATTTAAATCACGTTCAGATCACAATTTAGACTAACTAGCTGGTTGCCGCTTTATCTCTATTTATACCACTCCACAAACTGTTCTGGGAAGAGATGACATTTTCTTGATTGTTCGAGAAGTGGTTTCCATAGATTCATTCCAGAATTATTCCAGATTCATTCCAGTGGGCGCATACAGTACCACAAATGGATACTAAATGGATGTGTTCGCAAAATGCAATCTGAATTTAAAACAATACCTTGACCATAGATGGGATGTTAACCCCTGTGTAGTCTTTTCGGCAGATGATGTGTCCTGACACTAAAGCATCCAGGATGGAGTCAACGGTGACATCTGCAGTCCCTTATTCGGGAAATAGGTCATTTAGGAACCTCAAGGATTAGACAGGCAAATTGATCAGAGATGGCGGCGGGTGAGCAGAAAAGCCAACCCTAGTGGATACTGATGCCCCCTGTTATAAATGCTTACTTAAGTGGCTTTACTGTCCGGAATGAACTTGCCTCTCCAATTAGCCCGGTCCTTAGCTAACTGCCTGCAGTTGCGCACTCCAAGTTGGTTGAGGTCGGTTTCTACTTGTGCGCGCAACTTAAGACGAGGTCTTCCTCTTCCTGCGAGCCGCCTTGCCTAAATCCTTTTTTGGTATCGAATGTGTCGGTGAGGTTGTTTCCAACCCTGATGGAGCAGCAAGACCTCTCCATCGTCATCCTACACAAACGGACGGTATACCAAATCTAGATATTGCTCTGTATGGTTCGTCTCTATAAATCCTGTCGTATGAGGTTTTGAAATCGATGAATAGGTGGTGCGTATCGATTTAGACTTCTTGGGTTTTTTCCAGGATCTGCCGAAGTGTGAAGATTTGATCAGTTGTGGACTTTCCTGGCCTAAAATCACACTGATAAGGGCCCTTCAGATTGTTGATAAACGGTATCAGGCGTTCACATATTATAGCAGATAGGATCTATCTAGTAGGCGATGTTGTGGAGACTTATGCCTCTGCAGGTTAGAGGGTCGCCTTTTTTGTGGATCGGGCTAACGATGCTGAGGTTCCATTCTTCAGGCATTTTTCTTCGACCATGAGTTGGTGGATGTTACTTACCAAGTCATCTCCGCCGGCTTTATAAAGCTCGGCGGGAAGGCCGTCATTTCCGGCAGCCTTATTAAGCTTCAGTTTAGATATTGCTATCTTCCCTTCACTCGTCGGTCGGGTGGTTGGCAGTTTTCGCTGTCGTTGCGAATATTGAATGGTTCGTTCTGCCTGACAGCGGAATGTCTATTCGCCATCGCCGTTTAACAGTCTGCAGCAGTGGTTCTTTCATATCCTCAGCATCGACTGTGTCTCAACTACAATATTTCCTTGTTCATCACGACAGGATTCTGTTCGAGGCTTGTATCGTTGGCTTTGACGTTTTACACTTCGGTAAAACTTGTCGTTCCTGGAGCGGCACCTCTCTATATCCTCGATCGCGCACTTTTCTTGCTCTTTTTTTTCTTTCTGAAAAGCCGATGTTCTTCCCTTCTTCTCCGCCTATAGAGCTCAACGGCAGCTCTCGTCTTCACCTGCAGCTTAGCCTTGTAGGCCTCGTTCTTGGCGTCATTCCTCATCAAACCATAGCACATCAGTTGCGGCTGATCTAATGGGTTGTTCTTCCACATTCGATGCTGGTGGTATGGTGTTAATCGTGAGGCTTGGGGATACTCGTTGCGCGAAGGACTTGGCGGTCTCTTGCGATTGCAGTCTTTCGACATTAATTGTATTCACAATATTTCTGGATTTTTGTGGCGTGGTGGATATCCGCATTCTAAATTTGGCTGCAACAAGGTAGTGGTCCGAGTCGATGTTTGCTCTTCGGAATGTTCGGACATCCAAAATACTGGATGCGTGCATCTTGTCTATCGCTATGTGATAAATTTGGTTGACCGTTCGTTGATAAGGACACCGCCATGTCCCCTTATGGATATTGAGGTGAGGAAACCGTGTGCTGGCTATAGTGGTATTCGTTCGGTAGCGAATCAATTAGCCTAAGTCCTAGGCTACATTTTTCGACTGCTTAAGATGGTAGTTAAATTGCGTTAAAATCTCCCAGCACGGTTTTAACATCGTTCTTCGGTAGTTGCTCATAGGTTTTGTCAAGGAGCTCATATGAGCAGTCTTTAGCTATATAATCTTTTCCTGCGCTTGGGCGTGAGCGCATATAAGGCTTATGTTGGCGAATTTGGATTTGATGCGGATTGTTACAATGCGTTCGCTTACGTCTTGGAAACATAAGACTTCTTGCCTAAGTCTGGCACTTATAACAAATCCGCATCCAAATAGTCGCTGTTTCTGCTCACTATAACACGGTCCGTAGTAGATGTCACAGTTTTTCATCCTCTTTTTGCCCGGCCCATCCCATCTTATTTCCTGGATTGCAGTAATGTCTGCTTTGTAGCAGTTTAGGGCTTTCGCTAGTTGTTCGCTTGCACCTCTCCGGTTTAATGTTCTCACATTATAGGTGCAGATACGAACGTCGTTGTCCTTTTTTCGTTTAGCCGTGTCGTCAACAATAAAATCAGTTCTCTCCGAGTCTATTGGTTGCTTCGTAACATACATTTTTTTCTATGTTTGGGTAGTTAACCCAAAGCACAACCCACAACCTATAGGGCTAGTTCCAATTCATTAGATACCCCTAGGACACGGGGCCATCAGTATCCATTACGGTATTGAGTGCTGCCGTTGGCCTTTCGGTTCGTACGCCACCATCTCTCTTCAAGGGGCCTGACTAACCCTTGAAATTTTTAGACAACATGTTGTCCGAATATGTCTAAGCAACTTGTCTCGGTTCGCCTGGGATAGTAGGACTGGTATTCATTCCGTGCCATTCTGACCTGGCTGTTTATAGTGTTGCTGTTTTTCGTCGTGTTTCTGTCATGCTTTGATGTAAGTTGTGTTATATCAAAGAGTATGAAACTACATAGAGTGCGCATCTCATTAAACTAATATTTTCTATGTGGGGTACTGATATTGATTCCACAGTGCTCACATTGCAGCACCAAACAACAGCCTTGCCAACAACGCATACGATCTAAGAAATTTCCCCTTCGCAATTACCGCCCGCGTGTTAAACAGCTTCAAAATTTTTATCTGTGATGTGTACTCTATGTAGTTCTATACTCTTTGGTTATATGCACCCGCGTCAACAACTTTCCTGATCAACAGCACCTCAGTAGCCAGATTTGCGGGTTCGTTACTCCGCTAATTGACATTCTGGGTTTTCAGTAAAAAAACGTTTTTCGATAAAATTTGAAAATATAAAAAATATTTTGATGCAAAATCATTGGCTATAATAATATTTACATTTCGTCCATATATCATTTTAGCCCGCCCACTTTTAGGAGTCGATTATACAAAAAGCAATTTGTATACCCTATCCCATATAGCATAACCAGGCGAAAAGCGTTGTTTTTTGTCGAACCATAAAAGATTTTGATAAACTGTTTGAACAATATGTCGTGACAATGAGATTTTCTATATTTCATAGTCATAAAGCCGACATTTTGGGGATATTTATTTTAAGGATGGGATGGGATAGGATTTAACGATCAGTAGACTGCAGCCTACTCTTATGATTAATGCTACTGTTACAACATTGTTTACCTTGTTAAAATCATTTGTTAATTATGGCTTGTTTACACGCTGCATCAATTGAGGCGAGTTCAGTTACTATTTTACGGCACACATGAAAGCTGCCAAATCGTGGAAGTTCTGATTACAGCTACAGGGAAAAGTTTAAAAGGGTTCAAGACCAAGACACGATGCCGTAAAAAGTACATGGCTTTATTACTAAGGCGTTCTTGTTACTTTGGAAAACAGGCGCAGAAAGAGGTGAAGGAGTAAACCGAAGAACAGATGCAGGAACTTTGCTAGTTAGGATGTAGTCATGTTGCTTTAAATGTTTCATGGACCTCTGGAAACCAGTGTCACATGAAGTGAATTTTGAACAAAAATATTTACAAATAAAGAAGTGGAGGCAATATTTTTTATCGGAAATATCAAAAATGTCTGCCTGTAACACATCCGGTATAAATCCCTACAAAATTGTTTGTAATATAATACAACAGTGGTACAGCATGATATTTAGTTGTCGAAATGCCTGCCAATGATTTTCTTTCTTTTTTTCTCATTCTTATTTAAGCCAATGTAGACTAAGGGCCCAGTGGAATGGCAGTGATTACTTCATAGAAATAAATGTTGATCAGTGGAAAATAAGAATGATTTTCTGCGAAAACTAAAATTAGAAATTTAAAAATTTTTGGATTATCATGTTCTAAAATTATTCATAAACTTTGTTCTGACATCAACTCGCCAAAGATTGAAGTTTTGTAGCACAGCCACAAATAGTAAAAGAACATTTTCAATGAGGGTTTTTAATGATAGCTAAAACTGGACCCTAATACACGGTTTTTGGGTAAAAAATCATCCTAGTTTCGGGATTTAACTCCAGTTAATAGTACGTTTAAACCGAACCGAAACTCATTATTTTATTAACGAAATTCAACATTTGAAAATAGTGTTCCCATCAACAAAAACGCATTCCAACTGTCAAACATATTTTTCACTGCACCTTCTCTTGTGGCAATCTGACAAATCGCCGAGTACTTTTAACTTAAAAGCTTATGTCAACGCAACGTTAAACAAAAAAAAATTTTTTTTGGCACAACAGGCTCGTTAGTACCCAGGGCCGACCTTTCTCACAACCAATCATGTGTGCGTGTGTACTTCTTTGCACGATGGTGGGACCTCCTGTTTTATACCGACTCCGAACGGCGAATTTGAGATAAGCTTTTCTTGACAATTGATACCACTGATATTGATAGTGAAAAATCATTTAGGTGTTGCTATGACTGGAATCAAACCCAGACCTTCTGCGCGGCAGTTCATCGCATTAACCATCGCGCCACTGAGCCCGTCCAACACAACCGTTCGTGTTCGGATAAAAAAGGAGCTATGAGAAAAAAAAGCTAGGCAATGGGAACTAACGATCGTATAACTCCAAACAAATTGTATTTGTTTTTGCTTGTATGGGATCAAGAATGTATAAATACCATGCACAATGGGTATCGTCCAAACTGGCACAAGGTCCACATTTTCATGTGAACACACAATTTTTAATAGGCCCATTCGCAGATTATGCCGTGCTACCAATAACATTTGCAGACATTTTTTGACCAAGAAAAAGCTAGATAACATCCTTCGAATGTCCATGAGTTAAACGTATTTGAATTATTTCCTTAAATTAAAATTTGTGTTCTAAAAGATTTTTTGAACAAACATTTACAGAGCATTTGACGTTTATCTCCAGATTAAATAGGAAAGTGTCCATTAGCAAGCATCAACGGCAAACGGCTGTCGAAAGGGACAGCGAAACATGGGAGGAAAAAAAGGGTTTTTATAGGGAAAAAGTAATGTTTGATTTGACCTCTGTTGGACCTCGTTTCAAATATCATTTCAGCGGATTGCCGAATTTGATAATGTGAAATTGTATGGCATCGGCGCAAATGCATCGCGTTTCGTCTAAATCATGAATTCCGCTGAAATGACGCAATTCGACTCGGTCGAAACGTACTTTAACTCTGGAAACATGTTTTTTCCGTCAATTTTGACCCACAGTTAAATATGAACTAACCCATCAAGTTTGGTGAGTTAACGCAGGATTAATAATGCTCCAATGTTTTGACAGATGATAAAATAGCAGTGAAAAATTATTTTCAATTTGAAATATGTGAACATTTTATACTCCAAGATGAATCACCACTCACGGAGTCAAATTTAGCCCTGCATTGAAAAATAGTTGTCTCCGGTGTAATTCAGCGTTAACACAGCACTGAAAAAACCGGGCCTATGAAAAAATACGCCTAATTATAACATTATAAATCATTTTGCTCGAGATACCCATCAAAGTAAATTTCAGCCGAACACAACACCACACAACAAAATTGACAAATAACAGTCGTATCTACAGCGCACCCGGTGATGTCTCATCTCGAGAACATTTGTTTATACTTAACTGATATAGAAAAATAAAAATAAATCTATTTACGACGCTAACAACTTTTAAATGTTTAGCGTGCGGCTTGCAAGTTTGCATTCGTTTACATTTGCTTGAGCGGTTAAGGTGCTTCGAGATATTTTTTTGTTTACAAAATTTGATTTTTAAAAGTGTTTCCATAATGATGGTGAGTACTATTTGAAAGATACATTTGTGAGTTTTATTAAGAAGATACATTCGTAAACATTATCTGCACTAACAATGATGCTAAATACATAATTAATATGCTGATAAAAACTTGAGATACTTGATAGTGCAATTACAAAATACCTGAATACAAGATGTCAGTGCATTTTTAATCAAATAGAGAACACCTATTAAATGTTGGTCATTGTGATAGAGTATGTCATATACAAATAACTGCCAAGTTATCCACATAAATAAAGATTTGCCACGCAGAAACTATATTGTAAATCGAATATCGTGAGCAATTATATGAATGAGTCATCTATTATAGATACACGTAGATCGTTTCTCACAATGTTTTGTTTACATTTTGTTCTTGTTTTTTATATATTTTAACATTGAACTCGCTTCACTGATCGTGAAAAGGAGAAACATTCTATTTTCTAATTTGGCTATTACGTTTTTTTGTTGTATAATAATCTAATAATTTAATTGGTCGTGGGTAGTTTCTATCAATATGTAACGACATTTTCACCTTTTGGATGAGATGTATTTCCTGTGAAAACACCAGTCTTAGTTCAAGATTACTTTATTCAGTAAATCAACTGTTAAGCCTTAATCTAATAAATCATCCGAATAAGGGGGAAAAACATCATATTATTTATTCGGATCCGGTTTAAAATTTGTAGACCCCTAACCCCACACCCGTGAAAGAAATAAACACACATGAAGGTCGGTGATGCCTGTAACTTTTAAAACGATTAATAATCCAAATGGTAGTCGTGGGCGATATCGTCATCAAATTTGCTTCACGCAATTCGAAAACTTTAGTATCGTCAATCGTTTATTTGAGGTACTCTGAAACCGTAGTAAGTAATTCTCAAACTATTCAGTATATGTCACAAGCCCAACCGTTTTTGGGCCTTAAATTTTGAGCTAGTGTGATGAAATTTCGAACACGTGTTTGTTGTTGCTACCAGCAGAATAGGTGTACAAAATTTTGAAATCCGCCCACTGCCACTGTTCTTTTTTAGAAAAGCCTAGTTGTAGGCCAAACCATTAGAGATTTTGAAGTGTCTGAACCACATATCTAGACAATCCTAATTTGAAACGGTCCATGCTTCAGCGCCGTAGAGCAGGACTGGCGTCTTATATATGATCTCCTTAGTAGTTGGAGTAAGGGGTTTTCTTACGGAATTGCCTTCTTATCCCGAAGAAACAGCGATTGGCAAGAGTATTTCTTCGTTTAGTTTCTAACGAGATGTTGCTGTCAGAGTTAACAGCGGAGCCGAGATAGACAAAGTCGCGTACTATCTCAAAGTTATATCTGTCAATGGTGATGTTCTATCCAATCGTCGATGTTGTGTGTCGTTTCGTGTTGACAAGAGTAACTCTTCGTTTGATTTCGGACAAGATGTTGTCAGAGTTAATAGCGGACTAATTGTTTTTCCTCAAACCACTCTGATAAGGGCAGATCAGGTTGTTGGTAAACGGTTTCAGGCTTTCACATATTACGCAGACAGGATCTTGTGGGCGATATTGAGGAGACTTATGCCTCTGTAGCTGGCGCAGTATAGAGGGTCTTCATTTTTGTAGATCGGCTAACGATGGTGAGGTTCCATTCTTCAAGCATACTTTGGATTGGCTTATGAGTTGGTGGATGTTATTTACCAATTCATCTCAGCGGGAAGCCGTCATTTCCGGCAGACTTATTAAGCTTGAGTTTAGATATTGCTATCATCACTTCACTCAGGCCGGTTGGTTAGCAGTTCTCGCTGTCGTTGTTAATATTGAATGGTTCGTTATGCCTGACAGCGGAATGTTGTTCGTCATCGCCGTTTAACAGTCTGCAGAAGTCGTTCCTTCCATATCCTCAGCATCGACTGTGTCTCAACTACGATGTTTCCTTGTTCATCTCGACTGGATTCTGTTTTCGCCTTGTATTCTTGTCTTTGACGTTTTACACTTTTGTAAAACTTGCGAACATAGTTCCTGGAGTGGCACCTCTCTATATACTCAATCGCACGCTTTTTTGCTCTGTTTTCTGAAAAGCCGGTGTTCTCTACTTCTTCTCTGCCTATAGAGCTCAATATCAGCTCTCGTCTTCACCTGCAGCTCAGCCTTGTAGGCTTTGTTCTTGGCTGCGAGTACATGTCGGCATTTCTCATCAAACCAGGGGTTTCTTCTTGGTGGGCGCGATAAACCTAGCATATCAGTTGCGGATGATCTAATGGATTGGCATCGTTGCAATTGTTCTTCGATCATTGCCACCATTCAATGCTGGTGGCGAATGTCTTGGCAGTCTCTTGCGATTGCAGTCTTTCGACATTAAAATTTGTTGAGGATCACAACATGATCAAATGCATAGTTTACGATTCTATAAACATTCGTTGTTATATATCTATACCCCCTTATTCATTAGAATACACTAAAACACATCTGAACTGTTGTATAGTCATAGAGTGCGTAAGTATTTATACAGCCTTTATAATACCACCCATAAGTTCTCTTTAAAACTTAAATGGCAAAGGCCTATTTACCGATTACAATAAAAATGTTGAATATCTGAAGAAAATTTGACTGCTTTATTCGATTTAAAAAAAAACTACGCTTACAAAATCACCCTATAGAATAACATTTTAAACGAGGCTTTTAAATTAAAGCTATGATTGGACCCTTAGCTAAGGACCTGTCTATTTGAGGAGGCAAGCTGGTTGAGGTCCAAGTACATTTGGGGCTGTAGCACTACTTAAGTAATTATGTAAACAATGTTTACATAAGAAGATTCAATTCTATAGCGAATATGTTGGCACGAATTTAACCACGACAGACAGTTTAAGTAAGCGCGCCTTAAGTTGCAATCACCGAATAACATGTTCAGTAATAATTTCTAAAGAAATGAAATCCATGGTTGTTGGCACTCCTTACCACCATATAAATTCTTGAATGACGTTTTGACATTGACAGATATTTAATAGACTGCGTTGTTTTAATAAATCGATTTATTTTCTTTTTTTTTTAAAGAATATTTCAAGGATTATCGTCTCAGGATTGTCCCTTCTTTTCGTAGCTGTAATCGTTTCATCAGAGAGTTCCACAATTATCGGTGACGTAGTAATCACTAATAATAACGGTTTGACATACACATTAAAACTATCGCTAACAAGTATTTAAAGCTCATATTTTTTTCTTACAGGCGTTTTTTATTGCGATTCAATGATATGCCCACCGGAAGCTGTTACTTGCCATGTTACCAAACGGAATGATCAAAACGATTATTCAAAAATTGTTAGAACTCGCAGGTGTATCGGCCAAAATCAGGTCATCCTTAAAGAAGAGAAGATCACTGAGCCAAATATATATCACGGAAATGTTAATGTCAACGTAGTTTCCGGAGGAGGATATGGTTCATTGCGGGAATTAACACCAGAGGAACAAAAACAACTGGAAGAAACTTTGAAGAGGACTGAAGAACAAGTCCGCGATATTCAAAGTCGAGTTCAATTAGAGACTGAAAATCTACAGGAACGAATCCATGAGCAAACTGCGAACTTGGGAGAAAGAATTCAAGCGGAGGTTGCAAAATCGTTGGCTGACTTACATAACAACCTAAACAATGCATTTTGGTTTTAAATATATTTTACTGCGATATATAATGCGTTCATAAATATAAATAAACACTGGCTGTTCACACAATATGCAGCAGACTTGACTTGTTTTGTGGAATTTTTTAAAAGGACTCTATGCTTCTTTAATAGAGATGTCAACGACGCTGGTCACATGATAATAGACACTATTCTCCATTTACTTATTCCAAGTAACTGCAAAGCTGTATTTAAACTGTTCCATTTGTAGACATATTTTCTGACATTTGGAAACATACACATTCTGGTACTCCTTTAAATAACGTCGTTAGACGTTGTCGGCCGATTGCAACTCACAGTTGTAAAACGTTTTTTAAGCTCTTGCATCGCTCCCTGATGGTAAAGTTAACTTTCCGTGTAGTATATTAAAATAGATTAGGAAAGTCCATTAGTCGATCCATCTACCTGCAAATTGACATCCTTGTAATCCTTCAAATAACGCCGTTAGACGTTGTTGACTGACTCCAACAAAAAGTTGTTAAACGGTTCATAAGGTCATGAATCGCTTTCCGATCGTAAAGTTAACTTCCTGGGTACTTCATAAAAGTGGATTTATAAAGTTTGCTAGTCATTCCATCTACCTGCGAAATGTCATCCTTATAATCCTTCAAATAACGCCGTTAGTCCATGTTGACCGACTGCACTTCAAAGTTTTTAAACGTTTTTTTTTTAAGGTTTTGCATCGCTACCTGATGGTGAAGTTAAATTTTCGTGTAGTATACTTAAATAGATTTAGAAAGCCCGTTAGTCAATCCATATAACTGCGACATGTCATCTTGTACTCCTTTAAATAACGTCGTTACACGTTGTCGGCCGATTGCAACTCACAGTTGTAAATCGTTTTTTAAGCTCTTGCATCGCTCCCTGATGGTAAAGTTAACTTTCCGTGTAGTATATTAAAATAGATTAGGAAAGCCCATTAGTCGATACATCTACCTTCAAATTGACATCCTTGTAATCATTCAAATAACGCCTTTAGACGTTGTTGACTGACTCCAACAAAAAGTTTTTAAACAGTTCATAAGTTCACGAATCGCTTTCTGATCGTAAAGTTAACTTCCTGGGTACCTTATAAAAGTGGATTTATAAAGTGCGTTAGTCATTCCATCTACCTGCGAAATGTCATCCTTATAAACCTTCAAATAACGCCGTAAGTCGATGTTGACCGACTGCACTTCAAAGTTTTTAAACGTTTTTTAAGGCTTTGCATAGCTCCCTGATCGTAAAATTTATTTCAATGGTAGTATATGCAATCCTTGTAATCCTTCAAATAACACCGTTAGACCATACTGACCGATTGCAACTGAAAGTTGTAAATGGTTATTTAAGGGGTTGCATCGCTCAATGATCTTAAAGTGAACTTTACTGGTAGTATATTAAACCCCGTTAGTCAATCAATCTTCCTGCACAATGACATCCTTCTACGCCTCCCAATAACGAAGTTAGACGCTGTTGACTGATTGCAAACCAAAGCTGTTAAACATTTTTTAAGGTTTTTCATCGCTCCCTGATCATCCATCCACCCTCTACATAAAAGTGGATTTAGAAAGCCCGTTAGTCAATCCATATACCTGCGATATGACATCAGTGTACTTTTTCATAAAATGCCGTTACACGAAGTTGACCAATTGCAACTCAAAGTTGTAAAACATTTTTTAAGGTCTTATATCGCTCCCTGGTCGTAAGGTTTACTTTACTGGTAGTATGTTAAAGTGGATTTGGAAAGCCCGTTAGTCAATCCATATAGTTACCAACGAAATGTCATCCTTGTACTCCTTCAAATAACGCCTTTTGACGATGTTGATCGATTGCAACTGAAAGTTGTTAAACGTTTTTTTAAGATCTGGCATCGCTCGCTGATGTTAAAGCTAACTTTCGGTGTAGTATGCTAAAGTGGATGTAGAAAGCCCATTAGTCAATCCATCTACATTGAAAATTTCATCCTTGTAACCCTCAAAAATTCCCAAAATGTCGGCTTTATGGCAATGAAACATAGAAAATGTCATTGTCACAACATTTTGTTCAGAATGTTTATGAAAATTTTTTATGTTTCAAAAAAATTAACGTTTTTCCGCGATTATGCTATGAGGTATTGTATACAAACGGTTTTTATATGAAAACGCCTCCAAAAAGTGGGCGTGGGTTAAAATGATAAACAGAAGAAATGTTTATATCACTAAAAACAATTATTTTGCATCAACATTTTTTTGGAAATGCTTAAAATTTTACCGAAAAACGTTTTTTACTAAAACGTCCCCTAAAAGTAGCGTGGCAAAAAACTTTGTATGGGCGAAATATAGATATTAGGATTATCTTGATATTTGGTTCAGACACTTTTTCAAATATCAAACGGTTTTGCCTGAAACTAGGTTTTTCTAAAAAAGAAACGTGGCAATTGTTCTGCTGGCAGCTCCAACAAACACGTGTACAAAATTTCATCATTCTAGCTTAAAATTGAAGGTCCAAAAACTGGTGACGTACGGACAGACAGAAATGGCTTAATCGACTCAGCTATCGATTCTGAGTCGATCCATATTCTTTAAGCTACATCTAGCTAAATTATTTCTCTAAGTTACAAACTATGTTTTAAAACTAATATACCCCTATGTGATATGGCATAAAAAGGGGATCAAACCTTAACATTAAATCTTACAAGCTCATAGCTCCAATATCTGGGGAGAGTAGGGTCAATTAGCACCTCATGACTCATGAGCTTATATTGATTAAAATAATATTCTTGGTAAACGTTAGCAGCGTTCCATAGGCCTATCTTAGTAAAAAATATAAACGCTTTATACGCCACTATGATGAATGTAAAATTGATACCTTGGAGTTATGTGTAATGAAGGTGAAAACCTTGAAAGGTACAGTGAGGTTCGAATTCCAATCAGCAGATCAGTATAGACTCATACTATTATATTGTATGGTGGACGGCAATAGATATAGACTACATCACCAACGACCTGGATAAATTGTAAAGTTCAGCTTGTTTAGGCATTAGCAGGGCTCTAAGAACCACCGCAACCGCCGCAAGATAATATCCTTTATTTAACAACAGACATATATGCAAACGGACCGCAGTTTGTGAAGCTGTATAGCCTAATGGCAACCCTGTTAAGTTGGACCCAGAAATATTTTTCATCACCTAAATATATTACAGACGGGCTCAGTGGCGCGATGGTTAGTGCGTTGAACTGCCGCGCAGAAGGTCTGGGTTCGATTCCCAGCCGTAGCAACACCTAAATGATTTTTCACTGGCCCTCCTCTCGTGATGATCTGACAAATCATCCGAGTAGTATCGATTGTCATGAATAGCTTATCTCAACTTTCCGTTCGGATTCGGCATAAAACAAGAGGTCCCGCCATCGTGCAAAGAAGTACACACGCACACATGAATGGTTGTGAGAAAAAAGCTAGGCCCTGGGTAATAACGAGCCTGTTGCGCGATAAATTTATTTTTTTGTTTAAATATATTACAGAAAACACTGTCTATACCACTTATCCCATTCTCGAGTTTAATATCCTGACAACAATTCTCAGCTGTCCCGAAAGGGAATCGGACCCTGTTCGTAATGGCAACTCGTACTCGGTTCACATCTACATTGTCTTTTGTCTTAGTGAAGACGTCTTCTTTGTTTATGGCATTAAAATAAGCCTTGTGAAGGCTGAACAGTAACGTGGTGTCAACGAAAAATAAATGTATCACCGTCAGCTAAGCGGCATGACAGTCAAATCTCTGCGTTCAAACTCGTTAACATCGAAGCAGCCCAAGATATCCCAAGGAACTGTAAGCTTAATGAGTTTGGCAGAATGGTTCCAAAAATAAACATTTTTCTGCAAGTGAAAATGTAAGGGTGCAATTGAGAAATCAAATAAATGGACAAGTGGCACAACGAGGGAAATATCCAGATAGTGACGATCAACTAGAACCGTTGACCGTCTAGTTGACCGTCGTTTAATTAAGTTGAAAAGATCAACACTGCTTACAGGAAACTGCACCAGGCCATTAAGTGCAATGACTACTATATAAGCTGATTGGATGAGGATGAGGAGAATCGGATCCCCAGTTCAGAAATCTCAATTCTGTAGCTTCTTCTTTGACAGGCTAGGTGATCTATTATAGTAAATATTAGCAGAGTTGCTCGGAATGGCTAAAATATTCAGGTTGTCCGCCGGGAAGGTATACTTCTTTGTTTTGCCGATATATTGGTAAACATTAAAGGTTCATATTTGGTCGTGAAGTAGACACGTGGAAAAATATTCGATAAACCAAAGTGTTTTAATCGTTAAAACATTTTATCAAAATCAATCTTCGATTACTGTGACAATGAGAAAGTTACGTGCAATTATTGGGAGCAACAACTTGACAAAAATCGCACTATTTATCGTGTAGTGACTGATTTCGAAGAAAGCTTTTCTGTAGGTGATAGGCCCAAGCATGGACCACAACGTACTGCAAGATCGGCTGAAAACATAACTGCTGCTCAAGGAAGTGTTCAAAACAATCCTTCAACCTGAATTCGACGACGTGCTCAGGAGCTTGGTCTCCAAAGAACAACTTTGGCCACAATTTTGCACAAGGATTTGAATTTGTTTCCATTTAAGATTGAGTTGACGCAAGAGCTTCTTCCACAAGACAATTTACGCTGCCGTACATATGCCAATACGATGTTACAGCTAGCCCCTGAAAACCCCGATTTTCATGAAAAAATCGTAATGAGTGAAGAGGCACATTTTCATTTGAATGGATATGTGGATAAACAGAATAGTCGGTTCTGCGTAACGGAAAACCCTCAAATTATTCATCAGTCACCTTTGCATCCAGCCTGAATTTGGTTAGGAGGAATTATTGGGCCTTACTTCTTTGAAAATGAAAACGGCGTAACGGTAACTGTGAATGGGGAGCGATATCGTGATATGATTATAAACTTGCAAACAAACCAGAAACGCTTGACCAACTCAAGCAAAATATTTGTAATGAAATTGATGAAATACCGCGTGAAATGTGTAAGAATGTCATGACAAATGTGCTGAAAAGGGCTCTCATTTGAGATACTAACAGAGGCGGACCTTAACCTGATATTGTGTTCCATAAATAACTGCCGACATTAGATAAAACATTTATCAATATAAAATCCATTATCTTTCATTTAGTAAAAAAATTATAAACAAACAAAGTAGTATAACTTCCCGGCGGACACCCTGTATAAGCAAACTAAGTAAGATTATGCATATGTGGTGTCAGAATAAAGTTTCCTTTATCCTATATAGTTTGATACATAAAACGCGATGCATAATACCAAACTACAACCTATGGGAAACGGGATAGTTATACCATATACATAAGGACACTTACTACTTACTTACTAAAGGACACTTACCGTAGAAATGTTTGCTAAGAACTATTTATCAAGTATCTGTCACCCTATTTCATAGTAACTCTGCACTTGAACTCTTTTCTTATTATTTCTTAACCCAAAGGCTTTACTGAAATGCGGAAGTTGATATTCACTATCGTCGGACACTTTACGCACCATGCGCAGACCCAATTTATTACACAAGCCAACAAAGAACTTCATCGCCCACGAATGTTATCTAAGATAATATATCACTCACTCTTGAATTTGCTGCATACATTCTATGCTCAGGCGATACATAACAACTCAATATGTAGACATCTACAGCTACAGTCCGCGCAGGCGCGCACTACACTGACTTAATGCTCAACTTAGAACGAAGTGTTTTTCACCCCCGCGGGGACAACTAAACGCGCATACAAAATCAATTACATGTGAGGCTATTAGGCCCGCACTCAAGTTATTTATCAAAGTGTCCCTTGATCGCGGACACTATTAGCCAAAGGTGTGCGATAATCTATTAACTGTGAGCTAAGACACAAACTAGGTCCCGGACAAGAGAATTGTTCTCGTTCCATTGCCATTAAGGCCGACTGACGGAGCCTTCACCTATTCCACGCGGCAGAATTTATTATCCCAGTCGATGGCAGCGTTAAGGCTGGCGAGGGACACGTTCTTTTATTTTGAAATGCGTGTCAAATGTTTGTATTAAGTGTGGGTAAGTTTCCTGGGCCTCGCAGTCTATTTTATGTCCAGTGATTGAAACGGCATTGAGTACCTATATCTTGCCTTTGATGTCGGAATAGCATGTTTTGCGTGCGTATAATGAAGAATGCATTTTCATGCATGAATTACCTACATTTCCGCGGGCGTTATTTGTCGCATGTGATATGCGCAATGCGAGCATAAAATGTTGTTCTGCTGTGGGTTTGTCTTTAGTTTATCTTTTTGCTTTATCAAGGATAATCAATGTAAGCAGTGTATAATAGCTTTCTTCGTGTTCCCAAAAAGCTGTAAAGGAGGCTAGAATTTAGTTGAAGCTTTCACTAAATCAATGTAGAAAAGAATGTCATATTTTGTAAAGATACTTACAGTCGAGGTAAGAAAAGACCCTTACCATCTCCAAGTTGAACCTGCCGATCGTCATGCCCCCATTGACCGCTTCTGAAGTGTAGGTCATGAAAGAGTATTTTCCTTGAGTTAATTTTTTTTTAATATACTGATGCCTCGGCTATGGCTCAGAAATTCATACAAGGACCATCATAACTATATGAGAGGCACTTTTAGTTAATGACGTCGAAACGGTTTTTTTTTATATATATAAGTGCCATACTTATGCAGTACGTTTTATTTCTTTAAGACATTATCGAACACATTGTAAAAATCCGAATCAAGGCAAAAAATCCGCATCAAGGCCAAATATGCGCTCACGTTCTAACAGAGAAAAACATGATATTGCAAAAGACTGCTTCTAAGAGGTCCTGACAAAAAGCCATTAGATCAGAAGTAGTCCTAGGTCATTTTTAAAGAAAAATTTATCTGTCCCTTTTGCGTTTACAGGCTATAGAGACTACGATTTAACCAAGAACATTACGAGCTGTACAGCGAAATGTTCAAAACCCTCCACATTGGACGATACATACATATAGATCGAATAGATAACAATACTCCTACTCGCAATGTCTTAGATTCAGAGCGAGACATGCGTCGGTCTCAGAAAAGCAAACTACGGCTTAAGCAGAAGCAGACCTCAATCAACTTGAACTGCGCAGCTGGAGGTAGCTAGCAAACGACTGGGGTTATTGGAGAGGCATGTTGGATGAGCCCTAGGTTCATTCTGGTAGACTGGTATTTCTATTTAATGCTGGTAGTAGAGATTCTCCTTACTAGTCCTATGTCCGGGGGCGAATTCAATTGAAGCAGCATAAATTGTATGTACTGCAGTCTGGCTATCACTGAAACTTGAATTTTCATTTGTGGTATCACCAATATTGTGATCTTTTTGGGTGTCTCTTCTACTGCCAATACCTCCGCTGAAAGGGCCTACTGTGGTCAGTGCTGTTTTAGAACACTGGTGTTCTTAAACCTACATCCACTCTTTAACCGTCTGTATTGATTGATATGTATTCGTTGATGGTTGGGTTGGGTGTTATAGTGGTTGTAATTCTGACTACACATCAAATGTGTTTATTTTAAACCTCCAAGTGGTAATCATTGGATATTGGTCTCATCCAATCGGATTTGACTTGCTAAACGATAAGCACGAGGGTTCACAACAAGATGAAAAACAGCAACACTATAAACAGCCTGGAGAGAATGCCACGGAATGAATACCCGGCATGCTGTCCCAGACGAACCTAGACAAGCTGCTTCGACATATTCGGACAACAGGTAGTCTAGGAATTTCAAAGGTAAGTCAGGCTCATTGAAGAGAGATGGTGGCGGATGAACCGAAAGGCCAAAGGCAGGCCTCAATCCCGTAGTGGATACTGGCCTTCCAGGTTGAAGGTTGTGCTCTGGGTTAACTACCTAACCATTTAAATAAAACCATTGTTACGAAGCAACCAATAGCTTTGGAAAGGACTGATTTTTTTTGGTAGTGGATGAGTAAGGAGTAACAACGATTCTTACTGTAAGGGGGGCAGCCCTTATAAATTTCTGTTGGGAATTTTTTTTCCGATTATCAATTGAATGATCGAAATTACAACATTACTATCGTTGACGACCCTGCTAAATGAAAAAAGGACACTGAAATTCGTATCTGCACATGTAATGTGAGAATATTAAATAGGAGAGTTGCAAGCGAAAAACTAGAGAAAGTACTAAACTGCTATTAAGCAGACATATCTGCCATCCAGGAAATACGATGGGATAGGCCGGGCAAAAATAGGATGAAAATCTGTAAGCCATACTACCGGACAGTGTTATAGTAAGCAGAAATAGCAACTATTCGGACGCAGTTTTGTTACAAGTTCTAGACTTAGGCGAAAAGTCTTATGTTCCAAAGATATTAGCGAACGCATTGTAACAATACGCATCAAAGCCGAACACGCCAACATAAGCCTTATTTGCACTCACGCCCCAACGAAGGAAAAATTGGTATAGATAAAGATTGTTTCTACGAGCTCCTTAATAAAACCTATGAGCGACTACCGAAGTACGATGATAAAATCGTACTGGGAGACTTTAATGCAAACGTAGGAAGAAAAGACATCTTAAGTAGGCTTATCTACGCGACAAGACGTGTGGTAACGGACTAAGGCTGATTGAATTCGCTACGGTGCGAAATGCCACTAAAGCACACGATTTTATCACCACGATATCCATAAGGGGACATGGTGCTCTCCACACCAGCGAACGGTCAACTAAATTGATCACATTGCGGTAGACAGGAGGCACGCATCCAGAATTTTGGATGTCCGAACATCCCGAAGAGCTAACACCGACTCGGAAAACTACCTTGTTGAAGGTAAAGTAAGAATGCGGATATCCAACACACCACAACAATTCAGAAATACTGTGAACAAATTTAATGTCGAAAGACTGCATGGCGAGAGACCGCCAAGACCTTAGCGCAACGCGTATCACCTAACCTCGGGATGAACACCATACCCCCAGCATCAAATGTCGAAGAACAATGGCAACGATGCCAACAAGCCATTAGATCAGCCGCAACAGTTGTGATCACACCCACCAGCCAGAAACCCCTGACTTGATGAGGAATGCCGCCAGATGCTCGAAGCCAAGAACGAAGCGGCAGGTGAGACAGTCGATGCTGAAGATATGGAAGAACCACTTTTGCAGACTGTTAAACGGCGATGACAAACAAAATTCCGCTTTTAGGCAGAACGAACCATTCAATATTGGCAACGTAATAAAGTCCTCACTCGAACTTTTATGGAGATCTTATACATCATAAGCGGATGAAGAAATCCTTGGTCGATTCGAGGAGAAAATTGTTCGAAAAATCTTCGGTCCCGGATGGGTCTGCGAGCTATGGAGACGACGATTCAACCAAGAACGAGCGACATGCCCCTGGTAAAAAAAATTCCGCAGAGGAAGATCTCGCCTTAAGTGGAGCGCACAAGTTGAAACCGACCTCAACCAACTTGTAGTGTGCATGTTGGTTGAGTCCCAGGTTCATTCCGGACTGTAGCGTCACTTAAGTAAGTAGGACTCGTTGATAAATTCGCTCCTCCCCTAAATCCTCCCAGCTTGGGAGATGCAGAAATGCTATAAAAGCCAGTGAGGTTAAAAGCCAACATGTAATCAGAGAGCTTAAGTATTTGCTTAGAGTGACTGACTTTTAGCTGTAGATTCTTATATGTAAGGGTATAACAAGTTGATGATGGTTTCCTTGCTTGCTCTAGTCGCGTTTGCACTTGCTATACTTTGTGTGCCTTTGTCAAATGTGTGAGATGGGTTATTCATATGT
Source organism: Rhingia rostrata (assembly GCA_949824845.1). NCBI lineage: Eukaryota > Metazoa > Arthropoda > Insecta > Diptera > Syrphidae > Rhingia > Rhingia rostrata. Next base: position 76,441,098 of record OX463757.1, on the reverse strand, counting down.
CCCCCAAATAGGTCTTATGATAGCTGTGTCAACACTAGAAGCGTCTTGTAAGGCTTTTTCTTATCATTCATACAGATTTAGATTTTGCCATGGTGCTATGAAGGTGTTCTGAGAATATCGTTTTGCTGGCAACCCTGGACGTAGGAAATGCATTCAATTTAGCTAGGTATAGTGATATATTAAATCTGATAGAAAATAGATTCAACAGCACAGCTTATATATGGTGAAAAGTTATCGCAGGGATCGAAAGCTGATCTACAAGATCATTCAAAGCCCACGAAGAAAGTATGTAACATCTGAAGAAGCAGGGATCGATTTTGGGATCAGAGCTCTTTAATATCTCCTATAACGACATACTGCGGGTGGAGATGCCGGAAGACACCTTCCTCGTTGGATATTCAGAAGACATCGGCAGCGATAACGACAAGAGACTCTGAAAGCGAGCAAAGAAAGTTGAACCAAGTCATGCGACGAACAACCTTCTGGATAGATAAACACGGTCTTAGTTAGGCAATAGAAAAAACTGAGATACTCCTTCTGACGAAAAGGAGAATCCCCAGGCAAACGAATTCTAAATTGGCTCTGAAGTCCTTATGAGTAAGGATGCCGTGAGGTATTTGGGATTGAGGATCGACACAAAACTAATTTTTTGGCAACAGATATATGTAGTTCGCAGCGGAACGAGCCTCTAGAGTCACAACATCACTCAACAGATTAATGGCGAATTAATGTCGACAATGCATGCCATTTTGCTATATGGAAGTGAGATTTGCGCAGACGCGCTTTGACAATAAAAGTACCGGAAGCAGATGGCGGCAGTGCAAAGAGGTGGAGCTCTAGGCGTGGCTAGCTGTTACCGAGCGGTGTCGTAACCAGCCGTCCTTGTATTCTCAATAGTGACTCCCATCGATCTCCTACCGGTACAAAGGAAGTACGTGTTCGACAACAAGGCGGAAATCGGATTGAAGGAAGCAATCGACCAAGCTGAGCAGCAAACGATAGGTAAGTGACAACAGCGCTGGAGCTCGGAAAGTAGAGGAATGTGGAAAGCGATGGTGATGGTGGAGCGACCAGAAACAAGGTCAACTCCATTGTCAGCCAGTTCCACACCGGGCACGGAAATTTCAACGCCTTTTTTCATAAGACTGGCAAAAAGTTTAGAACAACCTGCCAGTATGGCGACTCTCCAACAGACGATTCAAATCACACGATTTTGCCTGCAGAGAATGCGAAGCGCAGGGCTAAGTCCTGTAAAGCAGCATTGGTGACTTCAACACAAAAAACATAGTGGAGAACATGCTGACAAGCTACTTGAATTGGGGAATAATTTGCCAGTTTTTGAAGATATTCTCAGAAGAAATAAGAGAGAAGAAGAACAATACCGGGAAAGCAAGTGATCCGGAGAGGGTGTATGATTACAGCCCCTTGAAGAGCATTCCCAGGGGGTATGTCAGAAACCAAATGGTTGGGAAGAGTTTTAGTACGTATGCCCGAAAGCATGCAGAGAGAGCCGTACACACGGGGATGGTCAACGAAAACATGTATCCTTATGGTGCGTAAAGCATTTCTCCTCCTCCCAACAAGAAAAAAAGGTGTGATGAGGTGGGAATCGTTCCAGTTGAGGACGCTTATGCTGAGATTAACAGCGACCAATCACTTAAGGGTTTTAAGTGTAGGCAGCAATAATTTCTTCGCAAGAAGTCACCATCCAACTCGTTGGGTTTGTTGTTCTACCTTTACAAATTTTACCAAAGTACTGGCTCACATATCGTTAAAGAAGCACCTCTAATGGTATACACTGAATCTTGCTAGCAACATTAGCCATTCACATGAGTTAGTACCCTACATAAATGCCAAACGGTTTTAACTGCCTAATGAATTATAACTACATGCGCTAATACAGCTCCTCGAACAAAATAAAAACAACTTGCCGAACAGACACTAGAGTGTTAAAACCCTACTCAAGAGCTGAAACGACGATACGTAATTCAAAGACCAAGTCCTTGAGTTGAGCGTATCTGCTGGCGCTCTTACATCAAAAATCAAACTGATATACGGCAAATTGCTTCCGTTTGTCATCTTACGTAATTTATCTGAAAGGATGATTTTGCTGCACTCCACAGAGTTCGTCTCCACTCACTCGCCAGCAAAGGAATTCAAGAAGGTGCGGCAATTATTTTCGAATTGCTATTAGCTACCAATGACTCCGCCGCATACATTCCAGTTTGCAGCAACATTATACTACTACGACTACCTACACACGTCACCTATGCAAGACTATGGAAGTAAGCCAGCGACTAGCTCAACCACCATCAACAGGCAGCCAGCGCCAAGGCTGAGCTCCTCCGTTCTTGGAAGATCGTCGCGTCGTAACATTGAAAATCTCATTGAAATCACTTAAATGACCGACATTCATTATCACCTCTAACACCTGATACTTGAGTGGAAAATCATTCGGGGCTATATGTTTAGTTCTGAGGCATTAGCAGGAATAATATTACTGAAGACTCAGCTGATGGTAAATAATTGTAGTCGTTAGGCCGCCGGCTACAGTAAATTACAACAAGTGCAAGTGAAGAGTGCTAGTGCTAGTGGTAGTGCTAGTGTAGGTATTGTTGGCCAGAGTAGCGTGTGTGTTTCTGTGAGATGTGTCTGAGGGAAGAGGAAATGGTGCGAAATGATTAATCATTGCTACAAGTGAATCTTTCACTAAATAATGGGCTTTTAATAGAGTCATGTCAACAAAAGCGATGTCATCCGTCCTCGCAGGGCATTATTTGAGACGAGCTGGCTATAGAAGCTTTGACTGGTTGGTGTAGACGACTGCATTCTGCGTGGTGTATAAATTACTCCAAATTGGTCCCCAGATACAATTATGGAATGACGGCCTTAGGCTTTGAGACACTTATAGTTTCCTGTTCATATAATGGACTAATATGCAAAAGAATGTAATTAAAGTGGAGCCTATGAAGCAAAATGTTTGGATAAAGTGATGTAATGTGTTCTTTAACCTGAAACGTTAAAACAGGAACGCAACGTATTTATATGTGCAAATTGTCGCTGCAAAAATGTATTTCAGTGACAAAGAATGTAATTATTCGGCTGTGAGGTTATATTTTCTTATTTTTAATTTAACGAACCATCAACTGAATGACAACCGTTTACATAACTTCGCTGTCTAAATACAGGGCTCTCATCGCGTAACTTTGAAGACGACCATCGTTCAAAGGATTGTATGAAACGACGTCGTCAAAAGTTTGCTTCGTGGAACACTACAATCTCATCGTAATGTGCGTCGTGTCGTCCATCGTTTAAACTATAGACAGTTTGAGGGACAACTGAACGCATTAAGTATCATATATAAAATGAAATTTGTGCTTTCACTGTTAAAACTCGTTGTTTTGTTACGGTCTATTTCAAATAAGAATTCGAAAACATGAACTTTTAGTTAGCTAACGCCCGTTTGCTGAAACGGATTATAAAGTTTAGCTATGTTCCACACAATGTTCTATGTGAAGCCTAGATTTATGTATGTTGCAGAAAAAAAAATATTTTCTACATCGTAAGTGGTGACTTTTAAATGAATACTAACTTCAAGTCGGTTTACACAACTGTCAAAATATTGTGCGCAAATGTTAGTTTTTTTTTTTCATTTTACCGTGTGTTGTCTTTAAAAAGCTGCTTAATGTCTTCAAAAAATAAGAAACGGAATCCGAACTTCTCGCAAAACGAAAAAACACTTCTTCTGCATTGTGTCTCCGATGAAAAGGAAATCGTAGAGAATAAACAAACCGATGGTGTGACGTGGAAGTATAAGGAGAACGCTTGGCTCTGAATCGAGACAAATTTTAACAGCCATTCGACAGCTTGTTGTAGAAATAGCGAGTCGCTCAAGAGGTTTTATGGCAACTGTAAAGCAGAAATTAGAAAAGAAGCAGCAAAGGAAAAAGGTTCAAGCATTCAAACAGGAGGAGGAAACCCATTTATACCTTCTGACCATCATTTTGAACTAGCTGTTACCATTATGAACCCAAAAACAATTTTCGGTTTTGAGAAAGAATTTGATGGTGACAGACAAGTTGAACGACAAGAAAGCGAAAAGGTAACCTAGAATGTTTACTTACACTAGAAAATATTTTGTAGTGCCATGAGAAATCAAGTGACCGCGACGACTGGAGTAACTATAAACCATCAATGCTAAAAAAAAGTTCATCCAAAATTAAAACTCAAAACTCCCGAATGCACAGTTAAGGATAACATTTTTGATGATTTTGAGGATGATATTTCGGGTGATGCTGAAAAAGAAATCACACCACAAATAATGATATCAAAGGGCTTCAAAAAAAACAATTTGATAACACCATTCGACATGAAAATACTCCATGGACTTCCAGAAGAAAACCCGTCGCCTCAACAATGCAAAGCAATAAGATTTCTGAACAGTATTCCGAACTTTGGAAGGTCAAAATCGAACTTGCCAAGCTACAATATGATACTTTGAAAGAAGAAGCAGTTCAGAAAAAAAATATCAAAGCAATATTGAGCATGATTTGAAGCGAAAATCTTTGGAACTTGATATCGCAGTTAAAAGTGAAATATTAAAAAAAAGAAAAAAAAATACTGAACAGCTAAAGACGCCAACAGTGTCTTGAAAGACATTGAGTTTTTGTTTAAAGACGTTAACTGACAATATTTTTTTTATTTATCAAATTATTTTTTTATGTTACCGTAAATAAGTTATTTTGTGTTACTTTTGACTGAGTGATATTATTTTATTTTGCTTAGTTTTTGAAATTAGGCTTACAATCCTGCAAAATACTGATAAATCAAATCAACACGCTTATGCATATTCAAATTTAAGGAGTTCGAGGTTGAATTGTTGATTAGGGAAGAATTTTCATTATCTATCTGACCAGCAATAATAACGCGTTGTAGATCTTCATCACTAAAATCGAAACTTTCAGGAGGAACATCAAGTATACCATTATGCCTCATTATATTATGCAAAGTGCAGGTCGCAATAATAATCGTTAAGCATAAGTCAAAACAGGAAATCTTCTTTTTTTAATCCCAAAAGCCTTTTCAATTACACCTCTGGAACGAATTTGAGACTCATTATACAACCAGCGTTGCCGATTTGTGGGGAGTTCCCCAAACTGTGGGGAATCTTAACTCGTTTGGGGATTTTGTGGGGATTGGCACTTTGTGGGGGGAATGAGGGGATTTTAACATTTTAACAATTAGTGGTTAATTGAGGAACGATACATTAACAAATTTGGTGATTATTGATGAAAAAATCGATAACGATGAACCAAAACGATATTTTTTTTAAATAGCACATGCCTGTATTGAAACACTTGACATATGTGTTTAATAAGTAGGCGTCCCAACTCCCAATACCAAAGTTGATTTGATAGCTTATGATCTGTCACTTTTCATAGTATGAAATAATGATAGAATGCTATGAAATGTAGGGTGGGCAATTGGGCATTTCCATTGCTTACTATCTCATTCGTTGAAATGTCACGGAGGAGGTTACTTCGTTGTGCTATCGCAATTGCAGCATTGAAAGAATTGAAAGAATTGGAAGAAGAAAAGCACAAAAGAATAGGTTTTGGGTAAATCCGTTTTTGCATAAAATGGAATTACACAGTTTGGAACATCATTTGTTAAAGGACATTTTGTGGGAAGATGGGAATGAGTTTCTCAACTTTTGCAGAATGAGTATTGACAAGTTTGAGGAGGTTCTCACACTGGTAGGATTAAGTTTTTAGTTTAGCTCAACTTATTAACTTAATTTTAATTCTTAAAAGGTGGATTTCAAAATAAAAAGGAATGACACAGTGATGCGTTGTGCTGTCCCTTCGAGAGTACGGCTAGCTCTAACTTTGAGGTATATTGCTACCGGCGACTCATACAGATCTCTTGAGTTTTTGTCCCATATCTCTAGAAAAACAATGGCTAAATTTATACCAGAGGTATTGAATGCAATAATCCAGGCAATGCAATGCAAATATTTAAAGGTAGTTGGTTCTATATTTATCTATATTCATTATGTTAATTATTTTCTTTAGACACCTACCACAAGACGAATGGTTTGCAGTTGCGAACGACTTCGAAGTATTTTGGGATTTTCCACATACTTTAGGTGCGGTTGATAGAAAACATATTCGGATCAAAGCTCCGAAAAATTCGGGATCCGATTATTTTAATTACAAGGGATTCTTCAGCATCGTTTTATTTGCTGTTGTAGATGCACATAGCAAATTTCTATACATCGACGTGGACGGTAACGGAAAAGCGTCCGATGTTGTTGTTCTGAAGAATTCTAGTTTGTACCACGGACTTACAACTGGAAAGTTAAACATCCCATCTCCAAGGCCTTTAAAAGGTCAATACGTGAAAACGCCATTTTGGCTTGGATCGAAACTTCATGAAGGCCTATGGTAGGAATGGAAATCTAACCACATCTCAGGAAATTTTCAACTACCGCTTAAGTCGCACGCGGTTAACAGTCGAGATGGCTTTTGGGAGGCTCGCATCTCGTTTTAGAATTTTTCATCGTCCTATTGAAATAGACGTGGACAGTTCAATCGACCTAGTGAGAGCATGCTGTGTGCTACACAACTACCTCGCAAAAAACAAACAGGCAGCAGACAACACCGATCAAGTCAACCAAATGCATTTGCCTGAAACAATTACACATATGTCTACCCAAGAGCATAACAGGTATAAATATGCATGTGCAGCACGAGAAAATTTAAAAAAAATTATTGTGTAACGGACGGTGATGTTCCATATCAATGGGCTAAGATTACAAAACAAACCATATCTTAATTTATATTCACTTTATTTGGATGAAAATTAAAAAATAAAACTAAACTTATTATTATTATTATTATTGTGCAGAATTAAAAAAAAACATCTTCATACATCGTCATCAAACTGGATGTCAGCATCCAATAATGCTGCGCCCAGCTTGTCGCTCGCACCACTTCTGGCTGACGAGGACAACGACGAATGACTGTGTGATCTGGACAGCATACTCTGCACCACTTTCCTGCTTGTCAACATCTGGATTTCGCCCATTGTTTCCGCAGCTTCCTCAGGTGATAATTGCGGGAGCTGCAACGCTACAGTCTTCGCAAATGAAGAGTATCACCCCTATCAGGAATTCCGAAGGAAATATTTTTCCCAAGAATATTATTTGTTCTTCAGGAACTAAATCTACCTATCGTGAATTTCCATCGAAATCATTTTCCCTTGTAATCAGTCTTACCACAGTAAAAATGTCAAAAAATATTTTCGAAATCGTCTTCGAATGTTTTGACAGCCACATATGCTTGACTAAAAACGAGAATTTAAGTGAAACAATTGCAATTTTTATTAAAAAAACGGAAGTAAATGCTTTTGTGCAGCTTTTGTGTTAGTGGATGAAGAAAACGAGGAAAATGAGAGGATTCAGCAAAGAATCATCAGGAGAAATCTGAGGGATAAATCGAACCCTTTGGAACTACCTGAATCATTGTAAGAAACAAGAAAATAATTCTTTACTATTTTTTCTAAATTGTTTGAACTGTTCTTATAGATTCTATCAATATTACCGAATGAACAAGTCAATGTTTACATACTTGTTGAATGTGCTCACGGATTCTTTACCGCAAACGAAAAAAACATTCGCTGTTCCCCCTATAATTAAGCTTAGCGCCTGCTTGCGCTTCTTTGCAGAAGGTGGTTATCAGACTGGGGTGGGAAAGGATCATGAAGTTGGACTTTCCCAGTCTACATTTGAGGCCCTATCAAGTGTTTTAAATACATTTGAAGCAAACCTCTGTCCTATTTGGATTAAAACGCAGTCAGAGGAAGAAAAAAGAAACACCATATTAATTTTTTTTTAAAATACAACGTACCAGGTGTAGTAGGATGCATTGATGGTACCCACGTTCGAATCATCGCTCCACCAGAAAAGAAGCACTTACACAACAATAGAAAGGGATTCTATAGTTTAAATGTATTACTTGTAAATTGTTTTTTGATTTTAATTTACTTGGACTTGATTCAAATTTGATCTTTCAGGTTTGCGATGACCAGATGCGTATAAGTTACGTAGATGCCACTCATCCAGGAGCTTGCCATGATTCTCTTGTGTGGAAGGTGAGTGAACTAAGGTCTTGGTTTGAACAAAAAAACTTGAATGGTGAAATGAATTCGTGGCTGTTGGGTATTACTTTTAAATTTTAATTTAATTTATACTCCCTTTTTTAACTTGCTAATAGGAGACGCTGGGTATCCTTTAGAACCATGGCTCTTGACTCCCTATAGGATAACTGAAGAAAGAACGGCTGAAAGAAATTTTAATGAAGCACATATTCGTTGCCGCAATATCATCGAAAGAACTAACGGCGTGCTTAAAAATAAATGGAGGTGCTTGATTGGAGCTAGAGAGCTGCATTATTTGCCGGAAAAAGCAATACAAATCACAAATGTTTGCTGCGCATTGCATAACATTTGCATCCATTATAAGACTGATAGTACAGCAAATGTTCCAACAGTCATAATTCGCGAAGAAGAAGAAGATACCAACACAAACGGACTTGAGATTTTCACCACGACAAACTCAGAATATATTACAGAAGCGCAACTCATAAGAAGACAAATAGCAACTTCACTTTAAAAAGCATTTATTAAACTAACAAAAGAATTAAAGTAAAAAAAAATATTCTGAAAAAGTGAAAAAAAATGAAGTTAATTTGAAAATTAATGTTTTTTATTGTGATGTGTTTGAAGCTTTTCTTCTTCTATGTCCAAAAGACGCTGCTTAATTTTTAATTTTGTCTCTATTTTTCGTTTTCCATCTGCATATTGTGCCACTCAGCTTCCTGTATTTCATGTCTCTTAAGATTTTCCATTTCATCGTTGTGTCGTTTTTTTTTGCTGTACAAGCATCTTTTGTTGATCGCTTAATCGATCAATGGATCGATATACTTTCTTGACGCTAACCTCCATTTCCGTATGGTGTTTTTCAAATTTTGAAATAGCTTCACCAAGTTTGTCACACAATTCACGTTGTAGAAGAAGCTCTTTTTCCAAAAGATTTGCCGTGGATTTGATTTTTTTCTGACCTTTTGATAATGATTTTCTAGCCGAATTATTTGCGATGTCATCTAAATCCTCATTGCTATCATTCGGCTGTTCGTGCTCATCATTTGAGTCCAACAAGTCCATCAGGGCAGATTCTTCTAGTTCTTTGTATTTTTGATGATCTTGTGGCTGTCGTTGAGAAGTCTGCCTTGACACCGATGCTACGTTTTCTTGTGTCTGTCGTTGAGTATTCTGTAATGACAATGATGCTATGTTTTCCTTTTCTGCATCATCAAAACTATCCATTTTTCGTTTTTTTCCGCAAGGTGGCAAGCTCATCGCACAGATATTTCTGATTGCTTCTTCAGAAGTAGAAAACGTGTACTCCATGCATGGGCCTCCTCCAGTTGCATTTTTGAACTTAAGATGTTCGGCCATCTTTTTTCTAACATATTTTTTTTTGTCAATCCAAACCTAAAAAAGGTAAATAGTGCAGTTTGCACACATAAATAACAGTAAAACGCACACGCAAATAATAGTAATCTTGCCTTCTTCCATTCATACACAGATTTAACTGGTGGACCAAAACTATTAATTTTTTTCTCTATTCCTTTCCAAATTGATTTCACTTCTTCCTTCTTCCTTTTGGTAAATCCAGATGCAATGTCTGGATATTTTTCCATTTCAGTAATTATTACTTCCAGTTGTTTTGTATTTGTTGTGTTTGACCTTAATTAAAAGTAATAATCTGTTTTTGTTAACTCAATAAATAAAATAAAATAAAAACATACATGGTTACATCAAAATTACATCAAATTCCCCAGAAAAATTACAACGGAATAATTCTGTGAAATTCACCGTCAAATTTCCCTCCGAATCATATTCACAATAGCTATTATTTCCCAGGGATTTTTTTCCCTCTTTCGAATGTTGTCTACGATACCTAGATTTCGAAAATGGAAATAATTCCTGATAGGGGTGTATATGTTGGCCTCCTCTTTCACACTTGCATATTTCACAATTGCACTAAGAGCACTTGTAAATTGATCATTCCTATCAGATTTCGAGGATGCTTTTCTTTTGAAACTGCTTGATGTAGAAGCTGTTGGTGATGGTAACGGTGACAACGATGATAGTGGCATTGATTGCAACACGGGTGAGGGTATTTCCAGTGCAGATGTTCGCAGCAAAGTGGGCTCCTCAATGCACATGGAATCATCGCCTCCTATTTCAATTGCTTCCGTAGCACACTCTATACTGTCCTGCTGTAAAAATAAATGGATCAAAATAATGTAAACAATTGTTTTTGTATATTTTTATTACCGCATCATAATTACTTTTTGTTCTTCTCAGAACAATGACCGAACCCAAAAATTTGAATTCCTCATAGCAGTACAGATGCGGCTGATGTACAGTCTCCGCCGATGTCCCTGATTTTTTTGAGTTGTCTACTTTTTTTTTCTCCACAACATAAGCTGTACGCAAATTTTTAATTTTTTTTTAGCTCCGCAACGTATTTTCCAATCTCCCTTGATAATTGCAGCCAAGCATTTTTTTTAAGGTCTAATCTTTTGTATTCCGCACTTTTATAATTCCATAGGCACTGAAATTGTTCATAAATATTAATGAATTTTACGATTTCGTCCATTCGCCACTCAACCATCGTTCTGTTTGACATTTGTGTTTTTTTTTCAGTCGCTAAAAAAAAACACAAATGTCAAACAGAAATGACAGCCCACAGAATACTATCCATAGAAAGCAATGGACTGAGCAATAAATAGAAAGAAATTTTTCATAGAATACTCGTGGAGACCCTGGGTAAAGTTGTAGTTCTGTATAGGTAAAAATTATGGAATTTAACGGTGTGCTACTGAAATCAGCTTTTCTATGACATAAACTTCAAATAATAAGTCAATCGGAAAATGGAAACAATGAGAATGAGAAGAAATACTCGCTATAAGCATAACCACGTTACGTATATACGATTGGTAGTGTTATTTTCTTGAAATTAATAATAATAATAAAGTTTTTTGTGTTGGAAAATGGATAAATGGTTGTTAAAAGTTCAGAATAAAAAACCACACGATCATAAGGTAATGAAATAACTGAAATCATTTTAATTTTAATCAGAAAAGATGGAAATGAATTAGCAGCCTGTGTAATCTGTTCGGTGTCAATCATAGCTCACAGAAGTGACATAATTCATGAGACGAGAATTCAGACCATCACAAGCAAAAAACATCGGAAATAAAGTGTGTTTCGAAAATTTCATCCTATATGCCACCGACGGAATTAGAAGAAAATGTGAGAAGAGCTGAACTAAAATTAGTCGGAGCTTTAGCGGAAAACAATATACCTATATCGTTCATGGATACCTTGGGGCAACTCTGCAAAAACATTTTTTCCGATTCAACTATAGCTAAAAATATGAATTTAAGGAGTGATCCATTTCGAGGTTCCCTACTTTTTTAAAGAAAAAAACACAGAAAATTCAAATTTAATGGAGAATGTTTATTATCATTTGAAAGAACATTCTTTGGCATTTATTTATTTTTAATTTTCGATCACTCGTTCGAGCATTTCGACTGGTAACTGGCGAATGACACGCGTGATGTTTTGCTCCAAGGCCTGAATCGAAGTGGGTTTGTCGGCATAAGCTTTTGACTTTACATATCCCCACAGGAAACAGTCTAACGGTGTGATATCACACGATCTTGGTGGCCAATCGACCGGCTCAAAACGTGAAATTATGTGCTCACCGAAATGTTCTCTCAATAAGTCCATTGATTGATGCGATGTGTGGGAAGTGGCGCAGTCTTGCTGAAACCAAATGTCTCCGAGATCACGAGCTTCAATTTCAGGCATCAAATAGTCGGTTATCATGGCACGATAACGATCGCCATTGACGGTTACGTTCACAGCGGCACAATTTTTAAAGAAATATGGACCGATGATTCCACCGGCCCACAAACCACACCAAACCGTTGTTTTTTCTGGATGAAGTGGCAGTTCTTCAATCTCTTCAGGTTGCTCTTCGTCCCAAATGCGGCAATTTTATTTGTTTACATACCCATTGAGCCAGAAATGGGCCTCATCGCTAAACAAAATTTGCCTCGAAAACGTCGGATCTTCTTGGAACTTTTCAAGAGCCCATAGAGCGAAGCGATGTCGCTTGGGAAGGTCGAGCGGTTTCAGTTGTTGCACAAGCTGTATTTTGTACGCTTTCAATTTAAGATCTTGACGTAAAATGCGCCAAGTCGTTCCATACGTCAGTCCGAGTTGACTCTCTACGGTCTTCGTGTACACTCTCAGCTACGGCTGCTATATTTTCTTCACAGAGTGCTGGACGTGGTCTATTCGGTCGAATATTATCCAATAATGAATGCTGGGTCCTGGGTCTCAAAATGGGTGATGGGTGTTGCGAATAGTACGCTCAGTAGGCCGATTATGTTGACCATAAGTTGAGCGAAGTGCACGAAACACATTCGTCACAGAACGTGAATTTTTATAATAAAGTTGAAAAGTTTGTAAACGTTGTTCACGCGTAAGTCTTTCCATTATGAAATGTTAAACAATACTAAACAAAAATAACATGACAGCATGACATGACTCACACGTGATCTGTCAAAAAAGGCTATTGAAAAAAGTATCTCTACTTGGATCACCCGTTAGAACCACTGCTTTGTCTCCTTCTTTTGTTTCGCTGCCCACATCCCATGTAATTCAGATTGGACACAGCTTCAATGCTTTTGTGGTCTCGCAAACTATCTCTGAAAGGGTACTTTGTCCAACAGATTTTCCAAAGTCGTTACCAGTCAACCATTAGTATCCGCCTCCAGCTGGGACCTCCAAGGTAGCACCGAGTCTTAAAATTGGGGGTATATATGTCGACGTGAGCCGCTCCTTAGGTTAACCGTTTCCAACACTAGTACACACGCCTTTTTTTATAAGCGAAAACGTTGAATAAAACTAAAATGTTAAATCCCATTTAGCAAGTTTTTTGTTTAAAAAAATGTTTAGAATGTGGTATACTTCTTCGTCGGAAGTGAAAGTGGATCCGATGAATTTCTAAGCGTACTTTGCATTTGCAACATCCCGGCAGAATTTTAGCTTTCATTTTCTTCGAAAAACAACACATTGTTATGCCGACGTATTATTTTTAATTTGCAAATTAAACAGTCAACCACGAAGTATGAAACGATTGTAAAAAAGCAATAAGCAAACAGGCGATTCAACTATTTGAGTGTTACACGAAGCAATACAACTGTCGAATACAGATTAAAGATAGATTGGGATTATTAAATTGTAGAATGAAGCCGGGCTTCGAATGGTAAAACACTTTTCTGTTTTATGTTTAACAATAATTTATTTTAACACCCTCTTATTTCTAGAATTGTGTTATTTACAAAACGGTTATGACTTTATTCTGGTTTATCAATTCAACTACATTTATTTGAAATCAAATACCAACGATTCAACTCGGGCACTATTATCACTTTTCAAAATTCACTTAAGTAGGTAATTCACTGAGGCAACACTATTCAAATCATGATCAGGTAACAATTTAGACTAACTTCATCTCTATTTATACCACTCCACATACTGATCTAGAAAGAGATGGCATGTTCTCGGAGTATCCTGCTTTTTTGATTGTTCGAGAAGTGGTTTTGACAGATCCCACTATTTCAGTCATTAATTCCAATGGGCGCATCCAGTACCACAAATGAACACTAAATGGACCTGTTCGATTTTCACAAATCAGCTATGTCCGCACACTGCAATCTGAAATTATAACAATATCATAGGTCACTGTAAATAAATACATACATGACATAAAGGAGTTTCGAAGAGCATGTTTGTTGCAATGAAAATCAGAGTAGTGATGTCCATTAGCCATGCGCAATATTCTAGTCATTGGCTTGTTATAACCGCATTTGGTTCTGTTAAAGTTGTATCGGAAGAGGGTAACAGATCTTAGATTGTACGAAATCGCCCCAAAAAGTGGGCGTGGATGAAAACGAATTAAGTACGAAATGTTTATATTGCCATTACGGAAGTACTTACATCAAAAGTGTTTCGTATTTCTCTCAAATTTGGACAAAAACGGTTTTTTAATAAAAACGTCCCCAAAAATATGGCGTGGCAAAAAACGAACTGTAGATATTAGGATTGTCTAGATATGTTCTTCAGAAACTTTTTTGAAATTCCCCACCGTTTGGACACAAACAACATTATTTTTGAAAAGTGGGCGTGGGGGTTGGCGGATTTTGAAAATGTTTACACTTGGTCTGCTTCGTTTGATAGAGAGTCCATATACCAAATTTCATCAATACAGCTCAAAATCAAAGGACCAAAAATCGGTGACATACAGATGGACGGACTGACGGACGGATGGACGGACGGACAGACAGACATGGCTAGATCGTTTCAGCTAGCGATTTTAAGTCGATCCATATTCCTTTAGGTATATCTAGCGAAACTATTTTTCTCTGTTACAAACTGTTGTGAGTCATTGTAGGCTACGGAGTCATCCTTCATGTTGAAGAGAAGGGCACGGCACACTTGCGATTGCTTGGCTCAACTCGTCGGATGGTGGTAGTTCTTGCCCTCTCTTCAAACATACGAGCTCAAGAAAAATTTTGGTAAGTGCCAGAACCAAAAAAAAGACTTTTAGGACTCTAAAAGGAAAAGGATAGATTCTAGAAAAAGCGAAAAATAAATCGAAAACATATGTGTATACCATTCAAAAGCGACAAGGAAAACTTTTTTCCAGTGTCCATCAGCAGTACAGTTTCGCATTGATCCCAAAACATGCTGGTTCTTATTGGCAAAAGCTTTCCTTTTGCACCCTTTAAGTCCCGAAAGATTTCCTATGGCTATCCCTCTGGCCACGTTGACGAGAGATAGCCCCTTATTCACCTCTCGGTCACAGAGTCCTGAAAATTAGAAAAAATAAGTCAATGTCAAGTCTTAAGTGATTTGTCATGGCATGTCATCGTCAATTCACCAATGGACGGCCCGAAGCACCGTCCATACACCACCAACGAATTGTGATCTATTCACCCATTTTTTGTTGAAATAAGAATTCACGAAACGATCAGGAGTAATGTTAACATTGTGTATCCAAATAAAAATGGGTAATGAAAAGAACTGTGGCTATACTAGATGGATTTCTGTCCTTAAAAAGGCACAAACTTAATCCAAAAATAAAAAAAACTTAAGACTATTACTCACGCTCACGAGAACTATTACAAAATGGCCTCTCTGTACTCTCTAATCGGGCCGCCAAATATGCACTCAGCGCAAACCCCTTAAGATAACCGAATTAGTCCTTTTCAGCAGGAAACATAAAGTTCCACACATTGACCCTCCCAAACTTTATGGCGTCAGTCTCAAGTTCGCAGAATCAGCCAAATACCTGGATCTGGATAGGAAACTGAACTGGAAAGCCAACATCCAAGAACGTGAACACACAAGATTCTATTGCACCTTAACATTACAGCAGCGAATTAAAACACTTGTTTCTTACTTTTAAAATTAAACAATATTTATTTGGAACTATGTCCTTTATTATTGAAATACTTTTTACTAATTCTAAAAGGAGCTTAAGGCTACTATGTAGTTACAATAAGACTATTGATAAATTCATCATACAGTCGTATTTATATACTTTTCTTATCTATCTACAAGGAGACCCAAGCGTACAATCGTCTTGCTTGATAATGAAGAAGAGATAATATTCCCACATTGTATACAAACGATATTATCTCTTTTACATATGTTATCATTGTAGCGTTGTGTGCAAGACTGTACTAGAGACTAAAGATATCATTGAATACAAATAATGTTATCTTTTTTCTCAATATGTCTTGCTATGGATACTTAACTCCCCCCCTTGTTAAACGAAATCGTCCCGATTTTTCGACGCTATTTTTAACATTTCTCTTTCATAAGTTTTGTTATATGCGTCAATCTTTTTTTGTTTTTGACGATCTGTTATACATTGTATAGTTTTTATCATTACGTACGTAAATGCTAGAATAACAATCAGTGTTACAATTGTGTATATAGTTGATAATATCGGTTTTTCTTCAAAAGGAATAATTAGTTTTTTTAAAGTATCTATGTTATCGAATTTGTACATTGTATCTTCTTTAATTATTTGGTCGATGTAAGATTCTGAATTATGATTTCTTAATATAACTTCTTTAATTTGCTTATGCATGTTTTTGTATATTTTATCGTCTAGATTTATAGTATTTTCATAAGTAACTAAGTTTATACCATTAATTGTTTGATTATTTAACTTATGCTTACCGCTTAATAACATAACACCGGATTCAATTTCCAAGTCGTAATCGTATTCTTGTTTAATGTTGCATTTTGAAGTTATATTCTTTAAAAGTGGAATAAGACAATTTTCTTCTTCAAAGTTAATTTCACAAATGTTTTTACTTAGATGATTTTGACAATTTCTTGTTCTTAAATAAGTTTGGTTACATAAGGCAATTGTTTTATCTGTAATGATTTTTCCATGTTTTGAATTTAAAGGTGTTACTTTATACAATTTACATGATTTAATTAGAACTGGATATTTATATATTGTGATGAAGAATTCATCAGTTCTAGCTAATAATATTTTAGAGTACTCAAGTATATTTATTATGGGTACTTGAATTATTTCATGTTGAATAATATTTTTAATGTCATCTAAGTCTAGGCTTTCTGATAAATATTCATTATTTTTTGCTGCATTAATTGTTCTGGTCAATAATAATAATTGTTCGTACACTTGTTCTATTACTAAATGTTCTTTAAGGCTCTGACCTTCGAATTGTTGCAAAATTTGTTCAAATCTAGAATTTATAGTTTTTTGTTTATTATTGTTTTCTATGAGATTATTTATACTCGTTTCTATGTTAACTAAGTCATAATGGTCAGGATTACCAAACACATATTTGAAAGCTGTTCCTAAAAAGTTAATTGATCTAGTATGCCTAGTATGTTCTTGTAATTGGTCTGCTAAATTCTTAATTTTACTTAACCAAATTTTTTCTTCTTGTGTAGGTTGATATTTACTAGTTACGATATTTACGTAAGGTTGAAATATCGAAGTCAGGTTGGTGGCATGTAACAAATAAGTTTGTTCTTTGAATAAATACACGTCATCTGTTTGCGTAAGTATAAACTTCTTGTTTAGTAACTCAGTTATTTGAACGTTTCCTTGCCCTTCTTGACTCTGTACAATTCCTAGTAATGTTAGGAATATTAATATTTTCGTCATCTGAAAAATGATAATTCTTTATGTTATCCTTGTGAATTTTTATTCCTTCTTTAGAGATTACAGTGTCTCCTTTATCTTCTTCTACTATTCTTGTTATGTATCTGGCGTTAGATTTCTTTCTAAGACCTGTGATTCTTACCATTATCTTATCTCCTTTTTTATACTCTCTGTGTCGAGTTCCTTTATTTAGACGTTCGATCACTTTTTTGGATGCTGAGTTTAGTTTATTTATTATAATTTCACTATTGCTATATTTATTTTGATTAAAGAAAATGTCTCTAGGTTTCAAACCGGTAACTGAGTGTATAGAATTATTTAATTCACGCACTGTTCTAAATATTTCTTCGATAAGTCTTGTTTTATTCTGAATTGTGAATATTCTAGACAGTTCAGTTATTGTACCGTTTACACGTTCTACCTGACCGTTCGCTGTTGATCTGTATACTGGAGTTTCTACTTTAGTTATGTTGTATTTCAAACACATTTGGTTCACCATTTCTGTTTTGAATCCCTTCTCGTTATCTGTCATGAGTCGTTCACATTTTGGGAAATAATTAGATAAGACCTCTTCCATAACGTCGTACAGTCTGTTTCGAGTTTCGATTTCCCGAAGGATTGTATATTTAGAATACTTATCTACTGTTACAAGGAAAGTATACTTGTCGTTGAAGTATATGTCCATATGAATGTGTGTTCCCACATGTGTTGGTATTTCTGAATTATTCAGAGGTTCTCTGATAGGTTTTCTTTCATATTTTCCAAATAGACATGCTATGCATTTTCTGTTGAAACTCTTTGCTTGTTTATTTAGATCGGGCCAGTAATATTTCTCTGAGATTTCTTGTATATTGTTACGTAACCCTCGGTGTGCTCTTTCGTGAGTTACCCTTACAAGTTTTAGTTGTTCCTCCAAATTTGTCACGTCTTGAAGTTTTCTTGGTGTGAATATAAATCTTACTAGTGGGAATTCTTTTTTTATGTTTTCACCATATTTGTATATGTTTTCAAATTTCGTATGCAAAGCTACAATCTTTTGGGGTTGTATAACTTCTTTCATCTGCCTTAGTAAAGAGTCTTTGTCCTTAAACTTTATTATGAGTCTTATTTTGTTACTAAAATAGATTTGTGTTTCGATATTATTTGTTATATCTTCAATAAGTTCGAACTGTGCAGTGTATGCATTAAAAGGCTGATTCACGGTTTTTATTATATCATTAGAAGAACTTTCAGCTGAATGTGCTGTTTCTATGGTAGAAGCATTTATGCGTTGACGTGATAATGCGTCAGCTACAAGATTTAGGTTTCCTGGTTTATAAACTAATTTTGCTCCAAAGTCTTCAATGATTCCCTTCCAACGTTTCAGCTTTGTGTTGGGATTTTTTTCTGATACAGAATATATAAGGCTCTGGTGATCGGTATATATGGTTAAGTCTGCTATACCATATATGTAGTTTCTGAGTTTTTGTAAGGACCATATGATCGCTAATAGCTCTTTCTCGTTTGTGCTATAGTTCTCTTCTGTCTTACTCAGTGTTCTTGACAAGAAGTGTATAGGTTGCTTATTCTGACTTAGTACGGCTCCAATAGCTATGTTGGATGCATCAGTAGTAAGCTCGAATGGTTTACTATAATCCGGTTGAAAAAGTTCGACTTGTTCTTTCAAATAATTTTTTAAAATTCTAATCGCTTCTAATGCTGAATCATTCAGATTTAACTTAATATTTTTACTTTGTTTTTTGTTTACTTTACCGTTATCTCCTCGTAAATATAATGTCAGGGGCTTGGCTATGCTTGCGTATCCTTTTATAAACTTACGATAGTAACCTGTAAGACCTAAAAATCCTCTCAAATCCTTTACCGTTTGTGGGACTGGAAAATTTTCTATAGCTGCTATTTTCTCAGGGTTCGTAGTGATTCTACCATGTCTGATTATGTGACCTAAGTATTCTACTTCTTCTTGAAAAAACTTACTTTTCTCATCAGATATTTTTAATGTGGCTTTATTGAGTACGTCGAATACTTGACTTATGTGCTGTATATGTTCTTCCTCAGATGAGGAATATATCAATACGTCATCAATGTAAACGTGTACGAATTTACCTACAAAGTCTCTCAAAATGTCGTCCACGCATCTCTGAAATATGCTTGGTGCATTTTTGAGCCCGAAAGGCATTCGTTTAAAATGATATTTTGCGCCATTTATAGCAAAAGCTGTTTTTTCTTTATCATCTGTTTTGATTTTAATTTGGTGGAAACCTGACTCCAAATCTAATGTTGTAAAGTACTTGGCTTTACCTAAATTTTGAATTGTCATGTTGACATCCGGAATGGGGTATCTGTCTGTTACAGTGTGAACGTTAAGTTTTTGGAAATCAACAACCATGCGCCGTTTTGGTTTTCCTTTTTCGTCCAAACCTTTTTTAGGTACTGTCCATATGGGACTGTTATAAGGACTATGGCTTTTTTCTATTATATCGTCATGTAAGAGTTTCTGTATTTCTTTGTTTACGAATTCGTTATCTGCTATGGGATATGGATATTGTTTAACATAAACCGGATTATCATTGGTCGTCCTAATGCTTGCTTCTATAGTATCTGTAAAGGGTAACGGTCCTATGCTGTTATTAATCTTCATCAGTCTATCTATGTCTGCTTTATAAATATTATTTTCCCCAATTATGTAATTAATTTTCTGAATAGATTCGACACTGCTTATGGTAGTTAGAGTCATATTACTGAAATTTATTTCCGCGTTTAGAACTTTAAGTCCTTCATATCCTAATATCATATCAAAAGACTGAATATCCTCTAATTCAAAAAATGTTATATTTTTCTTTAATATCCTAACTACTTTCTTTGTATCTACCATAGAATAACCATGCATTGTTTTTATTTTTATAGGTTTAATTTTAATTTTTTCGCTAGAATCGCATTTTCTATTAATGTAATTATGGGTTGCACCAGTATCAATAAGAATTTTATAAATTTCCTTAGAAATAGTACTAGTTAAATTTAAGCAGGGCAACCCGTCTACTAGTTTAAATGATCTATTCTTATGTTATTATTTACCATACATTCCGTTTCATCTGCTTCTGCATATGTACTGCTGACATCGTCTCTGCGTTGTTGTCGGGAGTTATTTACTCTCTGCTGCTTGAAGTTCTGCTGATAAGATCGTTGCGGTCTGTTGTGTGTGTTGAAACTCCCGCTGTGTTCACGTTTCGCTGGTGGATTATATACATCGGGTTTGTATTGATTCCAATTTTGTCGCTGTGCATGTACAATTTGTCTCGAGTTTATCTCCATCGGCTGTGGTCCTTGATTGTGTTGCTGCATATTATCGTATTGCTTCTGGGGTTGATAATTCGTTGTTTGGCTCGAATAATTTGGTCTTCTTTCGTTTCTGCGTTCATGTGGCATATTTTTGTGGTGCTTATCTTGAGTGAGATGTAAATGCCTGTGCACATTATCATGTTCTATTCTGCGAGCAATTGCGAATGCGTGTTCTAGATCATTTATTGTAGCTGAATATAATGATCCTCTTGTAAAGTTGTCACTCATACCATCAATGAATATACGAACTGCGTCGTCGTTAGCATTTTTAATTAGTCTGTCGATTATATTCGGCGGATCACCTGACATAGTGATTTTTGATATTATTAAATTGAGATTTTTATTTATCTCGTCGTGGTATTCAGACAGTGTGCTTCTTTTTTGCGTGATGGCTTTCATCATGTCTTGTAGCACGTATAGAGGTTCTTGATTAGAGTACGTATAATCTAATCTGTTACGTATCGCCTCAAAATTAAAAATTGTGTTATAATTAGTTAACACATTCGCGGCTGCACCCTGTATTTTACTTTTCACTATAGTCAATGCTGCTGCGTACTTACTGTGTGTTTTGAAGTTTTTAATGCTGTCCATTAATCTGGATGCTTCTTCGCGCCACGACCGATAATTTGATTGATCGCCGTTGAAAATAGGTAGGCTTTTAAATGCGTCTAACTGTATTTCACTACCATCTGTATATGTGGTTCTTATTTCCTCTAGCACAGGTATGTTTGGTACTATGCCTAATCCAGATTTTACTTCATTTAGTTTTGTTTCTAAATTAGTGTTTATTTGATTTTGGTTAGTTATTATTGCTGCTAACCTTGCATTCTCTGTGCGTGTGTGCTCTAGGGTTTGTGTTACTGTGTTGCTCCTGGTTTCTAAAGCTTCTAATCTTGCCATTAATACTGCGAGTTGTTCCATTTTGAACTCGTGTCTGTTGTCGTCGAATTTGTGTGTTTTTTTTCCTCCACATATACACTTTCACTGAATTGCTTTGCTGCTTCGTACGAAGAAGCTATATTTGTACCTGCTATGCTAGGTAATTCTTGTAACCGGTAACGCGAGTGTTCTGTTTATACTAGATTTCACTACTTGTTCCCGAGGTCCGCTCGATTGAAGTTAAAAAGTATATTTAACCTCCTGGCAGGATCGCCAATTAAAACACTTGTTTCTTACTTTTAAAATTAAACAATATTTATTTGGAACTATGTCCTTTATTATTGAAATACTTTTTACTAATTCTAAAAGGAGCTTAAGGCTACTATGTAGTTACAATAAGACTATTGATAAATTCATCATACAGTCGTATTTATATACTTTTCTTATCTATCTACAAGGAGACCCAAGCGTACAATCGTCTTGCTTGATAATGAAGAAGAGATAATATTCCCACATTGTATACAAACGATATTATCTCTTTTACATATGTTATCATTGTAGCGTTGTGTGCAAGACTGTACTAGAGACTAAAGATATCATTGAATACAAATAATGTTATCTTTTTTCTCAATATGTCTTGCTATGGATACTTAACTAGCGCTCCATCTGCTTGACAATGAGGAACAAATCAAACGTCAGCAACATAATCCATGCCCACTGTCCGATAGGCCTACGCGCATGAAGACTAGTCCTCTTCAGCAATGACTTCTGCAGAAGCTGCTTAGACGAAGATGAGAAGGAAAGTATTACTCACCTTCTATGTTGTAGTCCTACTCTCTCAGTAAAAAGGAAATTTCATCTGGGAGAGAATTCCTTCCACAAGGTAGGTAAGCTGGCTAACATCAATGTCAGACCCTCCTTCGCTACATAGTTAGCTCTGAATTGTTCAATTAGGCGAACGAATATAGGATTGTCGAAAGATCCACGTGTTACCACAATCGACCTTTATGGTATAAGCGTGCACGTGGATCACGTGCAGCGACTAAAACCTAACCTAACCTATCCTACTCACGTTTATCCTGTTTCTGTCTCGTGGGGATAATTCGTGACGCGCCATACCATATGCAATCGCAAAATGTTTTTTTTCCAACCTTAAACGATTTTAGCAATATTTCAATATATCCTTGTCCTAAAACCCACATTTTAGGGATATTAACCTTAAGGATTGGATGGGATAGGTTATTGAACGATCCGCATAGCGGACTGTAGCCTTCTTATATGTTTTTTTGTATTTTTTTTATTTGATTCCCATAAGAACGATTGGAAAAGATTGCTCATCCTAGCAGCGCCGTCTAACCAGGGCAAGGCACCGTTTGCAACCAATCACTATAGTCCATTTACTGACCATACAGCCGTTATCACGGGTTCCTTGACTTTGGCTTTATAATGGGGTTTGGAATAGGTTTTACTCACGGCCTTCATGAAAAACGCAATTTTTTTAAATCAAGAGACTGCACTCATTCAGCTAGCTGCTTTTTAGCCGACCCTAGACTAGCCGAACGTAGACTAACTACAAGCCCTTCCGTCCGGGCAAGCGACAACCTGTTGAAAGAGCTTCAGTGTTAACTAATTTGCATTTTAGCCAGTATGCGGCTGAATTCTTAAATGGGCGGAATTTGAGGAGATATTTCAAAGATGTTCAAAGGTACTGTTAAAATGTTCGACCTCGAGATTTCGTTTGAATCTCACATAACGATGATAGTGGAACCCAAAAAAAGTGATTTTTGGAATTTCGTCCTTCGTTCGTCTGTCCGTCTGTCCGTAATGGTCTATCTAGGTTTAAAGGATTGACCGATTATCTTCAAACTTCGTATCCAGTGTTTTTTTTGGTCGTAATTCTAGGTAATATTTTTTTTCTTTTAGCCACGTTATAAATGGTACCTGCCATATAACCTCATTATTCTCAAAAACGGCTCTAACGATTTCGATTAGGCCACTGAATTGTCGACAATTTAATATTAAGGGGGGAAGTCAATGATAATACAAATTGTTGTGGCTCGCTGTTTTCTAGCAAGTGAGTTTATTAATATAAATAGCTGTTCTTTTATACAAAATAAGTGCTTACGCGTAACTTAAATTAACTTAGATTATTATTACATATATACAATAAACCTACAGGTGCAATCTGGCAGAAGTACACTCTGTGTAAAAAAATAAAATATGATATCGTATTTCGGACTCGTGCGTCCGTCGTTGCTGTTGAACTCGTTGAAATGTGATTCTGAATAGTTGGTTGTCGTCGTTGTTCTGTACAATTGTGATTCAGAATTCACACGTAGTGTTGTTGTCATAACAGCCACATTAAGAAAATTGTCAATTCCTCGCAAACTATTTTGTCAAATTAAATGAAATTTTAATTATATACTACTATTTCTGTTTCAAACCATTACATGCACTAGTATTGGAGTAGCTATCTCTAAACGGAATTTTTGGTTTGGGCCAATAACGGAAAGGAAAATTGTTATTATTCACCAAGGCACAAATTCCTTCAAATTCCGGAATAAACGTTCACATTCCGGCATTATTTATCAAAATGAATATTATTGTGTATTTTGGCCAAATTATGTAAACCGTTAAATTCTCGCTGCGAACGAGAACGCTGCGTACGACCTAGTCGTGCACCCACCACTCGCTTTGTCATGCCTTAAAAAGCTATCTATGAGGTGCAATGTTTTTTGGTGCACACGATGAAACGTGTGCGTTGATTTCAAATCGGGAGTATATAAACCCTTAATACATTGTGGCCTGATCGATATAGTAAACCTATGTAAGACTAGCATAGGTTTTCGGTAACTTCGACGTAAGTGCCATTCATAGATAATGACCCTATATTTTGGTTTCATTCTTATGACAGAAGACAATATGTATTGTGTTTTAGGAGGATTGAATTCCATATCTGATGGAAAGCAAATACGCATGAGAAGCTTAGAGTACTGTCATTAGCAAATGAATGAATTGGATTTGAAGTTGCAGATAGGAGAAATAACATATGAGAAGGCTACAATCCGCTATACGGATTGTTTTAAACCCTATCCAATCCCATCCTTAATATAAATGTCTCCAACATGTCGGCTTTTTGGCGATGTAATATAGAAAATGTCATTGTCAGAACATATTGTTCAGACAGTTTATCAAAATCATTTATTGATCGACAAAAAACATCGTTGAGGAAGTGTACACAAATGGTTTTTGTATGAAAACTCCTCCAAAATGTGAGCGTGGGTTAATGATATACAGAAAAAAAGTTTATATTACCATAACGAATGATTTTGCATCAACATTTTTTTCGAAATGTTTAAAATTATGCCGAATATCGTTTCTTACTGAAAACGCATCCAAAAAGTGGGCGTGGCAAAAAAATCGTGTGAACAAAATATCGATTTTCTCCTGCATATGGTATAACGTTGGGTATTTAATTGTTTTTTTTTTGTAGAAAAACGCCTCCAAAAAGTGGGCGTGCGTTTGAATGATGTACAGACGAAATATTTGTTTTATCAAACCCAATGATTTTGCATCAAAGATTTTTTTCGAAATGTTTAAAATTTTAAAGAAAAACTTTTTTTTATTGAAAACGCTATAAAAAAATGGGCGTGGCAAACAACTTTATTTAGATAAAATATAGATGTTCAAGTATGCTACATAATATTTTGTTCAGACACTCTTTTGAAAATTCCCTACTGTTTGGAAAAAATAATGTTTTTCTCAAAACTGAGCTTGGCATTAGCCGGATTTTGAAAAGTTTTACACTTGTTCGAGCAGCACATACAAGGATCACATGTACCAAATTTAATTGCCTTAGCTCGTAATTTAATGCCCAACGGACGGTCAGAAGGACGGACAAACAGAAATGGCTTTATCGACTCAGCTAGCGATTCTGAGTCGATTGAGGTATATCTAGCAAAATTATTCCTCTATGTTACAAAATATGTGTCAAAACTAATGTACCCCTATGGGATAGGGTATTAACATTGTGAAATGGCTTTGAAATATCAAGCGCAACAATGCTTTCTCCTCCAATATGGATTGAGTGGTCCTACTTTTCGGTGAGATATTTCATCAAACCACCAGTGGCCCTATTGCTGCAAAAACCATGCTGCCGTTCCTAAAACAGTTTTCGAGTTTTGAGATAATTCGTAAGCTGACGATTTATCAATGCTTGCATGTAAAGAAGGATAGTTGTGCAATTGCTCAGTAATTGGCTTTAGAAGATTTTTCCGTTTTTGTTGGTACAGACTAAACTAGCGCAGTTTTCCATCTACTCGTAGAGAGTTCGGATATGTCTGACAGAACCAGCGGATTCTGGACATCGAGATCAAATAAAAATCTTGCAAGTAAAGAATGTGATTTGTCTCAAGTTGATCTTACTTCTTACTACAAGTTGCACAATCATGCATAATTTCGTGAAACTACGCCGACAATACTGGCATCATAGATTGGACCATCTCGAACATGTACCAATATTTTGGTTCAAGCTAAACAATAAGTTCAACTTACTGTGTGCTGTCAATGGAAAATCGAATTATAAGCTTCAACGCGATAGAGAGCGCCCTAACTATTGCAATTGCATGAACACTAAATGTTCGTGTTCTTATTTTTGCTAATTAGTTAGATAATTCAAAGCAACAGTTTTCCATATTTTCACTTTCTTCAAATTTTCCCAGTTGGAACAATGAACATGCTAGATACGCTGGATTGATTTATAATTGTATTGCGTTTTTCATTATCGTGTTTCTATCAGCAAGTAGTAGACGAATGCCATTAATTATAACGGCTATATCTAATGTCGTTTGCTATTAAGGCAAAATTCATACTGAAAAAAGCAATAAGTAATTAAATTAAAGAAACTCTATTGTATGCTCTGAAGTGCAAGTCTCTTTATCGGAACACAAATGTGCGAAGACATGTAGAAAGCAATCGCAAAATCAATTTATGTTTTTTTTTTTTTTTGAAGAGTGTTTAAGCAAACAGATACACGCACTTTGTTTATAATAAAATAAGTTACTCACTTATTCAAGAAGCGCTGCAGTCTAGAATGAACCTGGTCCTCAACCAACATGCCACTCATTTAGCTCGGTCCTTACCTAACTGCCTCAAGTTGCGCACTCCAAGCTGGTAGAAGTCTGTTTATACTTGTGGCCGCCACTTAAGGCGATGTCTTCCTCTACTGCGTCCGCAGACAGGTGGGAATCGAAGACTCTGCGAGCTGGAGTATTGACGTCCATTCGTTCTACATGTCATTGGACATTGGACATTGGACATCACAGTACTTCGCACATGAATGCAACGAACTACAGACACGTAACAGCACTGGCGACTGAGGCCATCGGCTGGGACAGATCAAGACATTTATACAATAGAGAGAGACAGATAGATACATAGAAGGAAAGACATATAACATACCTACATACCTACGTGGCACAGAGGAGGAGACATAGATTTATATCGTCTCATATTATCGCACAGGTGGCCTCAGATAAGCTGGAAATTTTCGTAGAAAACAAATGCTGCCGAAGCTGGGGCTTGAACGCGCAGCGATTGTCTTAGCAGTCAACTACGCATACCTCTGAACCATGGCCACCTGCCTTAAATGTCAAATTCGGTTTTTTCGACCATGTCGCTGTGCAGTTCGTATAGTTCTTGGTTGAATCTTCTCGAAACGACCAAGGATTCCTTCATCCGCTTTTGAGACGGTACATGCTTCAGTGCCGTAGAGCAGGACTGGGATGATCAGGGTCTTATATAGGATCTCATAGGATCTCTCTAGTTCGAGTGAGGGACTTATTACCTGAGAAATAAAGCTAGTATCTTGGAACTTCCAAACCCGATGTAAGAATGTAAGCATTAATTATTGTGTCTTTTAGATTTTTGAAAATTTTTCGCTTATCAAAAGAAGCGTTTGTGTTTGTTTTGGGACTGCTTGATTCACCAACTGGAATAAGGTCAACCCATGTTCCACCCATCCTTCAATTAGCTACAACTTTAAATCTTCTTGGGGGTGGGTGCTATCAAAGACATTTTTATAAAAATTGTGATAAAATTGACGTACAAAAACCTAAATGTGTAAACTGTGTTCATGCAAATAACGAGTATGGTTTAGAATTGTCAACTGACCATAATGCATTTGATAGAACATGTGGGGAATACTCTAAAAAGCTTGAAAAAGAAAGAAATAAGCGAATCTAGCAGCAAACCTCTCAATTAAGGTGCATGTACTTAATAATATGTTTTATTTCGTGATAATTTTTTTACAAAGCCTGTGACCGCACGTTTTACAATTCATAGATTTGACAAGTATTATCTTACTTCTGAGATATTATCTTACATTTCAAAATGATTTACAAGCAATTACAAATTTAATTTAAAGAAAAAATAGAACAATTAGCAGTGGTGGTTGAGGAATATGAATATCCTGAAATAATTCTACTCAGTGAAACGCGAATTACTAAGGATATTCAAATTTCTGAAATAACAATAAATGGATACGTCCCAATAATAACATATTCACAATCAAGACACACTGGAGGGACGATGATCTATATAAAAGGTACAGAGCATTATAGTTTCTTAAGTGAAAATTTTATAAATAAGGTTATGTGGGTTACAGCAATAAATGTATTTTTGAATACGGAGTAATGGATTATTTCCGTAGTGTATAGATCTCCCAACAGTCCAGTCAATTTGTTTATAGATGAATTATAGCTATTGGTGTGATGTTAACTTTAGAGATTCGAAAAATATTTTGCTCGTTGGAGACTTTAATATTAATTATTTCAAAAACGATAGTTGCAAGAATA
Source organism: Rhingia rostrata (assembly GCA_949824845.1). NCBI lineage: Eukaryota > Metazoa > Arthropoda > Insecta > Diptera > Syrphidae > Rhingia > Rhingia rostrata. The sequence goes on along the minus strand of OX463757.1, from coordinate 76,412,667 downwards.
AAGCATTTAATATTATGAACGACAGACAATTAAAACATTTGGTCGAGGAACCAACCAGGATAACTGCAAATACAATTTCTTTCATAGACTATTGTATATCAAATGTTGAAAATGGTGCAATAAGAGCTAGAACAGGAAAACGTTTTAAATTAACCGACCATGAAACTATATTAATTGATATTTGAGGAAATGACATAACCAAAATTAACAAAAAAATAATAAGACGGCTAAAATACGATAAGAGAGTGTTTGCTCAACATTGGATGAGTGAAACGATACCACATCTAAACATACACGAGGAATTGCAATATTTCAATAATAGACTTCATAATATTATTAAAAATATGACAGTGGAGTGTGCAATAAATACATTGCAAATAAATAAATGGTTTAATGATAGTCTACGGCAACTTAAGAAAATAAAAATTCAACTTTATCATAGAGCGTTGCATATAAAAAATACGGAAAATTGGGTCAATTATGTGCAGTGTAGAAATAAGTAACGGGTGATCCAAGTAGAGATACTTTTTTCAATAGCCTTTTTTGACAGATCACGTGTGAGTCGTGTCATGCTGTCATGTTATTTTTGTTAAGTATTGTGTGGCATTTCATAATGGAAAGACTTACGCGTGAACAACGTTTACAAATTGTTCAACTTTATTATGAAAATTCCTGAGCGTACTATTCGCAACACCATCACCCATTTTGAGACCCAGCATTCATTATTGGATAATATTCGACCGAATAGACCACGTCCAGCACGCTGTGAAGAAAATATAGCGGCCGTAGCTGAGAGTGTACACGAAGACCGTAGAGAGTCGATTCGGCGCCGTTCGCAGCAACTCGGACTGACGTATGGAACGATTTGGCGCATTTTACGTCAAGATCTTAAATTGAAAGCGTACAAAATACAGCTTGTGCAACAACTGAAGCCGCTCGACCTTCCCAAGCGACATCGCTTCGCTCTATGGGCTCTTGAAAAGTTCCAGGAAGATCCGACGTTTTCGAAGCAAATTTTGTTTAGCGATGAGGCCCATTTCTGGCTCAATGGGTATGTAAACAAACAAAATTGCCGCATTTGGGACGAAGAGCAACCTGAAGAGATTGAAGAACTGCCACTTCATCCAGAAAAAACAACGGTTTGGCGTGGTTTGTGGGCCGGTGGAATCATCGGTCCATATTTCTTTAAAAATGATGCCGGTGCGAACGTAACTGTCAATGGCGACCGTTATCTTGCCATGATAACCGACTATTTGATGCCTGAAATTGAAGCTCGTGATCTCGGCGACATTTGGTTTTAGCAAGACGGCGCCACTTCCCACACATCGCATCAATCAATGGACTTATTGAGAGAACATTTCGATGAGCACAGAATTTCACGTTTTGGGCCGGTCGATTGGCCACCAAGATCGTGTGATATCACACCGTTAGACTTTTTCCTGTGGGGATATGTAAAGTCAAAAGCTTATGCCGACAAACCCGCTTCGATTCAGGCCTTGGAGGAAAACATCACGCGTGTCATTCGCCAGTTACCAGTCGAAATGTTCGAACGAGTGATCGAAAATTGGACTCAACGGATGGACCATCTGCGATGTAGCAACGGCCAACATTTGATAGACATAATCTTCAAAAAATAAATGCCAAAGAATGTTCTTTCAAATGATAATAAGCATTCTCCATTAAATTTGAATTTTCTGTGTTTTTTTCTTTAAAAAAGTAGGGAACCTCGAAATGGATCACCCTTTATAAGACAGCTCTGAAGAATTCTAAATATAAATACATTCAAAACGAACTTAGTGCTAGAGCTGGGGATCAAATTGGTCTTTGGAAAACATTGAAACGTTTCGTGCTAAGCCAAGAAAAAAGTGCAATAAAAGAAATTGTAGTAAACGGTGACCCCATACAAAACAAAAATAAAATAGCTAATTATTTATAAATAGTATTAATGACATAAACAAATCAATTCCATCTTTGATATATGATAGTCTAATAGAACCGGTTACGTGCAATTTTAAATTCCGTTTAATTGGGAACAAGGCTGAACTGTGCAATATTTTAAAAAAGATGAACAATAAAAAAGATATAAATGGGGTTAATAGTTCAATATTTAAAAAAAAACTTAGATGTGTTTGGTGATCAGTTATTAGATCTGTTAAATAGATCGCTGTCCGAAGGAGAATTCCCTCTCTGTTTAAAGCAATCTGTGATTATACCAGTGCAAAAAGTTGCAAATGTTAAAACCCCTGACAAACTACGTCCAATAAAAATTCTACCAACTATTGAAAAAGTATTTGAAAAGTGGTTTCTGATCAATTTGTTAATTACCTAGAAACAAATAATATATTGTGTGAACAGCAACTGGCTTTAGATCTGGTAGATCCTGTGAAACTGCGCTCATGTGGATGATACACGAGTGGAAAAATATAATTGACAAAAGAGAGAAAATTTGTGCAGTGTTTCTCGATTTTCAGAGAGCATTTGAGGCAGTTGATCATGACATTCTATCAGACAACCTGAAAAGTTATGGTGTAAAAGACAATGAGCTTAAATGGCTTACGACATATCTTTCAAATAGACAACAATTTACGAAAATTGACAATGAAATATCAAGTGCGAAGTTTGCGGAGATAGGTGTTCCTCAGGGCTCAATCCTTGGAGTTGTGCTGTTCCTGTTATATGTAAATGATATGTCTAGAGTCCTAAAATTCTGTAACGTAATGCTTTTTGCTGATGATACACAGTGGCGGATTTATGTTCGATGTCGCCCTAGGCCCCGTGAGATATGCCGCCCTTTTTGCTGTATGGAGAAAAAATTATTAACAATAAATATAAAATTTTTAAATATTTAAATTATTATGAATTCAAATTTATTAACTTCAATACAACATTTAATTAGTTAACATAGGTACAACTTTTCGTACAAAGTCTTAAATATAAATTATTAATTTGAATATAGCTTTTTTGAGTTCACATTTTCTTCTTTCTGGCTTTAGTTCGTGCGAAAACGTCAATTATATCATCGTAATCCAGTTCTTGTACCAACTGAGCTTCAATAGATAATAATGCAAGGGCATTAAGTCGGTCTTGGCCTATACTTGCACGTAAATAATTTTTTACCCTTTTCAGAGTTGAAAAAGATCTTTCTCCAGAACAATTTGTTGCTGGGATGCTCAAAAAAATTCGTAGAGCAATACCTAAATTAGGGTAAACATCACAAAGATTTTGTGAATGCAATATATTGCATATATTTTTCGCAGAGCTTACATTTTCAGAATTTGCCAAATGAATCTTTAAGTTGATAATGAAAGTGAATACATTCATTTCCTAATGTTTCTTCTAAATCGTCAGGATACTTATTGACTTGTTTATTTGATTCATTTTTCAACTCATTCGTATCAATTTCAGATAGATTATCAAATAAATTGAACTATGCATAAAGCTTATCATATACATTTTTACGTTCAGCTAATTGTTTTAATCCAATAGCTTCAGATCGTGTACTCGGTTTCTCGTCATTGCTTTCTCCAATAAAGTCCAATGCTTCAATTATTGCACACCACTCTTTTTCTAAAGCATAGCAAGAGTTTGAGAAAGGCTTTTGAGTCTTAAATTTGTCTGTTGCGCCAGGACCTCCCAACGATGTGTAGATATCGTAAAAAAATTATACAGTTCTTGCAAAGTAGAAAAAAAATCAACTGCTTCAGGTACAGATTCAGCTGCACAAATGCCTACTAAATTTAGCGAATGGGCAGCGCAAGGAACGTAATCTGCTAATGGACTGATTGTTTTCATTCGTGCTTGAACTCCGGTATATATCCCTGACATATTACTTGCCTTTGCTTTATGACCAGTACTAGGTATAAATTCTAAAAATCTTTCAACGGGTTCACCATTTGCACGTACATATCTAATAATTATAGTTAGCTGGTCGACATGAGCAATATCAGGCGTAGAATCTACAATAATACCAAAGTACTTAGCGGATTGCACTTCAGTAGAAATGTGCTTTAATACTTGACTTTGAATCAGTAATATAATTTCTTCGTAGATTGTTTTTGATAAGTACGATATGTTGCCACTACCAGGATGCGCACACGACTTTAAATGTTGAGATAGAAATGGATCAAATTCAGCAACAAGTTCTACTGATGCTAAGAAGTTTCCATTACGGGGATCTCCAATTCTCTCTGAATGCCCTCGAAACGGCAGTCCTCTGATTGCAAGTGATTTAACGATTGCAATTATCCGATACAATATTTTTTTCCAGTACGAAATTTCTTCGTCGAGCTGTTTTAATAAATGTTGATCAACACGTCCTCGAACCGCTCGAGCTTTTAAGTTACTAACATTAGTTTTATGAACGTCAGAGTTTTCGTGACCTTCAACGCGTGCTTTTGAGTTTTTCCAGTCTCGGAACCCTTCGCAGGTGAAAGCATTTGTTTCACCACATCTACTAAATAGTAAGCATGGAATACAAAATACGGATCCTTTAGTTTCTGAATACATCAACCACTCACGGCGTTGAATCTCTCCATTCTTCAAAGTTCGTTGAAATAAATTTTTCGAGCAAAATCTTGTTTTATCACTATAAACATTTTTAGAATTTTTAAAATCAATAATATGAATATTATTTTGTGGTGCACCGTTTATAATGATATATTCTTGAGTTTCTTCGTTTAAATTCCATAAGAAGGGATCACTACTGATTCCTAAAACATTACCTGCAATTGAACTGTCACCTAATAAATTAGTTGAAGGAGAACTTGACTGTATTTCTTCAGTATCTTTTGGTGAAGGAGGCCTTAACTGTCTTTCTTCGATATTTGGTGTTGAAATATCGTCTATTTTCTGCTGAAGAAAAATACATTATTTTTAAACAACTGATAACTCTTTTTCTTATTCTCTTATTTTCTTAAGCCGGAACCACGCTTGAAAGGTAACGTGTGGTGTGTCCTGTCGCGTTCTGTGCACACTTGGATTGTGTGCTGTGGTTTTTATTTAAATGAATTCTGATTTCTAGATATTTCACATACCCAATTTCAGATAGTATATTTGTCTCGTTTTATTGCTCCATAGATCGTTGTGGTGTCGCGCAGTCGTAATAGGAGCGATATCGACTCAACGCGCCACACTGCACCACACGACAAAAACATGTTTTTTTTTTTTTTTTTTTTTTTTTTAATTCATTTTTTTTATTTACTTAAAATATTAACTTATACTAGACAAAAATGCTTAAATCTAACTTATCAATAACATATCTACTTAATCTAACTTATCGGCCCATAGCGGGCGCTGTAAGCTTATAACTAACATTTTTCTTTTGCTTTTCGGCTTAAGTTTGTCATTTGTTTCTTATTGTTAGTATTAAGACATTTAATTGCTTTTCAAAGAAAAAATTAAAACTTTAAACAGTAACAATTTTTTTTTTGTTTTATATAAAAACTTAATCTAGACTAAAACTAACTTAAACTACTTAAGACTAGTTAAACCTAACTAACACTACTTAAGACTACTTAACTACTTAAACCTAACTTAATTATAATCGGGGTGGCAAGCACTCGTTGCATATGCCCCGAGGGTTTGTCATCCCGATTGCGTCATTGGGTCCAGCAAGCATTTATGCAACCATATTAAATAAAATATGGTGCAAAAGCCCAGCCCCAGACCCTGTACCTAAATTTAATTTACCTAAATACTAAGGAGTGGACTAAAAGTCCGCAAAGACCTGAGGAAGTGCAGAAATACTTTCCTCGTTTAGCCACCAAAACTCGGTGCGCTGCTTTTCAGCGTCGGTCCTATCGCGATCCGATACCGCCGTGCTAAAGCGGAGGAGCTCCGGAGCATTGTCGACGTACCCATCGCGGACCAGCCGCTTGTCCCGCGCGTCACGGTAGCGATGGTATAAAACCGGGATACCGTTCCTGTCTTGTATTAACCCTAACGAATCGATATAAATGAATGCCTCTGGTGGAATAAAGCCTGACATGAGCGCACTCTCCATGTACATTTCATTGGGGTAATAAGCCCCGAATATCAGGCTGTTGTCGCTACTCATCGCCCTTGAAGCGTGCCTTCGAGTCACCTTAATTAGGAAATTATCAATTCTATTCAATTGAGCCCCATTGTATAGAACCTCGTTGCGATAATATTTTATGTACTCGGAATCCGGCGTTCGGTACAATCCTAAGCAGGATCGGAGACAACGCCTCTCAAACAGCCGTATCCTTTCCATGTAGGATGGTGAAACATTGAACCACACGGGACAACCGTAAGCGATGATCGGCCTTATGAGGGCCATGTAGCAAATGACTTTCACCCTTGAATCAAGTTGACTGCTATGAAACAATCTTCTTGTCATAGCATAAGCCCCCCTAGCCCTGGCCAGACAAGCATCCACATTTTTATTAAAATACAGAAACTTGTCAAGCCAGATGCCAAGGTATTTGACTTCACTTCTCACCGCCAACGGCAGTCCATGCTGTCCAATGATACACAATTTTTTCCAGTTTTTTCTGGTATCGCAAGAAGCCCTCTGCACTGGGGTCCTGAACAGAATTGTTTCGGTTTTTTGGAAATTGATCCTCAATTTCCAATCCTCGCAATATCCCTTAATGTGATCGAAGTCACGCTGCAAAAGTATGTTGATGACTCCGATTTTCGGACCTGATCTGTACGCCACCAGATCATCTGCGTACGCTATAGCGTGACTGAGGGAACCTACAAGATCACTTGTATAAATGTTAAACAATATCGGGGAGTTCACCGCCCCCTGTTGTAAACCGTTTTTAATTTCAAAGACTTTACTCGAAGTTACGTTGCCACATTTGACAACGAACTTCTTTCCCATAAGCATTTCATAAATCATATATAGCATGGGTTTACGCATGCCCAGTCTGGTTAGCTTGTAGAAAAGCCCCTCTAACCATACGGTGTCGAAGGCCTTCTCAAAGTCAACAAGACAGGCCCCTGTGCATTGTCCTTTGGATTTATTCCATTGGATGTCGGAGACTAGTTTCGACGCGGCATGAATAGTGTCATGCCTCGCTCGAAAACCAAACTGATTTTCCGGAATAATTTTATTTTCCTCGACCCACTTAAGCAGAGCTCTATTGACTATTTTCTCAAATACCTTGCTTACATTCGGCAGAAGGCTTATTGACCGAAGATTTGAAGGGTTTGTTCTGTCCTTGTCCTTTTTGGGGATAGGATGTACCACCGCCGTTTTCCAGTGCACCGGATAATGTGCATTATTCAGTGCATTGTTAAACAGCGTGGTGAAAATATCGACCGCTTACATCGGAAGGTGCCTCAATACGACGTTTGGAACCCCGTCCACTCCCGCCGACTTTTTATTCTTCAGTGATACAAAGATGTCCAGGAGTTCATCTTTTTGCACGAACAGCATCAGGCTATTGGCGACTATGCCATTTGAACGATTTTCGTCATTGAACACGGTAAAACCGTGATTCTCAGATCGCCAAGCTTGAAGTTCGGTTCGTAGATAAAAGTGATTCAGAAAGGCTCTCTCCTCAATATCGCGATTTGGGCGAACAGGATTGTTCACCGTATACACGGTTTCGAAGACAGCGCCTATCGTATTCGCCTTCTCCTGAGGATCTTCGATCGTGAAAAAACCGTCCTTAGAGTCAACACTTTCCGGACTTATACCAACAGCCGTGAGTGTCTGTCTGTTCTCTGTCGTTTGGGAAATCCGGACACATGGAATGTCATTATGATCCTTTCGCCTGAATATTTTATTTATTTGCGGGAACATATTCGGGCTACTGACTTTTATAGCCTGAATTTTCTTGCCCCAGTACAAACTTACAGATTGTTTGTAATTCTCCGATATTAACTGCTTAAGGTTTTTTATCAACGACTTCAATGTCCGAACCTCCGGGTCTTGTCTGTCAGTAAATTGTCTACGCAGCCGTTTAAGCCTCGAGACCAGTCTGCTTTTGTGTTTGTGGAGTGCATCGATTGTTGGCGTTCGATACTTCTCCGTCTGATCGTCAGAACAAGCTACCTTACGGATAGCTCGATCCATTGACCTTGTGATGACCTCATTCATTTTCAATAAATTTTGGTCGATTTCGTCGTTAGTAAGGTTTCGGTTTGTCGGAGGGTTGATTTCGCTCAAACGTAATTCTCGCTTTACAACTCTGGCGAAGCGCGGCCAGTTCGTCCTTCGATAGTCGAAAGAACGCACTTGGTCGAACTCCTCCAGTTGAGTTTGCTCGTTTGGGATCCTGAATACGGCATCGAGTCCGAGGTGGTCACTGTCGTAATCGAATGCTCGTACACAGTTCCGCGCGTGTTCGTTGTTTGTCAGTTCTAGTCTATTGTCCATAAGGGCTAAGTCCAGAAAAGAGTTTCCTCTCGGGAAGGACGGGATATCCGTCGCGTACAAACTAAGTTTGTACTCAATCATATTTTGCTCCCGCCAATTCTGAAGCAGTCGACCTCTAGTGTTCGCAATTGTATTTCCCCAAGCCGCATGCTTAGCGTTAAGATCGCCGGCCAAAAAGTAATAATTTTCAGCCGATTCAAGCTGTAGGCAACGAAAAAGTGTCTCGAGTTCTGCTATAAATTGAGTTTGTTGAGTTGCTTCAGGTAGGTGCATAAAGCGACACCACATACATTCTCCTCCCACTATGGAGAGGAATGCATACGATGCATGCTTCCAGCACCTGGAACCTACTTACTTCCCCGATATATATGATTTTATGGCGTAAGCCTTTGCGTAATAAGACAGCGACCCCACCCCCTTGGGAGGAGTGGGGTCGATCTCTTCTTACTACATGGTAGTTGCTGTATCCCAATTTGTGTCTCTGGTTTAGCTTAGTTTCGCTGACCAAAAGTACATCCGGGAGTTGGTTTTTCAACAGATTGGAAAGGACGTTTCTTCTCTCGACCCTGACTAGCGAATTAACATTCAAAGCTAGGATCTTAAAGTTTACCTCGTCGAACGTACCCATCATATTCATGGCGCACTAGACTTGGCAAACATCGAATAGATATAATCTATTCGGGCTGCTTGCTCGTTCAGTTGTTTCTGGAACTGATCGATCTTGCTACTCAACTGTAGCATGAACATCTTCAGATCCGTATCAGCTTCAGGTGCTTTTTCAGCAACCTTTGGCTTGTTTAATGTCTGGGGCTTACCCGATCCAGCTGCCATTTGGGCAAAGGACACGTTGGGCTCAACCCGATTTGTGTAAGACCGACTTTTCTGTCGCCTTTCTTCTTCGACAGCCTGTTTCCGAGCTAGCATACTCTTCTTTTTCTGTTGGAATACAGGACATCCCTTATAGTTAGCAGGGTGCCCCGCATTCCCGCAAAGAACACATGTGAGCTTACTCATGTCTTCAACCCTTTCGCTACCTAGAGGGCACTCATTTAAATTGTGGTCCTCATCGCACTTAACGCATCTAATATGCATGTTGCAATTAGAAGCGGCGTGCCCGAACCTTTGGCAGCGCATACATTGCAGTATGCGATTTGACCTTTTTAATTTGTCCCAATATACAGCATGATAGTATACGCGATTAATTCTGCGTAGACAATCAAGTTTGCTGTTGGGGGTTAGTTGAACTAGGAAAAATGGTAACCTTCGGTTACCACCCCTACCATTAACCGCGGAAAACGGCTTTATACCGACGAACTTAAGGTCGTCGCTCTCGTAACTCTTGAGCTCGTTTAGGAGCTCCTCCGTATCAACCCCGGGATCGATTCCCTTCAGGATGACCGTTTTCAATCTATCGGATTTTGGCGTATACGTGAAGTATTCTGCCTTAATTCCCTCTAGTGCTTTGCGGACCTTTTTGTGGTCCTCCAAACTATTAACCACAATTTTATGCTTCTGGGCCGAAATGTGCTTGACCGTGAAGTCCTTAACAGCTGCCTTACATAATTCTATGCTATAACTACTTGCTAAGTTACTTACACTAATTGGGGGTACTTCTTCCCTCTTTTTCTGTTGTGGTTGCGTCTGCTGCTGCTTTTGTTGCTGCTGCTGTTGCTGCTGATGTTGCTGCTGTTGTTGCTGCTGCAGTTGTTGCTGCGGCTTTCGATTCGGCTGTTGCTTCCTCTTCTGCTGTGGTTGTTGTTGCTGCATTGGTTGCAGTTTTTTACTTCGTTGGCGCTGAAGCATTTGCTGCGCTTTCAACTCTTGTTGTTGTCTCTGCTGCATTTTATTTTTCTTTTCTTCGAGGGCTTCTAATTTTTTTGCCTCCCGAATTTTTTCTAGTTTTACTAGAAGTTCGGCAATGATTCGGTTTAGCTTTGCCTCCTCATCATCTATAGTCGGCGTTTCATCGACCTCGGCTAACTCTTTGAAAGGGTTACCCTCACCGACGTAGCGGGGTTCCCCATCTTCCCTTTCGGTTTCTTCGGGGTCAATTTTATTGAACTCCCCTTCTTCCATTGTTTTCGGCTGCGGTGTAATTTCCGCTGCCTTGATGAGATTTAGCGTCGGATTTAGCTTCCTCCGCCTCATCTCACCTCCTCCGGCTGTTGCCATTGCTCTTGCTGCTGCTGATGTTGTTTGTGCAGCAGCTCTCGTTATCGCTGGTACAGTTGTTCCGTGTACCAGCTTTGTTTTCGTTTCTGCTATGCTAGCAGATGACGATGCTGACGTTGTTGTTGTTAACGGCTTTGTTGTCGGCGACACAGGCACCGTCAGCTTCTGCCGTTTGTTTGTTGGTGAATTTTCACCAGTTTGCGGGGGGGTTTTGTTTTCCGTACCGGTTTCCATCGCCGGTGATTCGGTAAAAGACTCTCTTTTTTGTTATTTTATTTGTTTTTAACAATTAAAAAAAAATTAAAAAAAAACAAAAAAAAAAAAAAAAAAAAAAACTCGCACTGATTGGGACTCGAACCCACGACTCCCACTGCTGAGTCGGCTGGTAGCTCCACTGTTCCACGTAAATAACAATTTCCAGCTTGCTAAATTGCCACTTATCGCTAATCACTTGGAAGAAATACTTCCGCACAGACTAGTCAACTAACCACTACGAGAGTTGGAGAGCGACTGCGACAAAAACATGTTTCTACGCATATGAAATTCATTGGAGTGATAACAACAAACCACAAATTACAAATGTGATTCCGCCCTTAGATTAAGAACAACGTTACATTCAATTTAAAAAAAATGTTGATAATTATAGTAAAATACTTACAGTTGATGAACATAATGGCTGTTGATCATTATTAGAAGCTTTTGACGAACTTGTTAAAAAATTAGATATTTTTTTGATTTTCTTTAGTAAATTATATTTTTTCGTAGATTCTTCTGCCTTTCTTTTACGATATTCAGCACCACTGAGTTTATTTCGATATGCACTCATATTTGATTATAAATTTATATCAGAATTGCGACAATTTTACTTGTAAATTTGAATTTGTTTTAAATTGATGAACAAAAATTTTGCATTCCGCAATCACTTCACTGAAAAAAACTGAGAAATTCACTGCCGATTTTTTAGTGTATTATTTTCAACGGCCAATAATATTGATCTAAAAAAAATTGTATTGCACCGGCAAATTAAACTAAAGGGTAAAGTCGGAATTACCTATATTCAAAATTTTTCATAGATATAAAGGTAAATTAATCCACAAAAAATTATCAATTTCAAATTGCAGTCAAACTTGGACAACCTTATTTTTTTATAACTCGAACAAAATTATGTGGCAACAACGTTTAGAGTTCAAATCCCATACATTTTTTACCCTGATAACTCGAACAAAAAAATCGCATATGCATCAAGCAAGTCGAACTTTTTTAGGGGAATTCCCATTTAGTGAGAAGAAATAACAACATCACGTATGCATTTTAAATTCGAATTTTTGAATCGAATTTTCATTTGAAAAGAAAACGAGATACTTACCTACATACACACAAAAATAATTATGTAGGTTTAAGAAATTTGACTTTTTTATTACCGACATGTTTCGTTGCTGGTTGGAAGTTGTAAGTACATACATACATATATGTATATACAGGCAATAATTTTATGTATGTTGTAAATACTTATGTACTACATTAATGTAAAATGTGTTAGACTTAATAAAAGCACAAAATGTGTGTGCATATGTATTTCAGATACATATTGAATTGTTTGATTATTTTAATTTTGAGGAACAATTTGGATAAATCGAAGTCTTGATAAGTCGAGCTTATATTGTGGATAATAGTAGTTTGAGTTATCGAATTTTGAATGTATTCTAACATTTTACGGTTCTTGATTTTCAGGGTTATCAACATTTTGCCGCCCCTAAAATCATGCCGCCCTAGGCCCGGGCCTTACGGGCCTAGGCGTAAATCCAGCACTGATGATACACTTGTTTATATCTGTGGTAATAATGTCCATGAAATAAAAAAAAACTTGAAGAAGACCTTAGTAATTTAAATGTATGGTTAAATAGTAAAAAGCTTAAGTTAAATGTCAATAAATCTAAATGTATGTTCCTAAATAGTAATGAAGATATCGAAATTAAAATTGACAATAAGAAACTAGAAATAGTTAAAGAAATAAAATATCTTGGTTCAATAATAGATCATAAGTTAGATTTTAAATGTCATGCCGATTTCATTTGTTCGAAAATCAGTAAAAAGATTAATTTTTTGTTTAGAATAAGAAAAAAACTTAATAGAAAATGTGCAATAACAGTATATAATACAATTATTCTACCTCACTTTGATTACTGCGCGTTCATTCTATTTATGTTTAGTGAAACTGACAAAAGGAGATTTTACAAAAATTACAAAATCGTGCAATGAGAGCAATCTTAAAAGTTAATGTTTATACGCCAATAAATAACATGTTAAATTCATTAAATTTTTTAAGTATGAAACAAAGATTTGTCGTAAGAAATTTAATATTTGTATATAAAATTAAAAACGATAATGTTACCAGAGTACCCAAAAAGAAACCTGAACTACGTTTCAGACAGACACAGCTACATACTGAGGAACAGAAGAAATTTTGATATACCAACAGTCAATCTGTTGAGAACTAACAACCAAATATTCTACAAGGGACTTCATATATTTTATCAGCTATCACTATTTATAAGATATCAAACAAATATAAAAACATTCAAAAAGGACTTAAACGTATACGTAAGACAAAATCACATGTATATAAATTAGTACCTATTCTAAGAGATGTTAAAAAGTTTTTCAAAAACTAATAAACTTAAAAAAAAATAAGACCATTAGTATTCGATGCCCTTAAAAGTTTTTCCCATTGCTGTCACTGGGTTGTCCGGGCAGTGCTTAAAAGAGCATTATATGATCTCGCCAAATCCGGATTTTGCTGCTTGAAAGAATCCGTATATGCTCTTTATTTGCTCCAGACCTTAAAAAACAAACAAATTTATTGTACTTTGTTAAGATTTTAATATTCTATGTTCACTTAGATTTTTCGCAATAGAAACACTTTGAATAGAATTTTACATATCAGCTGCTCGTAATGACAAGTGCTGCCAATAATCAATCAGTTTTTTGTGATCGCTTTACGCAGGGCAAAGAAGAGTTGATAGAGTTGACGACAATCAACTATCACCTCAGCCGATTCCACCCCTTGTGTTGGCTTGGGAGTTTTGCACAATCCTGTCATTGAAAATTGCAAATAGGATCTTGCAGGCGTTGTTGAGGAGATTTATGCCTAAGTATTAGGCGTAGTTCAGAGGGTCCCCTACTTTGTGGATTTGGCTAACGATGCTGAGGTATCATTGTTCAGGCATACTTCATCCGACCAGATTTGGTTTATGAGTTGGTGGATGTTACTTACCAAGTCATCTCCGCCGGCTTTATAAAGCTCAGCGGGAAGGCCGTCATTTCCGACAGCCTTATTAAGCTTGAGTTTAGATATTGCTATCCTCACTTCACTCAAGTCGGGTGGTTGGCCGTTTTCGCCGTCATTGCCAATATTGAATGTTTCATTCTGCCTAACAGCTGTCATCGCCGTTTAACAGTCTGCAGAAGTGGTTGTTCCATATCCTCATCATCGAAAATGTCTCAACTACGATATTTCCTTGTTTATCTCGACATGATTCTGTTCGAGGCTTGTATCCTTGGCTTTGACGTTGTGCACTTTGGTAAAACTTGCGAACATCGTTAATGGAGTGGCACTTCTCTCGATCCTCAAGCCCTCGTTTTTCTTGCTCTTGTTTCTTCTTTCTGAAAAGCCGGTATTCTTCTCTTTTTCTTTGCCTATGGAGCTCAATGGAAGCTCTCGTCTTCACCTGCAGTTTAACCTTGTAGGCCTCGTTCTTGGCTACGATCATCTGTCGGTATTCCTCATCAAACCAGGATGCGCAGCATTTGCGGCTTGTTGGCATCGTTGCCATTGTTGCCACTGGTTTTCGTCATCCGATGCTGGTGGTATGGTGTTAATCGAGAGGTTAAGGGATACGCGTTGCGCGAAGGTCGTGGCGGTCTCTCGCGATGCAGTCTTTCGACATTAAATTTTTTCTCTCTTGCGATTGCAGTCTTTACACATTTTTTACATGGTACACATTTGGCATGGCGGATATCCGCATTCTTTTTTGGCTGCAACAAGGTAGTGGTGCGAGTCGATGTAAGCTCCTCGGAATGTTCGGACATCCAAAATATTGGATGCCTGCGCTTGCCTGTCGCAATATGATTAATTTGGTTGGCCGTTCGTTGATCTGGAGACCACCATGTCCCCTTATGTATGTCGAGGTTAGGAAACTGTCTGCTTGATATAGTGGCATTTCGTTCCGTAGCGAAGTGAATTAGTGTAAGTCAGTTACAAGACGTGTTGCCGTGAAGGCTATGTTTTCCGACAATACTGCTAAAATTTGCATTAAAATCTCCTAACATCGTACTTCGGTATTCACTCATAGGTTTCGTCAAGGAGCTCGTAGAAGCAGTCATTAGCTCCTTGATGCGGATGTTTACAATGCGTTCGATAATGTCTTGGAAAGAAGACTTCTTGTTTGAGTCTGGCACTTATAATAAATCCGCTTCCGAATAGTCAATGTTTCTGCTCACTATAACCCGGTCCTTACTTTCACTCTCTTTTTGGCCGGCCCATCCCATCGTATTTCCTCGATGATAATAAAGACTGCTTTGTAGCATTTTAGGGTTTCCGCTATTTGTTCGCTTCCACATCCCCTGTTTTATGTTATCAAATTCCAGGTGCAGATAAGAACGTCTTTGAACGTCCTTTTTTAATTTAGCAGGGTCGTCAATAATAAAATCCGTAAACGCCGAAGATGTTTTCATTACCAATTTTCGCATCGATGTCCCGAAGTACGATTTGCACATTATATTCCGAACTGTCTTTTTATGATCCGTCCAGAAGATTGTGAAATTTCTCCTTAATTGCTACATTTGCTTATTTGTTTATTTATTTAAGTCTACCATTGTTTTAACAATTTACAGACTATATAATTCTATTAAAAAAAAAATCTTAAAGTAAGAGGAAAATATATTATATACACATAGCGCTGATGTTGCAAGTGCAGCTTGATAGCTTTAATAAATCTCTCCTGCTCTTATATTTTTGTATTCCTGATCCTGTCTGTCTGCCCTGTACCGCGTGAGGACAGATTCAAGTTTTTTACTTGCTTCCGTATTGTACAGCGTGCGTACTTCCAAGTCGATATCCGTATGTCTTCATCCTGCACGTTCCGGTTCTGCTTGGCATTTAAGAGGATCCAAGGCTGTGTTATATCTTATACCTGGTTATTGGTGCAATTTACAATATAAGTCGTTGATTTTGTTTGCCCTTTCTTGTTGATAAACATGGTATCGCCCTAAATTACTGCCGAACCCACACTTACTATGCTTCCAAATACACGATGACATCTCGTAAAGTTATTTTCTGTGGACGCATTACAAATTTAGATTGGTGATGGGCATACAAATTTAGATTGGTGATGGGTATCGATTTGGTCATCATGGCTTTAGAAGCATGTACTTGTATATATATCACAACTTCATGGAGTGGAAAACATATTTAAATCTGATCATTATTTGGCATATGCAAATGTTCGACACATGCGCATGTTTATATTCCTGTGGGACTTCGCCCGTCCATAATTTTGCTCAAAATACTAAAAGTCATTACTTACGAGTTGCATGTCCCAATACTACTTTATGCTGCAATTAATATTTCTCATTATCAGTTTCAGTTATTAGCTTATTATTGTGATTTTCTTTTTTACCTAGATTCGCAAAGCTAACAGACTTTTATGGTATTTCAAGGAATACAGGTGATAAAATCCAAATCCATTGGCGAAGCACTAATTGGGGGTCAGTCTTGTAGTGAATCGATACAACTTAATTGGACAAGAAAGTTGGATGATTTTGATTTCGTTGAACTTATAATGGAATGCAATTATCGTATTTTACTTTAATGAGTTTGTGAACTGGAGTAGGACAACGCGGGACTTTATGTTACATTCGAAAGTATTGCGTTTTTATATCATAAAAATCTCAGCTTGAGTGGACGTGCAAATGTAAAATTTAAATATCCTCTATTCATGTCGTATAATCACATTCCTAATACCGCTCTAAGGCCAGGTTTTTAGTTTTGAGTTATTTCCGAGTTGAGCCAAAAGTTATGCAGAGTTGGCCTAATAGCTATTGTCAAGGCTCTATGCAATTGCTTCTAATGTATAAAAAGTAGTTAATGCACCAATGTAAGGAGATTTTTCATTAATTTGCGAAAAATGAAAAATATCAAGTGCTTGGTGCACGACTACCTATACAGTGCGGTTCACATGGTTAGCCGCACCATTTTCTCTCAATAAATTGCAGTTTTTCTGTTTGTTTTTTTCATGAACTACCAAACAATGCATTTATTGGAAAGGTTATTAAATTCTCTTCGAAAAAAAAACTAAATTCAAGATTAGTGAGAGACACTTAACGGTTGTTTTGATATCTTTCTTCCCACTAGTGCAAAAAAAGCTCAAATAAATCGGTTCACTTGGTTAGACGCACGAATTTATACAGTTTTTTCTTAATCCTGGGTAATGCAAATTAAATTTTGTCAATGAGTAAACGTTATTAAAGTTTTTTCGAGTGTTTAAAGTGAATATGGGTAAAAAAAATGTTGACGGTGGCGGAAAAGGCAAAAATTGAAGCCTACCACTCAGAAGGTTTTTCTATGCGGAAAATTGCAACCAAAATAGGAAGAAGTGATAAAGCAGTTCGAAATTTTTTATCAAACCCTGCTACCTATGGAAAAAATAACAAATGAAGGACAAAAACAGCCTTAACACCGCACGAGAAGCGAAAGATAATAAGAATTGCCTCAAATTCAGCACACTCCACGATGAAAATCAGACAATTAGCGGGGGTAAGTGCCAGCAAATCAACGGTTCCTCGAGCTATTTTAGGTGCTCCACACTTGAAATTCAAAAAGTTACAAATAAACCACCACTAAACGCTGCAAGAAAGGAACTTCGGTTGGAATTCGCGCGTCTTCATATGGCATGGGATACTCAGGTTGGGAGTGTTTCATATTGGAGAAAACCTTTGGGGATGGCTGACCCGTCAAATTTATGAAGGAGGCAAGCAGTATGAAAGCTGTGAGGAGCTTATTGCAGCAATTAAAGAAGCCTGGTCTAAGATTTCATAAGACTATTTACAAATATTGTATGAATCGCTTAAAAGTTGAATTATTGATGTCATTTCAAGTCGCGGAGGTTGTACATAGTATTGAAATTGTGCAAAATAATTAAAATAATAATAAAAAAGCAAAAAAAAAATTATGGCAATCGATCAACTTCTTCTTTTTCAAACTTTTAACAGGTGCGTCTAACTAAGTGAACCGATTTTTTTTGAGCTTTTTTCGCACTAGTGGGAAGAAAGAGATCAAAACAACCGCTAAGTGTCTCTCACTAATCTTGAATTTAGTTTTTTTTCGAAGAGAATTTAATAACCTTTCCAATAAATGCATTGTTTGGTAGTTCATGAAAAAAAACAAACAGAAAAACTGCAATTTATTGAGAGAAAAATGGTGCGGCTAACCATGTGAACCGCACTGTATAACTAAAGGGTTTTTCAATAAGATCGCTACAATTTTTTTTAATTAAAATAAAACAAAAAAGGTTTTGGATATCAATGAAATTCTTTATTCCTGTGAAAGTACGTTCGATGCCATTATGTATGGAACTCGATTTCTTTTGCATGGCCACCACAGGCACGCTTGCAGAAGTCCAGACGCTGAACCCAATTTTCGACGGTTTTCAAGCATACATTGGCCGATACTGCTGCAACTTCACGTTCGATATTCGTACGAAGTTCATCAATCGTCGCTGGCATATTGGCATAGAACATAGACTTGACGTAGCCCCACAGGAAAAAGTCTAACGGCGTCAAATCGCACGACCGAGGAGGCCAAGCGACTGGA
The DNA here is from genome assembly GCA_949824845.1 of Rhingia rostrata. Taxonomy (NCBI): domain Eukaryota; kingdom Metazoa; phylum Arthropoda; class Insecta; order Diptera; family Syrphidae; genus Rhingia; species Rhingia rostrata. The sequence continues at coordinate 76,394,275 of OX463757.1, read as the reverse complement.
CCATTTCGGGAGATAGCACGTTCTCCAAACTTGGTTTCCAACAATTTGATTGTGGCATTCGCTGTGTGGCTTGTGGCGCCGTCCTGTTGGAACCACAGGTCCTCCAAGTCTATATCATCCAATTGGGGCCAAAAATATTCGGTTATCATTGAACGGTAGCGATTCCCATTCACAGTAACGTGCCGGTCTTGTTCATCACGGAAGAAGTACGGCCCAATGACGCCGCCGGCACATAAACCACACCAAACCGTAATTTTTTCGGGATGCAATGATGACTCATGGAGTACGTGTAGATTGCTGCCTGACCAATACCGCAAATTTTGTTTATTGACGAAGCCATTCAGCCAGAATTAAGCTTCATCTCTAAAGATATCGATATACGAAAAACTTGATGAACAAACCAAGATCAATCAAGCAAGCTCGAGTTCAAGGCTCGAAAACCAAACAATAAGACATGAATATGACACAGCTTCTGAAGATACTAACATGGAACGCAAATGGTCTCACAAACAAGATTGACGAACTAGAAGTTTTTCTACGGAAAAACAATATTGATATATGTTGATATCGGAAACCCACTTAAAAAGGGGTTCTGGACCCAAAATAAATGGGTACAGTGGTTATCACGCTCATCATCCTTCGGAAAATGCGCGAGGAGGATCCTCTCTTTACATCAATGAATGTATGAAGCACTCTGAAAACATAAAAACAGAACCTGATTCTATGCAAATAATTTCAGTGTCTGTAAAAATAAACCATTTAGACTACCTCATCGGATCAAGTTACTTCCCCCCGGGATATAGACTGGTAGACGACGACCTCGATCGCCTCTTTGACTCAATAGAGTCTAATTTTATCATCGGTGGGGACTTTAATGCGAAACACACTTTCTGGGGTTCAAGATGCAATTCACCGAAAGGCAGACTACTATACAAAGCCTGTATGAAGCGTGGGGTGGACTTTTATTCGGCAGGAAAGCCAACGTATTGGCCAACTGACAGAAATAAAATCCCTGACCTAGTCGACTTTTTTATCGCAAAAGGGCTAACTAAATATCAGACGGAATTCGAAGAATGCTATGATCTATGCTCAGACCACTCAGCAGTCACTCTGAAAATGGACGGAAGTCTATAAAAAAAAGAAGGACCTCCTAGGTTAACTAATAAAAAAACTAACTGGGATCTTTTCAGAAAAGACTGCAAGGAAAATGTGGTTTTAAATGTGCCACTAAACACACTGCTCGAAATAGAAGACGAAGTTGACAAGCTCGTGGAAGCCATTCAGAGCGCAGCGTGGAAAAACACTCCCTTCCGGAAGACAGCAACACGCAACAAAAAATTCAACTACCAGCTCACATCGAAGACCTCATACGAGAAAAGAGGAGAGCGCGCAAGAGATGGCAACAATCCCGCGCACCCCCTGATAAAACATATCTGAACTATCTCTGTAACAAACTCAAGATTGAGCTACAGGATTTAAGAAATGGCGAGACTTCTACATATCTCGAGGGGTTGACTGCTGACAAGACTTCAAACTACTCACTATGGAAAGCCTTGAAGTCCATAAGGAAACCCAAAATACACTCGCCACCAATTAGAAAAGCTAACGGCGAATGGGCAAAAGGAGACAAAGAGAAAGCGGATTTATTTGCCGAGCATCTAGATGAAACGTTCAAGCCGTTCGATGGACAACCTTTGAACGAAGAACCGAATGCCAATACGGCAGCTGACAACTATAAAGTAAAAGCCGTATCCCTGTCCGAGCTTCGAATGACAATAAACAAGTTGAAAAATAACAAAGCTCCAGGATATGATTTAATCACCGGCGAAATCCTGAAGGAGCTACCGAAAAAAGCATTAGTTAAGTTGCTCTACATTATAAATGCTTCACTGAGACGTTTATATGTACCAAGGCAATGGAAAGTCGCCGAAGTCATTATGGTTCCGAAACCGGGGAAAAGTCCAAACGATAAGAAATCGTATAGACCCATTTCGCTCCTGCCGATAATATCTAAGGTTTTCGAGAAAACGATGCTAAAACGATTACAACCAGTAATTGAAGAAAGACGCTTAATCCCAGATCATCAATTCGGCTTCCGGGTCAAACATTCCAACGAATGAAATTGAAAATACTCTAGAATGGAAAAAGATTTGCTCTGCCGCTTTTCTCGACGTCTCACAAGCTTTCGACAAGGTAAGGCACGAAGGTCTAAGGTATAAATTAAGGACAACCCTACCGACAAAATTATACAAAATACTGGAATCCTACCTTGAAAACAGACTGTTTCGTGTTAGACATGAGACTGAATACTCAGAATTCAAAGAAATCCACGCCGGTGTTCCGCAGGGAAGTGTTCTCGGACCAATCCTATTCTTGCTCTACACAAGAGATATACCACAAGATGAAGGGACCATCGTAGCAACGTTCGCAGACGATACGGCTGTCCTCGCAATGGATGAGTCAGTCGAATCATCAACGGGAAAACTCCAACGGGCTCTTAACAAAGTATGTGAGTGGACAAAAGCCTGGCGAATTGCACTTAACGAGACCAAGTCAACGCATGTCAATTTTACGTACAAAAAGTTAAACAACTTACCTGTTTTCATTAACTCTGCTCAAATACCATTCGCAAATGAGGCAAAACATCTAGGAATGACTCTAGACGCAAAGCTTAAGTGGAAGTCACACTTTAAAAAAAAGCGGGACGAGCTCGCAATCAGACTCAGATAAATGTATTGGCTACTTGGAAGATAGTCGAAGCTAAGCATATACAACAAACTGCTTCTGTATAAGCAAGTGCTAAAACCTTGTTGGACATACGGTATACAGCTTTGGGGTTGTACCAAACCAAGCAATATTGCTATACTGCAAACATTCCAAAACAAAACCCTAAGAGCAATAGTGAATGCTCCATGGTATATAAGGAATAGTGATACTCACAGAGATTTAGGAATTGCTACCGTGAGTAACGAAGCAACAAACTTTGCTCGCAAACTTCGTACTCGTATGTATATTCATTGTAATAACGAAATAATCCGTACTCTGGACGTTACAAACCTTGAGCGCCGGCTACAAAGAACAAGACCGTTCGACCTAGCGCCATAAGGAAAAACCATTACATGCGGTAATGTATTAGTAGGTGCGTTCACTGGAATTCTACCTACCAAACGCGATTAACACTACAGAAGCGTAAACTACTTGTTAAGGATACTTAGTCTTAGTCACCACAAAAAAAAAAATGAAAAAATTAGAGGAATAAATTCCATACTACTATGAGCACGCGCAGCCGGTTCTCATAGTGCCTCTCTGAGGGGTGAGGTTTAGCCTGTGCCCCGTAGGCATATGTTGACTGACATTAATGAAATTGTCAGGCCCGAAAATATATGAGTCGGGCATAACCAATGGTACGGACCACTGGTATCCTATGAGGATTACTCACCTCTTAAGATGATTTTTCGATGAAAATCCGAATCATTTTCAAGTTGTTGCTCAGCCCAATCCACGAACATGCGATGCTTCTGGTGGTCAAGCGGCTTCAGTTCTTGCGTCAATTTAATCTTGTTAGGATGTACGCCAAGATCTTTTCACAAAATTCGCCACAACGACGTCACAGAGATGCCCAACGCTTGAGAACGACGCACGTGTGAGAGACACATTTGGGCTTTCTTCAACTGAAGCCTCAGCGCAGCAATATTCTCGACACTACGGGCACTTCTTTGTCTCACTGACACGGGAACATTTTGTGTCCGTACCAAAACAGTTGGCCAACGGTCGATTGCGCAGAGAGAGTATTTAAGAGAACAAAAATGACGCGAAAGAGATTTAATCACTAAGCGTTTTTGCCTGTAATTTACAATGCGTAACCCAACTTTACAGTGCTTAGAACTAAAATGCTGTTGAATATCTAAATAAACTTAATTTTTTATTATGAGGTCGACTTTTATACATTTCTACCTAGAAGTCCGATTGTATTTGAAAGGGTTCCCAACCCTTTTTATGGTTGAACATTTCGTGGTTTAGCGCTAGGTACCTGTATGGGTGGTGTGCTTGGTTAGCATTAATTTTATGATGTTTGATTTTACCTGTTTGACTTAAGTTTAAAAGTTTTACGACATAATAAGTGTTTGCATTTGGTTACCTGTAGGGGCAAGGAATAAATTTGTTGCCTGTTTTTTTATAGTTTTTTTTTAGATATTTTTTAGAGCTTTTTATTTTAAGATAACGCATATATATTATGGATTTCCTATTTGAAATTCACTTTCACGAAAACAAAAGCATTGCTAGGACATAAGTTTATTAAAATAAAATAAATTGTCATGGATCTTTCAAGAAAACGAAAACCAATAGGAAGTCTAGGACGTAAGATCGTTGTTAGGATATATTACAAAAAAATTTAAGAAGCTAGGAATTTATGTATAGATAATCCCATCACATACGCAAATTCACAGACAGAGGAGTTTACGGGAATTTCGGCACGAACAATAAGAAGGATAATTAAAGAATATGAGAAGAAAGGCGCTATTGAATCTCCAACTAAAAGAGTACCATATACAAAAAGGAAAACTGGATTGTACGAATTTGATATCACAGCTGTTCTGCGAATTATATACAACTTCCACATTGAAGAAAAAATGATGATAACATTAAAAATGTTAAGAGAACGGGTGCAGGAAGATTTGGAGCTGAACCTAAGCAATATGTCGCTACATAGGATTTTATAAAGAAATGGATTTTCTTATAGGAAAACGGAGAACAACCGTAAATTTCTTTGCGAAAGAAATGAAATCAAACTTTTACGAGTGAAATATCTGAGGAAGGTGCGGGAGTACAGGTCAGAAGGATATGAAATTATTTATTTGGACGAGAGCTATATTCACAGCTCTCACACAAGGCCAAGGGCATGGACTGACGGCACCAGTCAAGGTTTTAAGGCGCCAATTTCAAAAGGCCAAAGGCTGATAATGGCGCATGCAGGTGGAGCGAAGGGCTTCGTGAATAATGCCTTGCTTTTATTTAAATCTGGGTCAAAAACAGGAGATTATCACGATGAGATGAATTTTGAAAATTTCTCCAAATGGATGAAGGATCAAGTTTTAAATCACCTAGAGGAACCATCGGTTATTGTAATGGACAACGCATCATATCACAACAAATGGGAACACAAGCAAATCACTTCTGCTTCCGTTAAATCGGAGTTGTTAGAATGGCTTTCCGTCAACAATATACCGCATTCTTCAAAAAGGCTCAAAGTCGAACTTTATGACCTTATAAAGCGACATCGGACTAATCACCACCTCAAGCATAAGATTGACGATATGATTCACGGCGCGGGACACGAAGTACTACGATTGCCACCCCATCGTCCAGATCTGAACCCTATTGAAAAGATCTTGGCAACAGTCAAGGGAAGAGTCGGAAGCCGAAATACAACGTTTAGATTATCGGATGTTCAGAAACTAGCTGAAGAAGAATTTTCAAAAATAACAGTTGAAGATTGGCGCAAAGTTTGTGAAAAATTATAAGGACAGAGGAGGAATACTTTTCACACGAGCAGATGTGGGACACAATGTCGGATGCAATAATTATCAATCCAGGAGATGCTTCTTCAACCGATTATGAAACTGACAGTTCTTCGAATTCAATTTAATATACATTAATATTAACTATTTCATATATAGGTAGCAAAATCAATAAATATTTTTATCTTAGTACTAAAACGTGTGTGTTTTTACTTCTTAATTGAAACCAAACCGAACCACCCATTTGGTATACTGGTGTTTTGTTTTGCTGCTCGCTGTAAATCTGTTTTATATTTGCAATTCATCGTCAATTTTATCTCGCTATAATTTACACTTTTAATCAAGGTTACAAATTTAAAAGTGGTGGGTAGTTCAATAAGTTTTAAAAACTGCATTTCTTAAAAAAAATTATTGAAGAATCAAGAACGTTCACCATTTTGTCTTTAACGAACCGTTTAATACCCCATCCTCTTTTTTGTGACAGAAAATCGTGCCTATTGTTATTGGGTATAAAATCGTTTACGTTTCCAAAAAATTCCCAAATTGTAATTTTTTTATTAAATTTACCTACCTCGCCCAAATTCAATGATATAAACAAAAAAAATTTGGTGTGACACTACATGATCAATATGCACGACACAATTAATAATGATCAACGAAAGCATAATGAGCAAATAGGGTTTAAATCTAAAACCGTACACCTTCATACAGACACACTCACACAATCAATTCATGTGCAATGTTTTGCTTAATCTATCCGACCGTGATCACATCATACTCCTACAAAGAACCGACAAGACAAAAAACGAAACAATATATTTTCCTCCAAGTAAAGTTGACATATAATGGTCTATATTTTTCCTCCGCTCTTAATTTCAGTATAAAAGAAGGAAAATGAAGAAACCACCCTCAGTGAGATCGCGACAGCGATCTTGAACACAAGGCAGGGTATACGTCGTTTTTTATTATGGCTCCGCCCATTTTCGTCTCTTTATGCTTGTTTTTGCAATTTTAAGAGATTGTAAAACACATTTTAAGAGACCTGCGCAGTAGAATGGCCAACTGTTTTGGTACGCACTAAACTGTGCCTGTGGATTCAAATTTTTCCACTAGTCGCTCAATTGTTGATCTGCTAGGACGATTATAACGACCATAAATTGGATGTAGCGCTCTTAACGTTGAGGCCACTGACTCCGGTTGTAAATTTTAATAATTTCGACTCATTGTTGGATCGTAATATATCTTTTCATCATGAAATGACAAACCTTACTGAAGAGAAATGTCAAAAGAGCGGCAAGAAATATGGCGTCGTTTTCTCTCCCTGTAGCTCAACTTTTGTAGCGTCCATGTTGAAAAACTCGATACCAACTCTCTTAAACTTGTCTTTATTTCGAAAACCATGAGCGGCTTTATTACGCATTAGAAAGCAAAATTATGGTGATACAAAAAGGTTTGGCTTTATTTCACTTATTTTACTAACTTAAGTGGCGGTTTCGGCATAAGCCTGGGCTTCAACCAACATTCCTCTCCAACTAGCCCAGCCGTTAGCTGATTGCCAGAAGTTGCGCACTTCAAATTAGTTCAGGTAAGTTTCTATATGTGCGCGCCACTTAAGGCGAGGTCTCTCTCTACTGTGTTCCACGTCTGGCTAAGAATCGAAGACTCTGCGAGTCGGAGTACTGGTATCCATTCGACTAGATGTCCCAGTCTTAGTAATGCCCCGTTGTCAAGAGTAATTCTTTGTTTAATTTCTGACAAGATGTTGTAATAGCAGAGGCAAGGTGGCTGTTAATGGTGGCGCTCTGTCCAATTTATCAATGTTATGTGTCCTTTCGTGACGAGCTCAGTGCCGCGATGGTTAGTGCGATGAACTGCCGCGCAGAAGGTCTGGGTTCGATTCCATCCGTAGCAGCACCTAAATGATTTTTCACTGGCCCTCCTCTCGTGATTATCTGACAAATCATCCGAGTAGTATCAATTGTCAAGAAAAGCTTATCTCCAGTTCACCGTTCGGAGTCGGCATAACACAGGAAGTGCCGCCATTGTGCAGAAGTGCATACGCACACATGAATGGTTGTGAGAAAGCTCGACCCTGGGTACTAACGATCCTGTTGCGCCAAAAATGCCTAATATATTTTTTATGTATGCATTCGTATATAGCAGCATATGCTAAGTCTTAATCTCATTTGTTTCTAAGCCCAATTTTATCATGCACAGACGGACAAGCTTAGGCGGTATACCAAAACTAGATACGGGTCTGTATAGATCGTCTCTATAAGTTACTTTCGTATGTGGCTTTGAAAGCGATGAATAAGCGGTGGGTATCGATTTAAACTTTTTGGTTTTTTTTTCTTCAGGATCTGATGAACTGTGAAGATTTGATCAGTTGTGGATTTTCCTGGCCTAAAATCACCCTAATAAGGGCCGATCAGGCCTCAGACGTTCACAAATTACGGCAGATAGGATCTTGTAGGTGATGTTGAGGAGAATTATGTATGTTGACGCAATTAAGAAATTTCATCCGAAAAAGTTTTGCCTATGAGCTGGTGCATGTTACTAAGCAAGTCATCTCCTCCGGCCGTCACTTCTGGCAGCCGTAGTATGGTATGGTTCGTAGTTTTCGCTGTAGTTGAAATTATTGAATGGTTCGTTCTACCTGATGGCGGGGTAATTATCGTCTTCGCCGTTAAGCAGTCTGCAGAAGTGGTTCTTCCATTTTCCCATCATTGACGATATTTCAATATTCATCTCGACATGATTCTGTTCGAGCCTTGTATCCCTGGTTTGGTAACATTTTTTTATTTTGGAAAAGCAGGTGTTCCTCCCTCTTTCTTAGCCTATAGAGCTCAACGGCAGCTCTCGTCTTTACCTGCAGATTAGCCTTGTAGGCCTCGTTCTTCGCTGCGAGCATCTGTAGGCATTCTTCATCAAGGGTTCCTCGCTGGTGGAAGCGGGGAAACTAGCACATCAGTTGCGTCTGGATTTACAATTAGGCAAAACTTGCGAATATCATTCCTGGAGTGGCACCTCCCTGTATCCACGACAGGAAGCTTTTATTGCTTTTTATACCCTATCCAATAGGGGTATATTAGTTTTGATACATAGTTTGTAACATAGAGAAATAATTTAGCTAGATATACCTCAAAGTATATGGATCGATTCAGAATCGCTAGCTTAGTCGGTCTGTAGGTCACCGGTTTTTAGGCCTTAAATTTTGAGCTAGAATAATGAGATTTGGTGCATGTGATCTTTGTACGTGCTGTTCGAATAAGTGTAAAAATCCGCCCACTGCCAGGCCCACTTTTTAGAAAAACGTTGTTTTTGGCCAAACGGAATGGAATTTTGAAAAAGTGACTCAATAACATATGTGTTCAATCCTTATATCTATATTTTATCCGTATAATATTTTTTGATACGCCCACTTTTTGAGGGAGTTTAAAAAACGTTTTTCTGTAGTTTTAAAATATTCGAAAAAACTTTTGATGTGTAATCATTGGATTTGATAAAACCATTATTTCTTCGATACATCATCTAAGGCCACGCCCACTTTTTGGAAGCGTTTTACTAAAAAAAACATTTCCTTACCCTACGTCATACCATATGCAGAAAAAAACGTTGTTTTTTGTCGAACCATAAAAGATTTTGAACAATATGTTGTAACAATGACATTTTCTTTATTTATTGACATAAATCCCACATTTTAGGGATATTCATTTTAAGGATGGGATAGGGTATAAAACGATCCACACAGTGGATTGTAGCCTTCCAATATGTTTTTTAAGTCAGACAGAGTGTTTCTTTTATCAAAGCACGATCAGCCCTCTCTATGAGGTCAAAATTAATTGACCGACCATCAGGATATACAAATAAAGAAAAAGGATTGAGTTGCATGCGAGTTTGTTTAGAAATGAAATAAATAGTGAGATAGCTTTGGGGGGCATGCTGCCCCCCTGCAACCCTCTGCTAGGGGTCACTAAAAGATTTTATTAATCCAAAGTAAACTTTGCATATATACCCAATTTTGTATATCTACTAACTGTTGTACACTTTTCTATCGAAAGTGATTTCAAATTAATTACCAAGCGTTTTTGGAATTTCTTAAGCTCAAGGCGTAAATCAAGTGGATTTCCTAGTAGTATGAAGTATCAGGATACAACTACTAGCGATGTTCCAACAATCCAGAATCTAGCTTGTATAAGTAGAATTGTCAATATCGGATTTTTAGTTTTTAGTCCATTTGAAATTGAAGAAGTTTTATCTAAGTTGGATGTTAATAAGAGTGAAAGGCCTGATGGGATTCCTGCTATTTTGTTAGGAAATGATGTTTTAGCTCAACCACTTTCTTGCATTTTTAATCTTTCATTAGCTAAAAAGCAATTCTTGTATTACTGGAAAGCTTCCTTTTTATCACCAATTTTTAAATCGGGCTCAAAACAGGATATCACCAATTATAGATCCATTTGTAAAATTTCTTGCATTTGAAAAGCTAGTTTGCATTAAGTTAACTGAGTCAAACAAACCCATGTTGAGTAAGTGAATCATAAACACCCATGTTGAGTAACTGAATCATATTTCAGTTACTCAACATGGGTTTGTAGCAGGGAAATCAACTGCAACAAACTTAGCATTAATAAGCAATGACATCATAACAAATATGGAAAATGGATTCGAAACAGATGTTATTTTTACAGATTTCCCAAAGGCATTTTACAGAGTCAACCACCAAATCTTATTAAACAAGCTAACATTTCTTGGTATCCACTCTTCAATATTAAGATGGCTTGAATCATATTTAGCTGGTAGAGTACAAATAGTAAAAGTTGATAGTTCGCTCTCAAAATTCGTTTCCGTCCCATCTGGTGTTCGTCAAGGAAGCCATTTGTGTCCATTATTGTTCCTGTTCCAAGCAAAATCACCTTCTGTTTGAAGTGTAGCCCCCTCGGGTTAGGGGTCAGAATATACCCGTGGCCGCGGTGTAGTGGTAATGTGTTCGTCTGTTGAGTGGAAGGTTACGCGTTCAATCCCAACCAAAATCCATTTCACTTTTATTTAAAAGAAATAAAAGGTCGGTGTAATACCTAAAAGTATGCACACCATCTTGAATCTCTTCAAATTTAACGAACACAAGAAAAAGTGACTACCCGAAGCTAGTTCGGACACCACCCATGGAGTTTAAGTCTCCACTACATCCAAAATCTTTCCTATCCTCTCTCTCTTTCTTTCCCTTCTCTAACGCTCGTACTATGGTAACATATAAAAGGGTATTCATAACCCCTTGAGTACGTGTAAATTATAAAAAAAAAAGGTAAGGCATGCCTGTCGTAGAAGGCGACTAAAATCCCCTCACCGTATACCGAGAGTAAAGAGTATACAAAGACATAAATCCAATGAGTAAAAGAAAAAAAAAAATTAATACCGCAGGTGGCAATTCGGTATCACTGAAAAATCCACCCACTTCGGAAGTCGGCTCTACGGATTCTGGGGAGATCCGATTATTGGAATTATGTAACCCTTTCGGGAAAAGCTCAAGGGTAACGGGGTCACCTACATCTAGATCTCAAAAAAATATACGTGTCTCACGGAGCTCGACAACACCAGAAGTGACGACCCACAAAAAGCGATATCCAATGAAAAATAAGAGCCATAAGTACGAAAACGACGTTATTCGAACAAGGCTCAACAATATCGACATAAACACTTATGTTGCAGTGATATTAAGTATTTCGGGATATTTCATCACACCGAATTGTAAATTCCTCTGAATATGTGTTTGCGTTTCTCATTTAACGCAATATATTACAAGCACAAGGACAAACTTCAAAATAAATGTCTACAATTTGTGAACTGCTTACTGAGTACCAACCTACTCAATTGATCAAGTACTGGAGTTGAAACTGTGGCGCAATAAATCAAAGTTAGGTCGCATTGATATCTAAAGTTCGTTGTGGCATATTATGTCCAATGCACAGACATACACATTACACGGTACGTCCATCCACTTATGAATTGCAGATTGGACTGTGGTTGTGTTTTTTTGCATGTTCTTCAGATTTATTCCAAAACTTATTTTATTTTCAAGAGCTAAACCAACAAGTGGAGGGCGGTACGGTAATGTACAACGTACAATGGAAATAATATGTTTGTCTCTGACACTTGCAAACAGCTGCAAATTACAATTTATTGTCGCTGCAAGAGCGTGGCTTGAGCTGAATGGGGCTCGCCTGATTTGTTGTCATTGCTCAGTTTGGAACATTGTATTGTGGGTTACCTTGTTGCAAAGGGATTCGTGTTTCAAAAGAAATAAATGGGTTGCCATCGACCAAAAATTAAAAAAAAAATTAAAAGCAAATGGAGGATAGTTTTAGTTATGTATGGTTTTGTGTTCTAAAACTGGATCAGAGCGGGATTAGCTTTGCTATGACCACTGTTGTATTTTTGACTGCACATGAATTATTCATCTTCTACTACCTAGCCTTACTGGTCTCTTCCAACCGGATTCGCCTTGTTAAACTTCCAAGCGCAAGTTTTAAGAAAAAGTGCAACACTATGTCCCAAATGGAAATGCAATATAATAGCCTGTTCAGGTTTTAACATGGTGATAGCAGTCCGTGTTGGGGGTTGTATATTGTATTAAGGATTAAAGCAAGTGAGAAGATATTTGATACAAAAGAACCAAGGGAATCGGTTAGGACGGATTTTGTTTTTATGACCATATGATAAAAATAACAAGGCCATAGTATTGCGAAATGTTCACCTGGAATATTAAAAGGCTTAACAAAAAGGTGCAGCCATACAATTGGCGGAGGATTTAAGCTGTCCCATTCAGGACAGACAACTGCAAGCTCAAGGAGCTTCTAGAGCATCATAGGTTCGCCTTACCTAAGAAAAGTTAACAAAAACGAGTGGTGGGTGCAGGACTAGGTCGTACGCAACTTTCTCTTTCACAGCGAGTTGATTTGACGTTTTTAACAATTTGGTCAATTTACACAAAATATTTGTTTTGACTAATGCTGCTAGAAATGATGTAAATAAAGTCGAAATGTGATTATACGGACGTTTATTGCTTTATTGAAAGTAATCATTGTCCGTAACGCTGGATACGACGGTGAAGTCGTTTAGGCTGGAGAGACGTGTACGGACGGACGGACCGACGTGCCGACGAACCGACGGATTGAATTCCAAAAACCACTTTTTTGAGTTCCGCTATCATCGTTATGTTAGAATCAATCAAAATCTCGAGGTCGAAAATTTTCACCAAAACAATATCTTTCTCTTTGTAAGAGAAAGTAAAAAAAATATCTATGAGGGGATCTGGCGGACTCTGGGCTAATAGACCTGTGACCGAATTGTGATAGATTTAAGGAACGCATCCAGTATTCTAAATTTTCAAATATTCCAAACAGCTCATATCGATTGGCACCATATTTCTTTGCTGCAACCGACAAAATATTTTTAGAAAATTCAACGTCAAAGGACTGCATCACAAGAGACCGCTCAGACCTATGAAGAAGACAAATTATATTACTCAGCTAGGCTAGTCTATAAAGTCCGCAGAAAAGTCATATCTAGGGGGCTCCTGATTCTTAATCTTGTCCACTTTCCATCAATCATGTTGTAACGGAATAATCAGGGCAATGATGAAGCCTACAATTCGAAAAGGACCCAATGTACCTGGAAACCAAATCCAAAAAAAAAATATTAAGTTCGACAACCGAAAATGTAGCTGTCCTTTTTCCTCATTGTCCCAAAACCTTCCCTTGCGAAAGTCACCCTTATGACTCCGGCCACAGGACTCCGTAAGCCAATCCGGGCAACAACAAGAGAAGGGTGTTCGAGGCCAAAGTATCTAGGCATGCTAGCTCCCGCGCGTACTAGCTCGTCGGTTAGGGAGGGTACTTGATACTAGGCCAGCGAACGATGTTACGATTCCATGCCAGATAAAGGTGAAAGTATCTGTAACTATCAAAAGAGAGCCCGAAGTATCCCAAGGTTAGCACCCACTAACAATTACTAGCGCTGCAGCTGATGAGCTTCTCCAGGTGAAGAGTCCACAGGTGATTAGGTAGTCCTCTTCATTTTCCCACCCCCTGCTCAAACCAATACTCAAAAAGCATCAGCGAGCTTCCGTGGTTACCATTTGTCAATCGGTTGGTAACCCCTAATAGGAAATTCTTCCCTTCGCCCTCGTCAAACCATCTTAGATCCTATTCGCGATCATGCCCACCCAAAATAAAAATCCATTACGAGGAGATTTCCCAAGACAATCTTAAGTGTAGATACATTGGTTATGCGGCAGTATTTGACCGCAAAAAAAAAAGTAATCCAGGGAGTACAATTCCTTAAAATTCTTTTATTAAAAAAAAGAAAGAAATATAATCATAACTAATACTAACTTATACTAACTTAATTTAATAACTTAAACTAATTTAGGAACATTAACAATAATCTTTTAAAACTTAACGCAGATACAGTATCTTCAGAATTAGATTGTTTACTATGAAACTATTCTAAAGACACTATAGTGCAGATACGTATATATAATTTATTAGGTTGATAATTGTGTTTCGTTTTATTACTAATAAACTTATTCAAAATTTAACTCGCTCGTACTCGCTTTTCACAACACCAAAAATTGTTTTGATTTATGTATATGGCTTTGAAAACTATATTCTGTGTGATCAATTTTTCTTTGTATATTTTTTTTTCTGGAGAACGATTACTTTTTTTATATTAAAATAAATTTTTTTTTTTTTCACACTATGGGTTAAGGTAGATAAATTTGAGGTTAAGTGGTAGGGTAAAGGCGAAACGTAAACGCGGAACGAGGCGACACGAAACAGGGGAGGATCGAGAAGATATATGTACCTAACGAACGAACAAGGTTTTTTTCTTGTTTTTCCACAAAGGGTAATTTTTTTTCTTTTAGGGTTTTGTTTTTCCTTTTGTTTTTAAAAAAAATTGCTTCCTTGGCAATCACAAACAAAAATCAAATAATAAATTTTTAATAGTTCGCAAATATAAACATCCATGTAGGGTGAAAATAAAAATGAAGACTCACCGATAAAGTTTAAACTATACCTTATAGTTTGTTTTTACTTATTAATTCGTCCAGAGGAGTGGGGACCTTATGCATAATTTCCAGCCAGCCCGAGGAATTTGTTGATTGATGCTAGTTTGAATCTGTTAAAAATTTAATGAATATTTATAATTACGAACTTTACCATTGATAAAAGAATTAGGTATACTTATTTTGACGTAATTTTTTTTGTTTGTTCTTCAGCGGACGGGATGGGTGGGATTGATGAAGGAAGTGTGTGTAAGAGTTTTTTTTTTTTTTTTTTGATTTTCTAAATTAGTGTTTGATTTTAGTACAATTAATATAATGTATATAAGTTAATATAATATAATGTATATAAGTGAGTAAGAGGGTTTTGATGACGGATGCGTTTAACACGACATTAAGTATCCCGGTTGATCGTCTGTTGGGATGTTACGTACTCGAGAATCTTTTAATGGTTGAGTCGATGTGGTATACACTACTGCGCTGTATATGAGACCTGCGTGGTGATGTATACTCCGGAACCCCCTTTTTTTTTTTTTGATTTAGGTTTTTGTTCCTAACTAATCGTGATTTAAAAGTTAGAACTTCTTTTGCGATAATTTGGTTACACTGTGGGGCGGAACAATGATCCAATCACTAAGCAAGCAAAATAGAGAATTTTGTCAGTAAATTACTCGATTTTTGCTTTCATTTCGTGGGGTAATTAATTACTTTGTACTCACCAATTAATGTATTGTTTCCAAGAAAACAATACTTAGATCCAAAGAGTCTCACTTCATACACGGAGAATAATGTTTCTGGATGCAGACTGCACTTATTCCAAGTGGAAATATTCCTTTGGTAAAAAAAATACGACACATACACTTTGATCACAATAATGAACACAAAATTAACTCACTTGGTATGGTATTCGTTTTGATAGTCTTTGTTTTTTTGCTATTTTATTTGAAGCGATTAAATTAAACACTTGGTACTTCAGAATTATTCCTTTTCCCAAAAAAAAAACTTTTACTTTAAAATTATAATAACACCGGGTTAAAATCGACCGACGTTGACACTGACGAGCTTTCTTCTTCTGACGTTGCGAGATGAGTTTGTCAAGATCAGCTGTAATCTAAAGAGAGAGGGAACTTCGCGTCACTGCGATTTTTAACTATCGCTCATACCGTACTATGCACTAAGCAACTACCGTATTTTGAAAATGCGGTGATTTCGGTCGTTGACTCTTGCGGCTGCTCACCCATACCACTTGGCTCTCATTACCACTGAGTACATCAGTTAATCAATGTTAACATACACATTGGTATTGTGTTTTTATTTATTCTTTTTCTCCTCTTATTTTTCTTCGTTTAGAAGTATACAATTTGTTCACCGCCTGGAGATATGCAGTAGATTGATTTAAAGCTTTTAAGGGTCAATTACAGGGGTTCCAAAACTTAAGGGGGAAGGGGGACCATTTGGATATGGACAAAGAAATAAAAGAGGAGACCTACTGATAAAGTGGTTAGAGGAGACAAATCTCAGGTTTGGAAACTCTTTCTTCAAGAAAAGAGATAAACGAAAATGGACTTGGGTTTTTCCGCATGGCAAAACGAAGATTGAAATAGACTTGATCCTGACAAATAAACTAAAAACATTAACCGACGTATATGTATTGAATAATTTAAAATTTGTATGACCATAGGCTAGTAAGAGCAAAAGTAAAAGTAGATCACCAGACATTAAGAAGAAATAAACAATCACTGAGTATCCCTTGAATTATACCTGCTGAAAATATTGAAAAATAAAATTACTTACTGAAAAAGGAAATAAGACAAAATATAACTACGACTAATATAAACCAAAATCTACAAAATACATACGTCAAGCTGGAAAATAAATTAAAAGACTCAGCGAAAATTTCAATCATGACAATTACTACTTCAAGACCCGACGAATTAACAGATGACACCAAAGCGCTCATAACAAGAAGGGAGAACCTACGAAACAAAGAAAACTTAAAAGCCCAAGAAAAATATGAACTAAAATACCTTCGAAAAACTTTTAAAAAAGATACAAAAAATGATATTCAAGCATAATAATCAAAGAAGCACTCAGTAACACAAAATCGATTAAGAAGACAAAAGCATTTCTTGACAACGGAAAATAGTGGATGACTTCAATAAAAAACAAAGATAAGGAAGTTATTAATAGGAGAGATATAAATGAAGCTGCAACAACCTTTTTCGAACAACTCTTCAAATCGACTAGAGAAATAAATGACAGTATCGACAGCAACAGCTACTGACCCAATCTTCAACTCAAACACTGCTAATTTTTTTACGAAAAAAGACATTGAACAAGCAATAGACGATTTAAAAAAAGGACCATGACGGCATTGCAGCAGAGATGCTCAAATATGGAGAACAATGTCTTTCCACGATATTCAATAATGTTCTCACTATACAATAAATTCCAAAACATTGGAAACAGTCCATAATTACACTCATTGACAAAAAAAGAAGCAAATATGCCATGAACAACTACAGACCGATAAGCAATATTTCTATGATCTACAAGCTATTTTCCCAAGTAATGTACAAAAATATTAACTTTGAACAGAAGTCAGCCAAGGGGACAAGCTGGGTTTCGAGAAGGTTTCTCAACAACAGAGCCAATGAACTTACTGATCGAAAAATTTAACGAATTCAGAAAGCCATTGTATGTTTTGTAACGGGTTTTTCAACAGGGATGCTACAAAAGTTGAGCGACAGGGACAGCAAACGACGCCATATTTCCTGCCGCTCTTTTGACATTTCTCTTCAGTAAGGTTTGTCATTTCATGATGGAAAGAAAAACGATCCAACGAAAATTCGAAATTATTCAAGTTTACAACCGCAATTCGGAGTCAGTGGCCTCAACTTTAACAGCGCTACGTCCAATTTATGGTCGTCATAATCGTCCTAGCAGATCAACAATTGAGCGTTTAGTGGAAAAATTTGAATCCACAGGCACAGTACAAAATGTTCTCGTGCCAGTGAGACAAAGGAGTGCCCGTAGTGTCGAGAATATTGCTGCCGTTGAGGCTTCAGCTGAAGAAAGCCCAAATGTATCTCTCACACGTGGTTCTCAAGCGTTGGGCATCTCTGTGACGTCTTGTGGCGAATTTTGCGAAAAGATCTTGGCCTACATCCGAACAAGATTAAATTGACACAAGAACTGAAGCCGCTTGACCACCATAAGCATCGTATGTTCGTGAATTGGGCTGAGCAACAACTTGAAAATGATTCGGATTTTCATCGAAAAATCATCTTTAGCGATGAAGCTCAATTCTGGCTAAACGGCTTCGTCAATAAACAAAATTTGCGGTATTGGTCAGGCAGCAATCCACACGTCATGAGTCATCATTGTATCCCGAAAAATTACGGTTTGGTGTGGTTTATGGCCGGCGGCGTCATTGGGCCGTACTTCTTCCGTGATTTTCACTTTTTCACTTTTTTTTTCACTTTTTAATTCATTTTTTTATTTACTTAAAATATTAACTTAATATTAGACGAAAATGATTAAATCTAACTTATAAATAACATATCTACTTAATCTAACTTAATCAAGACTGGCACGTTACTGTGAATGGGAATTGCTACCGTTCAATGATAACCCAATATTTTTGGCCCCAATTGGATGATATGGACTTGGAGGAAATGTGGTTCCAACAGGACGGCGCCACAAGCCACACAGCGAATGCCACAATCAATTTATTGGATAACAAGTTTGGAGAACGTGTTATCTCACGAAATGATCCAGTCGCTTGGCCTCCTCGGTCGTGCGATTTGACGCCGTTAGACTATTTCCTGTGGGGCTATGTCAAGTCTATGGTATATGCCAACAAGCCAGTGACGATTGATGAACTTCGTACGAATGTCGAATGTGAAACCGCAGCAGTATCGACCGATTTATGCTTGAAAACCGTCGAAAATTGGGTTCAGCGTCTGGACTTCTGCAAGCGTGCCCGTGGTGGCCATGCAAAAGAAATCGAGTTCCATACATAATGGCATCGAACGTACTTTCACAGAAATAAAGAATTTCATTGATATCCAAAACCGTTTTTGCTTAATTAAAAAAAACTTTGTAGCGCTCTTATTGCAAAACCATTTTTATAGACTTTAGTAAAGCATTTGACTCAGTAGAACATGACAAAATATGTACAGCGCTGACGAATCAACAAATTAACCCCATCCTTATAAGAACATTGCACAATATATATATACAGACAGCACGGCAAAAATAAAACTGAAAGAATAGGACGACAAATTAAAAGAGGAGTAAGACAAGGAGATCCAATGTCACCACCATTATTCTCTGCTGTATTGGAAGAAATATTCAAAGTGCTGAACTTGGACGATCGATACGGAATAAATATTTGGGGAAAACATTTGAACAACTTATGATTCGCTGAGGACATTGATGAGATTAGAACTTCATCAAGTGCCGGACAAATACAAGATATTCTCATAGAATTTGCCGGAAGAATGCAAGAAATTTGGACTTAACATAAGCCAATCAAAAACGAAAATAATGACCAACCATATATAATATTAGATAACCAAAATATAGAATATGTCGAAGACTATATTTATCTAGGTGAAGTTAAGTTATTCATAAACCAAGAGAAATAAAAGTAAATATACGTGGCGACAAATTCGGAGAATGAAGCAACTATTCGAATCAAATTTAAGAGATGATACACGAAAATACTTATTTGACTCCGCTATTTTACCTGTAATGACGTATGGGTTACAAACTATCACTCTTAAAAAACACTTCAATGGAATTGGGCGGGACATATCTCTAGAATACATGACCAAAGATGGACACAAATTATAACTAAACCAGACACCACCAGAAAGCAGAATATCAGTCGGGCGACAAAAGAAAAGATGAAATGATGATCTACTCAACCATTGAAGAAATTGGTACAACGACGCAAAAGACAGGGAGCTATGGGCAGTATTGGGGGAGGCTTTCGCAGGATCATACAAATTTTGAACACATTTTCATTTACTGATTATTTATTCATACTTTACATTATTTTAAATTTTTAACACATAGAATTTGACATACATATAAGATTTGATAAAATAATTGTAATTTGTAAAAACTTGATGGTAATTCAATTTGCAGTACTATACCTTCATTCACCGCAAACAAATTATAGTTTTCCACCTTCAATACCATGAAACATAGCATTACCGCGGCTTCCTCAATGCACCACTCGGGGACGTGCCTAGTGAATTACTACTGATCGGCCTTTTAGGCGTGGTTTTATGCCAGAAAAGTCCACAAATGATCAAATCTTCACTCTTTTACAGACATTGGGGAGTAGTCAAAAAGCCCAAATCGATAACCACCACCTGTTCATCGATTTTAAAGTCATATATATAAAGGTTACGTTCGCACCGGCATAATTTTTAAAGAAATATGGACCGATGATTCCACCGGCCCACAAACCACACCAAACCGTTGTTTTTTTCTGGATGAAGTGGCAGTTCTTCAATCTCAATTCAAAATGGGCCTCATCGCTAACAAAATTTGTCTCGAAAACGTCGGATCTTCTTGGAACTTTTCAAGAGCCCATAGAGCGAAGCGATGTCGCTTGGGAAGGTCGAGCGGCTTCAGTTGTTGCACAAGCTGTATTGTGCACGCTTTCAATTTAAGATCTTGACGTAAAATGCGCCAAGTCGTTCCATACGTCAGTCCGAGTTGCTGCGAACGGCGCCGAATCGACTCTCTACGGTCTTCGTGTACACTCTCAGCTACGGCCGCTATATTTTCTTCACAGCGTGCTGGACGGGTCTATTCGGTCGAATATTATCCAATAATGAATGCTGGGTCTCAAAATGGGTGATGGTGTTGCGAATCAGTAGGCCGATTATGTTGACCATAAGTTGAGCGAAGTGCACGAAACACATTCCTCACAGAACGTGAATTTTCATAATAAAGTTGAACAATTTGTAAACGTTGTTCAGGCGTAAGTCTTTCCATTATGAAATGCCAAACAATACTAAACAAAACTAACATGACAGCATAACACGACTCACACGTGATCTGTCCAAAAAGGCTATTGAAAAAAGTATCTCTACTTGGATCACCCGTTAGATACGAAGTATACTTCGTCCGTGATTGCTGGATGACGATTCAGAAGGGTGATTTTTTAAGTGTGTGGCATTTAATTAATAATTATTTAACGTAACATCGATCCGAGCTGATCTCATAAATAGTATCGTGTGTGGTGTGGGTTTTTTACGGGTATTTATCCATTTGTCGTCACCATGAGTAAAAACAAAATTTCTGGTTTAATAGAGTCCATCCAAATTATTTTTCAAGAATTAGAGGCCGATTTTAAGGCCTATTCGTTACTCGACAAGCTAAACAAATCAGTGCACATGTTTGAGGCGCGGTTAAGTAATTTGGAATTGTCGTTTGAAAAGGCTAGGGAAATACACCAAAAATTGATTGCTGCACCAAGTGAAGAGGCTAAGACCACATACATGGAAGATTTAACGTTCCACAAATTAAAGGAACTATACTACAAATATTCCTCAATTTTAAAGGAACAGTTACACACCGACAATACTACTCAAGGGGGTCTTAACAACTCGCTACCTTCAGGATCAAAAATTCCATCTTTTGAATTCAAGCTCCGCCCCATTAAAATTTCTACATTGTCTGGATCGTTTCAAATGTGGCCCGAATTTAAAGGTTTATTTGAAAGCTTAGTAAACTCTAATTTAACGATTTCGAATGTTCAAAAGCTTCATTATTTGAAGGCAAATTTAAGTGGGGAAGCGGAACTATTACTTCGTAACACTGCAATCACCGATGGTAATTTTGATTCAGCTTGGGCGACATTGGTTAAAAGATACCAAAATTTACGACTCTTGAAAGATAATCAATTTCAGTTGCTTTTTAATCAACCAAAGCTATCCCAAGAATCAGCTGAAAATATCATCCTCCTGTTAGATACGACAAATGAAGCCAAGAAATCATTAGAAAATCTGGGGGTTTCGGTTAAGACATGGGAAGAGGTTCTTATCTTCCATACTGTGCAACGGCTTCCACTGGCTACACGCAGTCTTTGGGAATCACACATATCCTCTTACTCCGACTATCCAACATACAACGTTCTAGAAGACCTTATGCTAACAAGGGCAAGAACGTTAGAGATAATTGGACAGGCTACTCCAACTCAATCCAACGCCAAACGGGGTTCGTCCCAAACAGTGCGATCGCACAACTCGACTTTAACAAAATGTTCAATGTGTCAAGGGTCTCATGTCATTCGAAATTCTTTCAAATTCAAGGCATTAAACCCTATCAAGAGAATGGAAATCGCAAAGAAGTATAAGTTGTGTTTCAATTGCTTATCGATTTCGCATTCCATCCAAGCTTGCACAAGCACATTCACTTGTTGTAAGTGCAAGCAAAAGCATCATTCGTTACTGCATAATCCTGAAGCAGCTAACGGAATACATGCTCATGACTTACGGCCAACAGAGGCGACCCAGTCACCGCAACAAAATATCTCTTCGGCTCACAGCCCACACGTGGAAGAGCCAGAGCATCCAACTTCCTCCACAAGAACGGCGTCAACACTTAATGCGCACATTGCCGAAAACAGTTAAGAACAAACTGTTCTTCTGGCTACAGCGCTCATCAAGGTTTTCTCAACCGCTGGCCAACCGTTGTTGATGCGAGCACTCCTGTATCCTGGATCAGAGGCGTCCTTAATCTCAGAATCTGCGGCTCAGTTATTAAAGCTCAAGAGAGAGAAAACCACAGTGAAGATCTTAGGAGTTGGAGAAACCAACACTGGTGTTTCCAAACACAAAGTTTCCTTCACGATAGGCTCTAACGTAAATCAGCAATTTAAACTAACACTCGATGCGTTGGTCCTTCCCAAGGTCACAGCTGATCTACCGATTAGAAATCTTCAGTGTGGCAACTGGAATCACATTAAAAATCTCCAACTGGCTGATCCTACGTTTAGCAAACGAAGCAAAATAGATATCTTACTAGGTGCAGACATATATCGATCACTCATTCTTGATGGCATTGTCCAGGGAGCACCAGGTACCCCAATGGCCCAAAGGACAGAGTTGGGATGGGTATTGTCTGGCGGCATCTCTTTTACCAATAATAGGATAACATCACTCCACAGTATAACGGAAAGTAGAGAAATCGACCATATTCTTCTGAAATTTTGGGAACTAGAGGAAGTTGGACGGAAAAGGATACGTTTGCCTGAAGAAGAACAATGCGAAACGCACTATTCTCGAACGCATCAACGGCAGCTAGAAGGGAAATACGTAGTCGAACTTCCATTTAAGGAGGAAACACGACCATCGTTAGGACTGTCGTATAACTCAGCAAGAATTAGATATCTTCAGCTGGAGAAAAGGTTTCATTCCAACGCGTTGTTCCATCAGGAATACAAACAAGTCTTTGAGGAATACAAAGAGTTAGGCGCATGACAGGAGTGGAACCGTCCACGCTATCCGCGCATTATTTTGTTCCCCATCACGCCGTGATAAAGGACTCCACTTCCACGACAAAGTTGCGCATTGTCTTTGATGCGTCTTACAAAACGTCAAATGGTTCGTCACCCAATGACCATCTACTCGTTGGTCCAAGGTTGCAAGACGACACAGTTGAGCACATTGCTCGATTCAGGAAGCACAGGATCGTGTTTTTCGCGGACATCAACAAAATGTATAGACAAATTTGGGTGCACCCAAGTGATTCTGTCTATCAGCTCATTCTGTGGAGAGACAAAGAAGACGAGGATGTGTAAGTATATCGGCTGAATACGGTCACATTTGGCACCGCCGCGGCACCGTGTTTAGCGGTTCGCACGTTGCAACAACTTGCTGCAGGTGAGCGAAACGATTATCCGCTCGCATCGAAAATCGCCAAGGCAAATGTGTTGCTATAAAATCGAATAAAACACTCAAATTTGCATCAAACATTAAATTTTTTTTGTAATCGATAAATAGTCCTTTGCCATTTACGTTATACAGACATCTTCATGTAAATGTTATCCGCGGCTCAGTTTTAAATGTTCCATTTGGAAGGTCCAATTTCGCGTCACTTTTTCGAGCATTTCGGCCTGTATTTCACGAATTACGCGTGTTGTGTTATCCTTTAAGGCTTCAACCCTGTTCGGCTTGCCCAAATAAACTAACGAGTCTATATAACCCCACAAGAAATAATCAAGAGGCGTTTAATCGCATGATCTTGGCGGCCAACTCACAGGTCCATTTCGAGAGATAAGCTGCTCACCAAATTCATCCTTCAACATTTCCATTGTTTTACGAGTTGTGTGACATGTGGCACCGTCTTGATGAAACCACAAGTCAACCAAGTTCAACTCAGCCAACTGGGGCAAAAAAGCCGCGTATCATGGCTCTATATCGCTCACCGTTGACGGTAACGATTTTTCCACAATCGTCTTTGAAGAAAAATGGACCGATGATGCCAGCAGCACATAAACCACACCAAACTGTCGTTTTTTTTAGATACATGGGTAATTCTTGTATGGCATGTGGCTGTGAATCACTCCAGATCCGACAGTTTTGCTTATTTATTTTCGATAAAACAGCGGCTTTTCATGGAGCTGTTCTAAGGCCCATTCACCAAAAATTAGACGTTGTGTTAGGTCATTCGGCTTCAATTCTTACACATGTAAAATTTTATAGGCTTTCAAACACAAATCGCCACATGAACACCATTTTTTGATAAAACAGCGAATTTTCATGGAGCTGTTCTAAGGCCCATTCACCAAAAATTAGACGTTGTGTTAGGTCATTCGGCTTCAATTCTTACACATGTAAAATTTCTAGGTTTTCAAACGCAAATCGACGCGTAACATTTTCCAAGTGGTTGAGTAACACATGCCCAATTGCTGAGAACAGCGACGAATTGACATTTCAGGATCTTCGTTAACATTGGACGCTACGACTGCAATGTACTCTTCGGTACGCACTGTACGTATGCAATTCGATGGTTTAATGTCCAACAAAGTAAATTTGGTGCGAAGCTTGGTGATAACAGCACGAATTTTTGATTCACCAGTTCGATTATGACGACCATAATATGGCAACGATGCAAATTTTTCACAGTACACGAATTTTGATAATAAATTTCAGAAATTTGCAATCGTTGTTCGTTTGTATGTCTTTCCATGATTAAATGGCAGAGTATAATGAAAACTTTTCACTCTGACAGATGACGATTGGTCGCCATTACTAACTAGTGCTGCCAACATCAAAAATTTAACTCTTAAAAATCATCCGTATTGCTCGGAAAAGCCCTTAACGCAACATTCGATATAAAAAAATCGACAGAACTTCAAGATCGAGAGCTACCATGTTCAAGTAGTAGGTTAGGTTAGGTTGCTTTCATAAATTTTTCTTATGTGCAGCAAACCTTAATCTTAACAATAACCTTATTTACTTATGCCTCTCCAATTAGCCCGGACCTTAGCTAACTGTATACAGTTGCGCACTCCAAATTGGTTGAGATCGTTTTCTACTTGTGTGCGCCACTTAAGGGGAGGACTTCCTCTACTGCTTCCGACGTCTGGCTGAGAATTGAAGACTCTGCGAGCCGGAGTATTTGGTGTCCATTCATTCTACGTCCAATGCGGAGATTTTTGAGTGGCATGTCGCTGTACAGCTCGTAACGTTTGGTTGAATATTCGTCTTCATAATCGGCAATGCAAACGGGAACGAAGCTTCATAGCTAGAAGAAACAGCGGTTGGCCAGATGAATTCTTTGTTAAATTTCTGACGAGTTGTTGTCAGAGTTGATGGCGGAGCCACGGTAGAAAAAGTCCTGTACTACCTAAAATTTATATCTGTGAATGGTGATGTTTGTCCAATTGTGTGTCCATTCGTATTGACATCATATACTTAGCCTTACCCTCATTTACTTCTAGGCACATTTTCGCCGCTTCTTTCTCTATACTAACAAAAGTGGCTATGACATCACGTTGAGTTCTGCCAATGATGTCAATATTGTTGGGGGATGCTTGTATTAGAACCGATTTTTGGAATATTGTACCTATGGTGCTGGCTCGGGAGTTTGCACAATCCTCTCAAGAATCAAAATGAAGAAGTCACATGACATCGCATCGCCTTGCCTAAATCCTTTTTTGGTATCGAATGTGTCTGTGAGGTCGTTTCCGACCCTGATGGATCAGCGAAAATTCTCCATCGTCATCCTACACAAACGGACGAGTTTGGGCGGTATACCAAAATAGACATGGGTCTGTATATTTCGCCTCTATAAATGCTGCCGTCTGCGGCTTTGAAATCGATGAATAGATGGTGAGTATCGATTTGGACTTCATGGTTTTTTTTTCGAGGATCTGCCGAAGTGTGAAAATTTGATCAGTTGTGGACTTTTCTGGCCTAAAACCACACTGATAAGATTTCACATATTACGGCAGATAGGATCTTATAGGCGATCTTAAGGAGACTTATGACTATGTAATTGGCTTAGTTCAGAGGGTCTCCGTTTTCGTGGGTCTGCCAAACTGTGCTGAAGATCCATTCTTCAGGCATACTTTCATCCAACCAGATTTGGCTTATGAGTTGGTGGATGTTACTTACCAAGTCGTCTCCTCCGGCTTTTTAAAACTAGATGGGAAGCTCCCATTTCCGGCAGCCATATTAAAATTGAGTTAAGATATTGCTATCCTCACTTCACTCAGGTCGGGTGGTTGGCAGTTTAAGCTGTCGATTATAATGTTGAATGGTTCGTTTTGCCTGACGGCGGAATGTTGTTCGCCTTCGCCGCTTAACAGTCTGCAGAAGGGTTTCTTCGATATCTTTAGTATTGACTGTGTCTCAACCACGATATTTTCTTGCTCAGCTCGACAGGACTCTGTTCGCGCCTTGTATCCTTGGCTTTGATGTTTTACACTTTGGTAAAACTTGCGAACATCGTTCCTGGGAGTGGCATCTCCCTATACTCTTGATCACGCTCCTAAACTGTTGTAGATTGTATATTGGTGAAAATATGCATCTTGGAAGTTCTTTCAATATTATGATTGTTCGTTAATAAAAATTTTACGTGGCACAAAACCATATAAAGTCGAAATATTGATATTGAGATTTTCTAAATATGTTGTTCAGACACTCTTTCAAAATTTGTAAAGGTGTGACTAAGGGTTGTCTAAGAAAGGGGCATGGTACTAGGCGGATTTAAGAAGTGTCTGTTGAAATACTTAGCAATCCTGTGATACTTGCATAACATATTCAAATTTTTCATTTACATTTCCATGTATGTATAACTAATGTTAATAATTGTCTTAAGCATTCATACCATTCATGTTTTTTTTCGTTTATGCTTCATGCATTATATTTTCATTCGTCTAGTTTAGTTGGTTATCGTTACTCGTTAAATAAATATCCCTTACGAAGCAATATTAAGTGTTCAGTTCTTTTTAATTCTGACAATTTTTACACTTGTTCTGCTTCCTCGGTCAAAGCGTCTATTTACTTAATTTCAATACTCTAGCTCAAAACTTAAGAACTACACCACCTAAGTATGTATTTACTTTTAATCATAAAGAAAGTCCTACCTATGTGAAATATCGTATAAGGTATCCCAATGCTCAACCAAGTGTGAAAAGCAATTTATGCTGCAAGCTTAAAAGAAATGCCAAAAATGCTGTTTTCATGTTAATATGTTAATACAAGAAAGAAAAACTTTGAAACAAGTCAGAGTCTATCACGTACTATACTGAACTACTAAAATAAAATTTTCGTTTTTTTGGATTAAATATATTAAAATATACATGTAAATTAACAGAGCCTAACGGTGCATGCGATTTTCCATAACTACGACTGATTTATTTTCTTTAGTCATGTAAAGTTGGAATACCTAAGCCGATGCGGCTGACTAACCTTCGCAAGAAGCAAAGCCGCATGTCTAAAGAAAATTGTTGCAAGCGCAATCAAAACACAATTAAATTTCACAATAGAAAATGAAAGTGAATAAGAGTGCATTATCAAAGTGGAATTTAACAAACCCTGCACGATGTATAATTATGTGGCTCAGTGGAACGTATAAAGTTCAATCACACCACCAAGCTACACCTAGCAAAATCCCATTGAATGCCTTCCACAATACATTAACTAGTACAAGAATATCCGCGTAAGCATCTCGGTATCATCATTATTTAATAATACTGGCAAGCCATCCTCTCAGCAGAGTATTCCTGCGATCATTCCAAACAATTAATCATAACATTGTAGAATCATATTTCGATTGCAATTCCCAGAGGAACGAGATAAGTAGGGAAGGGGGATTTCAACACAGACTCTGGTCATACATCACCGGCATCAGTAGTCCACCCATTTTCAACATTGCTGAGTACAAGAATTTCTTAGTCCTGCCAACACGCGTTGTCGTCGTTTAGCTGTAGCCCAAGCAGACCCAGGGAGACGGCAAAAAAAAAAATTCGACACTCGATATTCCAAAATGAAATCCAATTAATAAATGTCTTCGGACATTTCGCGATATGATGCCACTTGCACAACTATTCTGTCTGCGCAAGTCCCTGGAGCTCACGTAGGGAAACTGATCACAGCCACAAGGCGTAGCCGCATTGTGATATTATAGGATGGGCATTACTGAGGCTATTGATCGGTACACAAGGAGTAGTAAATCTTTCCTATTTGAAATATTGAATCAAAATAGGGCTTCAACGGAAGAAGTAAATCAAACGAGAATTCACGTTGATAAATGTCTGTATGGGAAATAAATGCACGTTGGCGCCAATTCACCATATTCATATAGATCGGTTAAGATATATAAGTACGATGGAGGTTTGACTAACTATGTTTTGTTTTTTTTTCGTATTTCAATCGAATTGAATAATTTATTACATAACTAGCTGACCCTGCAAACAACGTTGTTCTGCCTTCAAATTTTTAATTTCAATACATAGAGGTTTAGAGGTTGGTTTTTCGAATAGAGATAAAATTGACATTTTGATTTTGATTTTGATAAAATTGACATTGGGCAACTCTAATGTGATTTATGTTCAGTTTGGTTTGCCATTTCATCATGAACAGGTTGATGACAAATGAATAACTCTTGCAAATCGTGCAAATTTGTTTCGAAAATATTGGTCCAGTTCGCGAAGTTTACCGCAAGCTCCGTCCATTTTATTGTCGACATAATCGTCCATCAGAGCAATTAATTCGGAATACCATGGATCGTTTTCGCACTACGTTTACTCTTTGTGGTAATACGCATTCGCAGAGACGTCGACCAGTTCGCACCGATGAAACAATTGCCGCTATATACCAAAGTGTTGAAGAGGACCCGAATGAATCGATTCGCCACCGTGCGCAGCAATTGGAGCTTTGTCCATCAACTTTATGGAAGATTTTGCGCAAAGATCTTGGCTAACGACTTTAACCTATGCAGCTTAGGCAAGAATTAAAGCCGCGAGATAATGCAATGCGTCGTGATTTTGGAATATGGACCGAAAATGAGATTGATCTCGATGCTGATTTTCATCGCAAAATTTTGTTCTGTAATGAGGCTCATTTTTGGTTGAATGGCTACGTCACCAACCAACTTTTCCGCATTTGGAGTGAAGATAACGCACATGAGACCCTTGAGACGCCATTAGATCCACAAAAACTGACTGTTTGGTGTGCTCTATGGGCTGGTGGAGTCATTGGGCCATACTTCTTCCGAAATGATGCTGGAGAATCAGTGACCATTAATGGAGATCGGTATAGAGCCATGATAACCAACATTGGATGGCATGGATGTGGATGAGATGTGGTTCCAACAAGACGGAGCTACATGCTATACAGCGCACGTCACAATCGATTTATTGAAGGAAACATTCGATGAGCGCATAATTTCGCGGAATGGACCTGTCAATTGGCCACCAAGATCGTGTGATTTAACACCATTGGATATTTTTTTTTTTGGGGATATGTGAAGTTGCTCGTCTACGCCAACAAACCAGAAACGTTAGGGGACTTGGAAGCCAATATTCGTGGCGTTATTGCCGACATACGGCCCCAAATGCTCGAAAAAGTGGTTGAAAGTTGGAGCTCTAGACTTGGCTTTATTCAAACCAGCAGCGGCGGCCACATGCCCGAAATCATATGCAAACCTTATTGGCATAAGATTGTCCTTCCAAAAATGTCAAATCGATGGACATTAAAATGATTTTCTTGTGTTTTATTTCAATTCGAAATTCTACACCTCTGAAAAAACACCCTTTATATAGGTTTGATGTAAGTTGTATTGAAATTTGCAATTACAATTAATCTTAAGGGGTTTTATTTAGTTTTATTTTTTAGTTGATATATCGATATTTAGGTGACCAATATAAATAAATATTAAAATAAAAAAATACTGGGTTCGGGATCTAGTTCTAGCAATCAATGAACAACATCATTGGAACACAAAACATGACACATCAAGTGCTAATTTTTAAAATCCAAGTGGCAACTATGGGGTTCTGGTCTCACCCAACCGGATTTGACTTGCTAAAAGATAAGCGCGAGCGTTGTTAACATGACGATACATATGAAAATGAGTGGATCGTCTTATACCCTAGCCCATTCCATTCTTTAAACAATTATCCCTTAAATGTGGATTTAATGGCAAAGATATATTAAAATTAAAATTGTCGCAACATGTTGTTCAGATAGTTTATCAAAATCTTGTATGGCTCGACCAAAAACAACATTTTATTCCTTCATATGGTATGGCGTAGGGTATAAAAATGGTTTTTGTATGAAAACGCCTCCAAAAAGTGGACGTGATGTAAGGAAGAAATGTTTGAATTACCAAAGCCAATTATTTTGCATCAAACTTTTTTTCGAAATGTTTAAAATTTTACAGAAAAATGTTTTTTATGGAATACGTCCCCAAACAGTAGGCATGGCAAAAACCTTTGCATTGGCGAAGTATAGGCATTAGCTTTTTCTAGATATCTTCTTCAGACACTTTTACAAAATCTCAAACGGTATGGCCTGAACTTAGGTTTTTCTAAAAAGGGGGCGTGGCAGTAGGCGAATTTTAAAAATGCTTACACTTGTGCGAACAGCACGTAAAGGGTGATCCATTTCGAGGTTCCCAACTTTTTTAAAGAAAAAAACACAGAAAATTCCAATTTAATGGAGAATGTTTATTATCATTCGAAAGAACATTCTTTGGCATTTATTTTTTAAAGATTATGTCTATCAAATGGTGGCCGTTGCTACGTCGCAGATGGTCCATCCGTTGAGTCCAATTTTCGATCACTCGTTCGAGCATTTCGACTGGTAACTGGCGAATGACACGCGTGATGTTTTCCTGCAAGGCTTGAATCCTCACAGAACGTGAATTTTCATAATAAAGTTGAACAATTTGTAAACGTTGTTCACGCGTAAGTCTTTCCATTATGAAATGCCAAACAATACTAAACAAAAATAACATGACAGCATGACACAACTCACATGTGATCTGTCAAAAAAGGCTATTGAAAAAAGTATCTCTTCTTGGATCACCCATTATAAGGATCATATGTACCAAATTTCACTATCCTAGCTCAAAATTAAATCCCAAACACCGGTTAACTACAGGCGGACGGACGGACGGAGGGGCCGACAGACAGACATTGCTTAATCGACTCAGCTAGCGATTCTGAGTCGGTCCATATACTTTGAGGTATACCTAGCTCAATTATTTCTCTATGTTCCAAGAGATATATCAAAACTCATATACCCCTATGGGATAGGGTATAAAAACAGCAACACTGTAAACAGCCAGGTCAGAATGGCACGGAATGAATACCCGGCCTGCTGTCCCAGGCGAACCAAGACAAGCTGCTTCGACATATTTGGACAACAGGTTGTCTAGTAATTTCAAGGGTAAGTCAGGCCTCTTGAACAGAGATGGTGGCGGATGAACCGAAAGACCAACGGCAGCGCTAAATACCGTAAGGGATACTGATGGCCCCGTGTCCTAGGGGTATCTAATAACTTGGAACTGGCTGTAGAGCTTAGGGGTTGTGCTTTGGGTTAACTACCCAACCATGGAAAAAAAAGTATTTTACGATCAACCGGTAGCCTCGGAAAGGATTAATTTAATTGTTAAACGAAAAAAAGGACAACGGCGTTCGTCTCTGCAACTGGAATGTGAGAACATTTAACAGGAGAGGTGCAAGCGAACAACTAGCGGAAGCCCTAAACTGCTACAAAGCAGACATAACTGCCATCCAATAAATACGATGGAATGGCCGGGCAAAAAGAGGATGAAAAACATCTGTGACACCTACTACGGACCGTGTTATAGTGTGCAGAAACAGCGAATATTTGGATGCGGATTAGTTATAAGTGCCAGACTTAGGCAAGAAGTCTTGTGATTCCAAGACATTAGCGAACGCATTGTAACAATCCGCTAACATAAGTCTGTAATGCGCTTAAACCCCAACGGAGAAAAAACATGATATAGCCAAGGATTGCTTCTATGAGCTCCTTGACAAAACCTACTAGCGACTACCAAATTACAATGTTAAAATCGTGCTGGGAAAACTTAGCCTACAGGACAACACTTCTGGTAATGGACGTTGACTTCGCTACGGAACAAAATGCCACTATAGCCAGCACACGGCTTCTGCATCTCGATACCGATAAGGGGACATGGCGGTCTCCAGATCAACGAACGGTCAACCAAATTGATCACATTGCGATAGACTAGAGGCACGTATCCAGTTCGCGCAACGCGTGTCCTTTAACCTCTTGCTTAGAACCATATCAGCAGCATCGAATGTCGAAGAACAATGGCAACGATGCCAACAGGCCATTAGATCAGCCGCAACTGATGTGCTGGTTTCTCGCGCCCATTAGCAAGAATCCCTTGGTTTGATGAAGAATAAAGACAGATGCTCGCAGCCAAGAACAAGGCTTACAAGGTTAAGCTGCAGGTGAAGGAGAAAGATGCCATTGAGCTCTATAGGCAAAGAAGAAGGAAAGAACAATGGCTTTTCATAAAGAAATGAGTAATGGGTGCACGACTGCGTTGACGATACTTTAAATATGGCAGGTACCGGTAATAACATGGCTAAAAGCAAAAAAAAAAAAACCTAGAATTATGACCAAAAAAACGCTGGATACGAAGTTTGAAGAAAATCTGTAAAGTCGTTTAGGTTGGAGAGACGTGTACGGACAGACGGACCGACGAACCGACGAACCGACGAACCGACGGGCGGAATTCCAACAACCACTTTTTTGGAGTTCCGCTATCATCGTAATGTTAGAATCAATCAAAATCTCGTTGTCGAAAATTTTCGTGAAAACAATATCTTTCTCTTTTGAAGAGAAAGCTCAAAAGAAAGTGTAAAAAACGTCAAAGCCAAGGATACAAGGTGTAAACAGAATCCTGTCGAGATGTGGTTTTAGGCCACGAAAGTCCACAACCGATCAAAATCTTACACTTCGTTAGATTCAGGAAAACACCCCAAGAAGCTCAAACGATACCCATTACGTATCTATTCATCGATTTCAAGGCCGCATATGATAGCATTTATAGACACGATCTAAACAGAGTCATGTCTAGTTTTGGTATAACGCCCAAACTCGTCCGTTTTGTGTAGGATGACGATGGAGAATTCTCGCTGCTAGATCAGGTTTAAAAACGACCTCACCGACACATTCGAAAGCAAAATGGGGTTTAGTCAAGGCAATGCGCTGTCATGTGACTTCTTCAATTTGATTCTTGAGAGGATTGTGCAAAAGTCGTGAGCCAACACCAGAGGCATAATTTTCAAAAAAATCGGTACAACTACTAGCATACGCTGACGATATAGACATCATTGGTAGGACTCAACGTGATGCCATAGCAACGTTTGCTAATATAGAGAAGGAAGCGGCGAAAATGGGGTAAGACGAAGTATATGCTGTCAACACGAAAGGACAAACAACATCGACGAATCGGACAGAATGTCACTATTGAC
Organism: Rhingia rostrata; assembly: GCA_949824845.1. Classification (NCBI taxonomy): domain Eukaryota; kingdom Metazoa; phylum Arthropoda; class Insecta; order Diptera; family Syrphidae; genus Rhingia; species Rhingia rostrata. The sequence goes on along the minus strand of OX463757.1, from coordinate 76,360,677 downwards.
AGATATCACTTTGAGGTAGTATGGGACTTTGTCTATCTCGGCGCCGCTATTAACTCTGACAACAACATCTCGTCAGAATTTAAACGAAGAATTACTCTTGCCAACGGCTGTTTCGTCGGGCTAAGAAGGCAATTCAGTAGTAAAGCCCTCACTCAATCTACTAAGGATATCCAATATAAGACCCTGAATATCCCAGTCCTGCTCTACGGCACTGAAGGATGGACCGTCTCAAAAGCGGATGAAGAAATCCTTGGTCGATTTGAAAGGAAAATTCTTGGAAAAATCTTCGGTCCCGTTTGCGTTGACGGGCTATGGAGTCGAAGATTCAACCAAGAACTATACGAGCTGTACAGCGACATGCCCCCGGTCCCTGCCAGACGTCTGACGCAGTAGAGGAAGGCCTCGCCTTAGGTGGCGCGCACAAGTAGAAGCAGAACTCAACCAACTTGGAGTGCGCAACTGGAGGCAGTTAGCTAACGACCGGGCTAATTGGAGAGTCATTTTGGTTGAGGCACACGTTCATTCCTGACTGTAGCGCCACTTAGTAAAGTAAGTACTTGTAACGATTGTACTAGTGATTTGTTAATAGTCAGTGCGAAAGCGAGTCGCACCGAGAACTGCAAACGTTTGAATTCAAATGTCCTATCTGTCGGGATCATTGGGATTCGCGGCTTCATTCACCTTTGAATTTTCCAGTCAAAATTGTTGCCTCGATAACACTGCTTATCATTTTCTTGATAAGATAGGAAGCAGGTTGTCAATATTGTGGCAAATAACGTGCGTATTTGCTGTGATCGAGGAGTATTCGATGCATCAGTGAGTAAAGTGTCCCAATGTGCATCATTCTCAAGAAAATTTAGTTCCTGTCAAGCTTGGCGATAAGTGGAGCACAGCTGACCGTACGTCTTGTACGTCGTCCACGTACATTGATTGACAGAAATCGCAGATAGATGGATTCTGTATTGTCCGGGTGCAAAGTGTACAGACGACCCACCAAACTAACAATTACTCCTCTATAAGGCAATAAAATTGAACTCTTACAAGCTTTATCTTTGTAGGCCTTATATAGAACTTGTGAGCGGAGGTTGAGCATTTTTGAAGTCAATTGTTTGGGTTTTTTAAGACATTATGCAGGAAAATTCACAAGCAAAATCGATATTATGATGTTGTTTTTAAGCTTCCGGAGATGTGTATACATGTAATAAATGATAAGATGATTCGGTAGAACTTCGCAAGAAGTTATTAGGAAGCAAAGCATGTATAGAGCTTAAGAATGAAGGCTTAAAAATGATTTAGGTAAAAAGATAGGAAAAAGGGTAAAAAGATCGGGAAAAGTTGAAAAGATCGGGAACCTACCGGAAATGACTCAACACGATTCAAGTAGTTTGTTGCACTGACTGTACTTTCATGTTCCAGAGTCCAGCCTAGTGGAAAGCGTGTTGGACTATAAATTCTTACTGGGGCAACAAAATTCGGGCTATAAAAACCAGTAGCCCAAATATGTTCCCCCAAATAAATAAAATATTCAGGCGAAAAGATCATAACGACATTCCATGTGTCCGAATTTCCAGAACGACAGAAAACAGACAGACACTCACGGCTGTTGGTATAAGTCCGGAAAACGTTGACTCGAACAACGGTTTTTTCATGATCGAAGATCCTCAGGAGAATGCGAATACGATAGGCGCTATTTTCGAGACCGTGTATACGGTGAACAATCCTGTTCGAACAAATCGCGATATTAAAGAAAGAGCCTTTCTGAATCACTTTTATCTGCGCACTGAACTTTAAGCTTGGCGATCTGAGAATCACGGTTTTTCCGTATTCAATGGCGAAAACCCTTCCAATGGCATAGTCGCCAATAGCCTGATAGATAGACACCGTATGGTTAGAGGGGCTTTTCTGCAAGCTGACCAAAATGGGCATGCGGAGGCCCATACTATATACGATTTATGAAATTATTATGGGAAAGAAGTTCGTTGTCAAATGTGGCAACGTAACTTCGAGTAAAGTCTTTGAAATTAAAAACGGTTTACAACAGGAACTTTCCGATATTGCTTAACATTTATATATGTGATCTTGTAGGTTCTTTCTGACACGCTATAGCGTACGAAGATGAACTAGTGGCGTACATATCAGGTCCGAAAATCGGAGTCATCAACATACTTTTGCAACGTGACTTTGATCACATTAAGGGATATTGCGATGGTTGGAAATTGAAGATCAATTTCCAAAAAACCGAAACGATTCTGCTTAGGACCACATTGCATAGGGCTTCTAGGGATACCAGAAAAAATTGTGTATCTTTGGACAGCATGGACAGCCGTTGGCGTTGAGAACTGAAGTCAAATACCTTGGCATCTGGCTTGACAAGTTTCTGTATTTTAACAAAAATGTAGATGCTTGTCTGGCTAGGGCTAGGGGGGCTTATGCTCTCTGACAAGGAGATTGTTTCAAAGCAGTCAACTTGACTCAAGGGAGAAAGTCATTTGCTACATGGCCCTTATAAGGCCGATCATCGCTTACGGTTGTCCCGTGTGGTTCAATCTGGCACCAGCCTGCATGGAAAAGATACGGCTGTTTGGGAGGCGGTGTCTCCGAGCCTGCTTAGGATTGTACCGAACGCCGGACTCCGAGTACATAAAATATTATCGCAACGAGGTTCTATACAATGGGGCTCAGTTAAATAGAACTGACAATTTCCTGATAAAGGTGACGCGAAGGCACGCTGCAAGGGCGATGGCTAGCGACAACAGCCTGATCTTTGGGGCTTATTGGATCGCGATAGGATCGATGCTGCAAAACAGCGCACTAAATTCTGGTGGCTATATGAGGAAGGTGATTCTGCACTTCCTTAGGACTTTGCGGACTTTTAGTCCAACTTTATGTTTAAGATTTTAAAATTAGGAACAAGGTCTGGGGCGGGGCTTGTGCACCATATTGACGTACAATATGGTTGAATGCATGCTGCCGTTGGACCGAAAGACGTAATCAGGATGGCGACCCCTTGGGGCATATGTAACGAGGGCTCGCCACCCCGATTATAATTAAGTTAGGTTTAAGTAGTAGTAAGTTAGGCTTAAGTAGTTTAAGTAGTCTTAAGTTATATATAATCTAGAATAAGCTTTTATATAAAACAAAAAAAGTTACTAAACAAAGTTTTCAATTTTTCTTTGTAAATTAAAATTAAATATAAAACCAAAAAAACCGACAAATCTAAGCCTAAAGGCAAAATAAAACAGCTAAATATAAGCTTATAGCGCCCACTAAGGGCCGATAAGTTAGATTAAGTAAACCAGTTATTGATAAGTTAGACTTAAGCAATTTTGTCTAGTAGTAAGTTAATATTTTAAGAAAATAAAAAATGAATTTGAGAAAAAAAAGCGAATTGGACTACGGTGCGAGAGAACGCTTGTTCGAATCCTAGTAAGATACGATTTTTTTTATATTTATTTGCATTAAATTTCATACTTTCAAAATAACGAATTGGGCTTAAATAAAGGATTGAATTTAATAAAAATTAATAACAAATAAAATGTAACAAACAACAACAAAATAATACAAAATTATGTTATTTCTAACTTCGGGAAGGCTTGCAAATATTTTTGACTTTTTGAGAAGCCTATAATTTGCTTCTATAAAGCCCATACAACAAACAAAGTTTTTTCTGCAAGGCTTTTAAAAAGTATTTAAAGCAGTCTAATAGAAATAAGTAGCTTCCTATAAGATTTCTTATACGTAATATTTCTGTGAGGGAAATAGCTTCGATAGTGCTTTATCGAAGTGAAATTGTTAGTTGAGCGTTTTCTGAGCAAAATGAGTTCAGCAATTTAATTTCAAAATAAAAATGCTTTATGTTTATTATTGATAACTAAGAAAGGTATTTTTAAATCATATATTGGAACATATCAGCAGTTCATTATATGTATTTTGATGTTAAATTAAATAACCATTGGGCAGCAAATCTTTTAAATCTGTTTTAAGAAGTCGCTAACATTTTCATTGATAACTAGAATTCTATGAACAAAATGAAAAGGAAAATATTACCAGACTACCTACTTAATTTAAGGATTCATAAATTTTCGAATAACCACTTTTTGAGTTTTGCTAGTATCGAAAGTCTGAATATTTTGAATAGTAGTACAAAGGTATATATTGGATGAGAACTATTCTTAAAGAGAGTTTATGTCAAAAAGTGCTAGATATTTTCTTTCCAGGCAGATTTTCTATAAACCCTTAGGTGCCTCACGACTAAATTTTTCCAACCACTCTGTGCTATAGGGGTGTATTTGGGAACAATTTGCGGTACACTTTAAAAAAAATCGAAAAAAGCTTGATGAAATTATTTCAAGAATAATACCATGAACATTTCGTCTAAATATTACTTTAAGCCACGCCCAATTTTTGGGGGCATTTTCCTAAACAAATGTGTAAAACCAAATTTAAAAAAAAAGTGTAAAACCAAAGAAATTAAGGCCATATACAGTGTGTCCGCCGGGAAGGTACACTACTTTATTTTGCCGTTATTTTGGTAAACATTAGTCTTGACAGTTCATATTTGGAAGTCGTGAAGTATACACGTGGCAAATTTATTATAGAAAAATATTCGATAAACCAACGTGTTTTAATTGTTAAAACATTTTATCAAAATCTATCATCGATTAATGCGACGATGAGAAAGTTACATGAAATTTTTGGAAGAAACAACGTGCCAACAAACCGCACTATTTATCGTGTAGTGAATGATTTCGAAGAAAGGGGGTCTGTAGGTGGTAGGCCCAAGCATGGACCACAAAGTAGTGCAAGATCGGCTGAAAACATAACTACTACTCAAGGAAGAAACAATCCATCAACCTGAATTCGACGACGTGCTCAGGAGCTTAGATTTCAAAGAACAGCTTTGACCACAATTTCGTACAAGGATTTGCATTTCTTTCCATTTAAGATTCAGTTGACACAAGAGCATCTTCCACAAGACCATTTACGCCGCGGTATATATGCCAATAGGATGTTACAGCTAGCCCATGACAACCCCGATTTTCAAGGAAAATATCATAATGAGTGACGAGGCACATTTTGATTTGAATGGTTATGTGAATAAACAGAATAGTCGGTTCTGGACAATAGAAAACCCTCAAATTATTCATCGGTCACCTTTGCATCCATTAAAAGTTACAGTCTGGTGTGTAATTTGGTTAGGAGGAGTTATTGTACCTTACATCTTTGAAAATGAAAACGGCGTAATGGTAACTGTGAATGGGGAGCGATATCGTGAAACGATTGAAAACTTTTTAACGCCACAACTGCATGCTTTGCCCTTGATTAACATGTGGTATCAACAATCACCGTCTTGTTGATACCACATCGCGTACAACCAGGATTACAATGGAATTAATGCGAGACCTCTTTTTACAACAAGTAATTTCAAGAAATGGTGATGCTGATTCCCCTCAACGGTCGCCTAATTTGACTGCTCCGGACTTCTTTTTGTGGGGATATATGAAGAGCAAGGTTAATGCAAACAACGCTTGAGCAACCCAAACAAAATATTCGTGATGAAATTAATGAAATACCACGAGAAATGTGTGACAATGTATTGAAAAATGTGCTCAAAAGGGCTCGGATTTGTGAGACTAACAGAGGCGGACATTTACCTGATATTGTATTCCATACATAATTTCCGACATTTAATAAAACATTTAGCAACTTAAGATCCATTCTCTTTCATTTAATCAAAAATTATAAACAAAGAAAGTAGTATACCTTCCCGGCGGACACCCTGTATACAAGAAAAAATTATAATATGGCGGGTCGTACCGGCACAGCCCGCCATATATTTGGATCTCGTTTCTCATGTGTGCACGTGCACACCGCCCACCCTTTCCGTGAAGCTGGTGAGCAATAGTTTCTGTTTTGTTCTCAATGCGTCATCTGTATGCCTTTGTAGCCAGTGGTAAAACTTATCCAATACGTCATTATCCCATAGGGGAATATTAGTTTTGACAGTAAGTTTGTAACATAATGAAATAATTTCGCTAGATATACCTCAAAGTGTATAGATCGACTCAGAATCGCTAGCTGAGTCGATCTAGCCATGTCTGCCTGTCCGTCCATCCGTTCGTCCTTCTGTGTGTTACTAGAGTTTGAGCTAGAGGTTTCAAATTTGGTATATAGACTCTCTATCAGACGAAGCAGAACAAGTGCAAACATTTTTGAAATCCGCCCACTGCCACGCCCCCATTTAAGAAAAACGTGAACAAGATGTTTAGACAATCCTAATGTCTGTATTTCTTTTTACGAAGTTTGTCGCCACGCCCACTTTTTGGAGGCGTTTTCATACCAAAACCATTTGTATACACTACTTCATAGCATAACCAGGGGAAAATCATTGTTTTTTGTTGAACCATAAAAGATTTTGATAAACTGCCTGAAAAAAAATGTTATGACAATTTCTATAATACATCGCCATAAAGCCGGTATTTTGGGGATATTTATTTTAAGGATGGGATGGGATTAACGATCCTTACAGCGGATTGAAGCCTTCTCATATGTTTTTTTTTTGCAAATGCTACCAACGCCAATGGCATATCTATTAGCGCTATAAGGCACAAGTTCGTACGACTTCCATCCAAAACAGCATTCAATTTTCTGGATAATATTCAAAGACCACCGATTTTAGTTAAATCTCATGAGGGGGGCCTTTCGTCTGGAACATTTCTCGAGGTTAAAAACTTTTCGTTCAATACTTTTGCAGCTGTATGACATGTGGTAATATTTTTTGAGTGAACTCCATGACAATCATTTTCATCGACAAACAAGTACGGCCAATCACACCTTACATCGTGAGAGTATGATGTAACCACATGTGAGTTTGTTCCTGTACAATAACTCATATTTTGCTTATTAACAAAGTCATCACTCCAAAAATGAACTTCGCTGCTGAAATTGATTTTTCGATTAAATTCAGGATTGGGTAACCAATTTTGAATAGGCGAATCGGACATGTTTCCGCGCTTCAAATAATGATGAGGCTTCAACTACTGAGTGAATTGAATCTTTTAAGCCAAAATCTTTACTCAAAACTTGCCACAATGTGGACTAAGAGATTCACAATGCCTGTGAACCACGCGGACTTCCCCTTTCACGCTTCTCAGAGAACGCAGATCAGTTAGTGAATTTCCTGGAGAATTCGAGTTATGCTCTAAATATCTCGTCGAGTAGTTCTAGTTCTAAAATTTTTGAGTTACATGATTTAAACCCACGACTATAAAGCCTTTTACAACAAACAAATATTTTTCTGTAAGGCTTTTTAGAAGTATTTTAAGACGTCTTATAGAGAAGTTCGCCAAGTGTTCTTCCAATAGACTTCTTACAGGTAATATTGTAGGGAGGGATATAGCTTCGATAGTGCTTTATCGAAGGGAAAACGGGTGTTGGGAATGCGTCACTAGAATACAATTTTTTTTTTTTTTATAATTTACACGTACTCAAGGGGTTATGAATACCCTTTTATATGTTACCATAGTACGAGCGTACGAGAGAAGGGGAAGAAAGAGTGGAGAAACTCCATGGGTGGTGTCCGAATTAGCTTCGGGGAGTCACTTTTTCTTGTGTTCGTTAAATTTGAAGAAATTCAAGATGGTGTGCATACTTTTAGATATTACACCGACCTTTTATTTCTTTTAAATAAAAGTGAAATGGATTTTGGTTGGGATTGAACGCGCAACCTTCCACTAAACAGACGAACACATTACCACTACACTGCGGCCACCCACAATTTGGGATGTTCTTCAACTGTCTTACCTTGTTTGCGACGTTCAAACTTTTTAGCTGATGCATTCCGTTTGTAGAATTTCGGTAATGTGAGCCGGACAGGAATTTCACAATTTACATAAATTCTTATGTCACCCATAACTCGAAACGTCATCATTCGTTCGCAGTTTTTGTTTCACTTCAAATCACAATGAACTGTCACGACAATATAAGAAATTCATTAGAATGACAGTGCCGCCATCTGTCGAACATTGATCGTACGATTCTCCTAGCGGTTGTTAGCCTTCTCATATGTTTTATTTGTTTTTCTTATATTTAACAAGATGAAAATATAGCGTGCTCATAAATGGTTTTGTGTTTTATAAGAAAAAGCGCATACGGCATCATTATAAATATAAATCTCGAACTGTTGATGTAAATTGCGCCGAACATTGTAAAGGGTAATCCATTTCGAGGTTCCCTATTTTGTTAAAGAAAAAAACACAGAAAATTCAAATTTAATGGAGAATGTTTATTATCATTTGAAAGAACATTCTTTGGCATTTATTTTTTTTAAGATTATGTCTATCAAATGTTGGCGGTTGCTTGGTCGCAGATGGTCCATCCGTTGAGTCCAATTTTCGATCACTCGTTCGAGCATTTCGACTGGTAACTGGCGAATGACACGCGTGATGTTTTCCTCCAAGGCCTGAATCGAAGCGGGTTTGTCGGCATTAGCTTTTGACTTTACATATCCCCACAGGAAAAAGTCTAACGGTGTGATATCACACGATCTTAGTGGCCAATCAACCGGCCCAAAACGTGATATTATGTGCTCACCGAAATGTTCTCTCAATAAGTCCATTGATTAATGCGATGTGTGTGAAGTGGCGCCTCATAGAACGTGAATTTTCATAATAAAGTTGAACAATTTGTAAACGTTGTTCACGCGTAAGTCTTTCCATTATGAAATGCCAAACAACACTAAGCAAAAATAACATGACAGCATGACACGACTCACACGTGATCTGTCAAAAGAGGCTATCGAAAAAAGTATCTCTACTTGGATCACCCGTTATATACATTTTTGGCCGACACAACGCTATTAACCGATGATTACCATATTAATAGAAAAATCATACACTAACTTAAGATTAAAACAAACCGGTGGTTAATCAAATATATTTTTAAAGCAGGTCCGCTCTACCAATCTTGGTTGAAAAATGTTTACAAAGAACTGCGAAAGAAATCTTTAATGTAAGCTCCGTCTCAGTGACGCGACACCTCGTCTGTTTTTTACAATGTAAACTGCACTTTCCTCTGAAAGACTTTTTTGCGAGTTTTGCAGTAACAACAGTCGTTATATGTTGCCAGCTGAATGAAATGAAATATTGGGACAAGTGCGGTCCATGGTTTTAAAAACACACCTCATGCCAGATTCCTGAGAAAAACGACACGACTGACTATGCACTGCAATGTCCTCTGCTCTATGCCGTGATGCAAGTACAATGAACAGCACCTCGTGGGATGATTAATAAACCTGACCGATGCGAAGAGGTTTCTGTCCGATGGCAATAACTCACCGCAAGTGTTTACCGCGAACGAATATCGCTAGGGTCTCCGATTGTGCTGTTCTCCTTTGTCAAAAGTAAACAGGAACAGGAGCAGGCGCAGATGGAAAATATTTTTTTTGCATTTTTTTAAATGCACATATTACAATTTCTTGGAAGCATATTTTTGTTAAATCCTCCCTCTACGGATCCGGGACACTTGACGGATACTTGCCCGCGTGCAATTATAGACTTATACTCATCTCAGCGTTGCGATATCCAAAGATGTGAAAATTTACTTTAAAGTGGATTGCAGCAGACGTGCGCTTTGCACTGGATGCCCCTACCATCACGTAATTTCGCTGTGGCTTACCGCATGACAATTCTTTTAATGAGTCTGCGCACCTTTCGCAGCTGTCCCATAGCCAGAGCATGCACTGCCTCTTCTTTTGCTTTATTATGGTGATGGTTGACTTGGGTGATGCTTGCTTTGCTGAATCAATAGACCAAGGTGATGTTGTTCTTGGTCATGATTGTCTGCCTGGATGTTGGTTGTACTGTGCGAGAGTGTGTTGTTATCTTTATGCATATATGTAAAGGGTTCTCCGGTCTTTGTTGATTTTTTCGCGTATTTTTGTTTGGTTTGCGGAAAAGTAGTGAGTTTCCTCTGTTAGATGCAGAGGCTTTTTGAAGGACAAATTTATTATAAGTTCGTTGACTTTAGCGCTGGAATAGTGTAGGATTCAGCAGCCACTGGTACGCACCGTGCCGTGCCATTTGCTGGTGTAACATAGGTATCTGGTGGAGTTTTCGAGTGTAACTTGGTGTTGTAGCAGGCAGACCTGTGCTAGGCTACCATAAATGAGTTTTTGTTTGACCACAAAAATATGTGAGGTTTATTTAATGATTTTATGCATATGGGTTGTTTTATCGATTTTTGCCAGACACTAGGTGTATGAAAGAGATTAGGAAAACCACAGTCTAGAAAATGTCTTTACATATATGTATGATGAATATAAATCATTTGCGTTTCAATTTGTGAGAGATAATAGATACGTTTGCATAAGATTATCAAATATGCGTGTAGTTTGTTGGATAGTAGGTATTGAATTTTTATTGTACATATAACAATAAAAGCAGAAAAATTAATTTTATTTCACCAAATATATTTTTGAACATTAAAGATAATTTTTTGCGAAGCCAAAGGATTTTTTTTGGTTTTATTCTCTTCATAGTCGTAATAGCGTATTAAGGAAGGGAGGTTGAATTATGCAAGCAATGATATACTTCTCTATACTTATGAATACAATTTAAAATCACACAGTAAATATTTTTGGAATTTCATAAACTCAAAGCGCAAGTCAAATTGAATACCAAGTTGCATGAAGTACCTTGACTCAACGACTAGTGAGGTTCCACAAATCTGCAACTTATTCGCGAACTATTTCCAATCGGTGTATTCATTGGACGCTCCCTCCATACAAGAAATGCCCTCTGTTAGTAAAGTTGTCGACATCGGTTCGATTGTCATCAGTCCATTGGATATAGAAGAGACTTTATCAGCATTGGATGGTAGTAAAGGAGTAGGACCCGACGGAATTCCTGCTGCTCTTTTAAAGAAGTGTGCAATTGCGATAGTTGAGCCTTTAACCTTTCTCTTGTAGAAGGCAAATTTTTGGATGGTTGGAAAATTTCGTTTTTGTCTCCCATTTTTAAATCCGGGTCAAAGCACGAAATAACAAACTACGGGACAATATGTAAGATTTCAGCTCTACCAAAAATATTTGAGAAAATAGTTTGTAATAAATTAACACAATTGGTTCAGAACTACATATCAGTGTCTCAACATGGTTTTATGTCAGGCAAATCAACGGCAACAAACCTAGCGTTAATGACTAACGCCATCATATCAAACATGGAAAAAAAGTGGCAAACTGATATTATTTTTACTGATTTTGCGAAAGCATTTGACAGAATAAATCATAAAGTTCTACTTAGTAAATTATTCTCTTTTGGTATCCATTCTTCTTTACTAAAGTGGTTGGAATCATATTTGACGGGTAGAGTCCAAATAGTAAAAATTGACTATTCGCTCTCAAATAACATTTCAGTTCCGTCAGGGGTCCCACAAGGAAGTCATCTAGGACCATTATTATTTTTGTTATTTGTCAATGACATACCCGGTATGTTTCCTTCTATTTGCCGATGATCTCAAACTCTATCGTAAGATACGATGTGAATCGGATTGTTGTCTCTTAAAAGATCTGACGAGACTTGATCATTGGTGCAAACGGAATCTGCTTCATCTTAACATTTCAAAATGTCAAGTTTTGTCATGTTTCAGGAATCAAAATCCAATTTTGTTTGATTATAATATCAATAACATTAATCTTGAGCGAGTAAGAAGGAAGAAAGATTTAGGGGTTATATTAGACACAACGCTGTCATTCTTACCACACTACGACTATATTATTAATAAAGCTAACCAAATGCTTGGTTTTATTAAAAGAAACACTAGAGAATTCTCGGATCCTTATACTCTAAAGTCACTATATATTTCTCTAGTAAGATCAGTTCTGGAGTATAATTCAATGGAAAGAATTGAGAAAGTACAAAGAAAATTTACTAGATATGCGTTCTTCAAGTTAAATTGGAGAATTCCAAGGCCATCCTATAACAGTAGGTGTTTATTATTTGGAATGCAATCTCTAAAAAATCGCAGGATATACTTTTCCGCAATGTTTATAAGAGATATTATAACATATCATATAAAGTGTCCCCCGTTGCTAGCATTAGTGAGTGAAGGCAATGCACCATCAAGGACTACACGTTGTCGATTTTTGATTTATGAACAGTTTCATCGTAGCAATTATGGACGAAACGAGACTATATCCCGTTGCATCAGAGAAGCTAATTTAATTTGTAATTCAGTTGATTTTTATTCGAATCTTTCTAGAGATATCTTTAAATCTATGGTATTAAATAATATTTCAACATTATGTTCTAATAGTGCTTAATTATATTTAATTTAATGAAAATCAATGTAACATATATTTATTTTGTAATGTAATATATGAATGAATATAGGTACCCACCAGCAGTTATATTATGTATTTATTCTTAGTCTAATAGATTGTATTCGAATTGATGAAATAAATGAATAAATAAATAAATAAATAAATAAATAAACAATGATTATACTGCTGGCCCCTCATGATTGGGGGTTTTACCGTCAGGGTAACTTCCTAACCACGTAATGAGAGATAAAACAGCTTCGCTAAAAAGCCGCTTTCCTACGTATATCTGGAATAGCTTTTCAACGAGATGATAAAAAACTAATCAAATAAATTACAAATAAAAGTTAATTTATTTAAAATATGTTTGGAAAATCATACCGGCTTAGTGGCCACCATTAGAATGCACTCATAGGCTCTTTTGATGGCACTTTCCATGACTTTTTGAACAATTTGTGCGATTTCTGTGCAAATTTTGAGTTTCAGTCTGTATCGTCAGTGGTTTGCCAATGTAAACCTTTTCCTATAGGAAACCCCCAAAAATGCGATTTGGAAATTGTTCGCGAAACAAGTTTATTGTCTCACAAGCCGAGCGGTGCCTGGACCAGCTGGACCATCTGAAAATTGTAAGGGTATTGGTGCAGATCTGCACACCTTGATTGCTACTTAAATCTGTGCTCTCGAAGCACAGGATGAAGATTAAAAAATTCGCAGCATATAACTATAAGGATGCGGGTTCGCTGTTGGAAGTCGATACGTAAGGAATACGGCGAAATAAGGCCAAATGAAATAAGACAAATACCGAATTTGGTAATATTTCGTTTTGAAAACTGAGCCAAATTTTGGTTTCTTGCTCATTTTCAAACTTGGCATATACCCAATTTTGCAGTATCCTGCATACTGTTTTTTTTTATTCATTTTTATTTTACTTTATCTTAAAACTAACTTACATGCTAGACAAAAATTCATGGAAAAAAAACTAGCTTACTTAGCTACTACTTTACTAACTTACTGGCCCTATGCGGGCGCCCTAAATTAAATGATAACAACTTAATTCTAATGCCCTTCGGCCTATTATCTAATAAGTAAATCCAATAATAATATAATGATGTTTACCAAGAAACATTTGAGAAAAACTTGGTTTCTTGTATCCTGCATACTCTTAATCGGTGATGATGTACAACATTCCGCTGTCAGGCAGACCGAACCATTTGAAATTTGCAACTACATTAACTACAGCAAAAACTGCAAACCGCCCTTCCAAAGTGAAGTGTGGATAGCAATATCTAAGCTCAAGCCCGTGGAGATACTTTTGTTAGTAACATCCACCAACTCATAAGCCAAATCTGGTTGGATGAAAGTATGCCTGAAGAATGGAACCTCCGCATCGACTGCCCGATCCACAAATGTACAGACCCTATAAACTGCGCCAAATACAAAATCGCTTACAAGATCCTATCTGTCATATTATGCGAATGCCTTGAACCATTTACTGACAACATGATCAGATCTTATCAGTGTGATTTTAGCCCTGGAAAGTCCACAACTGATCAAATCCTTACACTTCGCCAGATACATACAAAAAAAAAATTTTTTTTTGGTGCAAAATGCTTTTTAGTACCCAAAGCGGAGGAGCTTTCTCACAACCATGCATGTGTGTGTGTATTTCTTGCACGATGGTGGGACCTCCTGTTTTATGCCGACTCCGAAAGGAAAATTTGAGAAAAACTTTGCTTGACAATTGATACTATTCGGGTGATTTGTCAGATCTTCACGAGGGGAGGCCCAGTGAAAAATAATTTGAAAAAAAACCTAAGAAGTACAAATCGATATCCACCACCTATTCATCGATTTCAAAGGAGCATACAACAGAAATTATAGAGACGAATTATTATACAGAGCCATGTCTAGTTTTGGTATACCTTCTAGACTTGACCGTCTGTTTAGGATGACGATGAAAAATTCTAGCTGCACTAATAGGGCCAGAAACGACCTCACCGACGCATTCGATACCAAAAAAGGATTTAGACAAGGCGATGCACTGTCATGTGATTTCTTCAATTTGTTTCTTGAGAGGATTGTGCAAAACTCCCAAGCCAACACAAGAGGTACACTTTTCCAAAAATCGGTGCAACTACCAACATATGCCAACATATTATACATATACATATATATTTGACATCATTGGTAGGACTCAACTTGATGTCATAGCCACGTTTGCTAGTGTAGAGAGTTAAGCGACAGAAAAGGGTTACACAGGAAAGACTAATTATATTCTGTCAACACGAAAGGACACACGTCATCGACGAATTGGACAGAACGTCACCTATGACAGATATAACTTTAAAGTAGTACCGGACTTTGTCTACCTCGGCTTCTATATTAACTCTGACAACAACATTTCGTCAAAAATTAAACGAAGAATAACTCTTCCCAACCGCTGTTTCGGAACGATTTAGTTGGAGAACACAGCCTCGAAGAAACGCCAACAGATAGTGGTGGGCTCAGTGGGCTCACACAAATAAAGTCTACAAATAATAACTGAGTGAGAGACTACCCGATGTCTACCTATCATTCATATATAAACACCCTGTGGATACAGTATCGTAACATAATTCATGGTATGATGCTATTTGCAAGTGCCAAAATGTGGCGACAGAAGAGGCACATATTAAGCCGGTGCAAGATCATCAACCCAGAATACTTGAATAGAATGTGCGTAGGAAAATTGTTGATTTTTGCGAATACATAATAATCTTATATTTTGAAATTGACGTTTTGCAGAAGATATATGGAATCGATATTTTTTTTGCGAAAAAGTAATCTGCTTCATCCCTTTCCAGTATAAAAGGACAAACTCTGGATAAATATTTCTTCCCAAAAAGTTGTAAGTAGTACTTTAGGACAATGTCAGTGTCTATGTCCATTGACAACTGACCTCTGTACGAAAAATAAAACTCGGCGGATATTTAGTTTGGCAATTGCGCGCAAAGTGAAGTGACAAAATAGAAAAATTATAAATCAAATTGAAAATCAAAGATTCGTGTTATTGTGTGTGAAATATTTTCAGTTTTAATACATTCAAGGCTGCAGATTTTGTATGTTTCCAAAACTTGGGTTCCTTAATCCAAAATCTATGTCTGGAGAGAGGCATAACAAATGGGTATCAGCAGCGAACAAGAAAAACGTCAACACAAATACAGCTCGCGTTTGTTCTAAGCATTTTATTTCGGGTAACGATCAACTATAAATAACACCGATACCGTTTTCAAATTATCTTTTCTTAAAGTAAAAGTGCGCGTTTTAGAGATTACTTGAAATTTCGTTACTGAAAACCGTTTTAGTTGCACAACTCAGCTCCTTTATTTCATGGCCTGATGAAGATGTTAGAGCGCATTAATTCAAACCAATTTCTGAGACTAGATAGGCTTTAAATAGACTGCTATGAAATTCGCATAATAAATCTGGGGCGCCATCCAACAATACAAGTTATCAACTTTCCACTTTGCACTTATCAAATTACATTTTTTTTTGGCAAAGTGATAAGTGTTTCTGTTCCACAATATTCTTTGCAAATCTCACATTGCACAAGCAAATTTCGTAAAAGCCGTTGCGCTCTCCTCTAAAGTGAGTGTTCCACAAAGCAAATAGAAGTTGCTAATATGAGCCGCAAAATAAAAATTGAAAAAATACTTGCAGTGTTAGATACGTTGAATAAAAGAAAAAAAATTATTTGCTAGTTTTCAAACAATAAAGTAGGTAAATTAGATAAATAGGCTGCCTGGGAGGACGTTTTGAGAAAAGCCCAATCCCTGCAACTGGCGTCGGCCCAAAAAAACATGGGCCTATGCGAGAGACAGTTTGTTTGGGCTCTGGAAGAGTCGAACATTAGATAGTAAAACAATTTTTTGCCTACAAATAGCAAATAATTATATTTGCATCAACTGTTTTTGTTGGAATTTCTATTAATTCCCATTGCAAACTTCACTGTCTGAAATTGGAGAGGGAACTAAAGGGTGATCCATTTCGAGGTTCCCTAATTTTTTAAAGAAAAAAACACAGAAAATTCAAATTTAATGGAGAATGTTTATTATCATTTGAAAGAACATTCTTTGGCATTTATTTTTTGAAGATTATGTCTATCAAATGTTGGCCGTTGCTACGTCGCAGATGGTCCATCCGTTGAGTCCAATTTTCGATCACTCGTTCGAGCATTTCGACTGGTAACTGGCGAATGACACGCGTGATGTTTTCCTCCAAGGCCTGAATCGAAGGAAATACTCTAACGGTGTGATATCACACGATCTTGGTGGCCAATCGACCGGCCCAAAACGTGATTTTATGTGCTCACGGAAATGTTCTCTCAATAAGTCCATTGATTAATGCGATGTGTGGGAAGTGGCGCCTCACAGAACGTGAATTTTCATAATAAAGTTGAACAGTTTTCACGCGTAAGTCTTTCCATTATGAAATGCCAAACAATACTAAACAAAAATAACATGACAGCATGACACGACTCACACGTGATCTGTCCAAAAAGGCTATTGAAAAAAAGTATCTCTACTTGGATCACCCGTTACAACTTCCAGCCTCTGCCATAACTCGGGAAAAATATAATTTTCTTAAATTTTTTTATTTCTAAATAAACAATAAGTGAATTGCATTTGTTCACTTCTTATATTATTGATTCTCTAAGATCCTTATCTCAAACCATAAGAATGACTCATTTGTATACACCACATAGTAGCATAACCAAGCGAAAAACGTTGTTTTTGTCGAACCATACAAGATTTTGATAGACTTCCTGAACATTTTCTATTTCATCGCCAAAAAGCCGACATTTTGGGGAGACATTTATTTGAATGATGGGATTTGATAGGGTATTAAACGATTCGCATTGCGGATTGAAGCCTTCTTATATGATTCTCCTGCATATGGTATGGCGTATGGTATACGCGTAGGAAAACGCCTCCAAAAAGTGGGCGTTGGTTGAAATGATAAATGACCGAAATGTTGGTATTATCATAACCAATGATTTTGCAGCAAAAGTTTTTTCCAATATTGTTAAATATCACCGAAAAACGTTTTTTTTTTAAACTGAAAACGCCCCCAAAATGTGGGCGTAAAAAAAACTATGTGTGGACGAAATATAAATATTAGGATTGTATAAATATCATATTCATTCTTTTTCAAAATTCTTTACCATTTTGCCAAAGAGAACGGTTTTCTTAAAAGTTGGCGCGGCAGTTGTCGGATTTCAATTTTGTTTACACTTGTTCTGCTTCGCCGAATAGAGAGTCAATATATCAAATTTCAAAATTTTAGCTCGAAATAAAAATTTGTTCCGAAATCTGAGTGTAAACACAGTAGAGAAAGACCCGGCTTTAAATGGCTGATACATTGATACAAGTAGGAACCGACTTTAAATAACTTTAGGTGCGCATCTAGAGGCTGCTAACATAGGATTGTACTCACTGAGGAGGGACCTTGGCAGAGGACCATTTTTAGCGTCATTTTACTAGAATCATCAGTAGGATGTAGATGACTTGCTTCTTCGGTTTTTTCTAGGATCGGACGAAGTGTGAAAATTTGATCGGTTGTGGACTTTCTTGGACTAAAACCACACTGATAAGGGCCCATTAGGTTGTTGGTTGACGGTCGTTCACATATAACGGCAAACAGGATTTTGTAGACGATGTTGAGCAGTTCAGAGGGCCTCCTTTTTGTGGATCGGGCAAACGATGCTGATGTTCCATTCTCCAGGCACACTTTCATATGCCCAGATCTGATTAATGTTGGTGGATGTTACTTACCAAGTCCGGCTTTATAAATCTTAGCGAGAAGCCCGCTTTTCCGGCAGCCTTGTTAAGCTTGAGCGTAGATACTGCTATCACCACTTAACTTAAGTCGGGTGGTTGGCAGTTTTCGCTTTCGTTGCCAATGTTGAATGGTTCGTTCTGCCAGACAGCGGAATGTTGTTCGTCACCGCCGTTTAACAGTCTGCAGAAGTGGTTCTTCCATGTCATCCTCAGCATCGACTATATCTCAACTGCAATATTTTATTGTTAATCTCGATAGGATTCTGTTCGAGCCTTGTTTCCTTGGCTTTGACTTTTTATATTTGGGTAAAACTTGCGAACATCGTTCCTGGCGTGGCACCTCTTAATATCCTCGAGCGGCAGCTTTTCTTACTCTTTATTCTTCTTTCTGAAAAGCCGGTGTTCTCCCCTTCTTCTTTGTTTATAGAGCTCAATGGCAGCTCTCGTATTCAGCTACACCTTTGCCTTGTAGGCCTCGTTCTTGGCTGCTATCATCTGTCGGCATTCCTCATCAAACCAGGGCTTTTTTGCTTGTGGGTGCGCAAAACCTAGCTCATCCGTTGCGGCTGATCTAATGACCTATTTGCATCGTTGCCATTGTTCTTCGACATTCGATGCTGGTGGTATGGTGTGAATCGAGAGGTAAAGGGATACTCGTTGCGCGAAGGCCTTGGTGGTCTCTTGCTATTGTATTCTTTCAACATTAATTTTTTTCGAATTATTTCTGAATGTTATGGCGTTGGTGGTGGATATCCGTATTCTTACCTTGGCTGCAACAAGGAAGTGGTCCGAGTCTATGTTAGCTCCTCGGAATGTTCGAACATCCAAAATACTGTATGCTTTTAATCTGGAGACCTCCATGTCATCTTATGAATATCGAGGTGAGTAAATCGTGCGCTGCCTATAGTGGCATATCGTTCCGTAGCGAAATCCATTAGCCTAAGTCCGTGACCAGACATGTTGTCGTGTACGCTATGTTTTCCGACAATGCTACTAAAGATGTCTTCTATTCCTACTTTTGCGTTAAAATCTCCCAGTGCGATTTTAACATCTTACGTCGCTTACTGTTCATAGGTTCAACTAGCTGGTAGAAGCAATCCTTAGCTATATCATCTTTTCCCCCGTTGGGCATGAGCCTTGATGAAAATTGTTCCAATGTCTTCGCTTGGAAATACAGGATTTCTTGGCTAAGCCTGGCACTCATAACGAATCCGAATAGTCGCTGTTTCTGCTCACTATAAAGCGGCCCATAAAAGGTGTCACAGTTTTTCATCCTCTTTTTGTCCGGCCCATCCCGTCGTATTTCCTGGATGGCAGTAATTTCTGCTTTGTAGCAGTTTAGGGCTACCGCTAGTTGTTCGCTCGCACCTCTCCTGTGTAATGGGCCGATATTTCAGGTGTTGAAACGAATGGCGTTGTCCTTTTTTTGTTTAGCAGGGTTGACAACAATAAAATCAGTCCTTTCCTAGTCTATTGGTTACTTAGTAAAAAATAATTTTTCAATGATTGGGAAGTTAACCCAAAGCACAACCCCCAACCTGGAGCGTCAGTTCCAATTTATTAGATACCCCTAGGACACGGGGCCATCAGTATTCACTATGGGATTGAGCGCTGCCGTTGGCCTTTCGGTTCATCCGCCACCATCTCTGTTCAAGAGGCATGACTTACATTGACAACCTGTTTTCCGAATATGTGGAAGCAGCTTGTCTAGGTTCGCCTGGGGCAGCAGGCCGGGTATTTCCATATCATTTTCCGCAGGCTGTTTATAGTGTTGATGTTTTTCGTCTTGTCTGGCCAGGCAAGGATCAGCACTACATGCCTCACAGCATGTATCCTGTTAGGTGCGGTTAAGGGACAATTCCACTCATACTTGCTGAAGAATGCCGACTCCAAAAGGAGAAGGTTAACAAATTCCGTCAGATCGAGGAAGGTATGGAATACGACGAGAACAGAATAAACGACCGACTGAATTGAACCCGCCCAGATATCGCAAGAATTACGGCGATAGTCACGGGCACTGGCTAATTGGAAACCATGCGGCCAAACTTAGGAACACATACAATGCCGCAGTTAAGGGAACACAAATGAAAGAGAAACCTTCTCCCACTTCATATGCAAATATTCGGCACTAGCAAGATCTAGATCGCGTGCATTACACCAACATTCCTTCGACAACCATAGCAATATCTCGGGTAAAATCATTCAAGATCGGAGCCTGTATCTTATCCACCGCAATCATAACAAACATCACACGAGTCTTGGCAACAAAAACGCACATATGTAAGTGCTATTTGGGTTCACCTACCTATCATCCGAATAAGTGATTGAAAGCAAGATTCTACCTTTTGGGTTGAATGGCAAGACGTGGTCATCCGACACAAAACTCATGGATGTCCGATGTGGATGTGGTACGGGTTCAGTGGCGCGATGAATTACAGTGCAGATGGTCTGGGTGATTTTTCACTGGCCCTACTCTCGTAATGATCTAACCAACTTAGGCGTTCGTAGTCGACGTCAAAACTGAAGGATCCTCCATCGAGCAAGGATTACCCACGCGGCAAAAATTTGTTATTTTTGGTGGGACAGTGGAACAAAACGCTGGGGTTGTTACTTTTAGAGTTTGAATCAGGGACTCACTAACTTCTAGTCCACTGCACTGGATTTCTTATTTTCATAGATGTATGTATACGTTGATTACCGTGATTATTTTGTTGATTTGGATTACTCACTAAAGTGGTAGCACTACTTGTATCCGATTTCACTAGCACATTCAGTAAATCACGACTTGTGCTTGTTTATATTTAGATTTTACTAAAAAGGACATGTTACAGCTATGAGAAACGAAACCATTGATCGAAAACTACTTGCCCTATGGGCACACATGCACGACTACAACAAAGTCACTTCATGCTCTATTGCTCTTCGGCCATGCACAGGATCAGGGTCTACAGAATAATGACAATGAAAATTGGCATTGCGCATTCATGGCATATCAGTTGACTTCTGCTTCTAATGTGGATACCCTGGAGACAATGTGTGGACTGATCTTGTCTGATCGTATTTGGGTCTGCCATTGTCTGTTGGCTGCAATCCTTCCAAGGACAAAGTTGTTGGTTTTGTTAAACAAGATAAAGATGCAGGTGCCTCATGTAGGTTGGACGCGACTTGCCGACGAGACGTGGGCACCTTATTCTCTACGGTTGTGTAGATTGCATTTTTTCGCATTATCATTTCATTGCTTAGTAAACATAGCCACCAGCACTTTTTTTTTGTTGTTTTGGGGTTCTTTTATATTTTTCGTCCGTTTCTGATATGAGTACTGGTGCTGTACAGACTCACGATTTCTTTAGGGACACACTAACCGATTTGAAATTTATTGTTTGCTGATCATAGAGGCTGATTGTCGGTGACAATCTCAAGGTTTTCTGCGAATAGTTGTCCGTTGACCACGCAAGACTCTGCTCGTAGGCATTCCATGTGTGTACGTACGGTCAGGTTGCTTTTTTTCTTGTTCGCTTGGTTTCCTTTTTTTTAAATTTTTTTGTGCAATATTACTATTTTTGAACCTTTGTCGTAGGCTATATTAGATCGAGACGCTATGATAAGAATTCTGGTGGCATTTTGACTTTGCTAGTTTTCCCCATGATGCAGGTTTACATGTATAGATACTTTTTTTTTGTTTAAATTAATGTTGTACTGCCTACTTCTTTTTGTTGAACATTTTGTTATCGTTAAAATGTAATATAGTTGTTAGTGTTATATTTATAATTTCAATCTGCAATGTCAAGATCAATATTTGGTGGGTTACGGTTAAGGTTTGTGTTGTATCAAGGCTCATCTTTTTGGCGAAACATACTTTACTCCATCAAAGAATGTACGAAATATTCTTCTGAAGGCGCTTGTGAGAACTCCTTTATAATTTAGGCAATGAAAATACTGTTAACACTAAGATTGTTGATTTCCTTATGAAGAATAGATTTCAAAGCGATCGGCAGATCGAACCTTGATTCATATTTCCTATCTGTGGCTTTCTTGGAATAATGTAGAGATGGTGATTGGCCAATAAAACATCCCACCTCCACTTATTGAAGACTAAGGAGTTCAACGTGAAGTGCCTATTTTTGCTATTCGAAGGACTTTTCGTTGGACTGTCGCTTTTCAAATTGGACGCCGACGAAAAAATATTTGGAATCGACGTTCGTCCATCTGAATGAAGGTACAATTTAGATGTTAAAAACGTATCTTGCATTCATAAGTACAGGAATATTAGCTGTTCACATATCTCGGAAATCGCCAGGTTGCTAAGCTAATGCAAGACCATTAGTCGGAGAATACTATGTTTGAAGTCGTTTCGTAGAATTTTTTGTTTCCAAATAAAATCAGCTGCTATCACGTCTTGGAACAGTGAGAAGCGTAACTTTACTTTCGCGGCCTACTTTCCGAATGAATGTTCTCTGATCGCAAACGAAATCTCTTCAATATTTCCATAGTCCAGTACCAGAAATCATTTGTTACATTGGTTACTATGTTCAGATAACAGCGAGTCTGACAAGAAGAAGAATTGGAGTCCATCGACTCATTCGATCACCTGAGATTGTAAAGGCAGTGAGAGATTATATCTTGTAATCCCCACGATGTTTTGCGCGCAAAAAATGTCAGCCTTATGTCTTTTCCATAGTTCAGTGAGTTGAATCCTTCACGATGACCTTCATTAACATCCATCCGGAGATTATGGAGAAACTTTTGGAACGCGACATAAATTTTAAGTGGAATGCATGTGAGGAATCATGGAATAAACGATCTTTTTTAAAAACTTTTTTTCAGGTAAGGACGAACCTATGGCACTTGCATCGTCGAAACCGAAAAAAACTTTCCATGCCCGGTATGTGTGTTAATAACGACCTTCGTTGGAATGACTATACATTTGAAATCGCTAAAAATGCAGCGAAGTGTCTATGTTTTCTTAACCGTTGCAAGAAACATTTCACCCTTTTTGATCTGGCCTCAATACATAAAGCGTACATACGAACCAAACACGAGTTCAACGCACACATATGGTCAGGTACAGCCAAAACATTATTGCACCTTTAAGATAGGATACAAAAGCATGCGATAAAGTTGATAGGAGATCCAACTATAGCGAACTCCATAGTCTCGCCCAAACAACGAAGGAACGTCTCCTGCCTTACACTCTTTTACCACTAAGACAAAAACAAATGCTCTAACGAAATAGCCAAATGCATTCCACCCCTTCAACAATTCAACCGTAATACTCGCCATGTAATGAATGCAAATCAGTTCACCCTCAAGCCTATCTTCAGACGCATTAGGAAATACAGAAATTCATTCCTAAACCGAACAACACGAATATGGAATGTTTGCCGAACTCCGTTTTTCTTCTCCATTACAATCTACAGAAATTCAAAACCAACGCACATCGGTATCTCCTCTTTTCTACTCCTCTATTTCTTTAATGCCCGCGCTGTGCTCAAACACTATAAGGTTATTCATAATTCCTTAATGGCGCGTTTCAATTGTAATAAAAAAAAATGCTCCAGTAACGCACTGCTTTTTTTTGAGGAGTTTTTGAAATGCATTGTCCGTGCCTTGTAGGTCGTTGAAATGCAATAGGTCTAGGGATCTTCTCTAAGGCGAATTGCACGTCTGTCGACTGTAGATAGAGAGCAGTAAGTTCAGTTTATATGTTGAGGCCGAACACCAAACACGATAACAGTATTCAAAACCTGATCGTACTTGTGCCTTATACAGAAAAAGAAGCTGGTCTGGTGTAAATTATTTAGCAAATACAAATGTTTGACTTAACAGATTCATTACCCAAAGTGTAAATCTTTTCTGATAGTAATTCATACTGAATCCGAATGGCTGAGTTGAGATAAGTTTGTTTTGACAATTGATATTACTCGTATGATTTGGATGTTGCTAGGGCTGGGAATCGTAGCCACACCTTCAAGCGACACTTTATCGCACTAATCATCGAGGCTCCGTGTAAAACTTCTCTTAACTTCAAAAAGGCAACTAAGTCTATACGTTGCTTATTAGGTTATAGAGGTTACATGTTGCTGCAATGTTACATCTATTGTGTTGTTTTTTTTCTCCATCAGAGTAGTGTCATTTGAAAAGCTAAAAATGCGAATATTAGCTGTCCCCAATAGATTATTAATGTGCAACGGAAATAAAGAGGGTAAGAGAAGGGATTCTTGTGGCACCCCAGAGTTTATATAGAATCTATCTGAATCTATCATATAAGAAGTTTTCAATCAAGTTGCAGAGTATTAGGGGCAGTCAATTTGACTGGCAAAGACAAGTCGATTCTTCATGATTTTCCATTCCATAGATGGGATTGCATACCTAGCGAGGTCTCCAGTCGAGCGTCGTTTTCGGATTTTGTATCGTCTATTTTCGATATTTTATATCGCCGCTTAAAACTGCATTGATTTCTAGGTATTTATCAGCCTCTCGTCCCGCGCGCCAGTGTTGTAGGCTATGTTTGGCTTGCGGATGGAACCTTATATTGGGTCTTCAGTTTGTCAGCGCGACTTTCTGAATGCTTACTTAATTGCTGCTACAACTAGCTAGCATGGCTTATCGAAATATGGTTTAACGGATCCTGTTGAATCGCCAAGGCTATTAGGTGATGAGTTTTTATCCAGTCAAATGATAAAAGTTCAAATAGTGTCGCGGGTTGATTGTCATTCGAAGTTATCTACCATGTTCCATCGATTCCTCTCGCTGACATGCTAGGTCAGGTCTATCATATGCAAACAGACCACCCTAACAACGGAGGCGGGGATACAGTTTGTAGAGGCACGGAAAAGAATTTTTGTCCGTAATCGAGTAAACTTGTGTTTCTGTAAGGACCAGAGAGTATGGTCCTTCGCTTTCGGGACGTGTACGGAGCTAACTTTGGTGTATCACAGAACTCAAATGTAGCAGAATACACTCACATGTTTGGTTTTAATGTTTCAGATGGTTGGGGTTTTAGTATTATTGCTGGTGTTGGTATTGGTTTAGTGTTAGTTTGTTATCCTGTATTTGTGCATGCATACCCGATACCATATGATAGTCGTAAGAGTATAAGGGAACAAATATTAAAAAGAGAATCAGTCTTGAACAATTTTGAATCATGTGTTCATCTTGTGATTCTGGTCCTATATTGAAAAGCGACTGAAGTCCCAAGTTATAATAATCCATGCATATTAATGCTCGTACAAAGGAACCTTGGGAGCTAAGATAGCACTCAAGAATAGTAGTATCCGAAGATCCAAATGTTGAACGAGTTTACTTTAGGAATTGTTTATTGCAGGTGTAGGCATGAACATTAAACAGGAGAGGTGCAAGCGAACAACTAGCGGAAGCCCTAAACTGCTACAAAGCACACATTGCTGCCATCCAGGAGATACGATGGGATGGGCCGGGCAAAAAGAGAATGAAAAACTGTGACATCTACTACGGACCGTGTTATAGTGAGCAGAAACAGCGACTATTCAGATGCGGATTTGTTATAAGTGCCAGACTCAGGCAAGAAGTCTTATGTTTGCGAACGCATTGTAACGATCCGCATCAAGGTCAAATTCGCGAACATTAGCCTTATATGTGCTCACGCCCCAACGGAGGAAAAAGGTGACATAGCTAAGGACTGCTTCTATGAGCTCCTTGACAAAACCTATGAGCGACTACCGAAGTACGATGTTAAAATCAAGTTTTACCAAAGTGTTAAACGTCAAAGGATACAAGGCTCGAACAGAATCCTGTCGAGACGAACAAAGAAATATCGTAGTTGAGACACAATCGAAGAACCACATCTGCAGACTGTTAAACGGCGTTGACGAACAACATTCCGCTCTCAGGCAGAACGAACCATTCAATATTGGCCAACCACCCGACCTGAGTGAAGTGAGGATAGCAATATCTTAACTGAAGTTTAATAAGGCTGCCGGAAATGACGGCCTTCCTGCCGAGCCTTATAAAGCCGGCGGAGATGACTTGGTAAGTAACATCCACCAACTCATAAGCCGAATCTGGTCGGAAGAAAGTATGCCTGAAGAATGGAACCTCAGCATCATTTGAGCGATCCACAAAAAAGGAGACCCTCTGAACTGCGCCAACTACAGAGGCATAAGACTCCTCAACATCGCCTACAAAATCAAATCTTCACACTTCGGCAGATCCTGGAAAAAACCCAAGAAGTCCAAATCGATACCCACCACCTATTCATCGATTTCAAAGCCGCATACGACAGCATTTATAGAGACGAACTATACAGAGCGATGTCTAGTTTTGGTATACAGCCCAAACTCGTCCTTTTGTGTGGGATGACGATGGAGAATTTTCGCTGCTCCATCAGGGTCGGAAACGACCTCACTGACACATGCGACACCAAAAAAGGATTAAGACAAGGCGTTGCGCTGTCATGTGACTTCTTCAATCTGATTCTTCAGAGGATTGTGCAAAACTCACGAGCCAATACCAGAGGCACAATTTTCAAAAAATCTGTACAACTACTAGCATCCGCCGACGATATTGACATCATTGGTAGGACCCAACGTGATGTCATAGCCACGTTTGCTAGTATAGAGAAGGAAGCGGCAAAAATGGGTTTAGCAGTAAATGAAGGCAAGACGAAGTATATGCTGTCAACACGAAAGGACACACAACATCGACGAATTGGACAGAACGTCACCATTGACAGATATAACTTTGAGGTAGTACGGGACTTTATCTATCTCGGCTCCGCTATCAACTCTGACAACAACATCTCGTCAGATATTAAACGAAGAAATACTCTTGCAAATCGCTGTTTCTTCGGGCTAAGAAAGCAATTCAGTAGTAAAGCCCTCACTAGAACTACTAAGGAGATCTTATATAAGACTATGATCATCCCAGTCCTGGTCTACGGCGCTGAAGGATGGACCGTCTTAAAAGCGGATGAAGAAATCCTTGGTAAGGTTGAGAGGAAAATTCTTCGAAAAATCTTCGGTTCCGTTTGCGTTGACGGGCTATGGAGACGAAGATTCAACCAAGAACTATACAAGCTGTACAACGACATGTCCCTGGTCAAAAAACTCCGTATTGGACGTTTAAGATGGCTAGCACATGTGCGAATGGACACCAATACTCTGGCTCGCAGGGTCATCGATTCCCAGCCAGATGCCGGACGCAGCCGGCGAGCACAAGTAGAAACCCACCTCAACCAACTTCGTGTGCGCATGGAGGCAGTTACCTAAGGACCGGGCTAATTGGAGAGGCATGTTGGTTGAGGCGCAGGCTCATTCCGGACTGTAGCGCCACTTAAGTAAATAAGTAAGTTAGGCATGATGATGTTTCCCACTTTTGTTAGACCAGCCCTTCTGTTATACTCCGGAACCTAGTATACAACATCGACTTCACGTGGCCCATAGCATGAGGTGCTTGTAGTAACAACTACTAATTCCTATATCATGATGTGGTGGTATATAATAGGACGGACAACTTGGGAATAGGACTCGTCCACCACCTGAAAATTTTAAAATAAATCGCACTTGTTTTGTTTTTTTGGACAGCGAGAATGTGGACCAAATTTAATCACTCTAGCTCTAAGTTTAAGACCCAAAATCGGTGACATACAGGCAGACGGACGGACGCAAAGACACACAGATATGGATAGATATACTCATCAAGTGGGTCTGAGTCGATTCGTACACTCTAAGGCCTCGGTTCTTAATCTGATACGAGTTTTAAGGGTTCCGTGACTTTCCTGAATAAAAATTAGTAAAACACAAAAATAATGCCTCTCCAATTAGCCCGGTCCTTAGCTTACTGCCTCTAGTTGCGCACTCCAAGTTGGTTGAGGTCGGTTTCTACTTGTGCGCGCCACTTAAGGCGAGGTCTTCCTCTACTGCGTCCGACGTCTGGTTGGGAAACGAAGACTCTGCGAGCCGAACCAGGGCATGTCGCTGTACAGCTCGTATAGTTCTTGGTTGAATCTTCGTCACCATAGCCCGTCAACGCAAACGGGACCGAAGATTTTTCGAAGAATTTTCCTCTCAAATTGACCAATGATTTCTGGGATGATCAGGGTCTTATATAAGATCTCCTTAGTAGTTCGAGTGAGGACTTTACTACTGAATTGCCTTCTTAGCCCGAAGAAACATCAGTTGGCAAGAGTAATTCTTCGTTTAATATCTGACGAGATGTTGTTGTCAGAGTTAGTAGCGGAGCCGAGATAGATAAAGTCCCGTACTACCTCAAAGTCATATCTGTCAATGGTGACGTTCTGTCCAATTCGTCGATGTTGTGTGTCCTTTCGTGTTGACAGCATATAATACGTCTTGCCTTCATTTACTGCTAAGCCCCTTTTTGCGCTTCCTTCTCTATACTAGCAAACGTGGCTTTGACAACACCAATGATGTCAGTATCGTCGGCATATGCTAGTAGTTGTACCGGTTTTTGGAAAATTGTGCCCCTGGCCCGTGAGTTTTGCACAATTCTCTCAAGAATCAAATTGAAGAAGTCACGTGACAGCGCAGCGCCTTGTCTTAATCCTTTTTTGGTGTCGAATGTGTCGGTGAGGTCGTTTCCGACCCTGATGGAGCAGCGAGAATTCTCCATCGTCATCCTACACAAAAGGACGAGTTTGGGCGGTATACCAAAACTAGACATGGCTCTGTATAGTTCGTCTCTATAAATGCTGTCGTATGTGGCTTTGAAATCGATGAATAGGTTGGGGTATCGATTTGGATATCTTGGGTTTTTTTCCAGGATCTGCCGGAGTGTGAAAATTTGATCGGTTGTGGAATTTCCTGACAGAAAACCACACTGATAAAGTGTTCTTTCCTTCTTCTCAGCCTACAGAGCTCAATGGCAGCTTTCGTATTAACCTCAGCTTAGCCTTGAGGCCTCGCTGTTAGTTGCGAGCATCTGTCGGTAGTCCTCGTCAATCCAGGGGTTCTTGTTGGTTGTCGCGAGATCCGTAGCACATCTGTTGCGGCTGATCTAAAGGCTTGATGGCAGCGTTGCCATTGTTCTTCGACATTCGATGCTGCTGGTATGGTGTTAATCGAGGGATTAAGGGATACGCGTAATGCGAAATTCTTGGCGGTTTCTTGCGATTGCAGTCTATCTACCTTAAATTTTTTCACAGTATTTCTTGATTGTTGTATCATGGTGCATTCTCCTTGCCTGCAACAAGGTAGTGGTCCGAGTCGATGTTAGCTTGTCTATCGCAATGTGATCAATTTGGATATCCAGGTGAGGAAACCATAGGTTGGCTATATTGGCATTTTATGGCATTGCGAAGTGAATTAGCCTAAGTCCGATACCAGACGTGTTGTCATGTAGGCTATGTTTTTCGAAATTACTGCTAAAGATTTCTTCTCTTCCTACCTTAACATAAAAATCTCAGGCACGATTTTAACATCTTACTTCGGTAGTCGCTAATAGGTTTTGTCAAGGAACTCGGAGAAGCAATCCTTCGTTATATCATCTTTTGCCTCCGTTGGGTCATGAGCGCATATAAGGCTTATGTTGGCGAATTCGGTCTTGATGCGGATTGTTACAATGCGTTCGCTAAAGTCTTGGAAACATAGGAAACATTCTAGCCTAAGTCTGGCACTTACAACAAATCCGGATCCGAATAGTTGCTGTTTCTGCTCACTACAGCACGGTCCGTAGTATATGTCACTGTTTTTCATCCTGTTTTTGCCCGGCCCATTCCATCGTATTTCCTGGATAGCAGTAATGTCTGCTTTTTAGCAGCTTAGTACTTCCGCTAGTTGTTCGCTTGCACCTCTCCTGTTTAATGTGTTCACATTATAGGTGCAGATAGGAACGTCGTTGTCCTTTTTTCGTTTAGCAGGGTCGTCAGTTCCGAGGCTATTGGGTGCTTTGTTACATATATTTTTTTCTTAAATGGGTGGGTAGTTAGCCCAGAGCGCAACCCCTAATCTTGAGGGCCAGTTCCAATTTATTGGATACCCCTAGGTCACGGGGTCATCAGTATCCACTACGGGATTGAGCGCTGCCGTTGGCCTTGCGGTTCATTCGCCACCATGTTCAAGATGCCTGTTTTACCCTGGATATTCCTAGACAACCTGTTGTCCTAATATGTCGAAGCAGCTTGTCTACATTCGCCTGGGACAGCGGGCCGGGTATGCATTCAGTGCCATTCTGACCTGGCTGTTGATAGTGTTGCTGTTCTTCGTGGTGTTATCAACACTCGCGCTTATCGTTTTGCAGGTCAAATCCGATTGGGAACACCAATACCCGATGGTATTCACTACTTGGAGATAAAAAATAAGCACTTGATGTGTAGTCACAGTTGAACCACTCGGCATTGCCAAGTTAAAGTCAATCAGAGTCTACACTCGTTCTACAACACCCAATCATCAACTATTGTTAGAAACCTAAGTTATCATTGGCATTCTTTAACATTTGTAATTGTCAACTGTAAGGGCTCAGTGTGGATTGCGTCACTGAGTCCGCACAACCATCGTGTTGGTGCGATGACTGTCGCGCAGGAGGTCTGGATTCGATTCCCATCCCCAGCAACATCTAAATGAATTTACCCTGGCCCTCCTCTCGCGATGATCTGACAAATCATCCGATTAGTATCAACTGTCAGGAAAAGATTATTTTTAGTTCGCCGTTCGGAGTCGACATAAAACAGGAGGTCCCGCCATAGCCAGGCATTGTGCCTGAGTGCCTATTGCACCAAAAAATTGTATATTTTTGTGTATAAGTGTCAGCTGTGATGTACATATCTGTAGCTGAAATAAATAATTAAATAAAAGACCAACAAATAATTATTGTAATATAATTTGAAATGCAGGTTAAATAATTTTTTTTTTGTTGATTCTATTGCTCAATAGAAATATTTCAATTATTATATGCACAACTATGTACTAAATTTTTCAGGAACCTTAATAAAACAGCGCCTTATGGATGGCTATTTATATATAAACATGTACATGGCCAACAGACAATTTATAACTTGCCCAAGTGGCGCCACAAAGGCCAATTTCACGACTGTCACTCACAATTTGAAAAATTATCCAACGAAAATTAAGAAATTTCATTCCTATATACGTATGTAGAGACGTACGCACATTTATGCATGCCCCACGGCACGTGCCTCTACTTCAGTTACTGGCTCACAAATAAAGTACTCACACATTAGATGCAGCACTCAGTTGGTCTGGCGGCCAGCGCAGCCAGCATCTTCGATAGAGTGCGTGTCATTCTAAATGTCTATCAATTTGTATCGCAACTAGTCGAGCATAATGTTCACAGCCCTAGAAGCGATGCATCAAGGATGCATCTACGAGTAGGTATGTGCGCGACCAGAGAACTTATAGCTTTGGCACGCACAAATTCCCCTCATCTCAAGCGAACGCGATTCAGGAAAACGATTCCCACAGTCACCATTGCTGCGCGTCCTTTTATGTGTGCGCTAGCTAGACTGCGCGTTAAACGTTCTATGCAAATTCTCTGTGCGCTTGCGCTCCCTGCACCGACCTTATGTTGGTTTTCTCGCGTACCTCATGTAATTATTCACTGACACCATCTAGGGAGAAAATGATAAATTTAAACATTGTCGATAATTTGTTAACCTTTTTTTTCTGCAGGATTGATTTTGTTGTTGTTGTGCCTGCTGTTAAGGCAGTATTGTGCATTGGTAGTGTACAAAGCGAACGCAAGCCTATTCCATCGTGTAGTGGGGGGAGATGAGCCTAGGGTCGGTGCTGCATGTCACTTGCGCTCTAAACAGTGCGGATGTGGATACAAAAAAAAAAAAAAACCACGGACATTCGTCTTAGCTTGCGTTGTGGGACGCTTCTTTGATGAAACTTAAAAATTTCCGAAGATTTCTAAACATGGCGAATTGCTTTTGCACCAAAAGTGAGTGGGAAAATGACGAGAATCTTAATGTCGAGGTTTTTCCAGACTTGTCGGCGTACTGCTTTGATCTACTCACCATGCATTAAAATCGAATTCTAGATCTTCAGTCGGAGATAACGTACATAGGTGGAAATACCATCATTATCAGAAGGCATACTTTTGCCTGGTAAAGGTACTTGGTCGTGACATTGAGTTATGATGACTTATGAACATGTGGACAGTTGACAGTCCCTTGGATTTAAGGCGACTGTATGATTTTCCATATCCATGTAGGCACCTGTATACAATTGGCTTTATTTCCATTACGAAAGCAATCCGTCATTCTAAATAAATTTCTGATTGATGCGGATTTTAATTGTTGGCTGGTTTTATGTGAAAAAAAATAGCCCAAGGATGTAGTAAATAACTTAAATACAAAAAAAAATTCTGACATTAACATAGTAATTGACACAAATATCTAAAGAGATACAATCTGATGTGCTAGTTGTTAAATACATTATCCCATCCCCACGATATTGACATCATTTGTAGGACTCAATGTGGTGCCATACCCACGTTTGCTAGTAAAGTGAAGGAAGCAGCAACAACAGGTTTAGCAGTAAATGAGGGCAAGACGAAGTATATGCTGTCAACACGAAAGGACACACAACATTGACGAATTGGACAGAACGTCACTATTGACAGATATGACATTGGGCTCCGCTGTTAACTCTGACAACAACATCTCGTCAGAAATTAAACGAAGAACTACTCTTGCCAACCGCTGTTTCTACGATGGTCAAGCGATTCACGTCAATATCAATAGAACGGAACTAAGATTTGATGATTTAGCACACACCAGAGCAACTCTAAGAGAACTAAAACACAAGATCGGCTTCCTCTCGAAACGACCAAGGATTTCTTCATCCGCTTTTGATACGGGCCATGCGTCAGCGCCATAGAGCAGGACTGGGATAATCAGGGTCTTATATAGGATCTGTTCGAGAGAGGGCTTTACTACTGACTTCCTTTCTTAGCCCGAAGAAACAGCGGTAGTAGTTCTTCGTATAATTTCTGACGAGATGTTGTTGTCAGAGCTTATAGCGGAGGGATTAGATGTAGACAAAGTCCCGTACTAGTTGGTTAAGGTCGGTGTCTACTTGTGCGCGCCACTTAAGGAGAGCCGAAGTGTTGGTGTCCAATCGTTCTACATGTTAGAGCCATCTTAAGCTTCCAGTGCAGAGTTTTTTGACCAGGTTCATGTCGCTGTACAGCTCGTATTGTTCTTGGTTGAATCTTCGTCTCCATAGCCCGTCAACGCAATCGGGACCGAAGAATTTCCTTCTCGAATCCACCAAGGATTTCTTCATCCGCTGTTGAGACGGTCAGGACTGGTATGATCAGGGTTTTATATAGGATCGCCTTAGTAGTTCGGCGAGGGCTTTACTACTGAATTGCATTCTTAGCCCGAAGAAACAGCGGTTGGCAATAGTCCTGGAGAATGAGAATTCTACATCGTCGTCCAGCACAGATGGACGAGTTTTGGCGGTATACAAAAAATAGACATGGCTTTGTATTGGTCGTCTCTATAGATGCGGAGTCGTATGCGTATGTCTTTGAAGTCGATGAATAGGTGGTGGGTATAAGGGTTGTGGTTTTTCCAGGATCTGCCGGAGTGTGAAGATGTGATTTGTTGTGGAGTTGCAGGTGGCAATGGCTCATAGGAATGCGTAGTTGATTGCTTACCCGCTGCGGGTTCAAGCCCCAGCTTCGGCAGCATTCTCTTTCTACATAAATCGCCAGCTTATCTGAGGGCACTTGTGCGATAATATGAGACCGTAGAAATCTATGTCTCCTCCTCTCTGCCACGCTGGTTTATGTTTTATGGCTTCCCTTCTATGTGCCTATCTGTGTCTCTCTCTGTTGTCTTGCTCTGTCCCAGCCGATGGCCTCAGTCGCCAAAATACTGTGATGCTTAAAACCAAACTGATAAGGCCGGATCAGGTTTATTGTAAAAGATTTCAAGTGCTCAACGGCAGATAGAATCTTGTTGGCGATGTTGATCTTAGTTCAGAGGATCTCTATTTTTGTGGATCGGGCAAACGATGCTAATGTTCCATTCTGCAGGCATTCTTTTATCGGAACAGATTTGGCTTATGAGTTGGTGGATAATAGTTACCAAGTCTCCCCCGTTTTTTTTAAAGCTCTGTGGGAAGGACGTCGTATTTCGGCAGTTAAGCTTGAGTTTAGATATTGCTATTCTCACTTCACATAGGTCGGGTGGATAGTAGTTTTCGCTGTCGTCGCCAGTATTAAATGATTCGTTCTGACAGCGGAATGTTGTTCGTCATCACGACAGCTGATCTTCCATATTCTCAACTTTGACTTCCTTCAACTTCGAAATTTCCTGTCCTTGACTTTGACGTTTTACACTTTGGTAAAAATTGCGAACATTGTTCCTGGAGTGGCACCTCTATATTTACGCAATCGCGGGCGTTTCTTGCACTTTTTTCTTTTTTCTGAAAAACCGGTATTCTTCCCTTCTTTTGTGCCTGTAGAGCTTAGTGGCAGCTCTCGTCTTCACCTGCAGTTTAGCCTTGTAGGCCTCGTTTTTAGCTGCGGCATTCCTCATCAAGCACATCAGTTGCGGCTGATCTAATGGCTTGTTGGCATCTTTGCCATTATTTTTCGACATTCGATGCTCCTGATGTGGTGTTAATCGATGGATGAAGGGATAAGCATTGCGAATCCTCGGCCTATGTTGTAACGTGGTAGATATCTGCATTCTTACCTTCTTTGCGACAAAAGAGTGGTCCGATTTGATGTTAGCCCCTGGGAATGATGAATCAGGCCAATTTTTTGGTGATGATTGCTAAAAAGTAAAAGTCAGTCTACTGTTTGGTTTAACTAGACTTCGAGTTCACCGATCTTCTAACATAACCAAAAATATAAATACCAAAAACAATTCCAAGTAGCAGCTTGCAAATGGTGTCGATTGCATAGCCACCTGCCTTTCCCTGGTGCAACAAAGCCCATAGGTTCCTTCATTCTCTATTATTCTTTATGGGCTTTCAATAAATTTTCCGATCTGTCAATTATGCGACCATTGTAAATCATTCATTTTGATACAATCTACCACAATAGATCACACCACGAAGACAAAGAGAACCAAAAACACAAACAGCACCAATAAAACAAAGATACACAAGTGAATCGCCAGACTCCGTGA
The DNA here is from genome assembly GCA_949824845.1 of Rhingia rostrata. Lineage (NCBI taxonomy): Eukaryota > Metazoa > Arthropoda > Insecta > Diptera > Syrphidae > Rhingia > Rhingia rostrata. The sequence goes on along the minus strand of OX463757.1, from coordinate 76,325,438 downwards.
ATCTGAGCAGCAGCAGCAGCAGCACCAACAGCCAGGAGGCAGGTTGTGTTATAGATACTACAGAGCATTGCAGCACTCCTGTGGCAGGTAATAATAATAATTCACATATAATTATTATTTTCGATTCGACGAGCTTAGCTTGTGGACCCAAGATACTTCGATGAAGCCAGCACTGGCAGACCAGAGCTGCCAAGGCGGCTGTAACAGCAGCCCAATCTACTGTGCAGCAGAATGGAAAATTAGATCAATGCGCACAACTCTTCGAGTAATAAATTTAAATTTGCAGCATCTGAAAACGGTGTGAACACACTTCAAGAGGAAACGATTTGCTGGTGGTTTTTGTCTTCAAAGGAAGTCGCTCCTTCCATAAACGGGCACCGTGTCTTATCTGTGATTTAATCCACTACAAGCATATGGATGGCTGGTCAATTAGTGTGGCGATTCAAATGGCCTACGTATCTGCCCTCATGTGTACGATGCTGCGCGGGTTCCTTTTTTTCTTGTCGTTTTGTTTCACTCTTATTGGGCATGGATACCTTACTCGCCAAGGTAGCGTAGGTTGGTTAGTTATCTGTCAATCAGTCTGTCTGTCGTTTCTCCGCATGATCGCCACGATTGTTGCAGAACTTCGAATGAGATTTGGTAGATTTATGTCCACGTCAATAACCTTTGATCCATGCATCGAGCTCAGACAAGCGCATTGGAATGTTTAGTGCCTTGTGTAGGAGAGATGACCAAGTACGGTCACCGTTACTGACTGGATATCATTATTTGTCAAAGGAGTACTAATAAATCAGTCAGAGGTTCATCAAGCAACTAGGAACAACAGTTTTGTCCACAGTCTTGTACAGGAATATCTGTCAGAATTGCTAGGAATCTTCTTTTATTTTTCCCACTGCCTCAGGAGAACCATCTACACATCGTTCTGTGATGACTACGTCGACAAGGAAATATTTTTTTTGTCTGCTTTTCAGAATCGCAGTCTATTTTTATTCATGAATTTCATAATCATACAACCGGCGTAGAGACTAACTATGAGTTCTTCCTAGTGGCTTAAGCAACGTCGTCGTTTCTGCATGTGAGCGCCATATTTACTTAATGCATATTGCAAGGGAATATTATTTATGTTCTGGGATCCCAAGCGGGATTTCCACTGCAATATATTTCCATGTGATTTATGGCAATGGACTGATCGTCAATCTGTCTGGTGACTCCCCGATTTGGATTAGCATATGCTCAAAACTATACCGATGAATATGGGTATAGAGTGGCTGGCTGGCTGGCAGACTAAATTTGTTGGTCGACTTAAGGCAATTGAACTTCATTGGCTATACGTTATTTTCTGGATTGAATATAACGGTTGAAAAGATAATTGACATACGGATACATATGTCAAAAACACATGCAACTGGAACTGAGTGTATTTAGATGAACGTAGAGACATATAACTAATGATGGCCTATAAATGTTTCGAACCATGATTGGAAATTAAAGTGTTCAAGTGACAATTCAAGTTTCAAATTTGAGCAAAGACCTTTCCATAGCTTTACAAAAAAAAATCACTTATTTCCGGACTTGGAGAAAATGTCTTTATCGGCCACTGATACAATGCTATCAATGAGCTAAGACAAAACAAATGAGAACAGTTGAACTACAAACCATTACGAAAATCGTTTAATGTCATATCTGACTCCAGAGGCATGCACAAAGAGTTTTTATACCAAATTTCATTATCATAGCTATATAGGACTATATACCCTTATATACTGTAGGGTCGGTGTTTAAGGGTAGTGATGCCATTATATGAGAACACAAGTGTTCTCACTCTACCCTCTCACTATCAACTCCTGCAACTCACCTCCAAGCTGGTGACTGGTGGATGCCTAGTACCTCGACTGAAGACGGTGTATAAAACCCCTGTGGAAGGTCGTTGGTGGCTGCTTTGGAGAGAGGGGGAGGAGTTTCCTATCACTAAGGTACTCACTCTCAGGCGACAGCGGAGATGGAGTCAAAGGTGGCGTCTATAGCACCAGTTAGATCGAACTGGTAAGTATAGAGCTGTTTTGACATATTTGAACACCAGGTCTATATGGATTTCCAAAACTGAGCCAGGGTGTTGGAAAAGAGTTGGAGGTGGAGGAGCCCTCAATGGCAGCGCTCAAATCTAAAAACGGGTTACTGAGATCCGTATTTCCGGCCCGCTTTGCTAGCGCCAAAACAACGACCTGGTTGGGGGTTGTGCCGTCGGAGTAACTTCCTGATCATGGAAAAAACCATAAGTTATGAGAGAGACGCAACCAGCCTCGAATAATGAAACTCCACATATGACAACAAAACCCGGAACGTCAATGGACTATGACATGAGAGTATATACCTGGAATGTACGAACATTCTACAACCTAGGTGCTAGTCAAAAACTAGAATCTGTCCTCCTGCGGTACAAGGCAGATATAACCACAATCCAGGAGATATGATGGACAGGATCAGGTATAATGAAAAAAAAAATTGCGACATGTATTACAGCTGCAACAAAAGACTGCATGTATTGGGATGCGGATTCGTTGTGTGAAACCGCCTTAGAATATTGACTTCAAGCCGATAAGTGATCGCCTTTCTGTGATCTTTTTTTTATAATTTACACGTACTCAAGGGGTTATGAATACCCTTTTATATGTTACCATAGTACGAGCGTTAGAGAAGGGGAAGAAAGAGAGGATAGGAAAGATTTTGGATGTAGTGGAGACTTAAACTCAATGGGTGGTGTCCGAACTAGCTTCGGGGAGTCACTTTTTCTTGTGTTCGTTCAATTTGAAGAAATTCAAGATGGTGTGCATACCATAGGTATTACACCAACCTTTTTATTTCTTTTAAATAAAAGTGAAATGGATTTTGGTTGGGATTGAACGCGCAACCTTCCACTCAACAGACGAACACATTACCACTACACCACTGCAAACCTGTCCCTACCGACGAGGCTGAGGATACCATCAAAGAGGAGTTTTATGACCTCCTGGATGGAGCCTACGGAGCTAGTCCGGAGTATGATGCAAAAGTCGTACTAGGAGATTTTAATGCTAAAGTCGGAAAGGCAAACATCTTTGACGGTTAAGTTGGTAAGCTAATCGATTTTGCAGCAACTCGTAATACGCTGATAATTAGCTCTAGGTTCCCAAGGATCCACACAGCAACCTGGCTCTCTCCAGACGGTCGAACCGTCAACCAAATCGACCATGTGCTAATCGATGCGAGGCAGGCATCCAACATCCTCGACGTCCACACCTTCCGAGGGGCAAATGTCGACTCTGACCATTTTCTTGTTGCAGCTAAATTAAGAGCTCGATTGTCCAATGAGAAGAATCTGCGAACTGTCTAGAAGAAGAAATTCTACGTTGGTCGCCTTAGAGCACCTGGAGTAGACAGAGCCTACAGCGAGCACTTGAGTATGAAACTCTCCTCTGTGCACTTACCTACCACAGACGCCAACAATCAGTGGTGCCAGTATCGCGGCCATCATCAAGGAGGTAGTGCCGAAACCACTGCAGGGTACCAGCCTCCCCCGAGAATGAGCCCGTGGTGTGATGATGAACGCGTATAAAGAAAAATTGTGACAGAAGATGCACACAAGAAAGCATTGCAGCGCAAAACAAGGGCAGCGAGGGAAGAGTATTAAGCCAGGTGAAGGGAGGAAAAGGAGACCCTGCGAAAAAAGAAGAGGGCTTACGCAGCTTCCCAGCTCAAGGAGATCGAAGATTCGGTAAAAAAATCCGGAGGTTTTATATAAAAGCCAAGCAACTGGCTTCTGGCTACAAAACCGGAACGCAGGCTCTTCGAGACAGCCGAGGAAACCTAGTCACCGAAGCGCAAGTAGATATCTGTAAGCAGCGTTTTCAGCAGCTGCTTAATGAGCATAATGTAGAGAGAGTGATAGGGCAAGAAGAGAACCCACGTTTAGTCAATGAGGAACTAGTTCCACCACCTAGTATAGAAGAAGTTGGCCTAGCAAAAAAAAAGCTTAAGAACAACCGCAGGCTCTGATAGCTTACCAGCGGAGCTTTTTAAATACGGTGGTGATGTTTGGGTAGGAAGCATGCACCGAATCATCAACCAAGTATGGGTGGAAGAAAACATACCCGATGACTGTACTATCAGCTATATGCCCCATCTACAAAAAAGGCGATTCTATGTCTTCGGCACGTACCAGTGCGGCTTCCGGTCCGGCAGTTCGACGATAGACCAAATTTTGAAGGAATTTCAAGTCAAAACTCGCCATTTATTCATCGACTTCGAAACCGCATATGGTAGCATAGTTCATCAAATCCTAGAAAAGACCAACGAATTTCGACTTCAAAGCCGCGTATGATAGGCGATAGCACACACCGTCAGGAGCTCTATATGGCGATGGCCGAATTCGGAATCCCGGAAAAACTGATTCAGCTGTCTGGCGTGACATTTTGCTTGACAGGTGTCAACACTGAAGGTACTATTTTCAACAGGTCCATCCTGCTGCTGGGCTATGCGGACGATATTGTCATCATCGGTCGCTCCCATCATGCCGTGATATAAGCGTTCGAAGGACGAAATGTGGGCTCTACAAAACCGTTACCCTGCCAGTTCTGATTTATGGTGCCGAGCAAAAAAGGAGAGCTGGGTTTCTTCGAGAGAAAAATACTTCAGCAGATTTTTGGTGCCTTCTGCGAGGAGGGCGAAAGGAGGAGAAGTTACAACCGCGAACCATGAGCAAAATGTGGATGTAGTCCAAAAAACCAAAACACGTCGACTACATTGGCTCGGCCACATCGAGCGAATGGACAATAATGCTCAAGCTAAAATGATCTTCGTAACCCAGCCTCCAGGTTCGAGAAGGCAAGGAAGACAGAACTTCCGTTTCAAAGACCCAGCCATCGCGGATGCCAGAGCGCTTTGTCTATACAACTGGAAGCAGCGATCCCGGGATCGTAGAGGATGGAAGGCTATAGTGCCTCAGGCAGAGACTCTTCACGGGTCAGGAGCCCAGGTGGGCCAAAAGAAGTCATCCGATGTTGTTTGGCCTTCAGACATGTCCTCCAGTCCTATTTCGTCCAATTGCGGCAAACAACTCGGTTAACATGGCCCTATAGCACGCACCGTCCACTGTTGTCGTTTGACCAGCGGCGTTCTTGAAAAAAAAATGGTCCGATGACTCCTCCAGCGTGAACAGCTCACCATGCAGTAACTTTGAGCGGGAGTAATGGCTCCTCATTTATTACTCGTGGATTTTCGGTGCCCCAGAAGCGACAGTTTTGCTTGCTTACATACCCGCTGAGATGGAAATGATCCTCATCGCTCATTATGATTTTGGTCGAAAATGTGCATCGTTCCATGGCTTGTTTACTTGTTGTCTACAAACGTCAAAACAGATTTGACATCGGCGGCCATTTGCAAAAATAAGAGCATCTTTCAATAGGGTGATGTCTTTTGGCCCACCTTGTGTGTCGATTAGGCAGGTTTGAAAATATTTTGGTACTAATCTTAGAAGCTTTTCTTAAAAATATTCAGGTTTTTAGCTGTAACGGCTGATTTGTTGTCACATTTTAGGTTATTCTGCCACTGAAAGGCTTGAAATGCTGACTCAATACATCGAAAATTCCATGTGAGTCAGTGAATGGATGGCCATTGTTATTTCGTAGAGCCTGTATTACTACTCTTAAAGCATTTGACTGTAGTTGGCTTTTTTATAAAATTTATGAATTTTCTTCTTGCCGCGAGACTCTTTGATTTCACTATGCTGGGAGGCTGCGTGTTCTACTTTTTTTGCATCATTCTTAATGCACAGCTCAATGCAACTTCTTCTCGTTTAACAGTCGGGCTCTGAATTTAGTTGCGATGAAAAAAAATTCAGAGACTTAATTTGCCCTTCTGAATGTGTGTACATCCAGGATGTTTAATGCGTACCTAGCTTCTATAAGCACATGCACATATTCCTGATCGATCGCGGTAACATCTGCCCTGTATCGCGCGAGGACAAATTCAAATTTTTTGATTTCCGGAACGCAAGACCTTTCAAGATGGTTGGGTGTTGTAGAACGAGGGTGGACTCTGATTGGCTTTAACTCTGTAACTCTGTTGTTACTCTGACTATACATCAAGTGCTTATTTTTAACCTCCAAGTGGTAACCACTTGGAGGTCTCATCCAACCGGATTTGACTTGCGGATTTGACGAAAAACAGCAACACTATAAACAGCCAGGTCAGAATGGCGCGGAATGTGAACCAGGAATGCTGTACCAGGCGGACTTAGACAAGCTGCTTCAACATAGACGGATAACAGGTTGTCTAGGAATTTCAATGGTTATTAGCCACCATCTCTGTTCAAGGGTCCTGCTTGAACAGAAATGGTGGCGGATGAATCGAAAGGCCAACGTTAGCGCTCAATCCCGTAGTGGATACAAATGGCCCCGTGTCCTAAGGGTATCTAATAAATTGGAACTGGCCCTCCAGGTTGGGGGTTGTGCTTTGGGTTAACTACCCAGCCATCGAAAAATTAATTGTTACGAAGCAACCAATAGTCTCGGAAAGGACTGATTTTATTGTTGACGACCCTACTAAACAAAAAAAGGACAACGACGTTCGTATCTGCACCTGAAAAGTGAGAGCATTAAACAGAAGAGGTGCAAGCGAACAACTAGCGGAAGCCCTTAACTGCTACAAAGCAGACATTACTGCCGTCCAGGAAATACGATGGGATGGGCCGGGCAAAAAGAAGATGAAAAACTGTGACTCCTACTACGGACCGTGTTATAGTGGGCAGAAACAGCGACTATTGGAATGCGGATTTGTTATAAGTGCCAGACTTAGGCAAGAAGTCTTATGTATTCCAAGACATAGCGATAGACAAGCGCCACGCATCCAGTATTTTGGATGTCCGAACATTCCGAGGAGCTAACGTCGACTCGGACCACTACCTTGTTGCAGCCAAGGTTAGAATGCGAATATCCACTACGCCACAACAATCCAGAAATACTGTAAAAAAATTTAATGTCGAAAGACTGCAATCGCAAGAGACCAAGACCTTCGCGCAACGCGTATCCCTAAACCTCTCGATTAACACCATACCACCAACATCGAATGTCGAAGAACTATGGCAACGATGCCAACAAACCATTAGATTAGCCGCAACTGATGTGCTAGGTTTCTCGCGCCAGCAAGAAACCCACCATCAAGAAACCCCTGGTTTGATGAGGAATGCCGACAGATGCGTGCAGCCAAGAACGAGGCCTACAAGGCTAAGCTGCAGGTGAAGACGAGAGCTGCCGTTGAGCTCTATAGGCAGAGAAGAAGGGAAGAACACCGGCTTTTTAGAAAGAAGAAAAAAGAGGAAGAAAAGCACTTGATCGAGGATAAAGAGAGGTGCCACTCCAGGAAAGATGTTCACAAGGCTCAAACAGAATCCTGTCGAGATGAACAAAGAAATATCGTAGTTGAGACACAGTCTATGCTGAGAATATGGAAGAACCACTTCTGCAGACTGTTAAATGGTGATGAAGAACAACATTCCGCTGTCAGGCAGAACGAACCATTTAATATTGGCAACGACAGCGAACGCTGTCAACCACCCGACCTGAGTCAAGTGAGGATAGCAATATCTAAACTGAAGCTTTATAAGGCTGCCGGAAATGACGGCCTTCCCGACGAGCACCAACTACAGAGGTAGAAGTCTCCACAACACCGCCTACAAATTCTTTCTGCCGTAATATGTGAACGTCTGAAACCGTTTACCAACAACCTGATCGGCCCTTATCAGTGTGGTTGTAGGCCAAGAAAGTCCACAACCGATCAAATCTTCACACTTCGGCAGATCCTGGAAAAAAACCCAAGAAGTCCAAATCGATACCCACCACCTATTCATCGATTTCAAAGCCGCATACGACAGCATTTATAGAGACGAACTATACAGAGCGATGTCTAGTTCTGGTATACCGCCCAAACTCGTCCGTTTGTGTAGGATGGCGATGGAGAATTCTCGCTGCTCCATCAGGGTCGGAAACGACCTCACTGACACATTCGATACCAAAAAAGGATTTAGGCAAGGCGATGCGCTGTCATTTGACTTCTTAGATCTGATTCTTGAGAGTATTGTGTAAAACTCACTAGCCAACACCAGAGGCACAATTTTCCAAAAATCTGTACAACTACTAACATACGCCGATGATATTGACATGATTGGTAGGACCCAACGTGATGTCATAGCCACGTTTGCTAGTATAGAGAAGGAAGCGGAAAAAATGGGTTAAGCAGTAATTGAAGGCAAGACGAAGTATATGCTGTCAACACGAAAGGACATACAACATCGACGAATTGGACAGAACGTCACCATTGACAGATATGACTTTGAGGTAGTACGGGACTTTATCTATCTCGGTTCCGCTATTAACTCTGACAACAACATCTCGTCAGAAAGAAACGAAGAATTACTTTTGCCAACCGCTGATTCTTCGGGCTAAGAATGCAATTCAGTAATAAAGCCCTCACTCGAACTACTAAGGAGATCCTATATAAGACCCTGATCATCCCAGTCCTGCTCTACGGCGCTGAAGCATGGACCGTCTCAAAAGCGGATAAGGAAATCCTTGGTCGATTTGAGAAGAAAATTCTTCGAAAAATCTTCAACCAAGAACTATACGAGCTGTACAGCGACATACCCCTGGTCAAAAAACTCCGCATTTGACGTTTAAGATGGCTAGGACATGTAGAACGAATTTACACCAATAATCCGGCTCGCAGAGTCTTCGATTCCCAGCCAGACGTCGGAGGCAGTAGAGTAAGACCTCGCCTTAAGTGGCGCGCACAAATAGAAACTGACCTCAACGAACTTGGAGTGCGCAACTGGAGGCAGTTAGCTAAGGACCGGGCAAATTGGAGAGGGATGTTGGATGAGGCCCAGGTTCATTCCGGACTGTAGCGCCACTTAAGTAAGTAAGACCTCTCAAAACTTGTCTAATTGGCCTTAGATTACAAAAATATTTTTAAAATGCCAACCTTCAAAATTTGGAAAAACAGATATTTTTATGGATATTTTTAATTTCGGCTCATGCACAACTTTATATTTTATAAAAAAATATGTTTTTTTTCGACCTTATTAGATGTATAACACATTTGACGTTTCAGTTTGCATTCAGAAACACGTTTCCAGCGGTTTCAACTTTATAACCTGAAAATACCACCAACATGGTCTTCCTTAAATTTGAATATATTTTTGGGCATATCGCCCTTGTCATAATTTTTTTCTTGACCTTAAGCCTACTGCTTGATAAACTTAATGAAATTTGAAGTTCATTTTCTAATCCTCCCAATTTTCAAGAAAATGTTGTTTTGGATATTAATAAAACAGGGCAAAATTTTGAAGCTTACCTAAACAACAGACTGCAATCATAGATGCCACATAAAGACTCATTTTTATTAATAATGTTAAGTTTCTCATGTTAAGTTTCTCTTATATTTGAAAAATACAAAACCCAACCCGATAATAATAATTTATAACTCAAATATTTTGTGGACAAATGTGGAAGAAAAACACATTGTGGTTTATTGAGCAAACGTAGAGTCTTTTCATTCACCACTCAATGGGTTGTCTAACTCCATAATTTGTAGACCTGAATTGCAAGGATCTTATATAAAAGCCGCACTGTGAATTCCTTCGATATCCTCCAGGAGATTAGTAAAGTGCGTGGTAAAAGTAAGTGTTGAAAGTGATTTTTGTGATTTTTAAATAATGAATTCGAGACGTAGTGGGATCATACAAAAAACTTTACGATCGGCAGCTACCAACTATAACTGATCTCAATCAATTTATTTTGTTTGTCAGGACCGACTTTAAACTTAACGGAATGGATCCATCCCATATATGCGATTGTTTCTGAAGAGATAAACAATATTTTGACCAAAGCTTCGATTCCAATTGTAACTGAGGAACGAGTTATTCAATTACTTAAATAATTTTTCGAAAAGTACAGGATATTAAAACGATACCCCAAAACCAAAAACAAAGATAATTTCGAATATGATAATTTCGAAGCATTTTTTAGTGTCATCTGACCCACTTTTCAAAGTTGCTGCTTGTCAATGCACATCATTTGAAATTTGTTCGTGCTTAAGACCCAAAGAATTTCCCATCAGTGAAAGAAGTTTTTTTGTTGGATCAAAGAAATGAGAGGAAAATGGTGATACGGTTGTATGGTTATAGAGGCATCGCCAAAAAACACTCCAACAACAGAGACAGCAGCGACTTCAAGGGCTAATCGGAATACATTGATATACCCAACAGTGGCAAATGTCTGTGAGCGATACGGTTTATCCACCCGATCTGCTGCTGCTGTTGCTACTGGTGTTTTGGCTGATGTCGGCTCGGTTCATACCCAAGCTGTTTCTAAATTACGTGCGGAAACATTAAAGGATATCGGAGGCATTGCTATAAAAAGCATTTACTTTGATAAACGAAAAGACAAGACCCTGATAAATGAAAAAAATAGGAGTGCGTAATCAACGCAAGGAAATTTTTGAAGATCAATTTATTTGGGACACGCAACGCCAAGTCACGGCACCGCAAAGGGAATTTTGACTTCGATCACAACCTTATTAGAGGGTCCAGTTTGGAATTTAGATGACGTGATTTGCATTGGATGCGACGGAACTGCAACTAACGCTGGTTGGAAGAGGCGTAATCCAATATTAAGAGGAGTTTTTGAAGAGACAGCTACAATGGTGTATTTGAATGCTTCATGCCAATCAGTTACCTCTTCGTCATTTATTCTTGACACTTATGGTCCTACAGAATATTCCGGACCTATGGAAAACAATTATCTGGTTGCGAAAATAACACCGCCGTGAGCTTTTGTGCGGTGGCTGGTAATATGAATGATTTGCCGAAATTTATGGTTGATGAACTAAGTACGGATTGAAAATATCTTATGTTAGTACTCTAAATTCATCAGAAAATTTGCTACTGCTTGTCAACTATGTCCTTAAAGTATACGTTCCAATTTGGTTCCAATCAAGCAAAAGACGTCTTATAAGAATTTAGCCAAAAATGTCTTCCAACTAATAATGTACTCTCGATATTTACCCGAAATTTTTTTGATCTGTTGTGGATTCTGTAATAGAAAGAAATGCTTTTTTGTGCATCCGGAAAACCTTCTTATCAGCATATTGATTGATGAGAGATACCACATCCGGGAGCTGGCATTGCGAGAATTAAAAAAGCTAGAGAAGCTGAAACGCAGAATATATAAAGCACCAAAAATTTACTTCTCTGCTAGAGATTATATTGAAATTATTTTGTGGCAAGAGTGTCAGGTTACATCATCTCCGGTTCTTCGACATATTTCTTATGAAGACCTTCACATCATGGCCAATGATAAGAGCTTGCAATTTTTTGACTTTCCCTGTCACACTCAATCTGAGGAAATGTGAGTTAAGATGGTAACAGAGGTCTCAAAAAGTGTAACTGACACTACTTCTTGAGAAACAGGTTGCAATCTCGAGCAGAAATGTCAAATTTTGGACACAAAAATATGCTTAAGTTCTAAATTTTTGATTAAACGGTGTTTTTGTTTACTTAGTTTTACTTGGTTTAAATGTGTTTTGTTTTAAAAATATTTATAGAAAAAAAAAATCCCATCCCATCCTTAAAATAAATATCCACAAAATGTCGGATTTATGGCGATGAAACATAGAAAATGTCATTGTCAGAACACATTGTTCAGACAGTTTATCAAAATCTTTTATGGTTCGACAAGAAACAACGTTTTTCGCCAGGTAATGCTATGAGGTAGGGTCTACAAATGTTTTTTTTAATGAAAACATCTATAAAAGTGGGCTTGGGTTACTACGATATATAGAAATTTTTTTGATATTACCATAACCAATAATTAAGCATCAACATTTTTTCCTAAATGTTTTAAAATTTTAACGAAGAAGGTGTTTTTTTTACTGAAAACGTCTCCAAAAAGAGGCCGTGGCAAAAAACTTTGTATCGACCAAATATAGACATTAAAATTGTCTAGATATGTTTTCAGAAACTTTTTCAAAATCTCGAACGGTTTTTCTAAGAAGGGGGGGCTGGGAGCAACAACAAACACGTGTACCAAATTTCATCATCCTAGCTCAAAATTTAAGGCCCAAAAGCTGGTGACGGACGGACGACGGATGGATAGGCATGGCTAAATTGACTCAGCTTTCGATTCTTAGTCGATCCATATACTTTGAGCTATATCTAGCAAAATTATTTCACTATCTTACGAACTACAGGGTGTCCGCCGTGACTTTGTTTGTTTATAATTTTTGATTAAATGAAAGAGAATGTATCTTATGTTGATAAATGTTTTATTTAATGTCGGCAATTATGTATGCAAATCAATATTAACGAAGAAGGTTTTTTTTTTACTGAAAACGTCTCCAAAAAGAGGGCGTGGCAAAAAACTTTGTACCGACCAAATATAGACATTAAAATTGTCTAGATATGTTTTTCAGAAACTGGACATTGGACATTGGACATCACAGTACTTCGCACATGAATGCAACGAACTACAGACACGTAACAGCACTGACGGTTTTTCATCATCCTAGCTCAAAATTTAAGGCCCAAAAGCTAGTGACGGACGGACGACGGATGGACAGACATGGCTAAATCGACTCAGCTTTTGATTCTTAGTCGATCCATATACTTTGAGCTATATCTAGCAAAATTATTTCACTATCTTACAAACTACAAGGTGTCCGCCGGGATTTTGTTTGTTTATAATTTTTGATTAAATGAAAGAGAATGGATCTTATGTTGATAAATGTTTTATTTAATGTCGGAAATTATGTATGCAAATCAATATCAGGTAAATGTCCGCCTCTGTTAGTGTCACACATTTCACGCGGTATTTCATCAATTCCACCACGAATATTTTGTTTGAGTTGCCTTGCTTTTCAAATATCCCCACAAAAAGAAGTCAAGAGCAGTCAAATCAGGCGACCAATCGATATCACCGTTTCTTGAAATAACTTGTGGTGCAAAGAGGAATCGCAGTAATTCCATTGTTATCCTGGCTATATGCGATGTAGAACCGTCTTGTTGATGCCACATGTTAATCAAGCTCAAAACATGCAGTTGTGGCGTTAAAAAGTTTTCAATCATATCAAGATATAGCTCCCCATTCACAGTTACCGTTACACCGTTTTCATTTTCAAAGAAGTAAGGTCCAATGATTCCTCCTGACCAACTTGCACACCAGACTGTAACTTTTCATAGATGCAAAGGTGACTGATGAATAATTTGAGGGTTTTCCATTGCCCAGAACCGACTATTCTTTTTATTCACATATCCATTCAAATGAAAATGTGCCTCGTCACTCATTACAATTTTTTCATGAAAATCGGGGTTGTCATGGGCTAGCTGTAATATCCTATTCGCATGTGTACGGCGGCGTAAATGGTCTTGTGGAATATGCTCTTTTGTCAACTGATAGAAACAAATGCAAATCCTTGTGCAAAGTTGTGGCCAAAGTTGTTGTTTGAAGACTAAGCTCCTGAACACGGCGTCGAATTGAGGTTGATGGATTGTTTTGAACATTTCATTGATCAGCAGTAATGTTTTCAGCCAATATTGCAGTACGTTGTGGTACATGCTTGGGCATAACACCTACAGACCGTCCTTCTTCGAAATCACTACACGATAAATAGTCCTTTTGTTGGCACGTTGTTTCTCCAAAAAATTTCACGTAACTTTCAATCGATGATTGATTTGGATAAAATGTGTTAACGATTAAAACACGTTGGTTTATCGAATATTTTTCCAAAATATATTTGCCATGTTTCTACTTTACCACTGCTAAATATGAACTGTCAAGACTTATGATTACCAAAATGGCGGCAAAACATAGTAAAGGGTGATCCATTTCGAGGTTCCCTACTTTTTTAAAGAAAAAAACACAGAAAATTCAAATTTAATGGAGAATGTTTATTATCATTTGAAAGAACATTCTTTGGCATTTATTTTTTGAAGATTATATCTATCAAATGTTGGCCGTTGCTACGTCGCAGATGGTCCATCCGTTGAGTCCAATTTTCGATCACTCGTTCGAGCATTTCGACTGGTAACTGGCGAATGACACGCGTGATGTTTTCCTCCAAGGCTTGAATCGAAGCGGGTTTGTCGGCATAAGCTTTTGACTTTACATATCCCCACAGGAAATACTCTAACGGTGTGATATCACACGATCTTGGTGGCCAATCGACCGGCCCAAAACGTGAAATTATGTGCTCACCGAAATGTTCTCTCAACAAGTCCATTGATTGATGCGATGTGTGGGAAGTGGCGCCGTCTTGCTGAAACCAAATGTCGCCGAGATCACGAGCTTCAATTTCAGGCATCGAATAGTCGGTAATCATGGCACGATAACGGTCGCCATTGACGGTTACGTTCGCACCGGCATAATTTTTAAAGAAATATGGACCGATGATTCCACCGGCCCACAAACCACACCAAACCGTTGTTTTTTCTGGATGAAGTGGCAGTTCTTCAATCTCTTCAGGTTGCTCTTCGTCCCAAATGCGGCAATTTTGTTTGCTTACATACCCATTGAGCCAGAAATGGGCCTCATCGCTAAGCAAAATTTGCCTCGAAAACGTCGGATCTTCTTGGAACTTTTCAAGAGCCCATAGAGCGAAGCGATGTCGCTTGGGAAGGTCGAGCGGCTTCAGTTGTTGCACAAGCTGTATTTTGTACGCTTTCAATTTAAGATCTTGACGTAAATGCGCCAAGTCGTTCCATACGTCAGTCCGAGTTGCTGCGAACGGCGCCGAATCGACTCTCTACGGTCTTCGTGTACACTCTCAGCTACGGCCGCTATATTTTCTTCACAGCGTGCTGGAAGTGGTCTATTCGGTCGAATATTATCCAATAATGAATGCTGGGTCTCAAAATGGGTGATGGTGTTGCGAATAGTACGCTCAGTAGGCCGATTATGTTGACCATAAGTTGAGCGAAGTACACGAAACACATTCCTCACAGAACGTGCATTTTCATAATAAAGTTGAACAATTTGTAAACGTTGTTCACGGTAAGTCTTTCCATTATGAAATGCCAAACAATACTATAAAAAATAACATGACAGCTTGACACGACTCACACGTGATTTGTCAAAAAAGGCTATTGAAAAAAGTATCTCTACTTGGATCACCCGTTAGTATACCTTCACGGCGGACACCCTGTATGTATCAATACTAATATACCACTATGGGATATGGTGTAAAAACCTCTAAGACTTGATTTTTTTTATTGTCTTATGCATAGGCTTTAAATCTATAAAAACGTTTTTCTATACCTGTGTAAAATTACGATTACGATTTCGATACCTCGACGGGACACCGCTCGTACGTGTGTATCATCATAATTTTTTTATCAGCGGGCGTTCCGGTTCTGGTTGATATTTGATCTGTTATCCCAGAGTGTTGTCTCCCTCAACAGTTGACACTAGTTATTTTTTAAGTGTTAAGGAATGTCAACATGACGACACAACCCCCAACGCTGGATGATCCGTTCTAGTTTATTAGATACCCGAGGATACATTGCCATCAGTATCCACCACCATCTCTGTTCAAGGGTCCTAACTTACTCAACAAAGAGATAAGACCAGGTTCACCCTGGACTAGAGCACAGTAATTGAATGTTACAGGAACTTACAAGCTTACAGGTCTCTCTATAAAAGATTTCCCTTACAATCGATTAGCCTCGGACCTATAAAGCCAACAATTACCACAACCTACCTACAACAGCAATAACCACATATACCGGAGTATTTCATTAAAATCTCCTCAGGTAGTAAAATTTTGTTTTTTCAGTCATATGCGCACCTATTACCATAATTGAAAAATTCCCTTCTTTATTCAAGTGTTGGCTTTAACTAATAGACGCGTGCTTGTGTTTGCCACCCAAGAGTGGGTTTATGTAAGCATTTCCGCGTGCAGTTACCACCCGTAATGCGTATCGTTTTTCCGCGTTTATTTATTTTCCAACGCCACACTATTATGGCTAGCATTGCTCGTACTTACTGATTGAACACCACATAACTACCCATCGAGACGGCCGTCAAAGAAGGTGTCTTCAGTGTTCCCAAGACATGACCAGGACACTTTAGAGGAAATGAAATTGCTTCGTTTAATTTATAAAATGTTTGCGGTAAACATTTCTGCTTTAATTTAAACATTTTTGTGTGCAATCGTTGCTTGGCGGTAGATTTGATATTCCAACAGAATGAAATGATACACGAGTGTGTGTTATCATTAACTTTGTTTTTAGCATTTTTTTATTTTTATCAAGCTAGTTTGACATTTGAATTGTTTTTACGAAAAAAGTAAATATGTACCTACATATTTATAGATGGAAATATGTTAACGATTCTGTGGCTTAGCAGGAAATGCAAATGACATCGCCTCAAGTGAAACCGAAAATATATAAATGTAGGCAGTGAAGTGGTAATGTGTTCGGATACTGAAAGGAAGGCTGAGAGTTCAAACTCAGCCCATATCCATGAAATCATAATTCAAATGAATAAAAATAATAAATCTTAGATGATTAATATCCGCCGATAGGTAATCCACGTCAAAATGGTACGAAATTAATACACGGCCTGCTCTACCAGAAGAACCTAGACAAGCTGCTTCGACATATTCGGACAACAGGTTATCTAGGAATTTCAAGGGTAAGTCAGGCCTCTTGAAAAGAGATGGTGGCGGATGCCAAAAGGCCGACGGCAGCGTTCAATACTGTAGTGGATACTGATGGCCCCGTGTCTTAGGGATATCAAATAAATATGACGTGGTCCACCAGGTTAGGGCTTTTGCTACGAAGCAACCAATAGCCTTGGAAAGGACGAATATATTGTTGACGACTTGCCAAACGAAAAAACGAAAAGACATTACTGCCATCCAGGAAATACGATGGGATGAGCCGGGCAAAAGGAGGATGAAAAACTGTGACATCACTACGGACCGTATTATAGTGAGCAGAAACAGTGACTATTTGGATGCGGAATAGTTATAAGTGCCAGACTTAGGCAAGAAGTCTTGTGATTCTAAGACATTACCGAACGCATTGTAACAATCCGCATCAATGCCAAATTCGCCAACATATGATATATCTAAGGATTGCTTCTACTAGCTCCTTGGCAAAACCAATGAGCGACTTCCGAAGTACGATGTCATAAACTTGCTGGGAGATTTTAACGCAAAGGTAGGATGAGAAGGCATGCTTAGCAGTATTGTCGGAAAACATAGCATACACGACAACACGTCTGGTAACGGACTTAGGCTAATTGACTTCGCTACGGAACGAAATGCCACTATAACCAGCACACGGTTTTCCCACCTCGATATCCATAAGAGACATGGCGGTCTCCAAATCAACGAACGGTCAACCAAATTGATCACATTGCGATAAGCAAGAGGTACGCATCCAGTATTTTGGATGTCCAAACATTCCGAGGACCACTAACTTGTAGCAGCCAAGGTTAGAATGCGGATATCCATCACACCACAACAACCAAGAAATACTGTAAAAAAATGTAATGTCGAAAGACTGCAATCGCAAGAGGCCGCCAAGGCCTTCGCGCAACGCGTATCCCTAATCCTCTCGATTAACACCAAACCACCAGCATCGGATAGATCGGCCCCAACTAATGTGCTAGGTTTCTCGCGCTCACCAGCAAGAAACCCCTGGTTTGATGAGGAATGCCGCCAGATTCTCGCACCCAAGAACAAGGCCTACATGGCTAAGCTGCAGGTGAAGACCAGAGCTGCCGTTGAGCTCTATAGGCAGAGAAGAAGGGAAGAACATCGGCTTTTCAGAAAGAAGAAAAAAGAGCATGAAAAGCGCGCGACCGATGATATAGAGAGGTGTCACTACAGGAAGGATGTTCGCAAGCTTTACCAAAGTGTAAAACGTCAAAGCGATGACGAACAACATTCCGCTGCCAGGCAGAACGAATCATTCAATATTTTGCAACGACAGCATAAACTGCCAACCACCCGACCTGAGTGAAGTGAGAGTAGCAATATCTAAACTCAAGCTTAATAAGGCTGCCGGGAATGACGGCCTTCCCGCCGAGCTTTATAAAGCCGGATGACTTGGTAAGTAACAATAACATTGACATTGACATCACAGTACTTCGCACATGAATGCAACGAAATACAAACATATAACAGCACTGGCCAATGAGGCAATCGGGTGGGACAGAGCAAGACATTAATACAACAGAGAGAGAGAGAGAGAGAGAGACAGATAGACTCCTAGAAGGAAAGCCATATAACAGAAACCTACGTGGCACAGAGGAGGAGATATAGATTTATATTGTACCATATTGTCGCACAGGTGGCCTCAGATAAGCTGCCGAAGATATGGTTGGAAACCGCAGCGTTTGGCTTAGCAGTCAACTACATTCCTCTGTGCCATGACCACCAGCTGGTAAGCAACATCCATCAACTTATAAGCCAAATCTGGTAGGAAGACATTATGCCTGAAGAATGGACCTCAGCCGAAACCGTTTACCAATAACTTGATCGGCCCTTATCAGTGTGGTTTTAGCCCAGTAAAGTTCACAGCCGATAAAATGTTCACTCTTCGTTAGATCCTGGAAAAAACCCAAGAAGTCCAAATCGATACCCAGAACCATCATTGATTACAAAGCCGCGTACGACAGCATTTATACAGACGAACTATACATAGCCATGTCTAGTTTTGGTATACCGCCCATCAGGGTCGGAAACGACCTCCTCAACGCATTCGATACAAAAAAAAGGATTTAGACAAGGCGATGTGCTATCATGTGACTTCTTCAATTTGATTCTTGAGAGGATTGTGCAAATTTGATTCTTGAGAGGATTGTGCAAAACTCACGAGCCAACACCAGAGGCACGATTTTCCATAAATCGGTACAACTACTAGCATACGCCGACGATATTAACATCATTGGTAGGACCCAACGTGATGACACATCCACGTTTGCTAGTACAGAGAAGGAAGCTGCAAAAATGGGTTTTTGCAGTAAATGAGGGCAAGACGAAGTATACGCTGTCAACACGAAACACCTCGGCTCCGCTATTAACTCTGACAACAACATCTCGTCAGAAATCAAACGAAGAATTACTCTTGCCAACCGCTGTTTCTTCAGGCTAAGAAGGCAAATTCAGTAGTAAAGCCCTCACTCGAACTACTAAGGAGATCCTATATAAGACACTGATCATCCAAATCCTACTCGACGCTCGACGGATGAAGAAATTTTTGGTCGATTTGAGAGGAAAATTGTTCGAAAAATCTTCGGTCCTGTTTGCGTTGACGGGCTATGGTGACAAGGATTCAACCAAGAACTATACGAGCTGTGCAGCGACACTGGTCAAAAAACTCCGCATTTGACGTTTAAGATGGCTAGGACATGCAGAAAGAATGGACACCAATACTCCTGCTCGCAGAGTCTTCGATTCCGAGCCAGTCGTCGGACGAAGTAGAGGAAGGCCTTGTCTTTAGAGACGCGCACAAGTAGAAACCACCTCAACCAACTTGGAATGCGCATTTGGAGGCAGTTAGCTAAGGACCGGGACTATAGCACCAATTAAGTAAGCAAGTATCATATAAACACACGCCCACGCCAGGCGTTTCCCTACAAAAAGCATTTGTATACCCTACGCCATACCATAAGCAGGAGAAAAACGTTGTTTTTAGTCGAACCATACAAGATTTTGACAAACTGTCGGAACTGTATGCTGCGACAATGTCAATTTTCATATTTCTTTGCCATAAAGCGCACATTTTAGGGATATCAATTTTATGGGATAAGGTAAAAAACGATCCACACTGTGGATTGTAGCCTTCTCATATGTTTTAATAAAGGCTGCAACTTCATTCAGCAGAGCGGTCCGTTGGAGATTTCGTGGAGGAGCATGGGGTGTTAACGACTTGCACTTGCGATTACTGCAACTCGGTGTGCATATTGACGGCGTTGCGCTTGCGGAACTAGAGTCCTGGAAATAACATAAATGCTTATAACCCTGAGTTTGATTGGCTTGAAATTATTTATGTTTTAATCGGAATATTTCTTTATTGTCAGATGCCATCAACGCAACGGAAGAAGAATGGAAATTGGACACAAATTTTAAATGTCTTTAACGAACGCTGGAATTTTCCAAATATATAACAAATTTGAATACAAGTAAGCTTGCGTCTAACTTAATACCAGCAGTGTATACATAGTTCGAAATATGAACTGTTCAAACCGCTGCAGTTTTTAGTGAAAGTGGGGTCTAGACCACCTGGTGGAACTGCAACAAATATGGTAAGCTAATCGTTGTTATTTTAGATATTGACATTGACATTGACATTGACATCACAGTACTTCGCACATGAATGCAACGAACTACAGACACATAACAGCACTGGCGACTGAGGCCATCGGCTGGGACAGATCAAGACATTTATACAGCAGAGAGAGACGGATAGATACATAGAAGGAAAGACATATAACACAAACCTACGTGGCACAGAGGAGGAGACATCGATTTATATTGTCTCATGTTATCGCACAGGTGGCCTCAGATAAGCTGGCGATTTTCGTATAAGACAAATGCTGCCGAAGCTGAGGCTTGAACCCGCAGCGTTTGGCTTAGCAGTCAACTACGCATTCCTCTGAGCCATGGCACCTGCTATTTTAGATATTTTTTATACTTCCAGGGAACAACACCTTCGTTCATTAAGTATTCTTTGAGTTCCTCACGAATTTGTTTGGCATCATTGCTTCCGCGTCCTTCATTTCGGAATGGTTTTTAGTAAGAGTAACTTCTCTTGTACACTTATTTCCATTTGTAAGAGGTCCATCTGAATTGACTTGGTCCAAATCGGCAAGTGTGGAATAAACAGATTTACGCCTCATCAAAAAATTTTGCAGTGTGCAAATTGCAAGCACTACTTTTATAGCCATATCTGGAACAATTTCAGTTGGTTTTCTTAAAGTTCGGATATGGGGTGCTGCAATTCTAAATACGTGTTCTACCACACGTCTGGCTCTAGGCAACCTGTAGCTAAATATACATTCTTGCGTGTTCTGGCCTTAGAAATTGAATGGCTTCGTTATATTCTTCTTTGAAGGAAATGCGTTATCCGCTGTCATTACGTATGGGAATGGGTCTTGTCTTCTAGGCAAAGGTACAGGTGGCGGTAAATTTGTTGTATTACATTAGAATGCACTGGACAATGCACAAGGAGCGGACACTCCCCATCAGACTTTCTTCCTTTCGGTCCAATGTCAACGAAAGTGAAATTGTATTGGCCATGAGCCATGATACTATGTTTCATATTGTAATTAAAATATTCGCTTCCACAGCTTGCTGGTGCAATTATATCAACGTGTTTCCCATTAATTGCTCCAAAGCAATTTGGGAAATTCCAGCGTTCGTTAAAGAAATTTCAAATTTGTTTCCAATTTCCATTCTTCTTCCGTTGATGGCATCTGACAATTAGGAAATACTGCAATTCAAATAGTAAACACATGCGAATTACACGTTAATAAGCAATGTTACGCTAATTGCTCCAGAACGCGGAATATTGGTGACTATTTATTTGAGCAATAATCGGTCGGTGACTTTGGCACAACGTGAATTTCGTCGCAGATTTCCTAGCCGTCCAACGCCTATTGGTGAAACACTGCGACGTTTAGCCGCTCGCCTCGAAGAGACTGGCACAACACGAGAAGATGTCATGGAAGCGCCGTCGACATCGACCAGACGACGTGCCACGCAAATGGGTATCAGTCGACGGTCTTTACTGCGAAATTTGGTACATGATTTGATGATGTTTCCGTACAAAGTCCAGACGGTGCATCAGCTGTTAGCTGCTGACCGCCAATCGCGTCTAACATACGCTCAAGCCATCCTTAATCACCACCAAGAGGAAGATGATTTTTCATCAAAAATAGTCATGAGTGAGGAGGCCCATTTCCATCTTAGCAGGTACGTAAATAAGCAAAATTTACGCTTCTGGGGCACTGAAAATCCGCGTGTAACCCACGAAGTGCCATTACACCCGCTCAAAGTCACAGTATGGTGTGCTGTTTTCGCTGGAGGAGTCATCGGACCTTTTTTCTTCGAAGACGTCGCGGGCCAAACGGTTACTGTGAATGGTGAGCGCTACAGAGCAATGATCAACGAATTCTTTTTGCCGCAACTTGATGAATTGAGATTGCAAAACATGTGGTTCCAACAGGACGGTGCAACGGCACACACTGCACGTGCCACAACCGATATGCTGAAGGATGCATTTCCCGGGCGCCTAATCTCTCGTTTTGGCGATTTGCACTGGCCAGCAAGATCGCCTGATTTGACCGCTCCAGACTTCTTTTTGTGGGGGTTTTTGCAGTCGCGGGTCTATGTCAACAAGCCTCAGACTCTTGCAGCTCTTAACGACAATATCCGTCAAGAATGTGAGGACCTATCGCCGGAAGTTTTGGCCAAAGTGATGGAAAATGCCATAAAAAGGGCTCAAATGACAATCAACTGTGGCGGCGACCATTTATATGACATCATATTCTCGACTTGATATAAAAAAAATTATAAGACCAAATAAAAATAATCCACAAGAAGAATCAAAGTTTTTCTTTTTTTTTCAGTTACAGCCAAAAAACATCGGAAGGTTATTTTTGCGCCACCTTGTACTTACTTACATAAGTGGCACGACTACACGGTATGAATCAGTGGCTCAACCAATATGCTTCTCCAAATAGCGCGGTCATGCCCGGTTGATGTCGGTTTCTAGAGGGTTTTTTTAACCTTTCCCAAAGTTTTTTATAAACTATCCCAACATAGAGAAATAACTTCGCTAGAAATCCCTCAAAGTATATGGATCGACTCAGAATCGCTAGCTGAGTCTATTAAGACATGTCTGTCTGTCCGTTCGTCTGTATGTAACCGGTTTTTGGGCCTTTCATTTTGAGCTAGGATAATGAAATTTGGTGCATGTGATCCTTGTGCATGCTGTTCGAACAAGTGTACAAAAATGTAAAATCAAGTGGGCGCCCACTTTTTAGAAAAAACGTTATTTTTGGCCAAACGGTACAAAATTTTGAAAAAGTGACTGAACAACATATGCAGTCGATCCCTTTAGCTACATTTTGTCCATGCCAGGTTCTTGCCACGTCCACTTTTTGAGGGTGACTTCAGTAAAAATCCTTTTTCGGTAAAATTTTAAAATATTCGAAAAAAATCTTGATGCAAAATTATTGGGTTTCATAAAACAAATATTTCGTCTAAAAATTCATCATATTCTCGACTTGATGTAAAAAAAATTAAAAGACCAAATAAAAATAATCCACAAGAAAAATCAAAGTTTTTCATTTTTTTTTTTTAAATTACAGCCAAAAAACATCGGAAGGTTATTTTTGAGCCACCTTGTATAAACATTTATGTTATTTACAGGATATTGACCAATCGAGTTCCGCATGCGCAACGCTGTCAAGTTAAGATTGCGATGATATTGAAACAATATGCAAACCGAATTGGAGTAATCGGAGCCGCAAGTCGTTTATCAAAATGTTGTATGGTTCTACCAAAAACAACGTTGTTATGGCATATAGTATACAAATGGTTTTGGTATGAAAGCGTCTCCAAAAAGAGGGCGTGGGTAAAAATGATTTATGGAAGAAACGTTTATATTACCAAAACCAATTATTTTACATCAAATTTTTTTTCGAAATGTTGAAAATGTTAACGAAAATTGTTTTTTTTCTGTAAAAGCCCCCCAAAAGTGGGCGTGGCAACAAACTTTTTATAGACGAAATATAAACATTAGGATAGGCTAGATATATTTTTCCGAAACTTTTTCAATTTTTTTAACGGTTTGGCCTAAAATTAGGTTTTTCTAAAAAGGGGGCATGGCAGTGGGCGGATTTCAAACATTTTTACACTTGTTCAAACAGCAACTACAAGGGTCACATGTACAAAATTTCAATTTACCTACTTACTTACTAGAGTGGCGATTCAGTCCGGAATGAACCTGGGCCTCAACCAACATGCCTCTCAAATTAGCCCGGTCCTTAGCTAACTTTCTCCAGTTGCGCACTCCAAGTTGGTTGAGGTCGGTTTCTACTTATGCGCGCCACTTAAGGCGAGGTCTTCCTCTACTGCGTTCGACGTCTGGCTGGAATCGAAGACACTGCGAGCCGGAGTATTGGTGTCCATTCGTTCTACAAGTCCTAGCCATCTTAAACGTCCAATGCGGACGTTCAGCTCGTATAGTTCTTGGTTGAATCTTCGTCTCCATAGCCCGTCAACGCAAGCGGGACCGAAGATTTTTCGAAGAATTTTCCTCTCAAATCTATCAAAAATTTCTTCATCCGCTTTTGAGACGGTCCATGCTTCAGCGGCGTCGAGCAGGGCTTTAATGATCAGTGTCTTATAAAGAATCTCCTTAGTAGTTCGAGTAAAGGCTTTACTACTGAATTGCCTTCTTAGCCCGAAGAAACAATGGCTGGCAAGAGTAATTCTTTGTTTGCTTTTTGACGAGATGTTGTTGTCAGAGGTAATAGCGGAGCCGAGATAGATAAAGTCCCGTACTACCTCAAAACTATATCTGTCAATGGTGACGTTCTGTCCAATTCGTCGATGTTGTGTGTTTTTTCGTGTTGACAGCATATACCTCGTCTTGCCCTCATTTACTGCAAAAACCCATTTTTGCCGCTTCGTTCTCTGTACTAGCAAACGTGGATGTGTCATCACGTTGGGTCCTACCAATGATGTCAACATCGTCGGCGTATGCTAGTTTTTGTACCAATTTTTGGAAAATCGTGCCTCTGCTGTTGGCACTTGAGTTTTGCACAATCCTCTCAAGAAGCAAATTGAAGAAGTTACATGATAGCGCATCGACTTGTTATCGCCTTTTGTTATCGAATGTGTCGGTGAGGTCGTTTCTGACCCTGATGGAGCAGTGAGAATTCTCCATCGTCATCCTACACAAACGAGTTTGGGCGGTATACCAAAACTAGACATGGCTCTGTATAGTTCGTCTCTATAAATGCTGTCGTATGCGGCTTTGAAATCGGTGAATAGGTGGTGGGTATCGATTTGGACTTCTTGGGTTTTTTTCCAGAAGATTTGATCGGTTGTGTACTTTCCTGGCCTAAACCCACACTGATAAGGGCCGATCAGGTTGTTGGTAAATGGTTTCAGGCGTTCACATATTATGGCAGATAGGATTTTGTAGGAGATGTTGATGACTTATGGACCAAATTTAATTATCCTAGCTCAAAATTAAAGGCCGAAAACCGGTTACCTACAGACGGACAGACATAGCTTAATCGACTCAGCTAGCGATTGTGAGACGATCCATATACTTTGAGGTATACCTAGTTAAATTATTTCACTATGTTACAAATAAATGTATCAAAACTAATAAACCCCTATGGGATAGGGTATTAAAACATATGAGAAGGCTACAGTCCGCTGTGCGTATCGATTAATACAATATAAAACTATTGTTCCCAAAATGTGGGATTTATGTCGATAAAATATAGAAAATGTCAGTGTCACAGTATATTTTTCGGACTGTTTAACAAAATCTCTTCTGGTTCGACAAAAAACAAAGTTTTTCGCTTGGATATGCTGTGGGGTAGAGTATCCAAATGGTTTTTTTTTTATAAAAACACTTCCAAAAAGTGGGCGTGGGTTAAAATGATATATAACCGAAATGTTGATATTATCAGACTCAATGTTTTTGCATCAAAAGTTTTTTGAATATTTTACATTTTGACCGAAAAACGTTTTTTACTAAAAATGTCCCCAAAAAGTGGACGTGGCCAAAAAACTGTGTTTAGGCGAAATATAAATAATAGGATTGTCTAAATATCTTGTTCACAAACTTTCTCAAAGTCCCTTACCATTTCGCCAAAAAAAAACGTTTTTCTTAAAGTGGGCGTGGCACTTGTTCTGCTTCGTCGGATAAAGAGTCTATATACTAATTTTTCAAAACTCTAGCTCAAAGTTGAATGCCCAAAAATCGGTGACGGATGGACGGACGAAGAGACAGACATGGCTAGATCGATTCAGCTAGCGATTCTGATACAATCATTATACTTTGAGGTATATCTAGCGAAACGTTTTCTCGATGTTACAAATTTAATGTCAAAACAAATATACCCCCATGGGATAGGGTATAAATATAACAAAAAGGTTTTTGACATTCATGGTATGATAATATACTTCGTGGATGTAACATTACTCATTAGCCAGGACAATTTTTCTCTAACTGTCATGAATTACGCCTGAAAAAACGCTGGATTGCTAAGGATAAACATCTCGCTAAAAACACCTCCACCCACTTCTGATTCCGTTTTAGACACATCCGTGTAGATGTAAGTTGATTTATTGGGTGGTGTGAATAAAAACTGAGGGAACACTCCGAGTAAACCCTCTTGAGGGAAGTGCTTTCCTAAAAGGGAATACTCAGTTCGGTGTGAATAAAAATTTCCCTCAAGTAGGTTCATCCCCTCAAGTTGAAGTTTTAACAATTGAGTGTAGTACTGTCAAATTGAACTGGCAAGTTGCTTATAATTTGGCAAGTAAAAGCGAAATATAAAAATGTTTTTAAACGTACAAACGCGAAAAATAAAAAATTATAGTTCTCGGCGTTTCGGTTACACGGGTGATAACTTTAAGAGCCTGTATAGATTCGAGTTTCACAATGTGGAGTGGTTAAGCACTCATTTCCTTTCTGGGATTACTGAGGAAAACCGTGGTGGTGCCATAACAAACTTTGAAAAAATTAAAATCTTTTTAAGATACATTGGGGACCCGGGCTTCCAAGTTGGAGTTGGTGAGGATATTGGAATTCATAGATCCACCGGATCTATGCAACACCGGTGTGTTGCGCTATATGTGCAAAAGCAGATTTATGGATCAAATTTCCATCGTCCATGGAGGAAATGAGAGAAGTAAGACAAGAATGGCGATCCAAATACTGTTTTCCTAGTGCAATTGGCACTCTAGATTGCACTCATATAGAAATTGTGAAGCCTCATTTGCATGGCGATGAGTACCTAAATCGCAAGGGCTATTTTTCTCTGAATGTGCAGGCAACGTGTAATTCTAAAGAGTGTTTTACAAGCGTTGATGTCCAATGGCCAGGATCTGTCCATGATACGCGAATTTGGCGAAATTCAGCTGTGTTTGCTGTAATTTCAGCTGGAGCTGTACTCCTTGCAGATGAAGGCTATGGACTGACACCATGGATCATGACACCTTTTAAAAATCCAATCAAAGAAGCTGAAAAAAAGTATAATAAGTTGCATACTCGTGAAAGAGTAATTATTGAACGCATGCTTGGACAAGTGAAACGAAGATTCCATTTATTGGCTTCACGAGTTAGACTATCTACAGTAAGAGTGCCAAAAATTATAATAGCTTGTTTTGTTTTACATAACATAGCAAAATACCTCTACGACGAAGACTTCCCAACGAGTGAGATCTTAACGTTCGAAGAAGCGCCTATACCGGAGCCAGAGATAAGGGAAGTAAAGAGATACCAATCTTCGCGGTTTGCCTACAAGCTAAATTCACCCATAATTACGTATCTTACACATACTATCACATTTTTAAACAAGTATGCGTGAGATAAGTTATCCCCCACATTTTTTGCTCAAAATTTTTCGATTTTCCCCCGCTACCTCGCCGACCTCACCAACAACCATCACAGAAAGGGGTGAAAATTTACATCGGAGTTACAACAGCTGTAGCATTGCCACCACCAATGAGCGCATCCAAGAAAAATTTAAGAAATAAGCATCGCGTTCAGTTTTGAATAATCAATTTAATCAAATCTTGAAAATATATTTATTTATTTTTTATGTAATGGTTGAAAAAATATTAGTACAAAAAAAACCTACTGAGAACAATAAAATACAATTCTAATTTTTCGTGTGCGTTGAATTCATTAATACTTCCATTGATTTTGTATTTGTGTTGTTACTGCATATGTAACTAAGTCCACATGTTTGCGATAAATCGTGCCAATTGTCCTATTTATCTGTCTAACTCATTCTGTGATATTTTGATATATTATCTTTGAAAAAACGGATAAGGGTTTTATTACATTTACCTACATGCAATTAACACAATGTATGGAAAAAGGATATAAGTTTTATTACGCATATCCGGCTGTAGCAGACCTTCATAAAAACGCAAGATGTTCTTAATGAGGAAACATTTTTGTTGTTTTTTTTTTTCATTTTAAAAAGTACATATTGACATAAGTTCGAATCGAGAACATCGTAAATGGAGGAATAAATATTGAAGTTCGATCAGAAGTTTAGCCACTTGATTTATATTGCGGGTTTATGCCATACTAAAACACATTTTTCACTTCTATCCAAGCATAAATCTTACTACGAAAATTATTGGAACTAGGATATTTTTCAAGATATACATACTTTGCTTAGTTATGCCCAAAAATAATAGGAATACAGACTGTGACACAACTGTTGCAGCCGTATTAATAAAACAATTAACAATTATTATCTAATCTTTTGATTAAAAGCTAATTATGAATTAAGAATTTTTTTAATAGCTAATTGACGTTTATTGACAAATCTCTTACTAAGTACATATATTCCATATTCCGTTGTTGTTTATGTTACTTTTATTCCATATGTGCAATATAGTTTGCAATTTCATGTGCAGAAGAAGTCACAATTCAATTCACCTACTTCGGTATTTTAGTTTATTTTATGGTTAACAACGTAAATAAACTTACATTTGTTCTATTTTAACCTGCTCAACAGCTCGCTAAAATTTATCCAGTGGCTAATTGGGTATTTAAGAAAAATGGGTTGAAATATGTTATGATTACATTTGCTTCTGTTGAAAATAAGATCAAAATGCAATTTATATTGAAAAGTAGCATATCGCTGTTTTGTATGGGATGTACGGTTACCAATTGAAATAAATTGTTTTTGTTTTGTACCTACCAACCAGAAAACACGTGTTTTAATTATTTAAGGTTTTCAATATTGCGTTTAAACTCTGAATAATATCAGTTTTGCTGTATGTTTAATATGTTTAACATGAACAAAGTAGGGCGGACATCTTTATTCCGTGTGTCAATTGCGTTAAATTTTAACCAGTGAATAATTTTTGACATTAGTATGGTGCAGAAAAGTCAAAAATTAAACAAAAAAAGAAGATAAAATGTAACCCTCTTTTTAAAGCAATTGACATACGGCCTTAGAAGTTTTCTCGTTAAATCCATTGATTAAATATAATTCACATTTAATTTGCCTTAATTAATACGGCTGTTGGTAAGTGGAATATTTATTTTTTGCAAAGAAATAAATTTATCAGCAAAAAAACAGTTCATCAAAAATATGAAATGGGCGAATTCGTTACCATTAAATATGAAACTCAACTTTTTCTGATCAACAGAGACATAATAAAAGTCGGTACTTCAAACACCATTTACATTTATAAAAATAAGAAATTATCCTACTTATAATAACTCTTAGTTGGAAATATACTATCTTCAGAATCTTGCTTATCGAATAACGCAACACCAGATCACTCGTAAAGAATTATTAAATTAATACATCCTCCCGGAAATCATCTTGTTTAAAAATGAATTATCACACTTGAATATTTTGTTTTTGTCCTTAAGAAGGAATTGAACAAATTCAATTCATATAATTTACAAAACAAACATTTACTTCACTGAATACATTCAAAAACATATGTTTGTATTCACCAAAACATACAATTTTGAGCTGTCATTTAATTATTTGGTTTGTTTACAATTTTTTTTTACTATTTTCGTTTGTTTGTGTAACATTGAAGTGCAAAATAAAACAAAAAAGTGCGCCCAAAAGCTTACATAAAGTTAATTTGTGAAGTGCGACAGGAAAAAGTGCGAATATATCTCCACGCACGCAAAATCAACAAACGCAAAAAAATAAATGAATGTCGACTGAAATGTCATAAAAAAATAAATCTACCACACTGCTAAACAGCTGTTAATGAAAGTGTCCAAACCCAAAATTTATCGTCTGCTGAATTCTTTTACTCGGAAATAAATGCATGTATTCACAGACAGGAGTGCATTGGTGGTGGATTACAACAAAAACAACTAACTCTTGCGGGGATTCAGGGTGAGAGAGGTAGAAGTTTGGTATCTCTTTACTTCCTTTATCTCTGACCGGAGCCTTCTCAACAAAATAATACTATTTATAAAAGAGGCAAATCCAGAAGAAACGAAATAACTTCAATTATTCAAGGTTTTGTTATTTGATGTTTTTTATCTTCCTTTTTTCATGATAATGGTTAATGTATTTGTTCCTTTATATACTTTGTTCCTTCTTGAAGTTATATTTTTTTGAGTAATAATAAATGGATTTAGTTTTTATCTCTAAAAGTAATAATATGCCTTTTGATTAATTTTGTTTATTCTTCAGTAAGTCTATTTCTAGTAATATTTTTGTAAATTAAATATTTCCTTCTGTTGATTGTTAAGTTCTTTTTGCTGCTGGTTTAACTCCTTTTGTTGAGTAAGCACTTCTTTTTGGAGCTCAAGTACCGAATATTGATTCACTGAGCATTGATTGACCTAATTTCCTTTTTTAGGTGTTGGCGTAACGTGCACCAATTGTGGAATACTCCTTGACGACCCTGATAGTTCTTCCTCTTGAAGCAAGATGTCCTCAGCTACATTGCAATCTTTGCTGGCACTCGGCAACCCACATTGCTCTGCACCTGTAATTCAATTAAGTGTTTTAAGGTTTATAAAATTGTATTTAATAATAATTGTACATTTCACCATTAAAAAAAGGCTTACCAGGTATTTTGTTTAGAATAGGATTAGTTTTATAATCCATGAGATTTAGCAGCTGCTCTTCATGAGATTTCAATATTATTGGAAAATTTCCTGTCTTTTTTTTATCTCCTTTTGCTTTGATGCGCCCCTTCATATTTTAATTTTTTTTTTCTTATTTGGGAGCTATTTAACTGAATGGCATACATGTGCTTAACTTTTTCTTCCACAGCTTGAAGAGCATCTAGCTTTTTCATTTTCATCGCTGGAGTTTGGCTTTTCTCAAAAAGACACGGATAAAATTGGATTATCTGTACAAAATCTTCTTCCTCCATGCCAAATCTCTTTTTTTTTGTTTCTTTTTCTCTAATTTCGTCCATGTACTCCTCGTCCGAATGATTGTCCATTTTCTTGTTTAAAAAAGTTCCTCTCAAGCACCCTCAACTTTTACGAGTGGTCCCCTTAATACAATGCAATTTTATTCACACCAAAATCAAGGGAACCCTCAAGTGTCAAAATGTGTGAGGGGAGTGTTTTCGTTAAGTTTATCAAAACAAATTTTTATTCACCTCAAATGGAGTGTTCCCTCTAAAAACTTGAGGGAACACTCACACACAGTTTTAATTCACACCACCCATTGTCTACGAGTATATCCGACTCCAATTCATTGCGATTTGGAATGGTTTATTTGAAGTTATGGTTGATTTGAACTCAATACTTAGTTGGGTAGTGATGTGGTCAATGTTTTTTTGTTATTTTAACG
This sequence comes from Rhingia rostrata, assembly GCA_949824845.1. Lineage (NCBI taxonomy): Eukaryota > Metazoa > Arthropoda > Insecta > Diptera > Syrphidae > Rhingia > Rhingia rostrata. The sequence goes on along the minus strand of OX463757.1, from coordinate 76,293,831 downwards.
TTATTCAGTATCTTTGTACGCACACCTTGCATGGGTGCCCATTGGGTCGAGGCTGCTTGTATCTGCTAATGCATATGCAAGCTGATCTTTGAACTTTTTATGTCTTAAAAAAAATATTTTGATAACCTATAGGGGTAAAATAGTTAAGTTGGATAGTGAAATATTGTATACAAGTTCATTGCTTGTTCATACTTGTACTGACGAAGTAAAGACATTTTTTTTTAAATATGGCTACTAACATTTTGAGAACAAAACCACTATTCGAGACAAACGACAAGGCCTTAATAAACTTGCACCAAGTCGATTGTTTAAAAAATATACCAAAAAAACTATCTATTGATATTTAGAGCAGCCCGACTAATAATTATTCCTCTATGTTTAGTTTCCACAAGCAATTATTTCGGTAGGCCTTATATAGTACTTGTGCGAGGAGGTTGAGCATTTTTGCAGTTTTGCAGAAGCCTGTCTAAGGCATTAAGCAGGAAAATTCGCAAGCTAACCGAAGTTATGATGGTATGTCCTCTGTAGCCTCCGTAGATATGAGTACATGTGCCGTGCGTTTTTTTTTTTTTTGTTTTTTATAATTTACACGTACTCAAGGGGTTATGAATACCCTTTTATATGTTACGATAGTACGAGCGTTTGAGAAGGGGAAGAAAGAGAGGATAGGAAAGATTTTGGATGTAGTGGAGACTTAAACTCCATGGGTGGTGTCCGAACTAGCTTCGGGAGTCACTTTTTCTTGTGTTCGTTAAATTTGAAGAAATTTAAGATGGTGTGCATACTTTTAGGTATTACAGCGACCTTTTTATTTCTTTTAAATAAAAGTGAAATGGATTTTGGTTGGGATTGAACGCGCAACCTTCCACTCAACAGACGAACACATTACCACTACACCGCGGTACAATGTTTCGGTAGAACGAGTCCGAAGTTATTCCGAAGCATATATCTTAGGCAATGAATACTACCTTTGCAAAAGTTGCAGGTTCGACTCCCAGCCAAAAACTATCGATACTATCGGAAATGGAAACAATCGATGCTTAACCAACAATAGGAGGGTATTAAACGATTCGCACAGCAGATTGTTGCATTCTAAAATATTTGTTTGCTGTGAAAGGAAGTGCAAGAAGTAATTTGCATTTTTTCCAAGCTTTTAAAATCACGGCTTAAACTCGATCAGGCTGCATGATTTGATACGTCTTATACTGGCTTAAATGTCTACGTTACTTGATCGGATAATGTGTGTCCTCCATACTTAGGTATTATTTTTCGATTTAAAATCAACCAGGATACAACCTTTTGTGAGGCTCCATTTTTGTTGCGTGCACAAAACAACATAATTAACACTTGAGAAAATCCCTTGATTGATATGGCCTATCGTAGTTATTTCTCGGCTTACACACGATAAATTCCAAGATTAAATGCGTCTACCTTTAAGCCCTCCATTTACACATGTATACGAGTATGCTAGCAATGAGCATCTGCTTAAGTAAAATTTATTACTTCCAAGATCCCAGTTGACCCTCATGATCCTTTAATAGCATTGCGGCTGAGTACCATGCACCATGCATGTCGTCAAACAAACGTGTATACTCGTAACTATATGTTATAGCATCCACAGAATGGACCAAGGGATAAGGGATAGAAGATGCGCACGCAAAATGCAATGATAATCAACGTCGAATCGAATGCTTATCGCCCATCAAATCATGGTGGTGAATCTGATTTGCCGTGTTCTATTGATTTGATTCGCTTATGCGAACTAATATATTTTTAGAATAATTTCCATTCGTGTTGCAGTAGGTACTCCGCCGAGTTGTGGGTACGAATATGTTTGATCTCTCTAATAGTAATACTCCGACGGAGCAGACATTCTGTCATGGAACGAGCTTGTAATCCATTTATAAGCACATCACAATGGAATATCTTTTTGGATGCATCAATGCAATTGGTTGGGAAGCCTCAGCATCTCTCTAGCTCTTGGATGGCTTGCTATAGGGAGTTGCTTTAGAACGTGGTAACATAACGAATATGGAAATTGCGTAGCTGCAGCAACTTGACATGGCATATCTTTTGAAATCAAATTCCTCTAGGGCTCTGTGTGTAGGCATGGACGTGCAATAGAACTCGTAATAATTACACAGGGCTTCGATGTTGCTGCGCATCAACATCATGGATGTCTTTGTCAATTGGATGCATCATCGGGCCGTACTCGACATAGGTACCACCGCCTTATCCCCAGACGTGACGTTGTGAGTTTACCTGTGTGCTGCACATATTGTGTTTGCCAAGTGACTTATGGGTACATAACTTCTATGCGAGGGCAACTGCAAGCGATGACCTCATGGCTATTGTCTGATTAAGTGTACGTTTTCGTTGCCTTCCTTTGCACTTCTGTGCTGATGTTGGAGATTTATATTGTAGTTAAGGTCCGAGTGAGTACCTATCTTTAAGTAATGAATTTTAGATCTTCATGACAGGCTAACAATTTATATGATTAAGTTGTTGGGTGCTACTCATCACGATGAGGGAGGTATAATAAGAGACAATGAAACAAATAAACTGAAAAATTCAAAACCGGAGTCTTATGCACTGAGAGTCATTTTTCATGAACTCATTATAGAGAGGGTTATGGACATCTTGCAACACAAAAAATTGTATTCCTAAAACTTATAAATACTACACGTTCAATATATAGTTAGTAACATAGAGAAATAATTTAGGCAGTTATACCTCAAAGTATATGGATCGACTCAGAGTCGCTAGCAGAGTCGATTGAGCCATGTCCACCACCACCATGTCCACCGGATATCCACCACGCCACAACAATTCGGAGATAATGTGTTTGTGTTGAAAGACTGCAATCGCAAGAGACCGCCAAGGCGTTCGCGCAACGCCTAACTCTTACGCTATCGATTAACATCATACCACAAACATCGAATGTCGAAAATAGTGGAAACGATCCCAACAAGCCATTAGATCAGCCGCAACTGATATGCTAGGTTTCTCGCGCCCACCAACTTATGCTCGTAGCCGACATATGCTCGCAGCCAAGAACGAGGCCTACAATGCCAAGCTATAGGTGAAGACGAGAGCTGCCATTGTGCTCTCTAGGCGGAAAAGAAGGGAAGAACACCGGCTTCTCAGAAAGAAGAAAAAAGAGCAAGAAAAGCTCGCGATCGAGGATATATAGAGAGGTGCTACTCCATGAACGATGTTCGCAAGTTTTGCCAAAGTGTAAAACGTCAACGCCAAGGATACAAGGCTCGAGCAGAATAATTTCGAGATGAACAAGGAAATATCGTAGTTGAAACACAGTCGATGGTGAGGATATGGAAGAACCACTTCTGCAGACTGTTAAACGGTGATGAAGAACAACATTCCGCTGTCAGGCAGAAGGAACCATTCAATATCATCAACAACAGCGAAACCTGAGTGAAGTGAGGATAGCAATCTCTAAACTGAAGCTTAATAAGGCTGCCGGAATTGACGGCCTTCTTACCGAGCTTTATAAAGCCGGCGGAGATGACTTGGTAAGTAACATCCACCAATTCATAAGCCAAATCTGGTCGAATGAAAGTATGCCTTAAGAATGAACCTCAGCATCGTTTACCCGATCCACAAAAGAGGAAACCCTCTGACCTGCGCCAAGTCTCCTCGACATCGCCTACAAGATCCTATCTGCCATAATATGTGAACGCCTGAAACCGTTTACCAACAACCTGGTCGGCCCTTCTCAATATGGTTTTAGGCCAGGCAAGTCCACAGCCGATCAAATTTTCACACTTCGGCAGAACCTGGAAAAAACTCAAGAAGTCTTAATCTATACCCACCACCTATTCATCGATTTCAAAGCCGCATACGACAGAATTTATAGAGACGAACAATACAGAGCCATGTCTAGTTTTGGTATACCGCCCAAACTCGTCCGTTTGTGTAGGATGACGGCGGAGAATTCTCGCTGCTCCATTAGGGTCGCAAACGACCTCACCGAAACGTTCGATTCCAAAAATGGATTTAGGCAATGCGATGCGCTGTCATGTGACTTCATCGATTTGATTCTTGAAAGGATTGTACAAATCTCCCAGGCTAACACCAGAGGCAAAATTTTTAAAAATCGGTGCAACAACGAGCATACGTCGAGATAAAGAAGCGGCAAAATTGGTTTAGCAGTAAACTAGGGAAAGACTAAGTACATGCTGTCAACCCGAAAGGACACACAACATCGACATATTGGATAGAACGTCACCATTGCATACATAACTTTGAGGTAGTACGGCACTTTGTCTACCTGGGCTCCACTATTAACTCTGACAACAACATCTCGTCAGAAATTAAACGAAGGATCACTCTTGCCAACCGCTGTTTCTTCGGGCTAAGAAGGCAATTTAGTAGTAAAGCTCTCACTCGAATCACTAAGGAGATCCCATATAAAACCCTGATCGTCCTAGTCCTGCTCTTCAGCGCTGAAGCATGGATCGTCTTAAAAGCGGATGAAGAAATCCTTGGTAAGGTTGAGAGGAAAATTCTTCGAAAAATCTTCGGTTCCGTTTGCGTTGACGGGCTATGGAGACGAAGATTCAACCAAGAACTATACAAGCTGTACAACGACATGTCCCTGGTCAAAAAACTCCGTATTGGACGTTTATGATGTCTAGCACATGTGCGAATGGACACCAATACTCTGGCTTGCAGAGTCATCGATTCCCAGCCAGATGCCGGACGCAGCCGGCTCGCACAAGTAGAAACCCACCTCAACCAGCTTCGTGTGCGCAACTGGAGGCAGTTAGCTAAGGACCGGGCTAATTGGAGAAGCATGTTGGTTGAGGCCCAGGTTCATTCCGGACTGTAGTGCCACTTCAGTAAGTAAGCAAGATATTTCTCAAAGAACAAGGATCGATTCAGTATCAGCAGCTAAGTCAATCTAGCCATGTCCGTCTGTCTTTCCATCTGTGTTTCACCGGTTTTGAGCCTTAAAGTTTGAGCTAGAGTATTAAAATTTGTTATATCGGTTCTCTGTACAGCAGAACAAGTGAACAAATTTTTGAAATCCGACCACTTTTTAGAAAATTATTGTTTTTTGTCAAACGGTTGGGATTTTTGAAAAAGTGCCCGAACAACTTTATGTAGTTAATCTCAATATCTATATTAAGTCTAAACAACGTTTTTGCGACGTCCACTTTTGGGGACGTTTTCTGTAAAAAATGTTTTTCGGTAAAATTTTAAGAAATTTAAAAACAAAAACGTTGTTAAATCAAACATTTCTTACTAAGCTCATTTTAACCCACGCCCACTTTCTGGAATCGTTCTCCTACAACAACCATTTGTTTGATTTTGAAAAACTGATTGGATGGTTTACACTTATATACTATTAGCATGTACAAGGAGCATATATTCAAAATTTCATTATCATAGCTGTAAGGCCGGCAATTTTAACCCATTCAGACAGACTGCTTTCAATCCAGCAGACAGACATGGCATGGTCCACTCAGCTAGAGAACTATTGAATTTGAACATGCTTTGGGATGAGAACATTCGTAAGATTGGTGAAACTTCAATTTATGTAAGAACTTTTCCTTAAATAATAGATAAACATCTGTCTGGTATCCGAAACACATTTCTCAATAACTTAATGTCCTGGTAATTCAATGCCAAATTATATTAGTTACAGCTCTCAGCTTCCAACAAGATTAAAACAGAATTGGCTAAGGGCTATACGAAAGATTGACCCAGCGATCGCGGATGCCGTGCCTTTTGGACTGAGCCACTAGAGGTCCTAACGAGGTATTCGTCGAAGCGCACAATTTTCCGCCACGCATTCCTTATCAAATTCAAATTCCATTCGAGGTATGTGTCATCAGAAAAAAATTGCTTCACTACAATTTGTAAATAAATTGCACGAAAAATGCAGTTGAACGCACTTTAACGCAATTCGCCGGGATGCGTTGCAAAATGTCGAAGGAATATTTCGAACAGCAGTTCGAAAGAATACCTCGAAGCTAAACTCCTCCGAATCGTACAAAATCGGAGAATTTTCCGCTCCGACGGATTCCTGGCTAGGGCTGAATGTGAACGGATCGAAGATGATGGGAGGTTTCCTTGTCTCAAGCAGAAACCATCAGCGGATCGGGATCGCATTAAATAAGTATATTAGGGATTTGCACACATGCCATCTTATTTTATCAATCTAACGATGAAACACAAAATGAGCCTAAATACATTTTCTTAGGGATGTACACATTTGAAATACCCACACAAGCATGCAAATATCAGAGATATTGCCTCAAAATATCAGAGATATTGCATCACAAGTTCTGAATTCCTCGCTCCAGATGGTTTTCACTTCATCACAAAGTTGCATTCAAGACTGGTTTCACAGTACGATTTAGTTTTAGGTTGCCTTGAAAGTGGTCCTAGAATACATTCCTGCAATACTATGTCACCCATGCAGGTTCAGCTTCAGTGGTGTAATATCTCATTCATCACTAGTACCACTGGGTTCACTGAAAAGAACTCAACGCAAACAATTTCTGCAACTCTAAACCTTCAGATGGTAGTATTAAATTTTGAAAATGATTTTATACTACGCCCCGGCGGCGGCGACGGCCGCGGCGGCATATAACGAACGATACGCCTCCATTTTTATTCATTATTCGTATGCTCTGCGTTCATTGCTTACATTGTGAACAAAAGGATGCAATGTGTTATTTTTGCAGAAGGCAGAAGGACCCCTTCTGCCCTAAGCCAAGAATTATAATTTAATAATTCTGTTTGATTATGATGAAGATGACTTCTTCAGCTTTAGCAGCACAGCCCAGGAGGACCATTGTGATTTCTTCCATTTCTTCGGTTTCTTCTTTGTTTGCTAGCGAATATATGCTTCGGGAATATCTGCTTAACGTTTTGACATATTGGTGCAGGTAATATCCAATCATCATATTTGAATTGCAAATCGTATTATAGGCAGTGCGGATTCTTCCCACAATGAATATCTTAGCGTAGCTTGCGATCATACAAGCAGAGAGCACATATGAGTGCGTCTTTACTAAGCCTTCGAGGGAATATGATCGCCGTCTTAATGGGATTGAATTGCATTATGCATTTGTTTGGGTAGGGTTTGTGTCTCTATTTATTTTCGGTATAGATACTTACGCGTATGGTTGTTTGTTTAGTTGGAAATGGTTTGATATTTACATGTCTCTGGTGTGATATCGAATTTTGATGAATAATTAATTTAAAAGGTATGGGAGAGCTACGATCGGCTGTGCCAATCATTGAATACCCTTTTTTGGATAACCATGAAATGCTGCTACAAACTGTCTTTTACTGCTTTTTTTCCGTGGGCTGGTGGAAATCTCAAAAGACACGATGAGCATATGCCAAAAGCAGTGTGGCACTTTAACCCACTAAAACCATAACCCTTTTTGTATTTGTATTGCTACAAGGTATGCGAATTATCTAGCAATTTTTTTTATCACGAGTAATGAATGTTTAGCAGTTAACTTTCCTTTGAGAATTCATGTTTTTTCCGCAATTTATAGAGCGGTTTGTTATTATCGGTCCAAATCTAAATGCTTAGTTCTTTGAAGACTCTGCAATAAATTTGCTTCGTCAAGCATTTGCAGAACCGTTGAGTTAACGTGTCCCAATAAACGCTTTTATGTTTGCATGCAAAATGTTTCGATTCATCTTTAACCGCGGTAATACCCAAATCTCTGCGTAGATGTTCATTCGTTATATACCACGGCGCATTGACGAAAGATCTTAACATTTTGTTTTCAAAAGTTTGTAAAATATTTAGATTCGTTTCACTGGTACAGCCCCATAGTTGTATACCATATGTCCAGACCGGCTTTAGCACTTGCTTGCATAACAGCAGCTTCTTATCAAGGTTAAGATAGATGGATATTTTATTTAGTATTAAAAGTTTTACATAGGAAGTTGGTAACCGCATATTTTACAATACAATAATTTGATAATGGTAATTATCTTTCTATTGAAATATATTTTATTTAATTATTAAGAAGTTTTATTTAACGAATAAGCTTTGAGACAAAAATACTATAAAACCCCAATGTAATAAGAAGAAGAAAAAAAGCATATATATAACAAAAAATAAAAGAAATTAATGAAAAGAAAAAAAAAGCCATAACAGACAATGAAAATATATAAAATATATATATATATACATAAAAATTCATATGTATATACAAACATATAGATATATAAATATTTATATGCATATATATATATATATATATAAATATATCTACATATGTAAATCCATGTACATGTATATATAAATAAATAAATAAATAAATGTATAAATAAATAAATAAGTAAATAAATAATTAAATAAATAAATAAATAAAAATAAAATAAATAAATAAATAACAAACGTTTAAAAAATACGGTTTCATATAATAACTAATAAATAACAAATATTAACAAATATATTAATAAATAAATAGATGAACAATAAGTATTTAACAAAACATTGTAATATGACAACAGATTAACATAAATATTAAATATAATTAATTAAGAGAAGTGGTGGTTATTTAACAGGTTTTTATTTTTAAACACATTTATTTATTTGATTGACAAAGGGATTATCAGCAAAGCTGCATCTTGTTAAAAACGTACTTTTAAGTCGGTTCAGCATTAGCCTTTTCATGGAGGTCAATAGTTGAATGCCTCCATGAAACTTTAGCTGAAGTAAACTTTCAGGACTTAATAAGCCATACAGCTAAACGCTTATTGTTGCATGACGCACAAAAGACGTTAGGACTCATATCTAAAATTATTTAGAACTCATGAAATAGTTTCTAACAAACGCAATACAAGCAAACGTCTAAAAACAACTTTGATTCCAGTGAAATATCTTCCAAACCTTTGGTTTTCGGGATATCTGGTTCATCATACTTACACGATTTCGACGAGACTACAAGCTTCAAGGATAAAAAGACAGATGAAGAATATATTGATGAAAGAGAATCAATAAAGTTCATTAAATAATTTAATGTGCCACATATTTCATTTCATAAAAATTTTTGCGTTAGTAAAAAATTACCTAAATATACCAAAGAAAATTGATTTATACCTCAATTTGAAAGAAGAAAGCATTTTATACATTTTAGAGTTGATTCTACCAAATATCGAGGGGGAAGAAAAAATAGTTATGAGTGACTTTTTCAGGCAAACACCCACAGTGCATTAGCTGACCTATCACGGGTTTTTAACCCATTCCGGTTCATTCTTCGCTCGACCTCTAATAAGGTAAACAACAAAATAAAAATAAACAAAAAACTTTCAGATGTGCCCAACAATTTAAACAAATGTTTGTCGAGCAGGGGGTGTATGGTGTAACAACTACAGCTTCCGAAGAGCTAAGCCTAGCAACGACAATCTTTTCGTGTACTCTTCCCCGCAAACAAAGATGACTTTATGACCCATCTCTGACACACACCACTATTCAAAAACACAAATCAAATTGGAACAGCACCCACATGGCTAAAAACAGTTGAAATGGGCTTTAACGATTCCAAGGAAGGAACTAGGGGATACACATACACACATGTACCCTAGTACTGGAATCACAATGGGTCTCAATTGAACCAAGTGCGGTGACGAAGGACGAACAATATCTACCACATCAATCTACACACCTATACCTTACCTATAAAGCCCATTTAAAGCGTGTCAAATTCCTCTATGACCGATCGTTGAGGCAAAAAATTCTACAAAGTCCCAGAGGTAGTAAAAACTTATGGTCATTTGTTAAAAATATAAAAAATTCGGCATCAGCATCAATCCCGACGCTCATTCACAATGACATTCCAGCTGTCAGCTCTTTAGACAAAGCCAATCTGCTTGCTGCGCATTTCGTACCCAATTCTATATTGCCAGATTGTCTTCAGTCTCCTCCTGTACTTGAGAACGTAGATCATTCTATGGGACAAATTAATGGAAAACAGCATTTGTCCAGCCTGTACCAAAAAAAAAGGCGAATCTTCTTCTCTCTCCAACTACCGACCAATTGCACTTACGTCCCTTCTTTCCAAGGTCATGGAAACGCTGATAAATCGTCAGCTTATGAAATATCTTGAAACACGAAAACTTCTCAATGACCGGCAGTATGGTTTTCGCAGCAACAGGTCTACTGGTGATTTGATGACATATCTCACCGAAAAGTGGAACCAATCAATCCACCATGGTGGCGAAAGCAAGATTGTTGCGCTTGATATTTCAAAGGCATTTGACAGGGCTTGGCATCAAGCCCTTTTGTCGAAAATGCGTGCATTTGGAATCGACGAAAAACTTCTTCTATGGATTAGACATTATCTTTCGAAACGTTCAATTCAAGTTGTTTTGGATGGTTTCAAGTCTGTAACTCACCAAATAAATGCTGGTGTCCCTCAAGGCTCAGTTTTGTCTCCGACTCTCTTTCTCATTTTTATAAGTGATCTCCTGTCTGCAACTTCTAATCCAATTCATTCCTTCGCTGATGACAGTACCCTCAGCTTCTCATATTCGCTTACAGGTCCTCGTCCCTCACCTTCGAACGTGGACCCTAAACGCCAAAATATGTTAAGCTCATTGAATTCCGACCTTGACAGCATTATCAAATGGGGTAAATCTAATAGAGTGGAATTCAATGCTTCCAAAACACAATGCTGTCTTCTGTCATTAAAGCGTAACCAAAATCTAGAGCCATTATCCATGAATGTCACTTACGTCGAAGAAACCGAAAAGCTTTCCATGCTAGGTATGTGTGTTAGTAACGACTTACGTTGGAACGACCACATATTCGAAGTCGCTAAAAACGCAGCGAAATGTCTAGGTTTCCTAAATCGATGTAAGAAATATTTTACCCCCTCTGATCTGGCCACAATATATAAAGCGTTTATACGCCCAAAACTTGAATTCAACGCCCACGTCTGGTCAGGTGCACCAAAATCAACATTACACCTACTAGATAGGATTCAAACACGTGCGAAAAAAACTTATGGGAGACATAAGAATAGCGAACTCCTTAGTTTCGCTTGAACACCGTCGAAACATCTCCTGCCTTACCTTGTTTTATCGCTATTTTAACAACCAATGTTCAAATAAAATAGCCAGCTGCATTCCTCCCATTCAACAATTCAGCCACAATACTCGTTACGCAATGAATGCAAATCAGTTTACCCTCAAACCTATCTTCGGACGTACGCTGAAATATAGAGATTCGTACATAAACCGAACAACACGAATGTGGAATGCTCTACCAAACTCTGTTTTTCCTTTCCATTATAACTTACAGACATTTAAAACCAATGTGCATCGGTATCTCCTTTCTTCTTATCCCTAATTTCCTTAACGCCCGCACTGTGCTAAAACATATGAAGGGTATTCATAACCCCTTGAGTGCGCGCAAATTATAAAAAAAATAAATAAATAATCGTACTAATCCGATAGATAGAGTTTGCAAAGAAAATAAGATTTCTTAAGATTTTTTTTCCAAACAACGAATTATAAAACGAAAGAGTTGATGTCAAAACTTGTTTTTGTGTGCCATATCAAAAATTTAATTTTTAGCGCTGAGAATATAATTGGGTATCAATATAATTGTGTCAAACAATTATTTGTTTCAGTTGCTCTTCTGGTTATTAAAATCGTGTTTACGTATCTGCCAGGTTTTCGAAGAACGGCTGGATTTTGTGAAAACAATTCTGTGATTGAAAAAAAGAGTTTTACTTCATATCCATAAAAGCAACATTTGTATGAAATATTTATAAATAAGTATTCAAATGTTTATACTCCAATTAATGATTTCACTTTATGCACCTGTACTAATTATACAAATATATTTGATAATGTAGATCACTACGATGTAGTCTACATCAAATCCTCCAACCTCATTGTTCAATAATCTTCGAAGAAGGTGCGTTTGGATTGCAGAGAATTCATGCAATTGTATTCAAGTGTGCGATGGGTAAATGACGACGAGCTTAAGCAAACACACAACAATAGAACAAACATAACTAGCAAAACCGAAAAGGTAAACAACCTGCTACATGATTTGTTTACAAACCGTCAGCAGGCTATCAAAGAGCGCAGTTGCAAAGAGAAACACAACTTCGAACTTCGAAAGAAAAGAGAACTTTTCTCTTAATCGATCTTGGTTCGAACAACAAGATCAACCTTCGAAGAAACGAAAATGTACACCATCGAAGGCCCAAAGCAACCACCAACGGCATTACGTTTGTTCATCTGGTAGACGTCGCACACACATCGGATTAGTCTTCGTCGACACTCACTTACAGACCGCGTGCCGCATCACGGTCTAACTAACTTGTGCGTACTACCAATGAACATTTCAGTTAGGTATGGCCCGTCAGCCGAGACGGTCGGCTTTAGTGCTGACGAGAAAATCGAGACCGCGATCCGTGCACACTCCTGCGTTGTTTCACATAAATTCGCGTTTTCTGCCCCTAGTGACTCTAGCCTTAACTATTCTCATTGGAATAAGTCAGGCGCAATCTAACAGTGACCTCCGAAATGCGTACTCCTCGAATGCTCCGCAGCCAAAGTTCGGCGATCGTTTACAACCGCGAAACAGACAAATCGCTAGCTTCAACGGTAGTAGTGTAAATAAAAGCTTAGAAGTAAAATACCCGCCTAGTAATGAGTTAAATATTAGTAATCAATTTGTCGCACTAGTGAAGGCGGACAGTGAAGTGGAAAATCGTTTTGGAGATGGAGATCGTTTTCATAATAACTCGTCCATCGCTGAGGGTCATCATCGTTTACAAGTTGCCCCATTGCGGCGAAATGATGACAATATAGACGAGTCGTTCGGCGGTGCTTTATCTGATTTAGTTACGATTAATGATGGCAGCGGCAATGACCTTGTGGCCTTGCACAATCGGAATATTTCGAAGGCGGACCGATTAATAGAAATGTCGACAGAATTTTTCATCGTTCCATCATCCACAACAACAACAACAACTACGGAGAGGCCAGCTACAACGACAACATCAAAATTTAGGCCGGTGGTCGACTCGGGTCTGCCAAGTAATAATATTCAGCCGAGACCAGTGCTGATACTGGCCCCCAAGAATCCATCAAATTCACATGGCAACACATCATCGGTGACTCCACCGAGTATTGTGAGCACACATCTACCTAACGGACTGCGTAAGGAGCCATGGGTCGTACCCGTTCTGGTACTCGCCTCTCTTACCATGATCATGATGGCTGCCTTCGAGATATTTGTTCTCTTCAAGGCATGGCGTACCTCACCCTCGCGCCGGCATCTATTTTTGGGACAAATGCTGTTGCTGGGCCTATTCGCATGTGCCGGTCTCGGCGCAATAATCACCGCACAGCCGACAGTTCTAAGCTGCGGCGCGATTCGTTTTGGGGCCGGTGTTGCATATGCCTTGGTATTTGCGGCTCTCCTCGTGAAGTGCGTGTTTCTCATTAGTTTGAACGGCGGTGTTTACCTACCGGCACCGTATCAGGGATTGCTACTGTTGTTCGCCGTACTCATTCAAGTGGCCATTGGAACCCAGTGGTTGGTGACCCAACCTCCAGATATTTACACGATGACAGTTCCATTCGGTGGCGGGAGCACAACTAGTGCGGGCACTAGTGTTGGAAAACTGTCCTCTATGCTGATCACATCGAGTGATATCACACGGTTGCAACACGGTAGCACGATGATGATACCACTGTGCAAGACGCAATTCTCGGAACTGTTGTTGTCCTTAATTTACATTGTCTTCCTGATCGTGTTCGTGGCGGTTCTCGCGATCAAATCGCGCGGCATTCGTGATAATTATCGGGAGTCTACATACATTGGTCTAGCGATTGGTGGTGCGATACCAATTTGGCTTGGCTGGATGTTATGCGGCCTGGCTGTGGCCGATCGACACAAGGATGCATGCATAGCATTTGGATTAGTTGCAACTTCGGCGACCGTTTTTTTGGTAATGTTCATGCCGAAGGGGCGTCAATTGGCCGCCATGGGAAAGGAGGGCCTCTACGTGGAGGATCGTGAGGAACAATTTAGTTCGTTAAGCCGAGCTGGCTCTGGATATTCGCCGTCCTTCTTTCACTTCAAGCCAATCAAGTATGGAGTAATGGGTCCGGTACCGAATTCAACATCGAACACAGGGAATGCAAATAGTTCTAAGCACACTACAGCAACCATGAACGGAGGCGGTAAGTTTTTTTTTTTGTTTTCTTATTTTTTTTTGTATCTAGCATGTCTTGTTTTTGGTTTCTTAATGAAGTTCAAACCAAAGGTTGACGCACTTAGGCATGCGCGACGACTCGTATTTAGAGAGAGTTTCATTTTGGCGATTGCGATGCACTCGAGTGTGTCAAACTTGGTTTTGTACTATTTCGTCTTAAAGCCTAAGTCACACCTTAATGCTATCGGAGAAGTGAGAGAAAGATTTAATAGTTGACAGAAGTGAAAATAGTCACAGTTGAAATACGAATAATTTACTGTTGGCAGGAGTACCTTCGTTGGCATTATTTAATGGTTCAGTGGATGTCAAAGTAGTGCTTTAAATTATGTACATATAGGCTGAATATAATGACCTACTAACTTTCTGTTGAATCCCACTATTGTGTATTCATTGTGCTAGCAATAGTTGATGATAGTTGGTTCTCACAATAAAATTAAAGAGCACCATTAGTATATAATGAAGTTGCCGATAAGGGTAATTGTTGAATAAAATAATTTAATTTTTAATGGTATTTAACAAATTGTTTTAGTAAAATAATTTGCAACTATAGATGTTGTCGGATTGAATACAAGTAATGTGTCTTATGAATTCATTTCGGGGAGTCTATAATAATCTCCTCACACATTGCTAATCAATTTTCAAGCATGAATTATGGGCATTATTCAGAAATGGGATTTAAAATTTCTGTGGAATCCATGTAATTGGATTAAATTTTGTTATGCCTTTACCATTGAATTGTATTCCACCGCGACGTCATATTGTCAAACAAAAGTTTATGGTTTGGTCAATCCAAAATGAATGATTGTAAAACAAACGTCTTTATTGGTGGAACAGAATTCGATTTAGATTCATTAATTTTATTTATTATTCACATTTTATAGAAACAGTTCAAGAGATAATAAATTTTATTTAGTTTGTATTTAGTTAAGCGTAAGGACCCAAGGAATTCGAATCTCGATCTAATATGTTTGCGATAATTAAATTCCAATCTATGACAAACATATAGGTAGCAAATCGACGGCAAGGCTATGTCCCAGGCCTTTCTCGTTCTATTGGAGAAATAAAATGAATGCGCTTCTTACGTTGTTCAAACAACTTCTTAGCTCGAACATCCTCAAAACCGTGAAAATATTTAAATATGCGCTCATCAAATGTTTCCTTCAATAAATCAATTGTGACGTTGGTTGTGTGGCATGTAGCGCCGTTTTGTTGGAACCACATCTCATCCACATTCATGCCATCCAATGTTGGTTATCATGGCTCTATACCGATCTACACTAACGGTAACTGATTCTCCAGTATCATTTCGGAAGAAGTATGGCCCAATGACTCCACCAGCCCATAGATCGCACCAAACTGTCAGTTTTTGTGGATGTAATGGCGTCTCAGGAGTCTCATGAGTCTCTTCACTCCAAATGCGGCAATTTTGCTCGTTGACGTAGCCATTCAACCAAAAATGAGCTTCATCACTGAACGAAATTTTTCGATGAAAATCAGCATCGAGATTAATCTCATTTTCGGCCATACTCCAAAATCACGACGCTTTCTAAGGTCTCGCGGCTTTAATTCTTGCACAAACTGGATCTTGTAAGCTCGTAAGCCAAGATCTTTGGGCAAAATCTTCCATAAAGTTGATGGACAAACTTCCAATTGCTGTACACGGTAGCGAATCGATTCATTCGGGTCCTCTTAAACACTTTGCTCTACAGCGTCAATTGTTTCTTCGGTGCGCACTGTTCGACGTCTTTGCGTATGCGTATTGTCACATAGGGTAAACGATCCATGGTTTTCCGAATTAATTTCTCTGATGGACGGAGCTTGCGGTAAACTTCGCGAACTGAACAATATTTTCGAAATAAATTTGCACGATTTGCAAACGCTGTTGATTTATCCACTTGTTCATGATTAAATGGCAAACCAAACTGAACATAAATGACATTAGAGTTGCCCAATTAGACAACAAAATCTCAATTTTATCTCTATTCGAAAAACCAACCTCTAAAAAAACAGCCGTTATTATTGGTTTGCTTCTTATTTGAAAAATGGGAACACAAGTGGTAAAAATAAAAAATATCAACAGCACTCCGAACTGCATTAAGTTTGATGTTCAGTTTTGGGTCCTACATTATTTCTGATATATGTAAATTCATTATTTTTTCAACCTTTTAAAGGTAAAATTACAGCATTTTCCGATGATACTGCTCTTTCATATATAAACACAAGCTTGCTAAATGGTTTTGCAGTTGTTAACTATGACCTCGATTAACTGAGAAAATGGTTCGTAAAACACAAACTTAAAATCAGTGATTAAAAAAATTGTGATATTTAATATTAAAAGTAATACCCTTGATGATTTTCCGATTTATTATCACTCCCCAAGTTGTTCACAATTTTGCTTTACCAATATCAATGATAATTTCACAACATTCCACTCATGAATTAACTAAAATCAAATAGTCAATTAGTAATGTACTGATAAAGAAGTTGTACCCTTTTGTAAATCAAGAAAGAAAAATAAAACAACATTTGAAAGAAAGTCAAATTAATTTTAAATAAAATTTTTCAATTGCACCCTTTTCGTTCGTTTGCTTTCTGTATTTTGGCTATTTCAAAGGTAAGTTAGTGATTTGTGAAAACTGCGTGCGATTTATAAAAAAGTTATGATCATTTACAGTTCGATATTTGTTACGATGCCAAAAAGAGGTCATGGTAACATTGGTTGGCGTTCACAGAATGCATCACGACACCGAAATGTCATAGCACGTCAAACGGAAGAGGAACTCTTTTCTGTTGGCGGGCGACTTCAGACAAACACTTCCCGTGATACCGAAATCAACAGCGGCGGATGAATTTAATGCATGTCTGAAGTCATCGTATTTGTGGCGATACGTGAAAACCATTTCATTGAGTATGAATATGCGAGTGATTCTGCAACAGGATAGAACCGCAGAAGTTTTCTCTAAAGAACTGCTAAAAATCGGAAATGGACAAATTCCGGTTGAAACTTCAAGTGGTTTTATATCCATTCCACCTGTCATTTGTCAATTCACCTTAACGAAAGATGAACTCGTTACTAATGTATATCCGAACATTGGTCAAAATTATCGTAACTACGATTGGTTGAGCGTACGCGCAATTTTAGCAGCGAAAAATATTGATGTCAATGACTTGAATTGGACGATTCAAAATCAAATTCCGGTAGAGCTGCGTTCATACAAATCGATCGATCACGTTGAAAACGAAGACGATGTCGTCAATTATCCAGTGGAATTTCTAAACTCTTTGGGTTTGCCTGGCATGCCGCCTCATCATTTGCGTCTTAAAGTTGGATCTGTCGTTATTATGCTAAGAAATCTTCCTGCCCCGAAACTGTGCAATGGAACCCGACTGATTGTCATGAAGCTAATGAACAATGTGATAGTGGCAAGGATTTTGAAAGGGCTGTTCAAAGGGGAAGAATACCTAATAAATCTGATAGACTTTAAAGAAATTAATACTTGATTTTATTAAATTTTCGCAAATATTGGCCGGGACGAAGTCATCTGTTAAGTATCGCTAAATTTCGATCAAAGAAACAAATTTCAGGTGGAATCGTGAGTGCTTGAAATTAATTCAGTCACAAAATATATTTTGGGCAAAACGAAGTTTGCCGGGTCAGCTAGTAAACTTATAAAATCCAAGAATTGTGACTTCAAAACATTGTTTAAAATAAAGCTAGCCAAATGCTTGCTTTTATTGTAAAAAAAAAACACATTCGAAAACTCTTAGATCCTTATACTAGTCTAAAACCTTTATACAATTCCTTATTAAGTTTCATTGTGAAAAATATCCAATCTGATCCCTTATCATTTTCCGAAGATGGGTTCAGAACACGGAACTGTCAAAGTAGGTCAGACTGTTTTGGTTGATTGACATCTGTCAAAATTTAAAAGCCACATGTATGTTTTAGTGGTTAAATTTTGAATTTAAATTTGAATTTCAAGTTTGCTAAAATCCTCACGGATGTGAGTATAATTATTGAACGTTTTTTTTACTGAATATGTAACTTTATTTTATGTAGAAAATAAAATCGTTGTTCATCTTAATTGGCGAGTTGTTTTTTCCTTCACAAGCATCGGACAGTTTAACAGTGGTCGCGATAGTTATTGCGGAATACTGAGGGTTGAAGTATCAACAGTAAGATTCTGGAGTTTTGCACCATAATTTTAAATCCTTTTTACAAAAACCCAATATAGAGCATTGAAAGAGTTCAAAGAAATTTTTCAAGATATACTTTCTACAAGTTGAATTGGAGGCCAGCCTATAATTGTAGGTTTTTTTTTTTAAATGATATCTTTTTAAGGTCGAGGTCCGTGATATTTATCAAAGATATTATAACTTGAGATTTTAATTTTCCTCCGTTTTCACTCTTTTAGTGAAAAGAGTAATACATGACCAAGATGTACACATTTTCGATTTATTGGCTATTTGATTGGTTTTTATTCACTCCATCGAAAGATATTTGTAAATCCCTTGTATTGAACAAATTTCAACATTGTATCGAAATTATACTTAATTACATTTTTAGTAAATGGAAATATATAAAGGGTGATCCATTTCGAGGTTCCCTACTTTTTTAAAGAAAAAAAACACAGAAAATTCAAATTTAATGGAGAATGCTTATTATCATTTGAAAGAACATTCTTTGGCATTTATTTTTTGAAGATTATGTCTATCAAATGTTGGCCGTTGCTACGTCGCAGATGGTCCATCCGTTGAGTCCAATTTTCGATCACTCGTTCGAGCATTTCGACTGGTAACTGGCGAATGACACGCGTGATGTTTTCCTCCAAGGCCTGAATCGAAGTGGGTTTGTCGGCATAAGCTTTTCCTTTACATATCCCCACAGGAAAAAGTCTAACGGTGTGATACCACACGATCTTGGTGGCCAATCGACCGGCCGGTGATGGTGTTGCGAATAGTATGCTCAGTAGGCCGATTATGTTGACCATAAGTTGAGCGAAGTGCACGAAACACATTCCTCACAGAACGTGAATTTTCATAATAAAGTTGAACAATTTGTAAACGTTGTTCACGCGTAAGTCTTTCCATTATGAAATGCCAAACAATACTAAGCAAAAATTACATGACAGCATGACACGACTCACACGTGATCTGTCAAAAAAGGCTATTGAAAAAAGTATCTCTACTTGGATCACCCTTTATATACTAAATCTAATAATATGTTTATCATTTTTAACACAAATTTTTTTTTGATATAAGTATAAAGAGGATAATGAGTCACCGCTCAACGATTCTTCATCCTTTTTAATATTGAAAGGCAAAAATATTTTTTCCTCTAAATAACTTCAGCCAACATCACCAATATTGAAATCGCAGAGTCTTATGGACACTGATTGTTAATTCACCATTATTGAAGAAATTTTATGAAACTTCGTTGATTAGATTTTAATTGTACTTTTTGAGCGAATGTAACTTGCAATAAAATCTTGAAATCCACAATGTCTGAAGAACGTGTTGAGCTTATATGCAAACTCAAAGTTTTTCAAATTCCTCTGGATCACCAGCTTAGCTGTGTTGTCAGCTATTCAAAAATGACTCAACCACCACCGAAATTCATTTTAAATAATAATAGATAATAATTATCTATCTTTGCAATAAACAGAGAAGGAAGAGTCGAAAAGTTTGCATGGTGAGATGCTTGAGTTGAGCCAAGTTTCAACTAGAACGATGACAACGTACACATGAAGAGATGAAGAAGAGAAAATTTGATTTGTTTTGATTCATAAATACATTTCCTATGTTTAATTTATAACAAAATGGCTGTTAAGAATTGATAAATTTTATTCCCATCACGTATTATATACCAATTGCTAAATCAGGGGAATTGTTATGTAAATAAGGTTGATTTCCTTAATTTTTGGAGCAAAAGTCGACATGACGTAAATCGATTGCGGTATTAGTGTCTGACTTTATAAATTATGTTTTCTAAAGAACCTCTTTGTCTAACTATAACACCATACAGATTACACTGAATAATTTGCATTTTACCACTTTCCTTAGATCGTGCATTAAGTAAACAACATCCGCAATTTATATTAGCATTTTTTTCATGTGGTATAAAATAGATCTTTAAGCGACATTTAGAAGCATATCACGATGTTTTTAGGCTCCTTTCTCTTACCCGATTTACATTCAACAGTTTTTTTTTTATTTCTTGTCCATGCTAATTTAGTTAAAGCTTAATATATAGTTATATGTAAGATCAAAACAGTTCAACCAATTTAGATTGAAATGTTAGCTATCAGGATTTTTATTACATCATCCTCCTGATATGGAGTCAGTAAGTTAGATAAAGCAAAATCGTTAAGGATAAATTCGATTTTGACAGATAATGAAAAAAACGTATTCAAAAAAAGGAGTCCTATTTTGGTGGGACTTTGTTATCATAGTTGTAACATAGGACTATTTATTAATAAAAAAGAACCACTTCTCAGACATAAAATAGATGGTGCATGACTGGAGAACGGATTGTCCAAATGGGCAGACTATTTTTTTGTAGGTATTAACAACTAAAAAACATATGACAAGGCCACAAACCAATCTGCGGATCGTTTAATACCCTATCCAATCCCATCCTTAAAATTAAAGTCCCCAAAATGTGGGCCTTATGGCGATGAAATTTAGAAAATTAAGTTGTGACAACATATTGTTCAGACATTTTATCGAAATATATATTATGGTTGGACAAAAAACAACGTTTTCTCCTGCAAAAAGTGGGCGTGGGTTAAAATAATAGAAGAAAGAAATAATCATACTACCATAACCAACGATTTCGCTTTTTTTTTCGAAATTTTTGAAAATTTACCAAAAAACGCCTACAAAAAGTAGGCGTGTCAAAACAATTTTGAAAGAAAAAATATAGACGTTAGGATTGTCTAAATACGTTGTTCAGACACTTTTCCAAAATCTCTAAAGGTTTGGCCTAAAACTAGATTTTTATAAAAAGGGGGCGTGGCTGTAAGCGGATTTCAAATGTTTTTACACATATTCTGTTGGGAGCAACAACAAACACGTGTATCAAATTTCATCATTTTAACTCAAAATTTAATTCCCGAAAACTTGTGACGTACGGACGGACAGACATGGCTTAATCGACTTAGCTATCGACTCAGCTATCGATTCTAAGTCGATCCATATACCTTAATAATAATAGGATATAAAAAAATGTATAATAACGGGTGATCCAAGTAGAGATCCTTTTTTCAATAGCCTTTTTTGACAGATCACGTGTGAGTCGTGTCATGCTGTCATGTTATTTTTGTTTAGTATTGTTTGGCATTTCATAATGGAAAGACTTACGCGTGAACAACGTTTACAAATTGTTCAACTTTATTATGAAAATTCACGTTCTGTGAGGAATGTGTTTCGTGCACTTCGCTCAACTTATGGTCAACATAATCGGCCTACTGAGCATACTATTCGCAACACCATCACCGGCCGGTCGATTGACCACCAATATCGTGTGATATCACACCGTTAGATTTTTTTCTGTGGGGATATGTAAAGGAAAAGCTTATGCCGACAAACCCGCTTCGATTCAGGCCTTGGAGGAAAACATCACGCGTGTCATTCGCCAGTTACCAGTCGAAATGCTCGAACGAGTGATCGAAAATTGGACTCAACGGATGGACCATCTGCGACGTAGCAACGGCCAACATTTGATAGACATAATCTTCACAAAATAAATGCCAAAGAATGTTCTTTCAAATGATAATAAACATTCTCCATTAAATTTGAATTTTCTGTGTTTTTTTCTTTAAAAAAGTAGGAAACCTCGAAATGGATCACCCTTTATCTCAAATGATTTCAAATATTATTTAGAAATGGCCAATTTTTCTTATGTTAACAATTCAGTTCACCATAAGACCTTGTGTTTATCATTTGAATATTTTGATTTTGCCCCTTATAGGCTTATTAACCGAAAAATGTTTAATTTTTTCAATGCTGCTTTCATTGCACTGACAAAATTGTATGATACTGTTGATTGGAACAAATTACTAGATAGTAGTCCATTGGATTTGATGTATGAGTCCTTTAAAAATGTGATTTTTAATGTTTTAAACTTTGTGTACTTAAGAAACATTTTTTTTAAAGTTTCCATGCTGCGATAAAAGACTAAAAAACTTAGTAAATACATAAAAATGCATTCAAGAGCTATCAGTTAACAAGGAATTAAGAAGAAAGGGATATTTCCTGTGATTGCTTACTTACATAAGGGATGCTACAGCCCGCAATGAGCCTGGGCCTCCACCAATATACCTCTCAAATAAGCCCGGTCCTTAGCCAACTGCCTCCAGTTGCGCACTCCAAGTTCGTTGAGGTCGGTTTCTAATTGTGCCACTTAACGCGAGGCTGAGATAAACTTTTCTTGACAATTGATACTACTCGGATGTTTTGTCAGATAATCACGAGAGGAGGGCCAGTGAAAAATCATTTAGCTGAGAATCGAACTCAGACCCTTCTGCGCGTCAGTTCATCGCACCAACCATCGCGCCACTGATCCCGTCAAGAAACAGCGGTTGGCAAAAATAATTCTTCACCTAATAAAATATAAAATCATTTTTTTTAAGTAAATGTTGGTATCATATAAAAGGTTTTTCAATAAGAGCGCTACGAATGAAATTCTTTATTTCTGTGAAAGTACGTTCGATGCCATTATGTATGGAGCTCGTACTTTCTTTTGCATGGCCCCTACGGGCACGCTTGCAGAAGTCCAGACGCTGAACCCAATTTTCGACGGTTTTCAAGCATAAATCGGCCGATACTGCTGCAATTTAACGTTCGATATTCATACGAAGTTCATCAATCGTCGCTGGCTTGTTGGCATAGACCATAGACTTGATGTAGCCCCACAGGAAAAAGTCTAACGGCGTCAAATCGCACGACCGAGGCGGCCAAGCGACTGGACCATTTCGTGAGATAACACGTTCTCCAAACTTGGTTTCCAATTTTTTTCGGGATGCAACGATGACTTATGGAGTACGTGTGGATTGCTGCCTGACCAATACCGCAAATTTTGTTTATTGACGAAGCCATTCAGCCAGAATTGAGCTTCATCGCTAAAGATGATTTTTCGATGAAAATCCGAATCATTTTCAAGTTGTTGCTCAGCCAAATTCACGAACATACGACACTTCGGGTGGTCAAGCGGCTTCAGTTCTTGCGTCAATTTAATCTTGTAAGGATGTAGGCTAAGATCTTTTCGCAAAATTCGCTACAACGACGTCAACGAGATGCCCAACGCTTGAGAACGACGTGTGAGAGACACATTTGGGCTTTCCTCAACTGAAGCCTCAGCGGCAGCAATATTCTCGACACTACGGGCACTTCTTTGTCTCACTGGCACGGGAACATTTTGTACTGTGCCTGTGGATTCAAATTGTTCCACTAGACGCTCAATTGTTGATCTGCTAGGACGATTATGACGACCATACCACTGACCACTGACTCCGAATTTCGGTTGTAAATTTTATTAATTTCGACTCTTTGTTGGATCGTATATCTTTCCATCATGAAATGGCAAATATGGCGTCGTTTGCTGTCCCTGTCGCTCAATTTTTATAGCGTCGCTTTTGAAAAACCCGATATAAACTCTGCTGAAGCCAGCATAAAAAGTGAAACCAGAAATATTAATATAGGAGTTCCTCAAGGTTCAGTCTTAGTTCCAATTTTCTGCCTCAATAATCTGTAACTACCTTATTTTAAGCTAAACATCTAGTCGCCGTCACCGCCCGGTATCGGAAGAGGAAGACTCACGGCAAGGTGTCAGTTCGAAGCCATGCTCGCAGTGAGGCAGCCATCGTTTCAGCAGTCGTCATGTTCGCAGTAGGAGGTTTAATTGAAACTGGGCTCTGTTCACAAGGCCTGGTTGCTTAAGTGGAGAGATTTATTGTGGGGTCGCCACAAATCCATTTACTCTAAACTTAAAGGAAAAAGTTTGTGGGTTTGCTGATGAGTTTCACGGCACTAGATATGATTTTTGATATCAATTATGACTTGGAGTGATTCAGACATTGGTTTGGCATTCATGAGATTGTCATAAGCGGTCAACAAGAATTATGTTTTTTTAATTTACATGCTGTAGATTTGAATCCTCTACTTTTAATTCAACATAGCATCGACTGTACAAAATCCGCATTAAGCAGTGTATCTTGTTATGTCGTTATCAAATGTGTTTCAAATGTTGTCCCAACAAGTGTTCCAGATGTTACTTGTTCTCCAAATTGTTTTAGTATCGAACATGTAACTGAATATTGGACATTGGACATTGGACATCACAGTACTTCGCACATGAATGCAACGAACTACAGTCGCACTGGCGACTGAGGCCATCGGCTGGGACAGATCAAGACATTAATACAACAGAGAGAGAGAGACAGATAGATACAAAGAAGGAAAGACATATAACATACACCTACGTGGCACTACATATTTTGGCTTAATAATTGATAACAAAATTAACTGAAAAGTATACACCGTAGCATTGTAAAAATATGTCAATGTCAACCACTTTTGTCACGGTTTACTTGAGAAACCTTTGCTGTAAATATCAAATGGAGACAATTTTTTACGGACTAGTTCAATCCAAAATCCAATTAGGCATAATATGTTGGGCTGATACTTACAAAAACTTTCTGCAACCTTTGTTAGTTAACCAAAAGCATATAATAAGCAAATACATATAACCATATGGACGAAATAAATATTCGATCACAGCTTTTCGTTGTTTGTCAGCTCGTGTATTCTCCCGATTAAAAATCTTTATTTCTATAAAGTTTTAAAATATTTTTCTGAAAAAGATTTTTTTTTCAAGCGCCATTACTTCAGCTTACACATTACGTAGTAGCGATAGAAATCTCGCTATCATTCCTGTGCATAACACTCATACCTTTCTAAGCTTTTATACTTCAGTAGCACCTAGGCTGTAAAACAAATTACCATTTAAAATATGATGCATATTTTGAAGCAATAGATAACATAATCAAAATTTTAATATAAATGATTCACTTCCGTTTTGATAACATTTTTAATAAATTTAATAATTACTTGCTCGACTTGTTACCCCACAACACTTTTTTAGTATTAATGCATTTTTACATTTTTTTTTTGTACTTTCGGCACTTGTCATTTTTTTTTTTTTTTTTTATAATTTGCGCGCACTCAAGGGGTTATGAATACCCTTTATATGTTTTAGCACAGTGCGGGCGTTAAGGAAATTAGGGATAAGAAGAAAGGAGATACCGATGCACATTGGTTTTAAATGTCTGTAAGTTATAATGGAAAGGAAAAACAGAGTTTGGTAGAGCATTCCACATTCGTGTTGTTCGGTTTATGTATGAATCTCTATATTTCAGCGTACGTCCGAAGATAGGCTTGAGGGTAAACTGATTTGCATTCATTGCGTAACGAGTATTGCGGCTGAATTGTTGAATGGGAGGAATGCAGCTGGCTATTTCATTTGAACATTGGTTGTTAAAATAGCGATAAAACAAGGTAAGGCAGGAGATGTTTCGACGGTGTTCAAGCGAAACTAAGGAGTTCGCTATTCTTATGTCTCCTATAAGTTTTTTCGCACGTGTTTGAATTCTATCTAGTAGGTGCAATGTTGATTTTGGTGCACCTGACCAGACGTGGGCGTTGAATTCAAGTTTTGGGCGTATAAACGCTTTATATATTGTGGCCAGATCAGAGGGGGTGAAATATTTCTTACATCGATTTAGGAAACCTAGACATTTCGCTGCGTATTTAGCGACTTCGAATATGTGATCGTTCCAACGTAAGTCGTTACTAACACACATACCTAGCATGGAAAGCTTTTCGGTTTCTTCGACGTAAGTGCCATTCATGGATAATGGCTCTAGATTTTGGTTACGCTTTAATGACAGAAGACAGCATTGTGTTTTGGAAGCATTGAATTCCACTCTATTAGATTTACCCCATTTGATAATGCTGTCAAGGTCGGAATTTAATGAGCTTAACATATTTTGGCGTTTAGAGTCCACGTTCGAAGGTGAGGGACGAGGACCTGTAAACGAATATGAGAAGCTGAGGGTATTGTCATCAGCGAAGGAATGAATTGGATTAGAAGTTGCAGACAGGAGATCATTTATAAAAATGAGAAAGAGAGTCGGAGACAAAACTGAGCCTTGAGGGACACCAGCATTTATTTGGTGAGTTACAGACTTGAAACCATCCAAAACAACTTGAATTGAACGTTTCGAAAGATAATGTCTAATCCATAGAAGAAGTTTTTCGTCGATTCCAAATGCACGCATTTTCGACAAAAGGGCTTGATGCCAAACCCTGTCAAATGCCTTTGAAATATCAAGCGCAACAATCTTGCTTTCGCCACCATGGTGAATTGATTGGTTCCACTTTTCGGTGAGATATGTCATCAAATCACCAGTAGACCTGTTGCTGCGAAAACCATACTGCCGGTCATTGAGAAGTTTTCGTGTTTCGAGATATTTCATAAGCTGACGATTTATCAGCGTTTCCATGACCTTGGAAAGAAGGGACGTAAGTGCAATTGGACGGTAGTTGGAGAGAGAAGAAGATTCGCCTTTTTTTGGTACAGGCTGGACAAATGCTGTTTTCCATCTACTCGGAAAGAGTCCTGATGAGTAGGATAGATAGAAAAGCTTACGCAGTGGTTTTGCTAGCGTAGAAGAACACCTCTTCAGAATGATGGGGGATATACCATCTGGACCAGCGGATTTATGTATGTCAAGATCAGATAAAACTCTTGCAACTGTACGAGTACGAAAGTGAATTTGTCCCATAGAATGATCTACGTTCTCAAGTACAGGAGGAGACTGAACACAATCTGGCAATGTAGAATTGGCTGCGAAATGGGCAGCAAGCAGATTGGCTTTGTCTAAAGAGCTGACAGCTGGAATGTCATTGTGAATGAGCGTCGGAATTGATGTTGATGCCGAATTTTTTATGTTTTTAAAAAATGACCAAAAGTTTTTACTACCGATCTAGACAACAGATCGTGCCTTTACTTTTCATTAACTTTTCTCTCTAATGAAAAACGCTAAATAAACAAATAGTTAAATGATATTTTTGTTAATAAAAGTAAATGAATACGTATAAATTAATTATAAGTTATTAAGATAAAACATTGTTAATATTTAAACTGTAAAAGAAGAAGAAAAAAATAAAAAAAAGTAAAAGTAAGGCTTTTTGGGTGTTCATCAATTCTAAACGACATGTTCCTTGTTCCCAAAATGTATGGAGTGCGAAAGTCATAAGCAAATTGATCTGAAATTATCTTGTAATTTCTTTGCTGTTTTCTTTCAAACTTCATAAAATTGTGACACAATTTCAGATATTGATAATTTTGTACTCAGATTTTCATCCAATAACTGATTTAGCTCAGTAGTATTCTGAAGAAAATGCTTAAATGAGTTCGATATCTCCAAAAAAACTGAACATGATTCTGTACCTGCTATATTTCATAAAAAAAACTACTCTTCTAAGCTATTTACTGCCTTAACCATCCTTTTTAATAAATACATTGTAACTGTTTATTTATCAAGGTAGTGGAAAATATCTTTCTTTTCTAGACAATATATCTAAAAGTGGTTTCAAACACATAATCAAAAATTATATATCGAATTCAAAACTATCTGTAGTCGAAAAACGTTTTAAGAAACTGGTTACTCAAGAACTTTATTTTTCAGTTCAGAACTCTCTTTTTTCACAATTTATTAAAAGTCGATCGACCAACACTAACCATTGTATTTTTACAAACTTCTGCATAAACAAAATTGTGCAGGATAAACATATCGATGTATGGTATACAGATTTCGTAAAAGCCTTTGATCGAGTGCACCATGTCCTTCTTTTGAAAATTTTTAAAAAGATAGGATTCAATTACAATTTTATAAAAATGTTGAGTTCTTATCTGTTAGACAGAAAGCAAGTAGTGCGGATTGATGGATACTACTCAAAATTTATAAATGTTTTATCAGGTCACCCACAAGGAAGCCACTTAAGACCGCTCCTTTTCATCATTATACCCTATCCCATAGGAGGACTGCCACGCCCACTTTATAGAAAAACGTTATTTTTGTTGAAGCAGTTAAGAATTTTAAAAACATATTTAGACAATCTGAAAATATATATTTTGTTTAGGTAAATAAAATTTTTTTTGGCATGCCCACTTGTTGGTGGCGTTTTTAGTAAAAAAAAACAGTTTTTGCCATAATTTAAAAAAATTAAATAGAAAAACTTTTGATGCAAATGTTTCCGTAGTATACATATCGTGCATTTTTCATTGTCATCCACTACCACTTTTCGGGGGCGTTTTCCTACAAAAACCATTTGTAAAGGGTGATCCATTTCGAGGTTCCCTACTTTAAAAAAAAAAAAAAACACAGAAAATTCAAATTTAATGGAGAATGTTTATTATCATTTGAAAGAACATTCTTTGGCATTTATTTTTTGAATATTATGTCTATCAAATGTTGGCCGTTGCTACGTCGCAGATCGTCCATCCGTTGAGTCCAATTTTCGATCACTCTTTCGAGCATTTCGACTGGTAACTGGAGAATGACACGCGTGATGTTTTCCTCCAAGGCCTGAATCGAAGCGGGTTTGTCGGCATAAGCTTTTGACTTTACATATCCCCACAGGAAAAGTCTAACGGTGTGATATCACACGATCTCGGTGGCCAATCGACCAGCCCAAAACGTGAAATTATGTGCTAAACGAAATGTTCTCTCAATAAGTCCATTGATTGATGCGATGTGTGGGAAGTGGCGCCGTCTTGCTGAAACCAAATGTTGCCGAGATCACGAGCTTCAATTTCAGGCATCAAATAGTCGGTTATCATGGCACGATAACGGTCGACATTGACGGTTACGTTCGCACCGGCATAATTTTTAAGAAAATATGGACCGATGATTCCACCGGCCCACAAACCACACCAAACCGTTGTTTTTTCTGGATGAAGTGGCAGTTCTTCAATCTCTTCAGGTTGCTCTTCGTCCCAAATGCGGCAATTTTGTTTGTTTACATACCCATTGAGCCAGAAATGGGCCTCATCGCTAAACAAAATTTGCCTCGAAAACGTCGGATCTTCTTGGAACTTTTCAAGAGCCCCTAGAGCGAAGCGATACCGCTTGGGAAGGTCGAGCGGCTTCAGTTGTTGCACAAGCTGTATTGTGTACGCTTTCAATTTAAGATCTTGACGTAAAATGCGCGAAGTCGTTCCATACGTCAGTCCGAGTTGCTGCGAACGGCGCCAAATCGACTCTCTACGGTCTTCGTGTACACTCTCAGCTACGGCCGCTATATTTTCTTCACAGCGTGCTGGACGTGGTCTATTCGGTCGAATATTATCCAGTAATGAATGCTGGGTCTCAAAATGGGTGATGGTGTTGCGAATAGTACGCTCAGTAGGCCGATTATGTTGACCATAAGTTGAGCGAAGTGAACGAAACACATTCCTCACAGAACGTGAATTTTCATAATAAAGTTGAACAATTTGTAAACGTTGTTCACGCGTAAGTCTTTCCATTATGAAATGCCAAACAATACTAAACAAAAATAACATGACAGCATGCCACGACTCACACGTGATCTGTCAAAAAAGGCTATTGAAAAAAGTATCTCTACTTGGATCAACCGTTATAACCCATACCAAGTAATTTTCAATAGAAATAAGTTGTTTTTTCGTCGAACCACAAAAGATTTTGATAAATAATTGTGATAATAAATTTTCCACATTTGGGTATTAAAATTTTAAAGGTGGGATGGGACTGTTACCTTCTCATATGTTCTAGCTTGGTGTGCTTACAATCACCTGTAGTTAAATTTCTCAAGTGCAAAATGTTTTGTGCAACAAGGGAGAGTTCTGTAATTACGTTTAATTGCAAGTTCTATAACAAAGAACTTTTGCGAATTAAACTAGTTAAAGATCTCGGAGTATTTTTGACTCAAAAAGTAACTCCTTTTTAGGTTTCTTGAAACGAAATTTGGCAGTGTCCTTAAAGATGTTTAAAGAACTTTTGCGAATTAAACTAGTTAAAGATCTCGGAGTATTTTTGACTCAAAAAGTAACTCCTTTTTAGGTTTCTTGAAACGAAATTTGGCAGTGTCCTTAAAGATGTTTATACACTTAAGACATTGTTCATGTCTTTGGTTTCCCTTCATTGGAATACTGTTGTTCAATTGGATGTCAATTTTATGATAATGTCTCAAGGATCGAAAAGATCCTAAAAATATTGACTGGGTTTGCATTGAGAAAACTGAACTGGACTGAACACTTACCAGAGTATATCTCGAGGTGTGCTTTTATTAGCTTGAAAATGCCTAAATGTCGCAGGAAATCTCAATTTCTAGTGAACTTATATATTTTCACATAGAACAATTTATTAATCAAATGAACCTATTTCACGTTCTTTAAAGTTTTATGATTTAATTAGCAATGTAGTCGACTTTTGCAAAGTGATCGTTTCAAATTGAGAATATGTAGCTAAGTAGGTAAATAAGTATATTTTGCTTTATTTGTTAACATATATTTATTACTTTATTGTTTATTTCTCTTAAAAAAAAACCTTAAATTATACAAGGTGGCGCAAAAATAACCTTCCGATGTTTTTTGGCTGTAATTTAAAAAAAAGAAAAACTTTGATTCTTCTTGTGGATTATTTTTATTTGGTCTTTTAATTTTTTTTACATCAAGTCGAGAATATGATGTCATGTGTCACAGTTGATTGTCATTTGAGCCCCGGCGATAGGTCCTCACATTCTTGACGGATATTGTCTTTAAGAAGTGCAAGAGTCTGAGGCTTGTTGACATAAACCCGCGACTTCAAAAATCCCCACAAAAAGAAGTCTGGAGCGGTCAAATCAGGCGATCTTGCTGGCCAGTGCAAATCGCCAAAACGGGAGATTAGGCGTCCGGGAAATGCATCCTTTAGCATATCGGTTGTGGCACGTGCAGTGTGTGCCGTTGCACCGTCCTATTGGAACCACATGTTTTCCAATCCCAATTCATCAAGTTGCGGCAAAAAGAATTCGTTGATCATTGCTCTGTAGCGCTCACCATTCACAGTAACCGTTTGGCCCGCGACGTCTTCGAAGAAAAAAGGTCCGATGACTCCTCCAGCGAAAACAGCACACCATACAGTGACTTTGAGCGGGTGTAATGGCTCTTCGTTGGTTACACGAGGATTTTCAGTGCCCCAGAAGCGTAAATTTTGCGTATTTACGTACCCGCTAAGATGGAAATGGGCCTCATCACTCATGATTATTTTTGATGAAAAATCATCTTCCTCTTGGTGGTGATTAAGGATGGCTTGAGCGTATGTTAGACGCGATTGGCGGTCAGTAGCTAACAGCTGATGCACCGTCTGGACTTTGTACGGAAACATCTTCAAATCTAGTACCGTCGACTGATACCCATTTGCGTGGCACGTCGTCTGGTCGATGTCGACGGCGCTTCCATGACATCTTCGGCTACAGCAGCAATATTCTCTGCAGAACGCTACTCCGGGGTCTGCCACGCAGCATCTCGTATTGTGCCAGTCTCTTCGAGGCGAGCGGCTAAACGTCGCAGTGTTTCACCAGTAGGCGTTGGACGGCTAGGAAATCTGCGACGAAATTCACGTTGTCCCAAAGTCATCGACCGATTATTGCTCAAATAAATAGTCACCAATATTCCGCGTTCTGGAGCAGTGTAGCGTAACATTGTTTATTAACGTGTATTTCGCATGTGTTTACTACACAAATGTCAAAACAGAACTGACATTAGGGGCCAATCGCAAAATTTATAACATTTTCTGATAGGAGTATTACTTTCGCGCCACCTTGTATATTATAAACATATTAGTTCCAACGAATCTGCATACCCAGTTTTTTCGAGAAAATCCATAGAACGGATTTGTATACTACTGTTACTGTTTTCATGAGTTCCATAAATTGGTTTTGGCCCAATTATCACTAAACGCAATTTTCAGTTTAAGCCAATAACGGAAAATCATTATTGTTCACATGGACTCTGATGACTTTTAATTGCGTAATAAACGTTCGTATAATCACATTTCGACATTATTTATATCATTTCTTAGCATCATTATGCAAAATAAATATTATTGTGTATTTTGGCCAAATTGATAAAAAACGTCAAACTAACTCACAGTGAAAGAGAAAGTTGCGTACGACCCTGTCGTGCACCCAACACTCGTTCTTTTTTTGTGAAAACCAACGCCAATGGAACATCTATTAGCGCTATAAAGCACAAGTTCGTACGAGTTCCATCCAAAAGAGCATTCAATTTACTGGACAATATTCGAAGACCACTGATTTTAGTTAAATCTCCTGAGTAAGGCCATTCGTCTGGGAAATTTCTCGAGGTTACAAACTTTTCGTTCAATACTTTAGCAGCAGCTGTATGACATGTAGTAACATTTTTTGAGTAACCTCCATGACAATCATTTTCATCGACAAACAAGTACGGGCCAATCACACCTTACATCGTGAGAGTATGATGAAATCACACGTGGGTTTGTTGCTGTACAATAACTCATATTTTGCTTGTTGACAAAGCCATCACTCCAAAAATGAGCTTCGTTGCTGAAGTTGATTTTTCGATTAAATTCAGGATTGGGTAAACAATTTTGAAGAGGCGAATCGGACATGTTTCCGCGCTTCAAATAATGAAGAACCTTCAATTATTGAGTGAATTGAATCTTTTAGGCCAAAATCTGTACTCTAAACTTGCCACCATGTGGACTGAGAAATTCACAATGCCTGTGAACGACGCGGAATGGACAGCTTTGGGTCATTTTGAATTCAAGTACATACATGAGCGATTTTTTAAGAGGGCAACTTACTAAACAACAGTAGTCTATACATTTTTTTAAACTCGACCTTACAATTTCAAATAAATGTTTAAACTTTTTCCTTTTAGTATTATAAGTGCAGTGCATGCTAAGACTTCATATAAACATTTCAAAGAAGATACAAGCAAACAAAAAGTTAATGATCGATGCAATGCAACTAAAAATGCGAAATAAACAAACCACATGTACGAATATATAATTCCAAGATTCATTGAACTCTATACCCAACTCGGTGAAAGAGTTTAAAATTTTCGCTTGCATTACTTAGTTCTTGTGAGTAATTACAGCGGTGGTACGGCCCAAGGCAATCATTAATAAATGCATGATGGCAAAAAAAAAAAAATAGCAGTAAGTTCTTCTTTCCTCTGCTTCTTGGCTAATATGTTATTACCTCGGGATTTTACCTATTGTACCAACAAAACCACTGACATAAAAATCTGTTCAAGAAAGTTGCACACTAGCTAACGGAAGCCAAAGCGTGGCAGTGGAATCTAATTTAACTTGTACTAGCATTATATCGTCCGTCCGTCACTACACTGGTAAACAGAGTTGTTCTACTCTCGGTTTCTGCTGATGCTGGTAATTAGGTACTCAGTTAAGCTTTCACTGCACATGAAGTACTCTGAATGAAGGTGAAGTTGATATTACGGAGATTTATTACATTTTTTTTAAATTCATTAAAATATGATTACAAAATATTATGACAAATATGTGTGTAGGTAGATTTGACAAAATATAATGCAAGAACAAGTTCATTATTTAATTATGCTGCTCCCCTACAACCCCCTGCTTGGGCTCACTGTTGGATTTGGGTTGCGTACGAGGTTTAATTTCGAATGACCATTTCAATTTCAATGACCACCCTGCTTAGACTAACTTTTGGTGGAAGCTTATTTGTCCATACCCAACCACAACCCAACCATCAAACTTTGCATACCCACAAACACGCAATCGGATGTATTCAAAGTATGAACCCCCCCAGCTTGGGCTCATTGTTGGATATAGGATGGTTGCGATAATGAAATAAGGACGAATCGGCTTTATTTCACTTTACCAAATCGAAATAAGATCGAACATGGAAATTCGGCGTTATTTCGCTTTCATAAAGTGAAACAATGCCGAGTTTTGGAATTCGACGGTACTTCTTTATTTCACGGCACCATTTTGTTCATCGCATTTTTGGCGGAGAGTAATATAACTTAGACGCAGCAAAACAAAAATGGATACCTTTGGAGCTTTTGAATATAAGTTCTGTATAGAATTTGTGGTTGTCTTTCTCTCACGTTTAGCTGGGATTCGATACACCGCTCACAAAAAGTTGTCTTTAAATCCGAAACCGGATCTTTTTTTCCTTTGGAACTTGCTTAAGTCGAATTGCAAAGGACCAGAAAAAAAAGTTCGAGCTATGGTAACTTCGAGTTATAGAAAGTATCTAAGCAGAATATACGGCAGTTAAGTTTTTCGTTTATTTTAAAGAATTCTGTAATATCTGTCATCGTTATTTTTCAATTCTCGAGATAAAAATCTTTACCACCCATACTTATTTGTCACCCATACCAATGGCCAATCGCCACTGCATGATACGTATGTATATGGAATTTAAATAAGATAAGGGATTTCCCCTTTTACGCTTCTGAGAAAACGCAGTTCAGTGAGTAAATTCCTCGGAAAAATCGAGTTATGGTTGAAATATCTCTTCGAGTCTTAGTTCTAGCTATAGAAATATTTGAGTTACAGAATTTTTTTTTATTTTTTGTGTTACTTACTTTTATTTATCTTTTATATAAAAATGGAGCTATGTTTGTATGTTCGTTCCTTTTAGGTGGACAACGCGGTGGCCCGGTGTTCTTGAAACATTGACAGGACCCACCTGCATGTCAAAAAGTATATGGAAGTATGTATATGGAAGTTCTGGAAAAGTGGTCATGGCACCTCTAGTACTAAGTAATAATTTAATTTCATATATCTGGAACACTATATTGAAACATTTTCCAGTCATATCGATTGTGGTTTTGAGTCATCATAACGGGTGTTTTTTTAGAGTTTTTTTTTTAATAGAGATAAAACTGACATTTTGTGGTCACATCGGGCAACTCTAATGTCATTTGTGTTCAGTTCGGTTTGCATTTAACCCTGAACAGCTTTACAAATTGTGAAATTTATTTGGAAAATAATGGTTCAGTTCGCGAAGCTAACCGCAAGCTCCGTCCATTTTATGGTCGACAGAATCGTTCACCAGAGCAATTAATTCGGTTAGCCATGTTATAATACGCATCCGCAGAGACGTCGAACAGTGCGCACCGAAGAAAAAATTGCCGCTGTAGAGAAAAGTCTTGAAGAGGACCCGAATTAATCGATTCGCCACCGTGCACTGCAATTAGAGCTTTGTCCATCAACATTATGATTTTGCGCAAAGTTCTTGGCTTACGACCTTACAAGATCCAGCTTGTGCAAGAATTAAAGCCGCGAAACCATACAATGCGTCGTGATTTTGGTGTATGGGCCGAAAATGAGATTGATCTCGATGGTGATTTTCATCGCAAAATTTTGTTCAGTGATGACGCTCATTTTTTGTTGAATGGCTACAAAATTGCCGCATATGGAGTGAAGAGAATCCACATGGGACCCTTGAGACGTCACTACATCCACAAAAACTGACTGCTTGGTGTGCTCTGGCTGGTGGGGTCATTGGGCCATACTTCTTCCGAAATTATGCTCGAGAGTCAGTTACCGTTAATGAAGACCGGTATAGAGCCATGGTAACCTACTATTTTGTTCCCGAATTGGATGGCATGAATGTGGTTCCAACAAGACTGGGCTACATGCCACACAGCGCACGTCACAATTGATTTATTGAGAAAACATTCGATGAGCGCATAATTTCGCGGAATGGACCTATAAATTGGCCACCAAGATCGTGTGGCTTGACACCATTGGATTATTTTGTTTTGTATATATGAAGTCGCTCGTCTACGCCAACAAACCAGAAACGTTAGGGGACTTGGAAGCCAACTTTCGTGACGTGATTGCCGACATACGGCCCCAAATGTTCGAAAAAGTGGTTGAAAATTGGACCTCTAGACTTGGCTTTGTTCGAACCAGCTGCGGCGGCCATTTGCCTGAAATTATATTTAACATTAATGACATAAAATAAAGCCAAATTGATGGACAGAAAATGTGTTTTATTTCAATTCAAAGTTCTATATCTCTAAAAAAAAACACCCGATACAAAAATGTCTTACAGGGCAAAAAAAAATAAAATATCTGGAGTACTATGAAAGCCTCAGTCTTGAAACTTAGTGTGAGCTTATGAATTCCTAATCTGATTAGTTGGGTAAAGAATGGTTATGGTGGAACAAGTAGGTGCGGCACCTTCTTTTATATAAATTTTTTGTATACAGATCATTTTTAACCATGGCCACTTTTTGGCGGCGTTTTTCTATAAAATGATTGAAATTCGATCCACCCAAGTCCAATATAAATTAACAGAAGCTCTCAGAATTGGGCGTATTACTTACGAAAACTGCTTGGATATACATCTGCTCGAAGTGTGATCAATTTTATGCCAGTTCTGTAACAATATAAGTTTCGGTATTCTGTTATTTTTGTATCAAAACAGATTCAAACAAGAATTTCTGTGGTATTGCATGAAATAAAAAGCGTAAAAGGATTTTCCAGCCCAAAAATCCGTTCAGAACTTTGGCACAATTTGTAGATGCAATGATGCATTTATTGAAATTAATTGCAGCATAATGGGACAAAGCACGACAAAATGAAACATAGAAGTTATTGCATCTTGATACCAAAGACACAGTTTTATCCATCGCAAACCCAGGTATACCAAAATCATCGCTCGTCGTTAAAAGGATCCATTTAACCTCGAAGGATTGCAACAGCAGCAGCTTTTAATAAAATTAAACAACTCATCTTGATAAGAAAACAGCGTTGTAGAACAAAAATACAGTAGGCCTGACTGCCTGACTACCAGCTGCATAGTTTTAGTTTATTTTTGTTATTTTGTAAGTTGAAAAGAATTCCTCAAAGAGGAAATAAAAAATTATATTGAATGAAAAATACAATTAAAGAAATCGTTTTAAAATAAACCTTTGAGTCGGTATATCTATTTATTTTATATTCGATTACATTGAGATTACAAAGATAACTTATAGGACTTTAGTCATTTTATTGTGGCTGTTTTTAGTTCAAACATTTCAGTCCGGAGTTTAAAATTTTTGTAAACTCTTCCCTGAAGTAGTTATTTACCTGTGGGAGCTGCCCCTTTCACTCTATCAAGCAAAACATTTTTTTTCAAAAACAATACGTGGTCGACAGGGAAGTCAAGTCCTTGGTACAAACAGTGCATTGATTTAAGCAACTTTTTTAAAAACAGCAGATATGCGTTCTAAAAAAAAACCTTGATTGTTTGGTATGTATTGTGTAATAATCCAATCCAATTCCAAAGAGACTAATAATTTATTTATTTAATAAAAATATTTATTCTTAATTAATTATATAAACTACTCATTACAGATGGCTGGCTTCAAATGAATACAAGAGAGAGATATGTTACTCGTGCCAGACGTCAGACCTTGTGGCTATAGGCCTACTGTTCATTTATTTTCTGATTGCCACATACCTCATATGCTCTTCAGCTTAAGCTTCAATCCTGTGTTTTGATGATCTGTATATTCTTGAAATGCAGCATCTGTAACTTGAGCGGAACCACCCTTCAGAGGAGAAGTAGAGATTTTATTTTCATTCGGAGTTTGTCCAGAACCTATTTCGGGTGACAGTGGAATCTTCTTATCGTGGCATATATTTCGTCTTACGACTTTACTCTCTTCTGTTCGTAAGACAACTTCGTTCGGTGTCCGTTCGATTACCTCGAATTTAGTTGGAACAAATGTTGATGTTAATTTATTCTGAGGAACTACGTAACGAAGTAGTACCTACCTGATCTCCTATTTCAACTTCGTTATATTTCGCACCACGTCTTTTATCATCTATCTGCTTTCCTTTCTCTTTGTTAACCATGTCCAAGTTCCGTGCCTCTGAGTCTAAATTATCTCCACGTATATCCTGCACAGAGGGGATCTTGCTCTTATTGTTCTGCTAAAAAGCAGTTGCGAAGACGATATTCCAGTAGTACCATGTGGTGTGACGTTGAACATAAGCAAATATTTTTGAATTTCTTCAATATAATCCGCTCCACTCGCGTTGGCGATTTGGAGCCGCTTTTAAATTGATCGGTTCGCATTCTCTACTTCCCCATCTGCCTGAGGCCAATATGGCGGTGGTGTTGTTAAATTTTTGTTATTAGCTGTACAGTATGCTTTGAACATTTTGCTGAGAAATTGCCGTCCATTGTCAGCTTTAATGGACCTAGAATATCCTTACCGACTAATCACATCCTCTAAAATCGATATGATTTCGGTAGACGTTATCTTTCTTAAGAACTTAATCTCTTGATATCGTGAAAAATATTCTATGATAACAAACACAACATCGTGATTTGGTAGCGGGCCCAACAGATCCATTGCGACACATTGCCAAGACCATCTGGAAATAAGTGACAAGTCATAGGAACTGGTGGTGTTGGCTGCGACACTAATAGACATTTGCGACAGCTCTTGACCATTTTTGCGACGTGTCTGTCAATTGACGGCCACCACACCTTTGCCCATAGTCTTCGTTTCATGACAGTCTGGGTGGCCTTCATGAGCAAGAGTTAAAACCTGGAATCACAGAGCAGCTGGTATGACAATTCTGGAACCACGCAATAAGATGCTCCCCATGGGGCACAGTTCCCATCGAAATGGAAAATATCTATTTTTACTGCTCATACCCCATTCATCCTTATTTGTATTATCTATGGCTTCCATCAGTTCTGCATCTGCTAAATTATTGTTTGTTATCTCTGTTCTATTAAGTGCTTGTGGAACTGTTTTGTCCATTATTGTACACACATTGTACTCACATAGTTTGTCAAAGGAACTAGACAACTTAATCTGACAGAGCCTAGAGAGTGAATCTGCAATGTTCCACTTTCCAGATGGGTAAACGACTGTTACCTTAGAACCTATCGCTCAATCCTGGCTGGAGGCTTGGAGGTTGGCTTAAAGATTGCTTCCAGTGGTTAGTGGTCCGTTACCAACTCAAATTCAATGCTTACGAGATAATGACAAAAACGCTCAGTAGCCCAAACTGGAGGTAAACTCAGCTTTTCCGTTTGAGAGTACCGCCTTTCAAACGCAAACAGACTCTTGCTAGCAAACAAAATGACATTCGGAATTCCATCTTGAAACTGTAGCAGCACTGCTCCTAAGGCAACTGGGCTTGCATCGGCTTTCAAACGAGTACAATTTTTTAAGTTGAGTTGGTATTTTAACGAGTGCATCCTTTAACTTCTGAAATGACTCTTGTTGTTTTTCACCCCAGGAAAATTTCACATCTTCTGTGACATCTGTCAAGTCTGGTATAATCTTTCCTAGATAAATCACTAGTCCAGGAAACTTCTTGTTTCCTCTTTTTTGCTGGGTGAACAAAATTCAATTATTGTTTTGACTTTATCTGGGTCGGCCAAAATGCCAGTCGTGGATAATATGTGTCCCAAAAACTTAAGCTGTTTGATCTTCAAGGTGCATTTTTCTTTTTTAAGGGTGCCATTCATATTCTGAAAAATATTGAGTACATTAGTTGTCGCCAATGTAATAATCCAATGTAATTCCAAAGAGACTGATAATTTATTTATTTAATAACAATTTCTATTGTTCATTAATTATATAAACTACACATTATTGCTTATGTCTGACTTTTGGCTGGGAAACGAAGACTCTGCGAGCCGGAGTATTGTCCATTCGTTCTACATGTCCTAGCCATCTAAAGTCCAATGCGGAGTTTTTTGACCAGGGGCATGTCGCTGTACAGCTGGTATAATTCTTGGTTGAATCTTCATCTCCATAGCCCGTCAACGCAAACGGGACCGAAGATTTTTCGAAGAATTTTCCTCTCAAATCGACCAAGGATTTCTTCATCTGCTTTTGAGACGATCCATGCTTCAGCGCCGTAGAGCAGGACTGGGATATAAGATCTCTAATGTAGTTCGAGTGAGGGTTTTACTAATGAATTGCCTTCTTAGCCCGAAGAAACAACGGTTGGCAAGAGTAATTCTTCGTCTAATTTCTGACGGGATGTTGCTGTCAGAGTTAATAGCGGAGCCGAGATAGATAAAGTCCCGTACTTCCTCAAAGTTACATCTGTCAATTTCTGTCCAATTCGTCGATGTTGTGTGTCCTTTCGTGTTGACAGCATATACTTCGTCTTGCCCTCATTTACTGCTAAGCCCATTTTTGCCACTTCCTTCTCTATACTAGCAAACGTGGCTATGACATCACGTTGGGTCCTACCAATAATGTCAATATCGTCGGCGAATGCTAGTAGTTGTACAGATTTTTGGAAAATTGTGCCTCCTCTCAAGAATCGGATTGAAGAAGTCACATGACAGCGCATCGCCTTGCCTTAATCCTTTTTTGATATCGAATGTGTCGGTGAGGTCGTTTCCGACCCTGATGGAGCAGCGAGAATTCTCCATCGTCATCCTACACAAACGGACGAGTTTGGGCGGTATACCAAAACTAGACATGACTCTGTATAATTCGTCTCTATATATGCTGTCGTATGAGGCATTAAAATCGATGATTCGGTGGTCGGTATCGATTTGGACTTCTTGGGTTTTTTCCAGGATCTGCCGAATTGTGAAGATTTGATCGGTTGTGGACTTTCCTGGCCTAAAACCACACTGATGAGGGCCGATCAGGTTGTTGGTAAACGGTTTCAGGCGTTCACATATTACGGCAGATACGATCTTGTAGGCGATGTTGAGGAGACTTATTCCTCTGTAGTTGGCGCAGTTTGAGGGTCCCCATTTTTGTGGATCTGGCAACGATGCTGAGGTTCCATTCTTCAGGCATACTTTCATCCGACCAGATTCGGCTTATGAGTTGGTGGATGTTACTTACCAAGTCATCTCCGCCGGCTTTACAAAGCTTTCCGGCAGCCTAATTAAGCTTCAGTTTAGATATTGCTATCCTCAATTCACTCAGGTCGGGGGTTGGCAGTTTACGCTGTGGTTTCAATATTGAATGGTTCGTTCTGCCTGACATCGTTGTTTGTCATCGCCGTTTCACAGTCTGCAGAAGTGGTCCTTCCATATCCTCAGTATCGACTATGTCTCAACAACGATAATTCCTTGTCCATCTCGACAGGATTCAGCTCGAACCTTGTATCCTTGGCTTTGACGTTTTACACTTTGGTAAAACTTGCAAGCATCGTTCCTGGCGTGGCACCTCTCTATATCCTCGAACGCGCGCTTTTCTTGCTCTTTTTTCTTCTTTCTGAAAAGCCGTTGTTCTTCGCTTCTTCTCTGCCTGTAGAGCTCAACGGCAGCTCTCATCTTCACCTGCAGCTTAGCTTTATAGGCCTCGTTCTTAGCTGCGCGCATAAGTCGGCATTCCTCATCAAACCAGGGGTTTCTTGCTGGTAGGCGCGAGAAACCTAGCACTTCAGTTGCGGCTGATCTAATGGCTTGTTGGCATCGTTGCCGTTGTTCTTCGACATTCGATGCTGGTGGTATGGTGTTAATCGAGAGGTTTAGAGATACGCGTTGCCCGAATGTCTATGACATTCAATATCTTAAGGCTGTGCCGGAAGTATGTATGTGAGTTCGTGGGATGACACTTTGTCTTATAAAATAATAAAAGATTATCCATGTTGGAGCATCTATACAAATCGCAAACATAATATAAACGATTAGCACCTGATTTCGCAAGTTTTATTTTTGAAGCCTCTCGGTTTTATTTTTCTTAATACTTTATAAAACTAATTGCAAGTTGGCATATGTATTAGCCGATCGAAAAGTTAAACGGCATACAATTACCGTAGATGACATTTCCAATTAACAAGCAATATATGGATAACAACTCCAAGAAGCCGATTCAATTGGGATAAAGTACAGTACCGTTTTCATTTCTAATTGCTCCGACCAGCAATACACGCTCCGGTCAAATCTAGAAACGAGTTACCTGGAATTCAAGTCCATACAGCTAGCTCTCGACGTGAAGTCTATTCGGCAAGCCGTCATAATACGCTGCCGCCTGTATATCCTCAGCTTGTTAGATATGTACCACCATCAGTGGGGGGTTTCTACGCCCAAATGTCATCTATCTTACGGCATACGCGCACATAATTTAGCCTTTCTGTCTATGCCGGTTGTCGCAAGTCGCAGTCGCAATAGTTTCTACATGCAACCATAATCCTTGTCGTCTGTTTGGCAAATAATCCGAAAAAGCGAAACGCGAATTTACAACTATTACAGCTCGTTACAGAGCATGTTATTTCCTCATTACCATCCAGTCGCGAGCTGGAATCGTAGAGTAGTGCTTCTCCTCATAAATATCATTGCAAAATGAACCACCGTCACAGCTAGCCAAGTGACCATCAGCCTCCGTCTCGACCAACCTAACTGGTTGTATGCTTGCTCTTGGGTGCAATGAGTAAGTAAAAAAAAAAATCCACTCTTAGGTACTATCACATTTGCGCAATAGAGATACTCCCGCGGAACCATTCCGATGCCGGCACATTGCAGATGCATCTAATACCTCATACAATCCAAGGCTGATCACGTGAATTAGTGAGAAATTGAATTATTGGATACAAAGACTCGCAGCACATGCTCCTACTCACATATGGAAGTGGCCGGGCAAAGTCGGGTCCATTTTAAGGCGATTATTAATTAAGCAACATACAGGCCCAGAGAGTGTGTAGCGCAGTCAGTCATAGCCAAGATGTGGTATCCGTTGGTAGATTATGTTGTTTGCCCTCTCATGATAGGAATAGGAGTTAGAGACCTCCATCAATATGTGTTGCAAGCTGAAATATTTTATTTAGCCACTTCTGAGGCACTGTTGTATTACGTTTGTTACGTAATTTACGTAGGTTAAGTGCAAGTGGCA
Organism: Rhingia rostrata; assembly: GCA_949824845.1. NCBI lineage: Eukaryota > Metazoa > Arthropoda > Insecta > Diptera > Syrphidae > Rhingia > Rhingia rostrata. Next base: position 76,250,658 of record OX463757.1, on the reverse strand, counting down.
GTTTGTGCTTCTGTGCTGCTGGTTATATCAGTTTCGGTTTCATTTCAATCCATTCAGAGGATTCCATAAGTAGGAAGTAATAGATCAGATAGCCCGTTATGGCATCGTGTAGTTTCTTGACTCGATGAGTAATTGATCGTTGTATTGTGCCGTTGAATGAATGGCCTATTAATACATATGGGCTTGGCACTGAGATGGGGGATTAATTGTTTCTAATGGAAGTTCGTATCTAATGAAAATGTTTCCATTAAAATAGAAAGTTCAAATTATTCAGTATTACAACGGTGCACTGGCAATATTCGATTCGTATCATTACATAGAAAGCATGATTAATTATTAAACTATCCGCTGTGAGTAATTAAGCTTTAAAACTTTTCATATAAAGAAAAAAAGCACGATTTTTATTAATCTATTTTGATTGACCGTGATTCCGACCTTTTTGATGATTGAACGAGGGTTTGGATTTATTCTGTAAATAATTGAATGGAACAATATTTTCTATGAGAATAAGTTCTTTTGCTGGCATTTAATTTCCATATATCCAATTTTGATCTACCAACACCTTTGTGTTGAGAAAAGTTGTTAATATTGATCGATTACCGACTCGGTAGTTTATCGATCGTGCTGAAACAGGCAATCATCAGTGGTCTTGAGTATTATAAAAATTGATTATGATTATAACATTTAAGAAAAAATGTGTATAAAAAACAACAAGGCGACGCACAGAGGAGTATTACTATGAAGAAACCTGGCCACAATTAAAAAAAATAAAATTTGTTCAAAATTAAAAACGATTGATAAACTCTTTTAGTTGAATGCCCATTATGTTGCATTACATATATTTAAGTTACGTTTCTATTTTTGCTGTGGTGCACAATCAATTGAAAGTCGGGAGTTATGTTGATCAAATGTTTTTGCTGAAAGCTACTATGTGTAAAGCTTAACATTTTGCTCGGCTTTTTTTGTTTCTACTGTGTGAACATTTATTTTTATCGACATATATCGGTAAATAAAAGATGTGCTCTTTCGAAAGACATGTAAATTTCTATATTAACCATTTTACCTAGTTTATACTTAGCATTATAAATTATACGTGTTTTGTTAAAAGTGCGTTTATATTTTAAGTGTTATTTTTACGAGTTAACGTGAGTTCAGCTCAAATTCTTAAAAAAAAATTTAATTCATATACCTATATTTATTAAAAGATTTCCTAAAAAAAATAGCGCATAATCACACCAAAAGATTTGCTATCAGATTTAAATTTCCTGAAATGGTAAAATTATATGGCCCAAAAATTATAAAATGATCGCCCAAAAAGTAGGCTTGGGATAAAATGATCTAAAGACGAAATGTTTAGTTTATCAAACTCAATGATTTTCAATTAAAAGTTTTTTTTTCAAATATTTTAAAATTTTAGCGAAAAAAGATTTTCTACTGAAGTAGAGATATTGAGCCTATCTAAATATGTTGCTTCGACAAGTTTTCAAAATTATTTAGGATTGCGCAAAAAAATTCGTTTTCCTAAAAAAAGAGGGCGTGACACGTGTACCGAATTTCATCATTCTAGCTAAAAATTTAAGGCCAAAAGCTGGTGGCGTACGGACAGACGGACCTACTTACTAACTTAAGTGGCTCTTCAGTCCGGAATGAACCTGGGCCTCAACCAACATGCCTCTCCAATTAGCCCGGTCCTTAGCTAACTGCCTCCAGTTGCGCACTCCATGGTTGAAGTCGGTTTCTACTTGTGCGCGCCATTTAAGACGAGGTCTTCCTGTACTGCGTCCGACGTCTGCGAGCCGGAGTTTTGGCAGCCATTCGTTCTACATGTCTTAGCCATCTTAAACGTCCAATGCGGATTTTTCGACCAGAGGCATTTCGCTGTACAGCTCGTAAAGTTCTTGGTTGAATCTTCGCCTCCATAGCCCGTCAACGCAAACGGGACCGAAGATTTTTCGAAGAATTTCCCTCTCAAATCGACCAAGGATTTCTTCATCAGCTTTTGAGACGGTCCATGCTTCAGCGCCGTAGAGCAGGACTGGGATGATCAGGGTCTTATATAGGATCTCCTTAGTAGTTCGAGTGAGATCGTTACAACTGAATTGCCTTCTTAGCCCGAAGAAACAGCGGTTGGCAAGAGTAATTCTTCGTCTAATTTCTGACGGGATGTTGCTGTCAGAGTTAATAGCGGAGCCGAGATAGATAAAGTCCCGTACTTCCTCAAAGTTACATCTGTCAATGGTGATGCTCTGTCCAAATCGTCGATGTTGTGTGTCCTTTCGTGTTGACAGCATATACTTCGTCTTGCCCTCATTTACTGATAAACCCATTTTTGCCGCTTCCTTCTCTATACTAGCAAACGTGGCTATGACATCACGTTGGGTCCTACCAATGGTCGGCGAATGCTAGTAGTTGTACAGATTTTTGGAAAATTGTGCTTCCTCTCAAGAATCAAATTGAAGAAGTCACATGACAGCACATCGCCTTGCCTTAATCCTTTTTTGGTATCGAATGTGTCGGTGGGGTCGTTTCCAACCCTGATGGAGCAGCGAGTATTCTCCATCGCCATCCTACACAAACGGACGAGTTTGGGCGGTATACCAAAACTAGACATGGCTCTGTATAGTTCGTCTCTATAAATGCTGTCGTATGAGGCTTTGAAATCGATGAATAGGTGGTGGGTATCGATTTAGATTTCTTGGGTTTTTTCCAGGAACTGCCGAAGTGAGAAAAATTGATCAGTTGTGGACTTTCCTGGCCTAAAACCACACTGATAAGGGCCAATCAAGTTGTTGGTAAACGGTTTCGGGCGTTCACATATTACAGCAGATAGGATCTTGCAGGCGATATTGAGGATACTAATGCCTCTGTAGTTGGCGCAGCTTAGAGGGTCTCCATTTTTTGGATCGGGCAACGATGCTGAGGTTCCATTCTTCAGGCTTACTTTCTTCCGACCAGATTTGGATTATAAGTTGGTGGATGTAACTTACCAAGTCATCTCCGCCGGCTTTATAAAGCTCGGCGGGAAGCCCGTCATTTCCGGCAGCCTTATTAAGCTTGAGTTAAGATGTTGCTATCCTCACTTCACTCAGGACGGGTGGATGCCAGTTTTTGCTGTTGTTGCCAATATTGAATGGTTCGTTCTGCCTGACATCGTCATCGCCGTTTAACAGTCTGCAGAAGTGCTTCTTCCATATCCTCAGCATCGGCTGTGTCTCAACAACGATATTTCCTTGTTCATATCGAAAGGATTCTGTTCGAGCCTCGTATCTTTGGCTTTGACACTAACATTTTGGTAAAAAAAACATCGTTCTCTCTATATCATCGATCGCGCGCTTTTCTTACTCTTTTTTCTTCTTTCTGAAAAGCCGGTGTTCTTCCCTTCTTCTCTGCCTATAGAGCTCAATGGCAGTTCTCATCTTCATCTTCAGCTTAGGCTTGTAGGCCTCGTTCTTGGCTGCGAGCATCTGTTGGCATGGGTTTCTTGCTGGTGGGTGCGAGACACCTAGCACATCTGTTGCGGCTAATCTAATGGCTTTCTGTTCTTCGACATTCGATGCTGGTGGTATGGTGTTAATCGATAGGTTAAGGGATACGGTCTCTTGCAATTGCAGTCTTTCGACATTACATTTTTTCACAGTATTTCTTAATTATTGTGGCGTGTTTGATATCCGCATTTTTACCTTTGCTGCAACAAGGTAGTGCACCGAGTCGGGTGGTAGCTCCTCGGAATGTTTGGATATCTAAGATACTGTTTGCGTGCTTTTTATCTATCGCAATGTGATCAGTTTGGTTGACCGTGCGTTGATCTGGAGACCGCATATCGTTATGCATATCCGATCTAACTTAAGAGTCAAATGCGCTGTTTAAGACTGAAACAAGGTCTCAGTAAACCTTGTTAAGTTGTGTTTGTATCTCCATCTGCATAGCCTGTCAAAAACCGACGATTTTTTTATCTAAATGACCAAGGTTTTGCTCATCCGCTTAAACTAAGTTCATGTCTCAGCGCTGTAGAGTAGGACTGTCAGTGATGCTGCGATTTTTATTTGATTGTCTTTTTTTTAAAGAAATGTCGATTACAGAAGTAATTTTTCATTTTATGTCTGAGGAAAACAAAATCACTTAACTAAGTAGCTGTAGATTGAGACATCTAATTCATATATGATGTCGATATCGTCGGGCTTGTAGTTTTAAAGATTTATGAATGATTTTGTCTCTTGTGTTGGATCAAGCGTTTTACACAATTCTCCCAATTGTTTTTTGTATCTATGATAATATCTTCTATCAAATTTTTCGACAGTTGAAGTCCAATATCAGTACCGCCTTTTAATGGTAGGTACGCAACCCGATCATTACAGGTTGCATTACAAAAACTCAAAGTTTTGCATGAAAGGTTTTGCAGCAAAACTTTATGAAATAATAATTCGAAGAAATAAAAAATAATAATAGTTCGTAGTATATACGATAAAAAGTAAACAACTTTTTGTCAAATTAAGAAAATACAAGATAAATAGACAATTGTACGAAAATTTAGTGGATTAAGTCTCCACAACACCCACCATCATTGTTATTTGTTCGTTTTTTTAACATTACTCTTCCGGAAATACTTTCACACTGTGCTAAAATACTACAAAGACATTTATAGCCATTGTGTGCAAATAATATTAGAACATGTTTCAAAAAAAAAATATTTCAAGGTTTTTAATTAAGAAATTTAAGTGTGTTTTGGTTTTTTTACTGCAAATTAATCTGTATTAAGAAAATATAGTTACAACTGAAGGGTTGTAAGTCTAAATGACCTAAGTGCCATTTTTATTATTTACAGATATACGAAAAAACATAATAAAAACAACAATTCAATTAAATAATTATTTATTTTTATTTAAATCAATCGAAAACATAACTTGTAACTACAAGAAAGCGTTAGAAAATAAAAAAAAGGAAACAAAGGAAATAATTCAAAAGAAACATTCAATATTTAAGAATGTCATAAGTGCCTTCGTATGTAATTTTAAAAAGGGGCCAAATGCCTCTATGAAAGATATGAAAAAGTTTTCAGACTTCGGTTGGATTAATTAAGTGTTCACAGAATGCTTTATTTTCGTTGGGTATGTATGGTAGCATGTCCTTCAAATCCTTCAATTTTTCCTTTGAAATACTATTTCGAGGTTCTAACGGTGGCAACGTGTAGTTTCTTAACTGGTTTGGAGCCGTGCCTTTTTTAAAAATATTGACACTGCCCCACGGCATTGCATCATTGTGCGATTCCATTAAATCAACACGAGGTAGCTTACTTTTTTCAATGCGGATCCAAGAAATGGTAGATATTTTTAACTTTGTTGTATTGAGGAATTCCGTGGAAGCTTTATTGAGGTCTATAAAATCATTTTGATCCAGATTAACAACTTCAAATGGATTTTTGTGACATGATTCTCTGATCAATTTTTTCACATCCTTTGGCTCAAAACACTTCACAACTTTCTTCCTTTTTTCTATTTGAGAAAAATCTCGATCGCAGGACATGAAAGAATGGCCACTAACCAAGTATTTATGATCAATAATATCACAAATACCATTAGCTACTAAAAAGATCAAGGCAAACAGAACCATTCTGTTTTTATTCTGTCCTATGCAGTTATCACTCCAAACAACTGCATGCTTTTTTAAAGTTTTGGATGAGATTGAGGTTAATATGTACTGTCTGTTGTGACTTAGATATAAAATTTGGTTCATTCAGTAACATTGTCATAAGTAGCTTCTCAAAATTATCGATGAGCCCAACTAACAATTTATCTATAAAGCATAAATTTCCAATTTCAAGAAGCAATTTAATTTATTGAGCTTTTTTGTACCTGTGCGGAGAAGTTCAGCATGTTTAATAACTCGTTCAGATCTATGTAAACACTTTATATATGTTGAAAGACTATAAGGCTTCTAAAAAGTTTCCGGGATGTGTGTACATGTGACAGTTGTGATATAGAAGCATAATTTGTATACATCTTGTGACTTAAGGCTTATACACGCTAAAGCTTTGAGTTCAATACCCAGTTGTGGCAACACCAACATGTTTATACCCTATCCAATAGGGGTATATTAGTTTTGATACATTGTTTGTAACACAGAGAAATAAATTAGCTCGATATACCTCGAAGTATATATATCGAATCAGATTCGCTAGGTAAGTCAATTTAGCCATGTCTGTCCGTGCTTCTGTCTGTTCGTCACCGATTTTTGGGCCTTAAATTTTGAGCAGGGATAATGATTTTTCATACATAGGATTTTGGGCCGTGCATACAGAAGTAAATATGTTTAAAATCCGCCCATTGCCACGCCCACTTTTCAGATAAACGTTGTTTTTGGCCAAACGCTTGGGAACATTGAAAAAAGCCTGAACAATATACTTATAACTTATAGATATCCTTACATTTTTCGGTAAAATTTTTAAGAATTTCGAAAAAAAATTCGATGTAATTACTTCTTTTTGGGGCCATTTACAAAAAACATTTGAATACCCTACCCCATGGCTTATGCCACAGAAAAACGTTTTTTTTTTGTCAAACCAAAAAAGGTTTTGATACAATCGGAACAAGATGTGTTGACAATCTAATTTTCTTTATTTCATTCCCATTCAGTTTAAAAAAAAAACGCCAAATTTTTGGGGACATAAAATTTAAGGATGAGATCGGATAGGTTATTCAACGATCTTCTTCTCATATGTTTTTTTTTCTGCAATGAATGTGTAGTTCAGAAGTGATAGGATGAGACAGACCATTTCTTCGTCTTTCAAACAATGGTTTTACACGTTTCAAGTAGTTTGTTACTCCTGTATGTTGCAGAGAACAGCTTAGTGGATGGCGTAGTGGACTGGCGTGCAATGACCTTATTTATTTGTTTAACCCATTATGTCCTATTGGCAACTTTGGTTGCCACATCACAAAAGTCATTTTTATTCTTTCTTAGAGAAATATACTGTCTGTTTATCTCATTCTTAACGTGAATACATATATGCCCGACTCTTTTATTCATATTGAAACCAGTTGGAAGGTAAATTGTACTGGAACGGTGATTTTCAGTGTGACAGGTCATAAACATTTTTTCTCATTTGTGTTGCGTCGCAAGTTATTGCATCAGAAAAAGTGTTTAGTATTACTAAGTTATTAATTTTTTTTAGCCATTTGCTTCTTCGGAATTGTAGTTTTCTAAAGGTTGTGGTTTGCAATAATTCAATAGTTATTTGTGCTTTGTTTTTGAGAGTTAAATTTGGTTGGCAACTTAAGTGGCCACTGGGGTGTTATAATATATAAAGAAACACTAGTGCATTATAATGTGAGTATAGAAATTAGCATACAATTTGCACATACAAGTATGGTTTTCATTGTAAATAGGAGTTCTGGGAGATCAAAAAAAACTAACTGTAGATGAAGTCATTGAAGAGCTATCGAAATTGGAATATGCTGATGACGACGAGCCGCTTCCGGCAATATCTATAATTCCTCCTGATGAAACCCTGATCAACAAACCGATGAAGATTAAGACTGCTCCGATATTCAAGCGATTGGTGATCTCGATCGACTACCTGCCCGCGTATTACTCTCTGAAGTTGAGGATATTTCGGTCTCCAAACCTACCGTTCAAAATAAAGTCAAAAAAATTAAACTCACTCCTAGAATTTGGTCGACACAAACACCAACCTTCAAAATAGTGAACACAAAAGGACCTACTTATCAACCAACTACTGAATCCCTTTTGAAAGAAAATGTAAAAAGCCCAGCAGACGCATTCTTCGTGTTTTTTTCGCAAGAGCTTATAAATGAAATTGTGGTTCAAACAAATGTATATGCTGGCCAGAAGGGGGTTCATAACTTCAGCGTCACATCCGAAGAAATAAAAATATTACTTGGAATAGCCTTATTCCGCGGCTACCATACACTTCCTTCAAAGAAAATGTATTGGAGTTCAGATAACGATTGTTTTTGCCCTTTAGTTTCAAATGCAATTCGTAGAAATAGATTTGATAGCATTCTTCGATATTTGCATTTTTCAGATAACGCATCTATGGATACATCCGATCGCCTTTACAAAGTACGATTACTTTTTGATAAGCTAAATGAATCATTTAAAATAATAGAACCCAGCGGATACTTGTCCATAGATGAAAGTATGATTCCATATTATGGACATCATGGGGCAAAATAATTTATAAAAGGAAATCCGATTCGTTTTGGTTTCAAACTTTGGTGCATAACCGATTCCAATGGGTATATGATTTATGCGGAACCGTATTGCGGTTCATCTACCAGAATAGAAGAAAAAGGATATGGTCAAGGCGGGGACGTAGTCTTAGGACTTCTTGAATATGCTTCCTGTTTGCCAGGGACTCAACTTTTTTTTGACAATCTATTTACGTCGGTCGCCTTACTAGAGGAACTAACCGAACGTAACATAGGAGGTACCGGAACATTGCGGGAAAATAGAGTAAACAGCAGTATGAATTAAGAAGAAAAAAAAAGATTTGTCAAGAGAAAAAGAGGATCCCACATGTACACTTCACATGAAGATATATTGGCCGTCAGATGGCTTGACAATGCAGTTGTTACTGTCCTTACAAATTGCATTCCACTTGAGCCAGGCAAAACAAGCACCAGGTATTCAAGAGCTGATAAGAAGATTGTGCAACTTAACGTACCGGGGCCGATTGCAGCATATAATCAATATATGGGAGGTGTTGACAACTGTGATCAATTCCTGTCAACTTACAGAACACATATAAGAACAAAAAAGTGGTGGTGGCCTTTCTTTGCATGGGCTATAGATATATCTTGTGTTCAAGGTTGGCTTTTGTATAGAAGATTGGGTAACAACATTCCATTGCTGGAATTCAGACGACAGTGTGCACTATATATATTGCAGAGCTTCACTGTACCAAAAAATCGAAATGGACCTAGCACTTCCACGGCACCAAACTCAGTTTTGAATTTCATCAGAACAGACAGGAAGGATCATGTTGTTACAAGGGGCGATTCCAAATACAGGCGCTGTAAGAAATGTTCAAAACGGACTATTTTTCTTTGCAAAAAATGCAATGTTTCATTGCACCCGACTGATTGTTTTGAAGAATTTCATCGTTCTAATTAAACCGTTCCATTTCATTACTACTTAATTTTATGATAACTCCGTAAATAATAAAGATTGGTACAGTTATTACGTTTTTTTTTATTTGTCAATGTAAATGCCAAGGTCCCGATGGCAACTAAAGTTGCCACCTCCCTACTGCCACGCCCCTTTATTTTGTTTTAAAAAAAATATACAAACTTTACAAATACACTATTTATCAAAAAAAATCTTAACATATTATATAGGGGAATTCTGGGATCTAATGGGTTAAGTTGATATCATAAATATCACTCATCACCATACATTTTTTTTTTAATAATCATTAATATAAACAATTAAATACAAAACTATTTAAAAAATAAAGAGAAATATAACGTTTGATTTTATTTTCGTTATTTGTGAGTTTCGGTAAGGCTTTGGTGAGGAGAGTGCCTTATCGAAGCTAAATTGTTAGTTAGGGATTCTGCTTTAAACAGGAGGTTCGGTTCTTTGTGGCTAAAATAACTTCGCGATAATACATGAAGGGAGAATTATGCTTTTTGCCAAATAAAAAAAAACGTATTTTAAATGTTTATATTATAATAAAATTTTTAACTAAGACAAATTGCAGCTTTTGTAAAAGTATTTTTTAAATACGTTAAAATATTTCAAGGCTATTTGAATAAATAAGTTAATTAAATCAAGTTGATTTAATAAGCAATTGATACCAATGTCAATAGACTATGAAATTTTAAGTATGCATATTTGCATACTATCTCAAGCCATTGCCAATGAAATTAATGTTATGCTGCAGAAACATATGAATATTAACCAAGAACTCGGAAAAATATTTTGTATGGAATAAAAGCAAGTGTGCATAGCTAAAATGATAGACTAATTTCGGTCTTAGGTTATGCTGGTGAGCCGACTAACAGCTACTAATGTAACACAAGCATGTAAATAAATTAAGATATCGTAGAGCTATAAATATGGAAGTAACCAAACACAATTTTCATAAATGGTTTGCACAAGATAATTGTTATTTGGTTATAAAATTAACATATATTTTCTAACCCAAAAAAATGCAAGCAGCATAATTAACAAATCAAACAACATAATTAACAAATTTACTTCATCGATAATACGATCGTGACCTAGTCTAAAATAAACATTGTCAGGGCGTATCATCTAATCAATTTATTTAATTTTAAAATGCCATCGCAGACTTGTGAATAAATGGGTTCAATAAACTGAGTAAATGATATCTAAAGGCAAAATAGTAAACGTTTCTTAAAGATCTAAATCAGTCTTTAAGAATCTAAAAAAAAAGATTTAACATACATGTATTTGTATACCTAATTATTATCTCTTGATAGTATTTATTGACACCCATCGAAAATTGGTAAACGATTGCTATATTATTCCAAATCGTAGAACGTTGAATGAAGGAGTGGTATTTTTGATTTTTTTTATAGAGATTGACGTTAATTTAGTCAAACATATGTTAACATAACACATTGTGTCAATGATTCTTAAATGTATTCAGTTGTTATAAAAAAAATTGTATATTCACAATATGACAGCAAAGACAAAAGAGTTGAGTTGCAAACTGAGTTTAAAAGTTTCAGAACAGGTGGACCAATGACTACTTTTCTTAGAAGATACGAATATAATTAGCATTGAAATTCTCGGTATATGCTGTTTCATTATTGGGACGTTCTTCAATGGCAAAGCGATCCTTTTCATCTTGCTGATATGTGTAGTGTTTCTGTCATATTTTAAGCGCGCAGAGGCTGTCAGTGAAATGAAATGTTTGTCATTATCGGAACCTACAGGACATCAAACCCAGCTTTTTCCTTTGTTTGTGTGAAAAAATAATACACAGTGCTACTCTTGCTTTGTTTGTCAGACTTTCGCAAGAAGTGGAGCAGTGAAGAAACGTAGGTGTTGTCACTTTCGGGATTTGAATAATGAAGCTAAAGCTTTATAGTCCAAGGCACTAAACACTGGGCTACTAAACCCACGAAAAAAATGTAAGTACAAATACAAATTTTTGGCGCAACAGGCTCGTTAGTACTAAGGGCCGAGCTTTCTCACAACCATATGTGCGTGTGTACTTCTTGCACGATGGTAGGACCTCCTATTTTATGCCGACTCCGAATGGCGTATTTGAGATAAGCTTTTCTTGACGATTGATACTACTCGGATGATTTGTCAGATCATCACGAAAGGAGGGCCAGTGAAAAATCATTCGCTGGGAATCGAACTCAGACCTTCTGCGTGGCAGTTTATCGCACTAACCATCGCGCCACTGAGCCCGTTAAGTAAGTATCATTAAAAAAAAAACCAAGATACCAATATCATTCTTTTAATTGCTTTATTCGAAAGATAATCTTTTTGCCTTATATATTATATAAGATTTCTGGCATATGACCGCCACGGCTGGCTCGGACGTAGTCTCATTTGGAGGTACAATTTACGATGAGGTACAATTTTCGATGACTTTCTTCGGCAATAACGGGGCGAATGTTGTCCTCCAAGTTCTCAATCGTTTCGTGCATATCGATGTAGACTACCGACTTTACAATTCCCACAGAAAATAGTCAAGCGGCGTCTAATCGCACGATCTTGGAGGCCAATTCACAAAAATGCGAGATTATGGGCTCACAGAACGTTGCTTCAACAAATAAATTGTGGCTCGAGCTGTGTGGCATGTTGTGCCGTCATGTTGAAACCACAGCTTCTGCACATCATAGTTGTTAAATTGACGAACGGAAAAGTCAATAACCATGGCTCTACAGCGGTCACCATTGATTGTTACGTTCTGGGAAGAATCGTATTTTTAGGGAAGTATGGACCAATTATTCCATCAAAACATAAAGCACACCAAACAGTCAGTTTTTGTGGTTGTAACGGTGTTTCAACATGCACTAAAGGATTATCATCACTCCAAATACAGCAGTTTTGCTTATTGACAAAACAAAATTCGCTTATGAAAATTGGGATCAACGGCAAATCTTGTTTCTTGTTTCACTGAAACTACGGCTTACTAGGTGATGCTGTGTTACGCAAACCAAGATCTTTTCTCAAAATCTTCCATAAAGTGGATGACAGATATCCGATTCCTGTGCCCGATGGCGGATAGACTGATGGATCTTCCTCTACGCTATGCACTACATCAGCAATGACTTCTTCTGCACGTACTTCACAACTGTAGGACACGGGGCCATTAGTATCCACTACGGGATTGAGCGCTTCCGTTGGCCTTTCGGTTTATCCGCCACCATCTCTGTTTAATGGACCAGACTAACCCTTGAAATTCCTAGACAACCTTTCGAATTGTCAAAGCAGCTTGTCTAAGTTTGCCTGGAACAGCAGGCTGGGTATTCATTCCGTGCCATTCTGACCTGGCTGTTTATAGTGTTGCTGTTTTTCGTCGTGTTTTCAAAACTGGCGCTCATCGTTTAGCAAGTCAAATCCGGTTGGATGAGACCAGTACCCGATGGTTACCACTTGGAGGTTAAGAATAAGCACTTGATGTGTAGTCAGAGTTACAACCACTGGGCATTGCCAAGTTAAAAGACAATCAGAGTCTACCCTCGTTCTACAACACGAACACCTAACCATGATATGTGTTCCCTTGAACTTTTTCTCTTCTTTTTCATGATTTTTAATATTAACGGTTTTTTTTTGCCACCCTGACTGTTGTACCTAACCTAGACCTTTAAATCTTAAAACCTTTAACTATGGAAGTCGGCCATACAATTTTTAAGTCAACTATCTGTATCTACTTTAGCCACCATAACAGGTCTTTCTGTTGCAACCTACTCCGTCAGTCCCAATCGGACGCACTCCTGCTGAACAGCAGGCGCTCTCCTCCGCTCTGAGCGACGACGTCTCGGTCGTCATCTTTTCCAACGTTGAACCACACCGGGCAATCATCGGCCTATTGAGGGCCATCTAGCAAATCACCTTCACCCTGCTGTCAAGACGACTGCTATAAAACAATCGTCTTGTCAGGGCAAATGCTCCCCTAGCTCTCGCCAGAGCAACATCTACATGTCTTCCGAAATATAGATACTGATCTAACCAGATGGCAAGGCACTTTACTACACTTTTCCTCGCCAGTGGCTGTCCGTTTGGTCCAACGATCACCAGCTTTCGCCAGTTCTTTCTCGTATCCTAGACAACGGTGTCCTAAACAGGATAACTTCTGATTTCTGAAAGTTGATTTTCAACTTCCAGTCATCACAATATCTCTGGATCTTGTCAAAGTTCCGCTGCAAAAGAGTTCGAATGACTTCGAGAGTAGGGGCTGTTCTGTACGCGATAAGGTCGTCTGCATATGCAATTGCCTGAGTAAGGCTACCTATCATATCTCTGGTGTAGACCATTCTTAATCAAAAATTCTGTGGTAAAAGTTAAATTGCCACTTTTGACAACAAACGTTCTACCAGTCAGCATGTCATGAAGCATATATAGCAGTGGTTTACTTATGCCAAGTCTGATCAGCTTAAGATAGGGGTCTTCTAACCATCGGTGTCAAAAGCCTTCTCTAAATCAACCAGACATGCACCCGTGCACTGTGTTTTGGCTTTGTTCCATTGTATATCAGAGACGAGTTTGGTGGCGGCATGAATACAGGCATGTCCAGCCTTGAAACCACACTGGTTCTCCGGTATAATATTATTGTCCTCAGACCACTTGAACAGTGCTCGATTGAGAATCTTTTCGAAAACCTTGCTGATACTCGGAAGGAGACTTATCGACCGGAAATTTGCCGGACTGGAGTTGTCCTTTCCCTTTTTCGGAAAAGGATGGACCACCGCTATCTTCCAATGCACTGGATAATATGCATTATTCAGCGCGTTGTTGAACAGCGGGGCGTAAATGTCGATATTAACGGCTATCTTTGGTTTTGGATGAATGCTTAATATCGTGAGCAAAACAATTCTAACAGTTGTGAGGAGTTTGCAATTTTGCTTATTTTATTTGTGAAGTTGATGAACTTCACAATTGGGGACTATTGGGACTAAGAGGTGGTTTTGGTATGTTAAGAGTCCCACACTCTTTGGTTTTCGGACCTCACTGTGTTTTTCGAAATGTTCACCTCAATTAAGAACTCCGGAGTAGGTGAATCGAAAAAATAAGCAAAATCAGAAATTAGGCAGAGTTAAAACCCTTCTTGCCGAATTTCACCTATTGCTCATGTTCTTAATAATATTATAAATCGAAATTTGTAGATTCGTGGATTGGTTACTTCAAATCGCTGTCTTGGAATTTATATTTGCTACTGAAAAGGTATTTCAAGGGGTTCACATTAAATTTACCCCAATGCTCTAATAGCCCTTTTAGCCATCCAACATAACATTATCACCAAGTCATCTGTATATCCAATGACGTTGCTATAGCAACTAATAACTCGTTCCTAAAAAAATGTTGATATCATAATATATGCGAATATAAATCAGATCCATCACAATCTCATACTCAGCTATTTCAATTTATTATTATTGTTTCAGAATATTAGCATCCACAACAATGACATATTTGTATATAAAATAAATTAACGATTAAGCCAAATATATTATCAGATATCATATTATAAAACATAAAACTTGAAAAAGAGTCATCGACTTCTTCAGATTATTGAATGAAATAAAATTCATATGTCATTGACCAATAATAGTCGCCAATTTTACTTTAAATGAACAGACTTCCTTAAGGTAATGATCTGAAATTGCTTTCCTCTAAACAAGAATTGGGTTAATATTTGAATTACATTATAAGCCATTAAGCATCAATTATAAAATCACATTGTATTTGCGGAATTTATAAAGTGATAAAGCCGTTGTAAATATGAATACAAAATGAGTTGTATAATAATCTCCGATATTTATGCAAATCCGTGAATGAACCAAGATTGAATCCATCGATCTTGCACGAACTAAGAGAATAATTATGTTATTGAAGTAGGTTATGAGTTTATTTGGTTTCTGGGTTTCGCATTCAACCATAGCTGTAAATGAAAAGATCTTGTAAAGAGAAAAAAACGAACAAAAACACCTTGGGGAGAACAAAATTCAAAACAGAAACACAAAAGCCATATGCAGAATAGAATCTCATGATCACAATAACATTTTGAATAACAGAATTGGAGTAGTATTGGTCAAATGTGTTCAGGTAACAAATCGAATTGATAGATGGTCTATCATGAAAAAATTATTGATGTTGTTAGGCTTTTTAAATAGAACATTTGGGCTTGATAATAAAACAAAATCAAATATCGACAACAACCCAACCAGGTGTTTTATTTCGGATTTTGGAAAATTTACATTTCTACAGGAGGTATCAGCAAAAAGGTTCCAAGATACATTTTTCTTGGCGCAATAGGCTCGTCAGTATCCAGTGCCAAGCTTTCTCATAACCATTCATGTGTGACTTCCTGTGTTATGCCGACCCCGAACGGAGAATACGCGAAAGGCTTTTCTTGACAATTGATAGATACTGCTGGAATGAATTGTCAGATGATCTTAATTTTTTTGAACGGAGAATACGCGAAAGGCTTTTCTTGACAATTGATACTGCTGGAATGAATTGTCAGATCATCTCAATTTTTTGAACGGAGAATACGCGAAAGGTTTTTCTTGACAATTGATACTGCTGGAATGAATTGTCAGATCATCTCAATTTTTTTTGAACGGAGAATACGCGAAAGGCTTTTCTTGACAATTCATACTGCTGGAATGAATTGTCAGATCATCTCAATTTTTTTGAACGGAGAATACGCGAAAGGCTTTTCTTGACAATTCATACTGCTGGAATGAATTGTCAGATCATCTCAATTTTTTCGAACGGAGAATACGCGAAAGGCTTTTCTTGACAATTGATACTGCTGGAATGAATTGTCAGATCATCTCAATTTTTTTCCGTGGGCTGGTGGAAATCTCGAAAGCCACGATGGGCATGTGCCCAAAATAGTGTGAGACTTTTACCCACTAAAACCACCACCCTTTTTGTATTTGTATTGCAACTAAGTATGCGACTTATGTAGTAATATTTTTATCAGGACTAATGAATGTTTGGCAGGCAACTTTCCTGTGAGAGTTCCTGCTCTCTCGGCAATTTAAAGCGTGGTTTGTAATTAACGGGCCAATTCTAAGGGCTTAGTTCTTTGAAGACGCCGCAATAAATTTGTTTCGTCAAGAATTTGGAGGACCGCTGTGTTAACATGTCCCAATAAACGTTTTTTATGTTTGCGTGTAAAATTTTTGGTTTCATCTTTAACCGCGGGAATACCCAGATCTCTGCGTAGATCTTCATTTCTTATTATATTACGACGCATTGACGAAGGATCTTAACATTGATCTCTACACTTGATGTGTAGTTAGAGTAACAACCACTGGGAATTGCCAAGTTAACGCCAATCAGAATCTACTCTACTACAACAAACAAACAAACCAATTGACATGGATTGGTCACCAAACATTGATTAGTCGACACGGAAGAACGGTTTAGGTAGGATCACGGATGACTGCACTTGAAATTCTGATCATTTGCACACGGTGTTGCATATCCAAAAATAACGTTTTGCTTTCCCTTTTCGATTTGTTGTCAAAATATTTATTTGTACACTTATACTACTTTTATCCAACAGATATCCATTCCAAAAACAGTTCCGACTGAATACCGGGTTTTCAGTGCTGGTAATGGATCCAGAGTAACTCACCAAAGTTACTGGTTTAAAGTCTTTCTTCCATTAAATCCAATTCGGAATTAGTAAAAATACACAATATATCTATTGAAATCTATTTTCGTGTAGGTATGCAAAATTTTGTAAAAAAATTATTCAAACCTCCATTGAAGCCCAAATTAAATGGTTAACCAATCTTTACCATGATTAAATTAATTTTATAGCCCATAACGTTTACTCTGCTATTCACCTTTAATATCACATTCGACCATAAAATACATTTATGAACGTTGTGAATAACTTAATTGTAACTCGTTTCTTTTTTAACTGAGATACAGACACACAAAAATGTATCTTATCAACAAGGGCACCACTCTTAAAAGAAAGCAATTACGGATTATTATTTAATCATGTCATGGCGCAAGTACCTTGCTATTAAATTGCATAGACGTGCCCTGAAAAAGTTATGCAAAGAGAATAGCCCTAAATAATGGGTCTTACTTCACAAGTAGTACCGCACTCCATTATTGTTCCTAATTCAAGGTTTTCCATTACAGTAAATGCACTTAGAGCACTCTATAGTCAGCAAACGGTTGGTACATGATATGATCATCATGATCTTTAGGCTATCTGGGAGATCACCATCCTTGGTTGAGGTCTCTGTCTTTATCGTCGTCATCGTAGTCGTAGTCGACTTCGCGCCGGTTGTAGGCAGCGAATGGATAGTGTTTAAGCAGTAAGCAGCAGCAGTGTATCTATAGAGTTCAACCTCGAGATTGGGACAGGTATGCTATGCCAGAAATTTGCTTTGTTGTAGAGAGGCGTGCTATGGTACACGAAGAAGCGACACCTTGACTTTGCTTGGATCTTATGAGGTCTTAGTATCATGGAGGAATGAATTGACTTTTTTTTTTTAATTATTTGTTGAATGATGTTAACGAATTTTATAAGATTGAATGCTGATAGTAAAATTAAATTGGATAACTTAAGAAATGTGTATCTTAAGGTGAAGTAAGGATTATTATAAGTTTTTCATTGTTGAAGTTTGAAGGGGCGATCGATGTAATAGGGTGTCAAGTAGACTGCTTTGAAAGATACGTGATTGATGATGTCAAGTAAACGCAACTTGCGTGTATATTACAATAAGAAAAATATTGGGTTAATCGGTTGTGATCCAGAGAATTCAATTGAAATAGTGGAACTATTAGGTAAGTCTTTGTAAGTTATTAGAGACAACAATACCGAGACAACAATAGTTTGTTATTATCGAATGGATTTCATAAGAGAAAATTGAATGTAATTAGATTATTAGAATTAGGATGAACCTCAACCACCATTGCTTCAACTGCCTCCAGTTTCGACCTTCAACTTAATTGATGTTGTTGTTATACGTCTCACTGCGAGTAAAAATCTCGGCGGACCGGAGTTGAGGTGTCCATTAGGTCAGCATTTTCCCCACTTCCTATAAAGTTCCCAATTCTTCATCTCCATAGCTCGTAAACGTTAGCAAAGTCAAGGCTTATTCATCTGGTTTCGATATGATCGATCTTTTAGGATATCCTTAGTTATTAAAACTTTTATTAAAAGAAACAGTGATTATCAAGAGTAATTCTTCGTTTGAATTCTGACGAGATGTTGTCAGAGTTAGAGAAAGTCACTTGCTACCTGTAATTTGTAACCGTGGAGAAAAGGATCTCCCTCCAGAATTGACCAGGCGAACCATTCTGTCAAATTACAACTTTGTGATCTTAAATCTCGGGTGGGACAGAAAACACTGAATATTGCCAAAAGCAGGTGGAACCCCATCCCCACCTGTGCAACTTCCAAGAGGATGTGGCCTGAATATGACAAAGCCAGAACCCATAAACTACTTCGAAGAAACAGGAAATCTGTCTCGATTCTAATATTGATTCTAGCTGGACACAACTTCCTAGCCACAAACTGAAAATGCATCTTATAACGGGTGATTTTTTAAGAGTTAAGTTTTTCAGATTGGCAACACTAGTTAGTAATGGCGTCCAAGCGTCATCTGTCAAAGTGAAAAGTTTTCAGTATACTCTGCCATTTAATCATGGAAAGACTTAAAAACGAGCAACGATTGCAAATTATTGAAATTTATTGCAAAAATTCGTGCGCTGTGAAAAATGTGCAGCGATTATTCAGACCATATTAGGTCGTAATCGACCTGGTGATGCAGAAATTCTTGCTGTTATCACCAAATTTAATTTGTTGGACAATAAACCATCGACTCGCATGCATACATTGCTTACCGAAGAGAATATTAGAGTCGTAGCGTCCAAGGTTAATGAAAATCGTGAAGTGTCAATTCGTCGCCATTCTAAGCAATTGTGCATGTGTTACTCAACCACATGAAAAATTTTACGTGTCGATTTTGGTTTGAAAACCTATAAAAGTTAACATGTGCAAGAATTGAAGCCGAATGACCTACCACAACGTGTAATTTTTGGTGAGTGAGCCTTAGAACAGCTCCATGAAATTCCGATGTTATATCGAAAAATTGTGTTCAGCGATGAGGCTCATTTCTAGCTCACGGATACGTAAATAAGCAAAACTTTTACATCTGGAGTGATGAACAGCCACATGCCATGCAAGAATTACCGATGCATCCCGAAAAAATGACAGTTTGGTGTCGTTTATTGGCTGGTGGCATCATCGGTCGATTTTTCTTCTGAGATGACCGTAGAAGAAACGTTACCGTCAACGGCGAACGATATCGAGCCATGATACGCGTCTTTCTTTTTGCCTCAGTTGGCTGAGTTGAAGCCTTACAGGATAACACAACACGCGTAATTCGAGGAATACAGGCCGAAATGCTCGGAAAAGTAACGCAAAATTGAACATTCCGAAAGGACCAAAGGACCAAACGGTGCCGCGGACAACATTTACATGAAGTTGTCTTCAGAACGTAAATGCCAAAGGCCTATTTATCGATTACAATACAAATTTTGAATATTTGATGAAAATTTGAGTGTTTTTTAGTTTTTTTAAAAAAACTACGCTAAACAAATCGCTCGTTGGATGATGACCTCTGTAGAGGCTGCGGTGATGAAGAAACACACGAGGATACCCTCCACTTTCTGTGCAACTGCACAGGCCTCAGACAATTAAGAACGAGAACGCTAGGAATATATTTTTTCCATTATCTCACGGCTCTATCCAAAATCTCTCTCTAATATTTTCCGGATGCAACAACATCTGGATGGCTGGATAGGGACTAACAACAGTGGACAGTAACGGGATAATGAATAACCAACCACTCACGTGGATCCCCAACGGGCATCACAATGGGTTATATTGACCTGAGTGTGGTGAGGAAGACGTACACCGACTACCTCATCAACCCACCATCCTAACCTAACTTAGCTGTGGATTGTGAGGTTCTCTCCAATTCGTTCAATTCGTCCATATTGTATGTTTTTTCTTATTGACATCATATACTTGGTCTTGAATGGTTGCACGCAAAATTGGCAAAGATATCGTATTTGGTTCGACATATGACGTCAAGTACGTCTGCGTATGCCTTTAATTGCACATCTTTCCGGATGATTCTGCACTTGTTGTAGGTTCAGAACTTTCTCTCAATTATCTCAAGATTGATTTTTAAGAAGTCAAATGATAATTTTTGTTTTTCACTAATTACAAATGATATCATGGTAGTGCGAGAGTCAAAAACAAGAAGAAGGCTAAACCACATGCTTAAATTTGAAAGCTCGTAGACATCGGTGCTTTCAGGCGGAATTTCCGAGCAGATTGCGGCGTTGTTTTTACTTTTTTTTATGTTCAGGAAATCTGGTGCCGTTTCTGGTATTAATAACTTCTTCTTTGATAGTAGATCGGAGCTCACACAGCAGCTTAAGATTTGATCAGCATGTCTTCGAACTATTTCGCCTAGCTTCGATTTCCTTTTCCTTTTGGTGTAATGTACCAATGAAATCTATACACAGATTATTTGAGTATTCCATCGGTATTCCTATGGATGTTGAACTGAAGACTACTTCATCCCTCTCTCGAAATTCTCGACAGTGCCTTCATTTACGAAGAGTAGGGAGAAACAAAATTGTTCATCTGGCACCGGCTTACAAGCCATTGTACACATTTCTCAATTCTGAATCTTTTCCAGTTTCCTTGGCAATATTGGTCCTAGTAACGGGCCAAGACATTCGCGCAACGCTTATCCCTTAATGTTAGACATGGTTTAACACCATACCACCAGTATCGAATGTCGAAGAACAATGGCAATGATTCCGATAAGCCATTAGAACAGCTGCAGCTGATGTACTAGGTTTCTAGCGCCCACCAAAAAGAAGCCCTCGGTTTTATGAGGAACGTCGACATATTCTCGCAGCCAAGAGCGAGTCCTACAAGGTGAAGACGAGAGCTGCCATTTTTCAGAGCTACCGGCTTTTCAGAAAAAAAGAGCAAGAAAAGCGTGCGATCGAGGATATAGAGAGGTGCGACTCCAGGAACGATGTTCCTGTCGAAATGAACAAGGAAATATCGTAGTTGTGTGATGACTAACAACATTCCGCTGTCAGGCAGAACGAACCATTCGATATTGGCAACGACAGCGAAACTAACAACCCCCCGACTAGAGTGAAGTGAGGATAGCAATATCTTAATTCAAGCCTAATAAGGCTGCCGTAAGTGACGGCCTTCCCGCTGAGCTTTATAAAGCCGGCGGAGATGACTTGGTAAATAACATCCACCTCATAAGCCAAATCTGGTCAGAAGAAAGTATGACTAAAGAATGGAACCTGAGCATCGTTTGCCCGATCCACAAAAAGGGAGACCCTCTTAACTACGCCATTTATAGAGGCATAAGGCCTACGAGTTCCTATCTGTCGAAATATATGAACGCCTGAAACCGTTTACCAACAACTTGATTGGCCCTTATCAGTGTGGTTTTAGTCCAGCAAAGTCCACAACCGATCAAATGTTTACACTTCTGCATATTCTGGGAAAAACCCAAGAAGCCCAATTGGATACCCACTACCTGTTTATCGATTTCAAAGCCGCATATGACAGCTTTTATAGAGACGAACTATACAGAGCCATGTCTAGTTTTGGTATACAGCCCAAACTCGTCCGTTTGTGTAGGATACCGATGGAGAATTCTTGCTGCTCCATCAGGGTCGGAAATGACCTCAACGACACATTCGATACCAAAAAAGGATTTAGGCAAGGCGATGCGCTATCATGTGACTTCGTCTATTTGATTCTTAAGAGGATTGTGCAAAACTCACGGCACAATTTTTCAAAAATCGGTGCAACTACTAGCATACGCCGACAATATTGACATCATTGGTAGTTTTCTGATGTCAGAGCCACGTTTGCTAGTATAGAGAAGGAAGCGGCGAAAATGGATTAAGCTGTAAGTGAGGGTATGACCAAGTATATGCTGTCAGAATGTCAGAACGAAAGGACACACATCGACAAATTGGACAGAAAGTCACCATTGACAGTTATAACTTTGAACAAAGATTATAAATTAATACAGATGACGCATTAAGAACAAAAAACTTTTGCTCAACAGCTTCCGTGTACGTGTACACACAAGAAACGACTTTCAAATATATGGCGGGCTGTGTCAGTATGACCCGCCATAGAACAATTTTTCTTGTATGCAGTGCGTCATCTGTATGGCTTCCTAATCTTTGCTTTGAGTTAGTACGGGACTTTGTCTATCTCGGCTCCGCTATTAACTCTGACAACAACATCTCGTCAGAAATTAAATGAAGAATTACTCTTTCCAACCGCTGTTTCTTCTAAGGAGATCTTATATAAGATCCTGATCATCCCAGTCCTGCTCTTCGACGCTTAAGCATGGACAGTATAAAAAGCGGATGAAGAAATCCTTGGTCGATTCGAGTGGAGTTTCATTCTGAAAATAGTTGAAAATAGATACAAGTGGCTTATCGTCTTTGATTAACATAAACTTACGCCCAAAGCAGTATAGAAAAAAAAGTTCTAATGCATAGAAAAAAGAGTTGCCTCTATGTGTTTGTCGGTCTTTTACATCCAGAAATTTGTGGGACGCAACAGCTCCAACAATTTGAGTCAGTAACTAACGAAATTTGTAGCTTTTGGTCAAAAGCACAGAGCACGTCATATAAAGTATGATCCAGTTGAAATCTGCTTCTTTCTTCAGAAAATTGTGTACCGGGTACAGGTTGCGAAACGAATTTACAAAAACCTTGCTTAATAGTTTACTAACACTAATCAACCTCTAACTTTTGCCACATTTCGCGGAGGCGGTGTATTGGTATGGCTTTAACCTTATCCGGACTTCTCCTGAGTGACATGAAATGAAATGAACTAAATTTGCTTGGAATTGGTTTTTTTTAAGAATTCAAGGACAAGTCCTACTTATCCGAGCTTCTCTTATTAAAGGGTGATCCATTTCGAGGTTCCCTAATTTTTTAAAGAAAAAACACAGAAAATTCAAATTGAATGGAGAATGTTTATTATCATTTGAAAGACCATTCTTTGGCATTTATTTTTTGAATATTATGTCTATCAAATGTTGGCCGTTGCTACGTCGCAGATGGTCCATCCGTTGAGTCCAATTTTCGATCACTCGTTCGAGCATTTCGACTGGTAACTGGCGAATGACACGCGTGATGTTTTCCTCCAAGGCCTGAATCGAAGCGGGTTTGTCGGAATTAGCTTTTGACTTTACATATCCCTACAGGAAAAAGTCTAACGGTGTGATATCACACGATCTTGGTGGCTAATCGACCGGCCCAAAGCGTGAAATTATGTGCTCAGCGAAATGTTCTCTCAATAAGTCCATTGATTGATGCGATGTGTGGGAAGTGGCGCCGTCTTGCTGAAACTAAATTTCGCTGAGATCACGAGCTTCAATTTCATGGCACGATAACGGTCGCCATTGACGGTTACGTTCGCACCGGCATAATTTTTAAAGAAATATGGACCGATGATTCCACCGGCCCACAAACCACACCAAACCGTTGTTTTTTCTGGATGAAGTGGCAGTTCTTCAATCTCTTCAGGTTGTTCTTCGTCCCAAATGCGGCAATTTTGTTCGTTTACATACCCATTGAGCCAGAAATGGGCCTCAATGCTAAACAAAATTTGCCTCGAAAACGTCGGATCTTCTTGGAACTTTTCAAGAGCCCATAGAGCGAAGCGATGTCGCTTGGGAAGGTCGATCGGCTTCAGTTGTTGCACAAGCTGTATTTTGTACGCTTTCAATTTAAGATCTTGTAAAATGCGCTAAGTCGTTCCATACGTCAGTCCGAGTTGCTGCGAACGGCGCCGAATCGACTCTCTACGGTCTTCGTGTACACTCTCAGCTACGGCCGCTATATTTTCTTCACAGCATGCTGGACGTGGTCTATTCGGTCGAATATTATCCAATAATGAATGCTGAGTCTCAAAATGGGTGATGGTGTTGCGAATAGTACGCTCAGTAGGCCGAATATGTTGACCATAAGTTGAGCGAAGTCCACGAAACACATTCCTCACAGAACGTGAATTTTCATAATAAAGTTGAACAATTTGTAAACAATACTAAACAAAAATAACATGACAGCATGACACGACTCACACGTGATCTGTCAAAAAGGTTATTGAAAAAAGTATCTCTACTTGGATCACCCGTTATTATTATTCTTCTAAAGAATAAAGAATAGCGCCGCTGATTGTTAAAGTTTAAAACTCTTTCTTATTGTAGTTATATGGCGGTGCATTTTTCCGTTTTACAATAAACTATGTTTGTTCCCATACTTTTGCAGTAAAAGTAGTAAATTCTCAACTTTTTTTTTAAGTGGGGTAGATTCTCTCAGAAAGTGGCATATTTACGAAATTGTACGGGAACTCGGTTAAGTAAATTTCATCAAAATTATTCGTTTCATGGAACTCTTTTTAGAACAACCGCCATAAAGCATATGCTAAATTGGCCAGTTTTTTGATTCTTACAAAGGAAACGTTGTTTAGTAATTTGTTTACTCATTTTTAGGGAGTGCTAATTCTTCTTCTCTCAAAATCGTTCTCTTTTACTAATTTTTGCGTACGGGCATAAAATCTCAAAATGAGCAAAATATAAAAAGAATAAGTGAAAAACAAGTTGCAACAAAAGTCATGCAATTCCGATAGTTGTAATTTTTTCTATTCTACTTTGAAATTTATGTAGTTAACAGATACAATTTACACGTTTACAAGAAATGAATCGCGGAATAATTGTTACGATTTTTTTGAAGAGTAATGAAGGAAAATTAGAATAAGAATATCGTGAGACAACTTTTGCGCCATCTTGTATTTAAATTATTATACGAACATAAAGGTAATATGCCAATTGTGTCGCCATGTTAAGATTGTTTGATATTATTAGCTCGCCCCTGCACGGTGCTCCAAAAGATATAATTCCAGCACTACAATTTCTTGTCATCGAATTCTTTATTTATAATTCAGAAACGAAATTATCATCCAAATTATATGTATAAAAACGCTTTCGGGATGCTTATTAAATTTGCACTATCCAAAATCGACACAATGACGAAAACCTTAACCCAAAGAGATTTTTTTCACCATAAAGTGTGGGACTGATAATTGGGCTATGACTTGCACTGAAAGTAAAAAAAAAACGAGCAATGAAACAAAACAAAAAAGTATCTATTGCAGTCACGGGAGAGGCATGAATCGAATTCACAAATGTATCTTCTGGTTTGGTTTCTTCCTTCATCATAATTGGTAGCTGCAATCGCTTTTGCTCCAAGAAAAAAAACATAGAAAACGAAGCAGACGATCAGAATGCGAAATGATACAGGAGAGCTTAACCTAATTGGGCACGCTTCAGGGTTTCATGCGAGGAATACACGAAGCGTGACCATAACAAGGTGATCAAAATTATTTCACCCTCCCTAGCTTCATCTCGTTTGGGCGACATCATCATCATCAGCGTGGTCTCTGTTGACTTTTAAGAACAAAGTTATCCACTGCCAAAGTCTCAAAGATTTCTTTTGTTACTAATTTTTGTTCAAGAACTCTCTACCACATGCCCAAAATGAAAATTCTAACGGCAAATCTATAGCAATTTTGAAAATTGCTAGAGGGACTATTGAACAATCTCTCACCCATAGATGGAAAAACTGATTTGGTTTTGAAAATAAAATCCCTACATGCTCTTTGACTCCGTAACGTAATCATGTATGCATGCCTTTTAAGGTACATGTACATGGATGAGTTTTAATGATTGCTTGTGCGATATGCATTGCAAGGGCAATTTGGGTCAGGTTACGAGCGAAGGTTATTGGAGCAATATGATAATTTTTGCTTTGGACTTGAAGTAACATTTATACAAAAAAAAAGTAGGCATATAAATGAAGGTAGGTACTACTAATAGTAATATAATTAAGACTCTTGAAAACTTCACTTGATTTGACATAGTTTATGTTAATTGGCAAACATTAGTTAGCATCACTTAACCTATAGCATCAAGTTGTGACTTAGTACCTTATTGTTATTTTATGCTGTCAGTTTATCCATTTTAATTATTCAATTGTTTTATTTTTATATTTTTTTCATTCCATGGAAATGACCGCTATTTATCATCATCACACATCAACACATTTCATTCACATAAAACAATTACAAATGTACATATACATGGGTACATACAAATCATATCTATACATATATATATATATAAATATTCTGTGATGGTATTAAAAACAAAAAAATTGTATAAATATTTGTTGATGGGCGCATAGATCGTGTGGCACTCGTAACGGCAGCACCTCCGAGCTATACACGTATGTACCATTACTTTCCAGCACATTTGACGCCCCCATTTTGTTTTTATCCACAACCCCCACCGCCACAATTATCTCCACCACTACCACCGACCCTTAAGGGAATAGGCGGTTCTATTGCGTCGATGACACCTGCACACTTAGCACAAACTTTAAGGTATCCAGGTAAGGTTTGTATACACCAGTGTATTATTTTCCTCCTAGTTTGACATCCTGTTTGGTTGTGGTTTTTATTATTCTAGATCTGTATAGTAAATATTCGTGTACGTAGATGATAAGTAGTTGCTCGAAAAGTAATGATAATAAGAATAAGTTAAATCTTAATAAATCAAATGACCCCTCTAGCAACATTAACAGGAAGAGAACGGAAGATATTTGGACTTCCAACTGCGACTTTGTTTAGGTAGGGCTAAGGGAGTAATTGAAGCTTCAACCGCCAAAGAGGCATGCTAGAGGACAAATCGAACTAAAGCACTGATAAGCTTTGTTCTTATTTATAAAGGGTGATCTAATAAATTGATATAAGATAAGATGTCGGTTACAAGGAGCATTCCAAATCGACGAGTACTACCAAACGTCGACTTTAAGAATTCAATGATCGCTTTCGGAAGACTGTTGGCAGACTGTTAAGTGAACGTCAAATAAATATTTCACCTAATTAATCGCCACAACTAAACTGATCGAATCACAGGAAGAATTACTGCATGCTTTGTGTTCAGTCTTAGCCACACGTTAACTAAATGTGTCGACCTTTACATTTTTTTTTGCTAACACGGATATGTATTATACAGCCCTTGTAAAATTCAAGTAGATGACAAGTTCATACTCATAGGTAAGGTACGTTTCCATGGGTTTTAAAATGCTTCCAAGTGTATATTTCCATTTAATTATTAAAATTTTCATATTTTGAATGTATAGTAAGTTTAAAAATTTTTATTAACAAAACGGTGTATTAAATATATTTGATCGATAATATTTTAAAATTCTATTACTTTTTGATTTTTATAACGAATATTTTTTCAACTCAAATTTCTTGCAAAAAGTAGAAATATGTAGTTGCGAAAATCTCGCTTTGCGGCAATAGGATCTTCCACACAAACTTATTAAAGTATCCCGACCCAATTAACCACTTCAGGTATACATAATAATTTAAAAAAAAAGTATGAGAAGGCTATTGTTTCATACCCTACCCCATCCCATCCTTAAAATAAATATTCCCAAAATGGCGATGAAATATAGAAAATGTTAATCTCACTACATGTTGTTCAGACAGTTTATCAAAATCTTTTGTTGTTCGACGAAAAAAAAAACACTTTTTTCCTGCATATGGTGTTGCGTGGGGTAAACAAATGGTTTTTGTATGAAAACGCCTCCAAAAAGTGGGCGTGGGCTAAAATGATATATTTACAAAATTTTGATCCGTCCGTCTGTAGGTAACCATTTTTTTGGACTTTAATTTTGAGCTAGGATAATGATCATTGAACGTACTGTTCGAACAATTGTAACATTTTCAAAATCCACCTACTGCCACGCCCACTTTTTAGAAAAACTATATTTTTGGCCAAGCAGTACGGAATTTCGTAAAAGTGTCTGAAAAACATATGTTATCAACCTGAATATCTATATTTTGTCCACATAAGGATTTTTTCCACGCCCACTTTTTGGGGGTGTTACTGCAAACGGCGTTTTCTTTTTTTAACGTTTTCCGGTAAAAAGTTTAAACATTTCGAAATAATTGTTGATGCTTAATTATTGGTTACGGTAATATGTATAAACATTTCTTCCATAAATCATTTTATCTCACGTTAAAATGATATATTTAGAGTTTTCGTATAAACGGTCAAACAAGTTACCAGTATTGCTAAATACGGTTTAAGTCCCTTTTGCAAATGCAGCGAAAGATCTCGAAATGACACTAGATGAGAGATAAAAATGGAAGTCGCAGGTAAAAAAAAAATACGAAGAACTTACAAATAAGTACAGAGAACTGTACTGATTACTCGGAAAATACTCAAAGCTTAGCCCTGATAACAAGCTGCTATAATACAAGCAAATGCTAAAGCCATAAGTAAAGTGAAGTGAGTAAGTGCTAAAGCTGGTTTGGACATATGGTATACAACTGTGGTCGTTCTGCTTCGTCGGATAGAGAGTCTATATACAAAATTTCAAAACTCTAGCTCAAAATTTAAGGCCCAAAAATCAGTGACACACAGACGGACGGACGGGCAGACAGACAGACATGTCTAGATCGACTGAGCTAACTACAAGCTATGTATCAAAACGAATATACCCCTATTGGGATTGGGTGTAATTAGGCGTGACTTAAAACTGAATGTGAATGAAATAAAGAAAATTACATTGTCAACACATCTTGTTCCGATAACGTCTTAATCTTTTTTGGTTCAACAAAAAACGGCCTCTTCTATGGCATAAGCTATGGGGTAGGGGGTATACAAATGGTTTTTGTAAGAAAATGCCCCGAAAAATGTTTTTGCTAGAAACACCCCCAAAATGTGGGCGTGTCAGAAAAATTTATAAAGACGAAATATTGATATGGAGATTGTCTAAATATATTTTCCACCCACTTTTTCAAAATTCCCAAACGTTTGGCCAAAAACAACGGTTTTCTAAAAAGTGGGCGCGACAGGTATATCTAGCTTTATTGTTACTCTATTTTACAAACTATGTATCAAAACTTATATACACCTAAAGAATAGGGTATTCAAATCAAATAAACGGGCTTGATAGCTTCGACTTGCGTGTTCTATGGCGCGAACTGGCGCACTTGATTACTAGCTCTGGCCGTAACAACTGTATTAAATTTCATGAAATATCGAATTCCGCATCGGATTAAGTGCCTTTAAGTGATAGTTTCGACTTTGGTCTTTTCTAAAATGTATTTTTTGGAGAATTTGAAGACGTTGTTCTTATTGCGAGAATTTCCCTTTTTTCCTTCGTAGGAATTCCTTATGTAGAGAAAAGGGTAATGACAAGATCACGTTGGCATAGTTACACATACATTGACATTAGCATCAACATATAATTGAGAAATTTTTACAAATTTGTTGTTGTTGCCGACATTTTATTTCTGGTATGTACCATCTGAAGAATCTAAAGTTCCATGCAGAATCTGCAGCCAATATAAATTGTTTTTTTACTATTAATTTAAATTTATATGATGCTTATCAATATATTTTGGAAAAACGGTCCGTTATTTATTTAGGTCTTATTTTCTCTATGAAAATAAGCTTCAACTGATAACGTCTGCATCAGGCTACACTTCAGAACTTCAGATCACTTAACAGTCTTAATTTAGCTTAACCAATGGCTCCAAAACCAACGATGATGGTGGTGTTAAAGGACTAATTCTTTGTTATATTTCTTATTTAAGTAGACCTACAGTTCAGTGTGAATTACTTACTTACTTACTTAAGTAGCGCTACAGTCCGGAATGAACCTGGGCCTCAACCAACATGCCTCTACAATTAGCCCGGTCCTTAACTAACTACCTCCAGTTGCGCACTCAAAATTGGTTGAAGTCGGTTTCAACTTGTGCGTGCCACTTTAGGCGAGGTCTTCTTCTACTGCGTCCGACGTCTGGCTGGGAATCGAAGACTCTGCGGGCCGGAGTATTAGTGTCTATTCGTTCTGCATATCCTAGCCATCTGAAACGTCCAATGCGGTGTTTTTTGACCGAAGATTTTTTAAAGACTTTTTCTCTCGAAACTATCGAGGGTTTCTTAATCCATTTTTTTACGGTTCATGCTTCACCGCCGTAGAGCAGGAGTAGTATGTTCAGGGTCTTACATAGGATCTCCGAAGTAGTTCGAATTACGGCTTTACTACTAAATTGCATTCTTAGCCCGAAGAAACAACTGTTGCAAGAGCAATTCTACATTTCCTGCTAAGCCCGATGAAACAGCTGTTGGCAGAAGTAATTCTTCGTTTGATTTGTTAAAAGATGTCTTTTTCAAACTTAATAGCGTTAAATCTTATTGTAGAGGTGAATAGCCTTTGCAGTTTTATTCGAAGCTCAGGATTGGTTTTGATTATTAGAGGTGTTGTAGGTCTCTAAAAACTACAAGGTATCACAATCAGATTAATCTGGTGAACCGCTACTAGTAACTGCAACTAACTTTATCTTTTTAAAAAAAAACGATATATATAATTAAGTATTTTAAGCTTACATTAGAACTTCATTATTATTATTTCTTTCTATTTGTGCTATCTATATTGTGCATAATATTGTTTAAGGGTGGTTCGACTATTCTGTTCATGTAAATTTTCTTTAAAACCTTCAACATTTTTTATTGTTTTTTTTTTCTGTGTAAGAAAATTCGCACTTTTTATTAACATAACCAAGAAAACTCATACAATTCATTCATTCCATCAAATATATATCTTTCCGCTTTTACTCCAGCAGTATAATGGTTGAATACATTTTTTTTTATTTAAAACTATAATTAAAGAAAAATAAAAATACATAACTTATACCGATTTTATGATTTTATTTCGCAGGGCTTTTTATACGACCCGATGAGACCAATCTTTATACAACCCTGGAACCCACACTAAGCAGTAATCCCAATGTGTACTTCCAACGAAGTGGAGGTGTCCATCCAGGAATGATGTACTAATTTTGCACATACATGTATTAAAAAAAAAAACTAATGTGTAAGTCGTTATGTTAAGCTTCTTGTGACAAGATCGAAAGCAATATACGCCTTTCAAAAAACCTTAACGCTCCTAGGGAGTGCATATAGAGAAATTAAGTTCTGTAATTTAATGAATATTGTATCGATTTTATGGTTTAAAAAACAAAATAATAAAATAAAGATAAAGCGGAAAATCGGCAGTTAACGTAAAGACTTTTCTCATAGACTTAAAATGTTGTTTATAATTTAATATTTAAGATAACAAATAACATTCAATTTAAAGAAAAAATCAAGTTTAAGTTTCATAGGATAGATTTAATTTTTTAATATTTGTTCAACCTCTTTCATGGGTCAGTTTTAAATTGACTACGTAATGTATAGGTTTTAATTGAATATGTTTAGGTTTTAAGATAGAAGTTTTTAAGTAATGTACATAGTGCTTTTGTTATTTTAAGGTTTATCGATGTAAATGCTAGCAAAAGTAAAGCAAATAAAAAATATTACGACAAATTAAAATATTGTGTTTTATAATTAATGTTGCATATAACAGGCTTGACATTAAATTCGTTTTGTTTATCAAAGCAAACATTCACAGGCAAGTATCAATTCTCATACATTAGTAGAATGCGAAGGCTGGAACATAACAACTATATTTCTCTTTCTAATAAGGAATGTTTCAATGTGTTGAAAAACTTTACGAATTTATACAGTCCTATGCATAGTTATTTTGACAAATAAGGTTAACAAAAAACGAGTGGTGAGTGCACGACTGGGTCGTACGCAACTTTCTCTTTCACAGCGAGTTATTTTGACGCTTTTCATAATTTGACCAGAATACACAATAATATTTATTTTGATTAGTGATGCTAAAAATGATGTCAATACTCTTGATATATTATTATACGAACGTTTATTCCGTAATTAAAAGGAATCGGTGTCCATGTGAGTAATAATGATTTTCCGTAATTGGCCAAAACTGAAAATTCCGAAAATTTAGCTTATACCAATGACGTAAAATTCATGAAAACAGTAACAGTAGCTTATAAATTAAATTTCTTTGAAAAAAAGTTTGCGAGAAATTGACAATTTCTATATGCAAAATTCCGTATATGGATTTCCTCAAAAAAAAAGTGTACACAGTTTTGTTGGAAATAATCTGCTTGTAGTATCTATGAAGTTTCATTAAAATCGTTAAAGCCGTTTTTGAGAAAACTGAGAATATGTATAAATTTTATATGGAAGGTAGGGTAAAAACGTGGCTAAAAGCAAACAAAAAACATATAAGAAGGCTACAATCCAATGTGTGGATCGTTTTGTACCCTATCCCATCCCATCCTTAAGATAAATATCCCCAAAATGTCAGATTTATGACGATGAAATATAGAAAATGTCATTGTCTAACATATTGTTCAGGCTGTTTATAAAATCATTTATGGTTCGACAAAAAAAACCGTTTATCGCCTGGTTATGCTATGAGGTAGTGTATAGAAATGTTTTTTGTACGAAAACGCCTCCAAAAAGTGGGCGTGGCTTAAAATTATACATAGAAGAAATATTTATATTAACAGATATAATGATTTTGCATCACCATTTTTTTCGAAATGTTTAAATTTTTTCCAAAAAATGTTTTTTACCAAAAACGCCCCCAAAAAGTAGGCGTGGCAAAAAACTTTGTATGAACAAAATATAGACATTATGATCGTCTAGATATGTTGTTCAGACTTTTTTTCAGTATCTTTAACGGTTTGGTGTAAAACTATGTTTTTCTTTAAAAGTGGCGTGGCAGTAGGCGGATTCCAAATATTTTTACACTTGTACTGCTGGGAGCAACAGCAAGCACGTGTACCAAATTTCATCATTCTAGTTCAAAATTTAAGGCCCGAAAACTGGCGACGTACGGATGGTGGGACGGATGGACGGACGGACGGACGGACGGACGGACGGACAGACATGTCTTAATTGACTCAGCTATCGATTCTGAGTCGATCCATATACTTTGAGGTATACCTAGCTCAATTATTTATCTATGTTACAAACTATGTATCAAAACTAATATATCCCTATGGGATAGGCTATAAAAATGGCTTAAAATTATTACCATAAAAAACTCTGGATACGAAATTTGAAGAAAATCGGCCAAGTAGTTTTGGCTGGAGAGACCATTACGGACAGACGGACCGATGAACCGACGGACGAAATTCCGAAAATCACTATTTTGGGTTCCGCTATCATCTTTGTGTTAGAATCAATCAAAATCTCAAGGTAGAAAATATTTACGAAAACAATATCTTTCTCTTTGTAAGAGAAATTTAAAAACTTTAAATAGGATGGTCTTAATACCAAAAACTCTATTTATTACTGTGTCTGAATCTTAAAACTAATTTCATAAAGAATTAAGTACATTTCTACAGCGATAGCTAAACATAAAATTCTGACAGATTGTCAAGTCGGACTGAAACGACTTTCAAGTGGTTATTTACCTCGATTCCGCCATTAACTCTGACAACGAATATCAACAGAAATCAAACCACGAATTATTATCTAAGCACTCACTCTGACAAATAAAGAGATAGGAAATAAGGTCCCGGATCACAGACATTGCATTAAAACACTAGATTCTACTTTTAAAATGGCTGAGGCATGTAGTGTGAATAGACACCAATATTGCGGCATTCACAGTCTTCGATTGCCAGACAGACGTCAGATGCAGTAT
The DNA here is from genome assembly GCA_949824845.1 of Rhingia rostrata. NCBI lineage: Eukaryota > Metazoa > Arthropoda > Insecta > Diptera > Syrphidae > Rhingia > Rhingia rostrata. The sequence goes on along the minus strand of OX463757.1, from coordinate 76,216,713 downwards.
AGAAATACCTCGCTTTAAGTGGAGCGATCAAGTAAAGGGTATGGAACTTTGTATTGGAATAAAACAAAGATGATTTTCTTAAGTTGACATGAAATTGACTTTATTTGAAAGATAATCCTCTGGCATTATAATTTGAGTATGACTTCTGGCATATGACCGCCACGACTGACTCGGACGTAGTCTAATCTGGAGGTCCAGTTTTCGATGACTTTTTAGATCATTTGTGGCCGTATATCGGCAATGACGCGGCAAATATTGTCCTCCAAGTGGTCAATCGTTTCGGCGTAGGCTATCACCTTCACATACCCCCACAGAAACAAGTCAAGAGGAGTTAGATCGCAAGATCTTGTAGGCCAATTCACAGGACCAAAACGAAAATTTGTGCGCTCGTCGAAGTTTCCTTCAACAAATCAATTGTGGCATGAGCTGTGTGACATGTTGCGCCGTCTTGTTAAAACCAGAGCTCCTGCACATAATGGTTGTTCCATCGATGAACGAAAAAGTCAGTGGTCATGGCTCTATTGAGGTCACCATTGACTGTAACGTTCTGGCCAACTTGTTTTTAAGGAAGTACGGAACAATTATTCCACCAACCCATAAAGTACACTAAACAGTCAGTTTTTGTGAATGAAACGGTGTCTCTACATACACTTGAGGATTAACTTCACTTCAAATACGGCAGTTTTGTTTATTGACGTATCCATTCAACCAAAAGTTAGCTTCATCGGAATCAACTGCAATCTTGTTATGGACCGAATGTAAGCTTTGCTATGTGTTATCAGCAAGACCGTGCCACATCGCAAACAGCCAGGATTACAATGGAATTACTGCGAGACCTCTTTCCACAACAAGTTATTTCAAGAAATGCTGATGTTGATTGACCTCCACGGTCGCCTGATTTGACTGCTCTGGACTTAATTTTATGGGAATATTTGAAAAGCAAGGCTTATGCTATCAAACCAGAAACGCTTGAGTAACTCAAACAAAATATTCATAATGAAATTAATGAAATACCGCGTGAAATGTGTGAGAATGTAATGAGAAATGTGCTCAAAATGGCTCGCATTTGTGAGACTAACAGAGGCGGACATTTACCTGATATTGTGTTCCATACATAATTGCCGACATTAAATAAAACATTTATCAATATATATAATCAAAAATTATAAACAAAAAAAGTAGTATACCTTCCCGGGGGACAACCTGTACAATCGACTTCTTTTTTATTTTCCAAACAATATACAAAAAGCTGCATGGGCTGCAACTCCAAAAATAAAAAACAAAATAAAGCAAAATTCATACCCTCCTGTAATATGTGAAATTATTGCAGAAAAGAGAAAAGCTAGAAAACGTTGCATTGGCAACAAACAAGGGCTCCAATTGACAAAAACAAACTAAACAGGCTAAATAGTAAACTAAGAAAATCAATAATTGAATTCAGAAATGAGTCACTAAAAAAATACCTTACAGGCCTAACAAATGCTGCTAGTACTGACTACTCGCTCTGGAAGGAAACAAAGAAAATGAACAGGCCAACAGCTCACATCCCACCAGTGAAAACCAGAGAAGGAAGCTGGGCAAAAAGCATTCAAGACAAAGCAAATACTTTTGCTGAGCATCTTGAAGGCGTCTTCCAACCATATGTAGATAAAGACTATCAAGGAATGGAAGAAACGTGCCAGGAAGATGTACCAATTCGACCGGTTACGTCTAAAGAACTTGCCAAAGAAATAAAAGAAGGTATAAGCATAAGAAAGGCCCCAGGGTTTGATTTAATAACGGGGGAAATTTTAAAACAATTCTCAAAAAAAATACTGATACATCTAGCGCCGATCATAAACGCTGTATTTAGATTAAGATATGGGCCAAACATATGGAAGGTCGCGGAGGTTATAATGATTCCAAAACCAGGTAAACCACCTAGCGAAGTAGCCTCATATAGGCCAATATCGATACTACCAATGTTGTCCAAGCTATTCGAAAAGATGCTGGTAAAACGCCTGCAAAATATTATTGTAGACAAATCGCTAGTACCGAGCCATCCATTTGGGTTCAGGAATAAACACTCAACAATTGACCAAGTGCATAGAATCACTGATAAAATTGAAAATGCTTTTGAAGAGAAAAAAGTATGCTCTACAGTATTTCTTGATATATCACAACCTTTCGACAAAGTATGGCACAAAGGATTGATCCATAAATTACAAAAGCAACTGCCGAAGCAGTATTCAAAAATACTGGAGTCGTATATTCTACAGCGATTTTTCAGAATTAAACAAGAAACAACGTACTCAACATTAAGAGAAATTAAGGCTGGTGTACCTCAAGGCAGCGTTTTAGGTCCAGTACTATATCTCCTATTCACTAGTGATCTACCAGAAAGTGACGAAATCACTCTAGCTACCTTTGCAGATGATACTGCTATACTTTCTGTAGGAGAAACTGTCGAAATAGCTACAAAAAAGCTTCAAAAGGCAGTAAACAATATCTCAGAATGGACTAAAAATTGGCGGATCAGATTAAATGACCTGAAGTCAGTTCATATAAATTTTACGTTAAAAATGTACCGCACATTCCATAAATAGTAATGTAGTGGAATATTCAAATACTGCTTAATATTAAGTGATGACTCTAGACGCCAAACTGCGCTGGAAAGCACATGTAAAGAAAAAAAGAGATGAGTTAAGCATCCGCTACAGTAAAATGTATTGGCTTATTGGGAGATACTCACTGCGAGATACTTTTTTCAATAGCCTTTTTTGACAGATCACGTGTGAGTCGTGTCATGCTGTCATGTTATTTTTGTTTAGTATTGTTTGGCATTTTATAATGGAAAGACTTACGCGTGAACAACGTTTACAAATTGTTCAACTTTATTATGCAAATTCACGTTCTGTGAGGAATGTGTTTCGTGCACTTCGCTCAACTTATGGTCAACATAATCGGCCTACTGAGCGTACTATTCGCAACACCATCACCCATTTTGAGACCCAGCATTCATTATTGGATAACAGTCGACCGAATAGACCACGTCCAGCACGCTGTGAAGAAAATATAGCGGCCGTAGCTGAGAGTGTACACGAAGACCGTAGAGAGTCGATTCGGCGCCGTTCGCAGCAACTCGGACTGACGTATGGAACGACTTGGCGCATTTTACGTCAAGATCTTAACTTGAAAGCGTACAAAATACAGCTTGTGCAACAACTGAAGCCGCTCGACCTTCCCAAGCGACATCGCTTCGCTCTAGGGGCTCTTGAAAAGTCCCGAGAAGATCCGACGTTTTCGAGGCAAATTTTGTTTAGCGATGAGGCCCATTTCTTGCTCAATGGGTATGTTAACAAACAAAATTGCCGCATTTGGGACGATGAGCAACCTGAAGAGATTGAAGAACTGCCACTTCATCCAGAAACAACAACGGTTTGGTGTGGTTTGTGGGCCGTTGGAATCATCGGTCCATATTTCTTTAAAAAATTATGCCAGTGCGAACGTAACCGTCAATGGCGACCGTTATCGTGCCATGATAACCGACTATTTGATGCCTGAAATTGAAGCTCGTGATCTCGGCAACATTTGGTTTCGGCAAGACGGCGCCACTTCCCACACATCGCATCAATCAATGGACTTATTGAGAGAACATTTCGGTGAGCACATAATTTCACGTTTTCTGCCGGTCGATTGGCCACCAAGATCGTGTGATATCACACCGTTAGACTTTTTCCTGTAGGGATATGTAAAGTCAAAAGCTTATGCCGACAAACCCGCTTCGATTCAGGCCTTGGAGGAAAACATCACGCGTGTCATTCGCCAGTTACCAGTCGAAATGCTCGAACGAGTGATCGAAAATTGGACTCAACGGATGGACCATCTGCGACGTAGCAACGGCCAACATTTGATAGACATAATCTTCAAAAAATAAATGCCAAAGAATGTTCTTTCAAATGATAATAAACATTCTCCATTAAATTTGAATTTTCTGTGTTTTTTTCTTTAAAAAAAGTAGGGAACCTCGAAATGGATCAATAGTTCCAATAGTTTGAAAAACTATATAAGCAAATTCTTAAACCAGTTTGGACCTATGAGCTCCAGCTGTGGGCATGCACATTCAAGACAAACTTACTAAGAATACAAACCTTCCAAAACAAAGTACTACGGAGCATAGTTAACGCACCGTGGTACATACGTTACACAGATCTACATAGAGATCTATATATTGAAATGGTTGAAGATGAAGCTAAGAAATTAGCTCTAAGACACAGAGATAGGCTTCTCAGCCATGTTAATTTAGAAATAGTACAGCTTTCAAGAACCGACAATATAGTCAGGAGATTAAGACGGGTTAAACCCCTTGACCTATGTAGCTAAAGATATATATATAAAAAAAGAAATACTGAAACTTAAGTACAATTTCAAACAAAACTCATAGAAATCCGACCAACGTCGGAATTTCTTTTAAAATTTATATTTTTATAAAATAAAATAAATGTGAAAAATAAATTGCTGATTAGTCTAACGACTAGGTGCGATTCCTTGAAGACATACAAAAGTGAGTCTTCGGGAGGTTTTTTTAGATCGGGTTAAAGTCCCTCACTATTGCAGAAGGTTCCCTCGCGATAAAACCTCTGCAATGTCTTTCGATGATTTTTCCTTCCAGCGAACCCCACCAAAAAAAAAAAAAAAGTTTTTCAAACTATTGGAACAATGATGCATAAAAGTTAACAGATTTGTGATAGTGGATCGATTTTTGTACAATTAATTGATATCGACGGGGAATCGATTTGGACTCCTTGGGTTTTTTTCCCCAGGATCTGCCGAAGTGTGAAGATTTGATCTGTTGTGGATATGCCTGTCTAAAAATACAAGGACTGATCATGTTATTGGTAAACGGCTTCACACGTTAACATATTATGGCATATAAGATCTAGTAAGCAATGTTGAGGAGACTTATGCCTCTGTATTTGGCTACTTCAGAGGGTCTCTTTTTTTTCAATTGTAGCCTGCTTTGGCTTCGAAATTTGTGTAAGCGATTTTGTAGACTTTTGCTTATTTAAAATCAATTTTTTGTGAAATAATGCTCGTCCGTCTTTTTGCAACTCTTTCATATATAATATATTTGATTCAAACTGTCGGCTTTATCGAAAGTTAGTAAATATAAAGAAAGACCACGTTTTATCACATTTTCTTCACCCTATTTTTGTTGTTTGTATAATTTTATATTGTCTGTTTTTTTTTCAGATCGTTAACCATAGCAACGACGAATGTAACCTTCTAGCTACAACGCGTAAATGCTTTTAAGATCAGTTCTCAAATGAATACACCATTCTTTTTGATCTGTATGTAGTTTTCGAGATTAAAAACGATAACTATCAGGGTCTTATGTTATAGTTTCAGTTTTGGGACAAAATTATTTTCAATTCGTTTGGTTTTCGGTATAAATAGTGCAATTTGACGCGGTTTTGACTGATTTGGCATTTTTAAATAACACTTAAGGGCCATATTTTCTTAATTATGCAGGAGCTGGACCCTTAATTCGAAGGTGTGATATTATATGAAACCAAAATATTCAGGAAGGATAGTTTAATTTACTTAGAATTTATATTCATTCAGTCAGTGCTGCCAAAGCAGCTAGTTGATATTTATAACTGTGGTCGTAAGAAATTCGATTGGATTATGGAATTATCCATCCACTAAAAACACAATTCAGATCTCAAACTAATGTATGCATTAGAGAGAAGCGCCTAACTGTATCAACTGAGCACTCCAAGTTGACTGAAGACTTCTTTAACCTCGATTTGTTTTTTATCAAGACAAAACCATTAGCTCTACGACCCAAAGCGTTGTTGAAAATCACCAAACATCAGATGTCAAATCAACACGTTAACGACATTTGATTTTAAGTCTAGATCTTGTTTACTCAAATAGCAAGCGCATTTGCATTGATACCACAGAATTGATGAAATGACCCTTTTAGTGGCATTACAGCATGGTTGGCCGTTATACTCCTAGCTCGTCCCTTACATCCAGCATAAAATAGCATTTCTATCTATAAAAAGCTGCTTATATGAACTTATAAGAGTTGCCTCGTAATTTAAATGTAAATATATGTCAAGAAGGGATGTACTTTAATAACAAAACTCCATTAGAAAAAGGACGCGAGGTACTTAAAAATATATAAAAAAACATACGAATTTACATTTGCATGTGAGTGCATTTTATGTTAAAATTCTTTTTAGAAATCAAGATCGTAGAAGTATGCCTGTATGCGATAAAATGACACACAAATGAACATTTATTGAAGATGATGAGTTTAATTCAGACGGCTCAGGAACAATCTTACTATTCGTATGCAAATTATTTCCCATATCGCAAATAAGCAGAAAATAAGTTTCGCTAGGTATTTTATATTCACTTAATGCTCACCATGTGGTAAGTGTTTTTTTCCAACTACCTATAGGCAATCTTGTGGTATCTGTGCCCATCAACTGGTTGTCTACAATCCCTAATGAGTATTAATAGGATTAATTTAGGATTTTATTATAATTAAAGTTGAGCGGTAGTCAGAAATATGTTGGACACTAAAGAAAAAGTGTGTCTTGGGTCAAAAAAATGTAACTGGTTCCTTGAGCCTGAGAGGCTCAGTGGCGCGATGGTTAGTTCGATGAACTGCCGCACAGAAGGCCTGGATTTATCATAGCTATACTAAAATAATTTTTCTCTGGCCCTTCTCACACGAATGAGTGCAGCCAACTGTCTCTAGAACGAAACTTAGCGAAATCCAAACTTTATCATTATGTGCTGGGAGTAAACCCCATACCAAGTCCCACTTTTAAACCAAAGTGTTGAGGCACCCGTGCTGACGGCGTATGGCCAGTAAATGGCTAATCGTAAGTGGTCGCAAATGGTCCCCTCAGATGCAAAGGCAAGGTCTGTTGTATAAGTGCATTGTCCTAGAATAGGACGACACTGCCGGGATGGACAATCAAATCAAAAACAAACAAACAAAAAATGGACAAAAAAGAAGAAGAAAACAAATTATACATAAAGACCAGTTAAACGTGCCTAAGGTGGGTACCTATCAAAGAATGATTTGCTGGCCTCCAATCGGAAGACAATCGTCCGTCCAGCAAGCGACGAAAATCTGCAGGGAAAGCCAAAAAGAGCAAGTACCAGATTGCCATATTCGTTTTAGCCAGGATAGCCAAAAAGGAGGCTGTCTGCAAGGTTCACGGAAGCGGACAAAATCAAGTACCATGCAATCTTTGTCAAGTACAACGAGCACCTAAAAAGCAAACAGAGACAATTGATGAAGCGGAGAGGTACGCGCGACCCCAAAAAGAACTAAGGTTGCCGCAGGCGCAGCAAAGATAACCACAACCAAGCCAAACACGTTGTCAGTGACCTCCGTAGACGATGTGGACATCGTCGAAACCGATAAGCTGCTGGAGGACCTAGTGATCGGGGATGAAATCCCATCAACGGATAATGCTGGAAGTCGCTCAGATTAACCTCAGGAGCTGGAGGTGTACCTCCGATAATCTTATGGTTTTCCTAAAGGAGGAAAACATGGACATCGGCATTATCTAGGACCAATGGATGAGATACTCGTTCATAAAGTGGCTCCAGGACGATCAATATAACCATTTTTACAAACAGCAGGCTATCGGTAAGCCTGGAACATATTAAAGCTTTACTATGTCCCGATGATATCTCAGAAAACCTAATATTAGTCAAACTAGAGGGTGCGACCAAATCAATTTACGTGACTTCAATTACATTGCTCATGACAGACAAGTTTCGCCAGAGGAGGAGCTGCAAGTCATAGCCACTATAACCAGAGCAGACAATTTGCTGATGGGCAGCGCGGCCAACGCAAGGCACACAGAAGGGGTAGCTCAGAAGATAGTGAAAGAGGTGAGTCACTTTTTGATTTTCTTTTGACTACCAATTTATCAGTCTGCAACAAGGTGACAATACCAACCTTTGTCCCTCCGAGTGAGTAAACACGCAGGGGGTAGGAAGATGTCCTGGATATCACACTTAAAACAATCAATTATAGTTTTAGGATTAATATGTGCATTCACTTTCAGACCACAGATGGGTCCTCATTGACTTTTGTCTCAAGGCCGAGACCAATAAACCATTAAGAAAACCAAAGAGATTTATTTGCACTAAGTTCGGCCAATTCCTGCGGAAAAAACTCAAAACCCAAAGAGAACAAACACCCTTGCAATAGCAGAACTGGAGGCAAAAGTACAGAATTTTGAGAATGCGATATATATTGCACATTAAGTCTCGTGCCCAGTTAAGCGAAGTAAGAAAACACTTCTACCGTGGTGTAATGAAGATCTCTCCAATCTCAGACAATCGAGCTCAGATCGAGCTTCAATATCTGCCAATAACACAGGTCCATATAAGAGAGCCATAAAAACATCCTGGATAGAAACCCTATTGAAACCCTCAAGGATTCCTCCAGACTAGGCAAATTTCTGTCTAACAAACACTCCAATCCTTTTCTTCTGAGAAGACCAGATGGATGGTGGAAAGAATTCTCACCCTGGAACTCCGGTTCAACACGCACTTTCAAGGATACTAGTACGGAACCCGGGAGCTATCGGCAAGTACAAACTGCACAACACAGCAATATCACTTCAAAATTTCCGAGGAATAGATTTTCTGGGCTTATAACAGCTTCTCTCCGTTAAAGTCTCCGGGATCAGACGGAATACTGCCAGTTATGACAGAGAACTCGAGACCTAACAGTGGCATGGCTGTTGTCAATTTTTTGAAGCTTCTTAATACTAAACTACGTACCCTTGTCGAGGAAACACAATTGAGTGGCGATTATCGGACAATCGAAAAAACCGTACACTTTAAAGAATACGCTCTAGCCTGATTCTTTGATATGAGGGGGCTTTCAACAACATGAGCTCTCACTGGAGCTAGTCTTAGATCTTAGATCGAGCTGGGCATAAAGGAATCTATTATCCAACATTTGGCAACAGTCACTTAACCAATTTCGCCCATAGAGGAACACCACAGGGTGGCGTCATCTATCATCTACGCTGGCAAATGGTTATGAATAAATTTTAGTTAACTAAGAAGGGGAACGAGTCAAAGCTATAGCGTATGCGGATGACGTGGTGATACTAGTATCAGAATAATTCCCTCCGTGATAAGCGAAATCATGGGGGCTGCTCTAGACAAGATTATCACCTAGGCAGCAAGATGTGGCCTCGGTTTAAAAACGAGCAAACTGGAATCGGTGCTATTGACCAACATAACCAAAATACCCGAATTCACCCTCCCCCGTCTATATGGCCAATAACTTACACAATCATCCACTATCTATATATATAGATATGAGTATCATGCTTGATCCAAAACTTAACTGGAAACACAACATCGAGCATAGAGTAAGGAAGACATGTGTAACGTACGTCAAATTCTCACACACGGCTCACTGGTATGGTGGCCCGAATTGAGTAAAGGCTTAAACATTACAAAACTAAAAAGGTTGTAAATAACCAGTATAGACACAACGTGCGCACTAAGGTCGGTGCAAACGGATGCCCTTACTATGCTATTGCATCTCTTGCCTCTCGACGTACACATTAGAGAAACAGCTCTATGCAGCTCAGTAAGACTCAAGGAGTCACGATTCTGGACTGCAGGTCCGTATGGCCACAGTAATATCCTGGACTCGTCAACAAACGTCGTTGTCACGTTTACAACAGATTACATCACACCTAGACTTAGCTTCAAAAAAAGCTTCCACCTAGTCTTTCCTACCAGAGCTCAGTGGAAGAGGAACGAAGTAGTCGGATCTAAGATGAATTGTGGTTTATAGTCCTGAGTCTACACGGAATCAACGAAAATATCAATATCATACCGCCCACCGGATTTTGCCAGCGCATTCCAGGCGGAAATACTGGCTTTCTAGGAAAAAAACAAAATATTGCTACCTCATAGATCAATTTGGCTACGATGTCCTTCAAGCTGATACAGGAATGCGGAACGAACTTGCCCACCTGGGCGAACGCTTCAGGCTCACACTTCTCTGGGTTCCACGGCACGAGTGTGCAGACAACCTGGCCAGAAAAGACTGAACTCTACACGCCTCACCTGTGGCAAGGGTCTATGAACGTTCGCATTTTTCTCTTGAAAATTATAAAAGTGTTGTCTATAAAATCGATTCATTTTGGATCGATTTTATGAACGTTCGCAGTTTTCTCTTGAAAATTATAAAAGTGTTGTCCATAAAATCGAATCATTTTGGATGGATTTTATGAACGTTCGAATTTCTCTAATAAAAATCATAAAACTGTTGTCCATAAAATCGAATCATTTTAGATCGATTTTAAGAACGTTCCCATTTTTCTCTTGAAAATTATAAGTGTTGTCCATACAATCGAATCATTTTGGAGGGATTTTATGAACGTTCGAATTTCTCTAATAAAAATCATAAAACTGTTGTCCATAAAATCGAATCATTTTGGATCGATTTTAAGAACGTTCCCATTTTTCTCTTGAAAATTATAAGTGTTGTCCATAAAATCGAATCATTTTGGATCGATTTCCTCTCATTCGTTCGTTTTCCTCCCATGAAAATTATAAAATTGTTGTCTATAAAATCGAATCATTTTGGATCGATTTTATGAACGTTCGCAGTTTTCTCTTGAAAATCATAAAACTGTTGTCCATAAAATCGAATCATTTTGGATCGATTTTAAGAACGTTCCCATTTTTCTCTTGAAAATTATAAGTGTTGTCCATACAATCGAATCATTTTGGATCGATTTTATTAACGTTCGCATTTTTCTCTTGAAAATTATAAAAGTGTTGTCCATAAAATCGAATCATATCGATCGATTTTATGAAAGTTCCGCTCGTTGCGGTTAAAAGACAACTTCACTCGTTCTTCCTGAAGATGGCCGACTCCAAATGAAGACGGCTAACATGTTGAGTCATATCGAGGAAAATATGGCCTTCCTACGAAAAGGGCAGAATCTAGGAAACAGGCTTGAATGTTTTCTTTATAGTGTATGGATTTTTCGATTGTCCGCACTACCTCGTTGAGAGCTGTTTCGGTAGATCTGCCCTTGATTTGGATTTGGATAGCGTAGATCCTTCTAGATAACATAGCGTGTGGATGTCTAGAACGACCTACAAGAATTACGGCGATAATCACGGGGCACTGGCCAATTGGAGAACATGCCTTGTTTACAACCCCCAATGCCGCAGTTTCGGGAACACAAATGAGTAAGAAACCCTCTCCAATTGCATCAGCAAATGTTTAGCACTAGCAAGAGTCAGATTGCGTGCATTAGACCAACGATTATTACACAACCTTAGCAACATTTCGAGCCTTCTAAAATTCACAGGCTGGGTCTAGATCTAGTGGTATTAATAAGGCACATAAGTGCTACTCGGGTTCATGCTGAACCGTTACCTCTACCTACCTAACCTCCCACATTCGGGATTTAAACCAAGGACCTAACCTTTTGATATGTACGTAACCAACCCATTAAATAATATTTTCAATCAAGTAAACACTAAAATCTGATTAACAGCGAATTTTTCTTTTATGCTTTTTAAAGAATTAAAAATCAATTGGTGATTAGATTGGGTCTTTGGGTGCCCGGCCATCATGTGCCAAACCATATTGTCAGCCAATGCACAAGCCCCGCCCCCGACTTTGTATATAAATTAAATTTTCTAAAATACTAAGGAGTGGACTAAAAGTCCTGAGGAAGAGCTGAATCACTTTCCTGATATAGCCACCAGAATTTGCTGCGCTGTTTTTCAGCATCAGTCATATCGCGATCCGATACCGCCGTGCCGAAGCAGAGGAGCTCAGGAGCAGTGTCGACGTAGCCGTCGCGGATTAGCCGCTTGTGACGCACGTCACTGTAGCGGTGGTATAAGACCGGGACACCGTTCCTCTCCTGTACTCACCCTAACGAACCGATATAAACAAACGTCTCTGGTGAAATAAGGACTCTCCATGTTAATGTCATTGTGATAATAAGCCCTGAAGATCAGGCTGTTGTCGCTAGCCATCGCCCTTGCAGCGTGCCTTCGAATCAACTTAATAAGAAAATTGTCAATTCGATTAAACTGAGCCCCATTTTATAGAATCTCGTTGCGATACAATTATATATACTCGGAGTCTGGCGCCCGGTACAATCCTAAGCAGGATGTATACAAAGCCTCTCAAACAGCCGTATCCTTACATGTAGGCTGATGATACATTGAACTACACTGGACAACCATAAGCGATGATTGCCCTTATGAGGGCCATGTAGCAAATGACGTTCACCCTGGAATCAAGTTAGCTGCTTTAGTTTCAAATCTTCTTGTCAGAGCAGAAGACCCCCTAGCCCTGGCCAGACAAGCATCCATAATTTTGTTAAAATACAGAAGCTTGCTAAGCCTGATGCCAAGGTATTTGAATTCATTTCTTATCTCCACCAGTTATCTATGCTGCCCAATGATACACCATTTTTTTTTCAGTTTTTCCTTTTAGCTCTAGAAGCCCTATGCAGTGGGGTCCTAAACAGAATCGTTTCGATTTTTTTGGAAATCGATCATCAAATTCCAATCATCGCAATATCCCTTAATGTGGTCGAAGTCACTTCGCAAAAGTATGTTGATGACCTCGATTTTCGGACCTGATATGTACGCCACTTGTTCATCTTAGTACGCTATAGCGTGTCTGAAAGAACCTACAAAATCACATGTATAAATGCTAAACAATATCGGAGAGCTCACCGCCTCCTGTTGTAAACCGTTTTTAATATCAAAGACTTCACTCGAAGTTACGTTGCCACATTTGACAACGAACTTCTTTCTTATAAGCATTTCATAAATCATATATAGCATGGGTTTACGCATGCCGAGTCTGTTCAGCTTGTAGAAGAGCCCCTGCAACCATACGGTGTCGAAGGCCTTCTCAAAGTCAACCAGACAGGCCCCTGTGCATGTCTTTTGGGTTTATTCCATTGGATCTCGGATAAAACCAAACTGATTTTCCTGAATAATTCTATTTTACTCGACCCTCTTAAAGAGAGCTCTATTTACAATCTTTTCGAATACCTTGCTTACATTCGGCAGAAGGTGCTTATTGACCGAAAATTTGCAGGGTTTGATTTGTCCTTGTCATTTTTAGGGATATGATGTACCACCACCGTTTTCCGGTGCACCGGATAATTTGCACTATTCAGTGCATTGTTTAACTGGGTGGTGGTTCTTGGCAGGAGTCTCAATACGACGTTTGGGACACTGCCCTCTTTCGCCGAGTTTTTATTTTTCAGGTGTTCATCTTTTCGCACAAACAGCATCAGGCTATTGGCGACTATGCCACTTGAATAGTTTTCATCATTGAATACGATAACACCGTGATTCTCAAATCGCCAAGCCTGGAGTTCAGTGCGTAGATGAAAGTAATCCAGAAAGGCTGTTTCCTCAATATCGCGATTTGGGCTACCAAGATTGTTCACCGTATACAAGGTCTTGAAAATAGCGCCTATCGAATTCGCCTTCTCCTGGGGATCTTCGATCGTGAAAAAACCATCGTTAAAGCCAACACTTTCTGGACTTATACCAACAGCCGTGAGTGTCTGTCTGTCGTTTGGGAGATTCGGACAGATGAAATGTCGTTATGATCTGTTTGCCTGAATATTTTATTTATTTGTGGGAACATATTCGGACTACTGGTTTTTACAGCCTGAAATTTCTTGCCTCAGTACAAACTGACAGATCTTCTGTAATTCTCCGATATTAACTGTTTAAGGTTTTTGATCTGTGACTTCAGTGTCTGAATCTCCGGGTCTCGTCTATCAGTAAATTGTCTATGCAGCCGTTTAAGCCTGGAGACAAATCTACATTTGAGTTTGTGGATTGCACCGATTGTTTGCGTTCGATATTTCTCCATCTTGTCGTCAGAACTAGTTACCTATGGGATAGCTCGATCCATTGACCTTGTGATGACCTCATTCACTTTTAATAAATTTTAGTCAATTTAGTCAATGATGACCTCATTCACTTTTAATCAATTTTAGTCAATTTCATCGTTTGTTAGGTTTCTGTTTGTCGGTGGATTTATTTCGCTTAGACATGATTCTCGCTTTACAACTAAGGAGAAGCGGCCAATTCGTCCTTCGACGAATGTAAGGTTTCTGTTTATCGGTGGATTTATTTCGCTTAAACGTCATTCTCGCTTTACAACTAAGGAGAAGCGGCCAATTCGTCCTTCGATAGTCGATGAACGCACTTGGTTAGAGTTTCTAGCTGTTGCAGAGTCATTCCCGCGTACTAGATCTGCAATGCCATTTGATGAATTGTCCTTCTAATGGAATCTCATTATAAAACCACACCTTTTGTTAAAAAAAAATACGTCCAATTGGAAAAATTTACAATTAAATTAAGCAAGAATTTTATTTCACACTTTCTGCACATTTCAATGGCAGGTATTTATCTCAATCACTTACTGTGTTAAATTTCTCTCTCTCTCTCTCTCTCTCTCTTTCTCTCTGTGAAATTCACAAGATCCAAAACACCTTTAGCCGCAATTCATTGGTTTTATGGTCACCAAGACGGTAGGCAATAGTCCTCGTCCTCGACCCAACATTCAGACGAGTATAGGCGACATATTGCCATTGTATAGCGTAAAGCTGCTGGAATTTTCAAAGAATTTACAAGCGCCTGTTAAACTCTCATTGCATTGGTATTCCTATTACGGTCAGTGTGCGGTTAACTTGCAGCAAACGTGGTATGGTAGCTGCAGCAAACGTGCTTGCACTTTTGCGGTCTTGGTCTATCGATCGATGACGACGCGACGTGGCGGAATGGCACTGCAAACAAGGATCACGTAAGCACTTTGCCGCTTCTGTATGTGTATTTGTTTTGTGTTTTGTTCAGTGAGACTCGCCAAAGAAAATACATAATTAACTGTCATTATTCCGAACACGTTAAAACTGCATGTGTTCTTTGGACATACAATAGGAGAGGAAGTCTTCAGACCATACACTCATGCAAACTCATTTTCTTGCGACAATGCTTTGCCTCGCCCACCGCACAGCCCGGCTTGGTCAATCGATGACGTCCTTTACATCGCAACTTGACAAACTGCTAGAGATTTTTTTTTTTTATTTTTATAAAATTGTTCTTGTCGCTTGTGTAAATCCATCTACTTCCATTATTTTTGCGCCACTTTGTCGCTTGTCGCTTTTTATTGCTTGATTGACTTTTCTCGGTCCGACTAGGTATTGTGGCCGTATAATAGCGTTCACTTTCGAATCGAGGAATTCGCAGAAGTGTATCTGTATCCAGTTAGAATGTCAAACATTGCAGCGTAGCTATTAACCACACGGCGTATTAACAATTGAGATTCATTGGGTCTCGGTCTGATGTAGTTCTGCACCAATTGGCGACGGTTAGCCAGTTGATTGAATGCCGCATTTTTAGATATGTTGATGCTCAGTGTTGAAGTATGAAATCAGACGAGAAAATCAATTGTGCGGCATCATTTCTATGAATCTAATATTTTGATGGTTTTATAAATCTAATTTCTGAATCTGTACAAAATAGTGAGATCTAAGTCTACTAATTGATGGTTGGGTATTGACAAACGAAGGTAGACTCTGGATGGCTTTAACTTGGGAATGTCCAGGTGTTTTAACTCTGACAACACATCAAATGCCCTATCCCATCGGGGTATAATAGTTTTGATACATAGTTTGTAACTTAGTGAAATAATTTAGCTTGGTATACCTTAAAGTATATGGATCGACTCAGAATCGCCAGCTGAGTCGGTTAAGCCATGCCTGTCCGTCCGTCTGTAGGTAACCGGTTTTTGGGTCTTAAATTTTGATCTAAGATATAGAAATTTTTTACATCGTTTTGATCCTTGTGCGTGCTGTTCGAACTAGTGTTAACATTTTTCAAAATCCGCTCACTGACACGCCCACTTTTTAGAAAAATGTTATTTTTGACCAAACTGTAAGGAATTTTGATAAAGTGACAGAACAACAAATGTAGTCAATACTAGTATCTATACTTTGTTCATATAAAGTTTTTGGCCACGCCCACTTTTTGATGGCGTTTTCAGTAAAAACAAAACATTTTTCGGTAAAATTTTAAAATATTCCAAAAAAAACGTTTGATGCAAAATCATTGAGTTTGGTAACAGATATATTTCGTCCGTACATCATTTAAGCTCACGCCTACTTTTTGGAGGCATTGTATTACAAAAACCACTTATATACCCTACGCCATATCATTATGCAGGAGAAAAAAGTTGTTTTTTGTCGAACCATACAAGATTTTGATAAACTGTCTGAAAAATATGTTGCGACAATTTCAATTTTAATATTTCTTTGCCATAAAGTCCACATTTTACGGATCTTTATTGGATGGGATAAAATAACCTCTTATGGGATGAAAGTCGCCTCCTCATATGTTTTTGTGTTTCATACCATCGGTTAATTTTCAGATCGTTTTCTTTTAATTTTCGTTCGGGTTATTTTCAGGTTTCGTGATTTTTCCGAAAAATTCGTGGCGTCCATTAATTTTGTTAGAGTACCGAACCCACCCCACACGCTGAGTCAACGGGGCTCTCGTAGTCCACTTAAGAGAAGTTGCGAATATTCGGGTGAGTGATCCATGTTTGACAGATCGTCACAGGGATTTTTGTTACAATCGGGATATATTTGGAGCAGATGGAGCGGCACAAACCATATAATCACTCTCTAATAAAGCGCAACATTTTTTTCGGTACGAAATTTCTCTACAAAGGGTATCGGTATGGGCCCACGTGGGCCTATGAGAGTTTCTCGGATAACTCGAGCGTCAACAGCCCACAAAACATAACCTAACCTAACTAACATAAGGATATACATATTTACGTAAGTGGCGCTATAGTCCGGAATGAACTTGGGCTTCAACCAACATCCCTCTAAAATTAGCCCGGTTCTTAGCTAACAACCTCCAGTTGCGCACTCCAAGTTGGTTGAGGTCGGTTTCAACTTGTGCGCGCCACTCAAGGCGAGGTCTTCCACTACCGCAACCAACGTCTGGCTGGGAATCGAAGACTCTGCGAGCCGGAGTATTGGTATCCATTCGTTATACATGTCCTAGCCATCTTAAACGTCCGTTGCGGATTTTTTTGACCAGGGGCATGTCACTGTATAGCTCGTATAGTTCTTGGTTGAATCTTCGTCTCCATAGCCCGTCAACGCAAACGGGATCGAAGATTTTCCTTTTGAGACGCTCAATGCTTCAGTACCGTAGAGCAGGACTGGGATGATCAGGGTCTTATATAGGAACTCCTTAGTAGTTCGAGTGAGGGCTTTTCTACTAAATTGCCTTCTTCGCCGGAAGAAACAGCGGTTGGCAAGAGTAATTCTTCGTTTAATTTCTGACGAGATGTTGTTGTCAGAGTTAATAGCGGAACCGAGATAGACAACGTCCCGTACTACCTCAAAGTATTATCTGTCAATAGCACGTTCTGCCCGACTCGTGGGTATCGATTTGGACTTCTTGGTGCCGAATTGTGAAGATTTGATCGGTTGTGGACTTTCCTGGCCTAATACCGCACTGATAAGGGCGGATCAGATTGTTGGTAAACGGTTTCAGGCTTTTACATATTACGGCAGATAGGATCTTGTAGGCGATGTTGAAGATACTAATGCCTCTGTAGTTGGCCCAGTTCAGAGGGTCTTCTCTTTTGTGGATCAGGCAAACGATGCTGAGGTTCCATTCTTCAGGCATACTTTCTTTCGACCAGATTTGGGTTATGAGTTGTTGCATGTTTCTTACCAAGTCATCTCCGCCGGCTTTATAAAGCTCAGGGGAAGTACGTCATTTCGGCAGTCTTGTTAAGTTGAGTTTGGATATTGCTATCCTCACTTCACTCAGGTCGGGTGGTTGGCAGTTTTCGCTGTCGTTGCCAATATTGAATGGTTCGTTCTGCCTGACAGCGGAACGAATACCCTGGGACAGCTGGCTGGGTATTCATTCCGTGCCATTCTGACCTGGCTGTTTATAGTGTTGCTGTTTTTGTTCGTGTTATCAATACTCGCACTTAACGCTTAGCAAGTCAAATCCGGTTGAATGAGAGCAGTACCCGATGGTAACCACTAGGAGGTTAGAAATAAGCACTTTATGTGTACTCAGATTTGCGGCATTGCCTAGTTAAGGCCAATCAATCTACCCTCGTTCTACAACACCCAACCATCTGCCTAATATGTGAACATCTGAAACAGTATACCAACAACCTGATCGGCCCTTATCATTAGGCTTTTAGTCCTGGAAAATCCACAACTGATCAAATCTTCACAGCATCAGCATACTATATTGACATCATTGGGCGGTCTCAATGTGATGTCATAGCCACCTTTGCTAATATAAAGAAGGAAGCGGAAAAAATCGCTTAAGCGGTCTAGAAGGCAATTCTGAAAGCCCTTACTTGAACTTCTAAGGGGATCCTATGTAAGATCCTGATCATCCCTATTCAGGCCAACGGCACTGAAGCATGGACCGTATCAAAAACTCCGCATTGGACGTTTAAGATGGCTAGAAAATGTGGAACGAATGAGCACCAACGAGCATCATCAGAAACCGGCTTCAACCAACTTGGAGTGCGTAACTGGAGACAGATAGCTAAGGACCGACCTAATTGGAGAGGCATGTGGTTGATGCCCAGGTTCCTTCCGGACTGTAGCGCTACTTAAGTAAGTAATTTGTATTTCAGCATATGCGGCAGTATCTGAGGCAAGTGCGATGGTGTCTACTTTGGATTGCTTACATATCTCAAGAGCGGCAAAGGCGACCACTTAATTTGTCTGCTGTCGATTTTCTTGTTTCCTGTAATGAGTCACTATAGCCTGGTCTGAGTTTCGACTGCTTTTGGCATAAGTTCGGGGGTTTGATTATTTGAATTATCCCTATTTTTCAGGCAGTGGTTTAATTCCTTCGCGCTGACCATGTGAACAAGAAAGCGTTACTTGTATCTTTCAAAACTGGTACTTGTTCACATTGATGAACGGCCCTTTTTCTTAAAATTTCTCGTACACTTGCCTTAGGTGCTCTTGGGTCTTGATGGATTTCTGTATCATACGGTGTCACTATGAATTTGTGAGCAAATTCAAAGTCGCGAAATTTTTTTCGACAAGGCGCTAAACTGTTTGTCCGGCGCGCTTTACTTAAGCCAAATGTCATGTCATGGTCAACTCATAGAGTCCAAATGAGGTTATAGTGACTGTTTTTTGGATGTCGCTGTCCTCAACGGGGATCTGGTGGTATGTGTGCTGAAGATCTATAGTTGAAAAAATATTTTTCCCACCAAGAAAAAACGTAAAATCCTAAATGTGTGGTACGGTATACATATCTGCTACAGTGACATTATTAAGATGACGAATATCCCCGCATGGAGCCATTCCCCGTTGCCCTTGGGACACCATATGTTGCGGACTATTCGATGAGCGGTAAGCCCCCTGCCCAATTTAACATTTTTAAGGTGACAGGCGTTTTACTCGGAAAAACTCTGGTGGCCCTTTCCTCAATATGCGATGTGTTGTACCATGGGGGTTGGCAGCATACGTGTCATATCCGTAAATTTTGAAAGTGAGTCATAAAGATATTCACAACAGATATTTGTTATTTGAAGGAAATTAATGCGAGCTGAAGTACCAAATGCTGCGACATCTGTCTTCGTGTCGATTTGTCGTTTGTTGCATAAATCCACAAGTAAAACAAAATGACGCAATAATGTTGCTCCTATGTTCAAACGCTGCAAAACAAGTTTTTTCGCAAAAAAAAATTTAATTTGTGTGTTCTTCGTCGCGAAGAGAAAATTGTGCTCGCAAAATTGACGTTTCTGTTAAATTGTTGGTGGTAGAACCAATATGCAGCGCCGGTGTCGATGAAAAACTTCAATCTGGTAAATGGGTCTGTGAAAGAGATCAATAGGTTGCGTGCTTAGATCACGTCATTAAAAGAATTCTCTTACTACCTTACAAAAACTTAAATTTATTAATTAAAAAATAAACTAAAACTATAATTGGTTTACTATTCGATTAGGTATGCCGAACAGCATGAGTCGTCGCGCTAAACGACCGAGAAAATAGAATCCATTTCGATGGTTATTGTTCTCACGAGATGTCGATCGTTGTGCCTATTTGGATTGTGTGCCAAGTTGAGTGGGTGATTGCAGCCCTCACAAATATAATTACGTTCACATTCCGTCCAGTGATCATTCGCTATATGATACAAAGTTTGCAACATAGAGAAATAATTAAGCTAGATATAGCTTAAAGTGTATGGATAGACTCAGAAACGATAGCTGAGTCGATTAATCCATGCCTGCCCGTCCGCCCGTCACCAGTTTTTTGGGCTAGAATGATGAAATTTGGTAAATGTGTACCAAGTGTAAGCATCTTTGAAATTTTGCCGCTGCCATGCCCCCTTTTTAGAAAAACATAGTCTTAGGCTAAGCCACTAGAGATTTTAAAAAAAGTGTCTTTACAACATATCAAGACAATCCTAATATCTATGTTCTGTTCAAAAAAAGTTTTTTCCACGCCCACTTATTGGGGGCGTTATCAGTAAAAATAGTTTTTCGGCAAAACGTGAAGCATTTCGAAAAAATGTTGATGCAAAATCATTGGTTATTGTTATTCTTCCATATATTGTTTTAACCCACGCCTACTATTTGGAGGCGTATTCATACCATATGCGGAAGAAAAACGTGTTTTTGTCGAACCATACAAGATTTTGAACAATATGTTGCGACACTGTCAATTCCAATATTTCTTTGCCATAAAGCCCTCATTTAGGGATATTAATTTTATTGATAGGATGGGATAGGGTATGAAACGATGCTCGCAGTGGATTGTAGCCTTCTCATTTGTTTTTGATTTGTTTTTTCCATCGGTGTTTACCCTTGAACAATTGTTCAATGTCCCTCTTCTGTAAGTTCCAGCCAACCTTTGAGCACCACATTGCAATTTTCCATATAATTGTCGATACCATCATTGGAAATGCGAGCCATTTGGGGGGGTTGATTGTTATGAAGGGATAAGTTAAGGTCCTTACTAATTAGGTACCAGTTAGTGTTTTTGAAAGACCTTATGATAAGGGGTTGTTGGAAGCACATGTTGGATTCATCAAGACCATATTTTTAGGGCGAGAGGAAAGTGGTCGCAGAAGGTGGGAAGAGTCTTGATCTCGAAATTCTAGACAATGTGGTTAAGTAGGTGTTAGGAGATGAGAAAAAAGAAGCGCCTCTAGGGAGTGTTAGTCGAAGTGATGTTTGTAAGGGGAAATGTTACTGAAGCCAATTTTCCACAGTTCTACCTTTAACATTCAGCACCAATTCGCTTCATGCTGGACCACTAGCGTTTCAGTCACCTCCGATGATTGCCCGGTAAGAAGAGTTGGCGAAGGTGTATGACAGTCCGAGGGAAGGTAGATCAAGCCGACTAGTTTTGTTTTGTTTTCAAAACTTTATTGTTTATATTTATAAAGCCAAGCGGGATTAAATAGGAGTCCCTATCTAAAATGTCAAATTGTCTTTGAGATTTTTGTTACGTAGTATGTGGTAAGGGTTAAGGAAGACCTTATGCCGAAGATCTTGAATGAAAGCATTTGAAATATTAGTTTCATGGAGGTTCTTGAGCAGTGCAAGTCACCGTGAATGATGCACTAGTCACGCAATGTTGGATTTTAGAAGGTTTAAAATCCTTATTTCCATAAGATTATTTGTGTAACCAATTCCAGGTATACCTGCCTTTTTTTAAAGGAGCAACCCAAGGTTATTGATGTTAGATAAAAATTGATCCCATCATGTCAATCTTTATTATGAGGAAGTTCATACCAAATCCAAAAAGCACATTTAAGAGGTTTATGAATTAGTTGAAAGCATTGCTGTCAGAATCGTGATTCGCAAATATAACATTTTACTATGGAATAAGATGTGGTTTGTTACAATGCCTTGAATAGGACTCTCCCGAAGAGACCGAATTTCCATTGGCTTTTCTCTCTTTCAGCGCTTCCATTTTTTTCTCAAATCCTATTCTTTACAGGCTATACATCCCCTAAGGCACTCGGGTAATCTCAACAATTTATTCAAATGACTTAAGACCATTCCCTGACTTGTGTCAATTTGTGAATTGTTTGCACAATTTTTAGCCATATAAGCGAAGCCTTGCCAACGTCTACATTGCAGTGTTCCCTTATTACATCTGGTTTTTTCCAGTTCCCTTTTTTTTATTGATGAGGTACCTTATTTTAAAGACTTCTTCAGAACTTGTTCCAATAAGTAATTACGCAAGGAGAGGATTATTTTTTTTCCTATTTAGAGCTGATTTTACTGTTTAAAGCGCAGGGTTTCAAATCGCCCGACTTTCTCTACGT
This sequence comes from Rhingia rostrata, assembly GCA_949824845.1. Lineage (NCBI taxonomy): Eukaryota > Metazoa > Arthropoda > Insecta > Diptera > Syrphidae > Rhingia > Rhingia rostrata. The sequence goes on along the minus strand of OX463757.1, from coordinate 76,194,303 downwards.
TCGAAACCCTCTCATTTGGTTCTTTAAATTCTAGGTAGTCAGAGATAAACCTACGTTCAGACGATGGGAAGATCTTCCAATTTTTTCGTATATGTCAAAGCTGTGACAATAGCTGCGAATTGCTCACAATTTCCAACTATATTCCAATTTTTAATTGTCTGTTCAGACGGTTGGTATATTTTGTGCTAATGTCTTCCAAGTTTATTGTCCGACAAATTAATTTGAGAAAATATAGTCACCTTCAAAATTACGTGTTCACACGGTTGGAAGATATTTGTTTACCAAAAAATTCTGAGGTCGGTTGACAGGCATTGTCGGACATATTTAAATTTGATATTCGTTGGTCAGTTACATATAGTGAACACATTGGTGAAAATAAAATAAACAAATTAATTAACCTCTCGATTAACACCATACCACCAGCATCGAATGTCGAAGAACAATGGCAACGATGCCAACAAGCCATTAGATCAGCCGCAGCTGATGTGCCTGGTTTCATGAGGAATGCCAAGGCTCGCAGCCAAGAACGAGGCCTACAAGGCTAAGCTGCAGGTGAAGACGAGAGCTGCCGTTGAGCTCTATAAGCAGAGAAGAAGGGAAGAACATCGGCTTTTAAGAAAGAAGAGAAAAGGGCAAGAAAAGCGAGAGATCGAGGATGTAGAGAGGTGCCACTCCAAGACCGATGTTTGCAAGTTTTACCACAGTGCAAAACGTCAAAGCCAAGGATACGAAGCTCAAACAAAATCCTGTCGAAATGAACAAGGAAATATCGTTGCTGAGACACAGTCGATGCTGAGGATATGGAAGAACTACTTCTGCAGACTAAACGGCTGTCAGGTAAACGAGTCGAAATGACTGCCTTCCCGCCAAAGCTTTATAAATCCGGCGGAGATGACTTGGTAAGTAACATCCACCAACTAATAAGCCGAATCTGATCGGAAGAAAGTATGCCTGAAAAATCGAACCTCAGATTAAGATCCTATATGCCGTAATATGTGAACGCCTGAAACCGTTTACCAACAACCTGATCGGCCCTTATCTGTGTGGAAAGTCCATAACCGATCAAATCTTCACACTTCGGCAGATCCTGGAAAAACCTAAGAAGTCCAAATCGATACCCGCCAACTATTCATCGATTTCAAAGCCGCATACGACAGCATTTAAAGAGACGAACTATACCTAGTCATGTCTTGTTTTGGTATACCGCCCAAACTCGTCCGTTTGTGTAGGATGACGATGGAGAATTCTCGCTGCTCCATCAGGGTCGCAAACGACCTCACCAACACATTCGATACCAAAGAAGGAAGCAAAGGCGATGCGCTGTCATGTGACTTCTTCAATTTGATTCTTGATAGGATAGTACAAAACTTACGAGACAACACCAGAGGCACAATTTTCCAAAATATGGTGCAACTACTAACAAACGATGACAGTACTGACATCATTGGTAAGACTCAACGTAATGAAATAGTCACGTTTGCTAATATATAGAAGAGAGCGGCAAAAATTGGTTTAGCAGTAAATGAGGGCAAGACATGCTATCAGCATGAAAGGACACACAACATCGACGACTTGGACAGAACGTCACCATTGACAGATATAACTTTGGGGTAGCACGGGACCCTGTCTATCTCGGCTCCGCTACCAACTCTGACAACAACATCTCGTCAGAAATTAACGAAGAATTACTCTTGCCAACCGCTGTATTTTCGGGCTAAGAAGGCAATTTAGTAGTAGAGCCCTCACTCTAACTACTAAGGAGATCCAATATAAGACCGTCATCATCCCAGTCCTGCTCTACGGTGCTGAAGCATGGACCGTCTCAAAAGCGGATGAAGAAATCCTTGGTCGATTTGAGAGAAAAATTCTTCGAAAAATCTTCGGTCCTGCTTGCGTTGACGGGCTATGGAGACGAAGATTCAACCAAGAGCTATACGAGCTGTACAGCGACATGCCCCTGGTCAAAAAAACTCCGCATTGGATGTTTAAGATGACTAGGACATGTAGAACGAATGGTCAACGATACTCTACGCACAAGTAGAAATCGACCTCAACCAACTTGGAGTGCGCAATTGGATGCAGTTAGCTAAGGACCGGGCTAATTGAAGAGGCATGTTGGTTGAGTAGGTATGTGGTTACCACCATCATTTTTTTCTTAACTTTGCGTGACAATAGTTTATAAATTAAAGTACCTACCACCTGCTTCTTTTTTTCTGTGGTTTTCAAAGTAAATTTATCAAGTGAACATCTATCGCGACACAAAACAAAAATAGTTGAACAAGAATTCCCATTAAAAATGCAGATCGCAAGCGTCGCAATACCGCGTTCTTTTGTAAGAACCTGTTTATTGCCGAAAAACCTTGCGGTTGGCTTGATGATGATGTGCGAGATATGCTCCCAGATATTATTTCCAAATCCACACTGACCTGCGGTATGAACAAATTGGAGCTCAAATATCATCAGTATGCTGATATAATTCTTTACGATGAATCTGAGCCAAATAAGTCTGTAGCCAATTTCAAACGGTCAACGGATTGCAGTATCTTGGAGATGGAGGGAAATAATTTATGAGGATCGCCTTTTAGTTATTTTCGTATTTTGTTTTTAAAGGAAATATTTTGCCGAGTCATTTTATTTGCAGGTAGCAAAAACCTTTTGCTACAGGTAATCTGAGTGAGTTCATCGGAAATGATTAATAACGAAACGATATAAATTAAAAAAATATTAAGAAAAAAAAAACATCGGTACCATATTACACTTTCATATGGACAAGGCTAAAACGGAATCTGTTGTTCTAGCACCTGAAGTAGTTTTATGATTTTTCTGACTAACAGTTTCTAAAGAATTAACTCTCTCCGATTATTTGATCGACAGTTAATCCTTCAAATTCATTTTGGATATTTCTTATGAAAATAAGGCAATTTAAGCCGACATTGTTAAGCTGTCAAAGGTTTCGAAACCTTGTTTGCCGCATGGTTGTCTATTAATTGAAGCTTTTCTACAGAGTATATGACGATATTTGCTTATAATTTCTTTAGGTTGGGTTTGGTTTCCGCGTGTTGTTCAATGTAGGGAAATAAAACTTGAAAAATATACGGCTGTTTGAGAGGCGGCGTCTCTGATCCAGTTTAGGATTGTACCGATTGCCTTTATCGGAGCACTTACTTACTTACTTAAGTGATGTTAGTGATGAAAGTCCGAAATGAACCTGGGCCTCAACCAACATGTCTCTCCAAATATCCCGGTCCCATGTAGCACCACGTAAGTAAGTAAGTAATCTTGCTGTCTCCAGGTGCACTTTCCAAGTTGCTTGAGGACGGTTTCTAATTGTGCACGCCACTTAAGGCGAGGTCTTCTTCTACTTCGTCCGACGTTTGGCTGGGAATCGAAGAATCTGCGAGCCTGAATATGTCTGTCTCTTCGTCCTACATGTATGGCTGTGACATGTAGAACGAAGGGACAGACATATTCAGGCTCGGAGAATCCGCTCCGTCTATTGCGGTGTTATTTGCCCAGGGGAATGTCAGTGTAGAGATTGTATAGTTCTTGGTTGAGTCTTCGTCTCCATAGCGCGTCAGCACAAACGGGACCGAAGATTTTTCGAAGAATTTTCTTTCGAATCGACCAAGGATTTCTTCAACCGCTTTTGATACGGTCATGCTTCAGCACCGTTGAGCAGGACTAGGGCGATCAGGGTCTTATATAGGATCTCCTCAGTAGTTCGAGTGAGGGCTTTACCACTGAATTCCCTTCTTAGCACGAAGAAACAGCGGAATAATTTTTCGTTGTGCGTCCTTTCATGTCGACAGCTTGTACTCCGTCTGGCTCTCATTTAATGCTGAACAAATTATTGCCGCTTCCTTCTCTATACTAGCATACGTGGCTATGACATCACGTTGGTCCTACCATTGATGTCAATTTCGTCGCAAATGCTAGTAGTTGTACCAATTTTTGGAAAATTGTGCCTCTGTTGTTGGCTCGGGAGTTTTGCACAATCCTCTCAAGAATCAAATTTAAGAAGTCACATGACAGCGCACCGTCTTGCCTAAATAATTTTTTGGTATCGATTGTGTCGTCGGGGTCGTTTCCTACCTTGATGGAGCAGCGAGAATTCTCCATCGTCATCCTACACGAACGTACGAGTTTGGGCGGTATACCAAAACTAGACATGGCTCTGTATAGTTCGTCTTTATAAAATCTGTCGTATGCGGCTTTAAGATCGATGATGGTGGTGGTTATCGACTTCTGGACTTCTTGGGTTTTTTCGAGGATCTGCCGAAGTGTGAAGATTTGATCGGTTGTGGACGTTCATCGCCTAAAACCACACTGATAAGGGCCGATCAGGTTGCTGGTAAACGGTTTCAGGCGTTCACATTTACGGCAGATAGGATCTTGTATGCGATGTTGAGGAGACTAATGCCTCTGTAGTTGGCGCAGTTTAGAGGGTCTTCCCTTTTTGTGGATCGGGTTCAGTCATACTATCTTCCGACCAGATTTGGCTTATGAGTTGGTGGATGTTTCTCACCATGTCATCTCCGCCGGCTTTATAAAGCTTGGCAAGAAGGCCATCATACATGGCAGCCTTATTAAGCTTGAGATTAGAAATCCTCACTTCACTCAGGTTCGGTTGTTGGTAGTTTTCGCCGTCGTTGCCAATATTGAATGGTTCGTTCTGAATGACAGAGTAATGTTGTTCGCCATCGCTGACTAACAGTCTGCAGAAGTGGTTCTTCCATATTCTCAGCATCGACTGTATCTCAATTACGATATTTCCTTGTTCATCTCGACAGGATTCTGTTCGATCCTTGTATCCTTCTCTTTGACGATTTACATTTTGGTGAAACTTGCAAACATCGTTCCTGGAATGGCACCTCTCTATATCCTCGATCGCGCGCTTTTCTTGCTCTTTGTTCTTCTTTCTGAAAAGCCGGTGTTCTTCCCTTCTTCTCTGCCTTATGAGCATTGCGCGAAGGCCTTGGCGGTCTCTTGTGATTGCAGTCTTTTTTCACAGTATATCTGGATTGTTGTGGCGTGGTGGATATCCGCATTCTTACCTTGGCTGCAACTAGGTAGTGGTTCGAATCGATGTTAGCTCCTCGGAAAGTTCGGACTCCAAAATGCATGCCACTTGTCTATCGCTATGTGATCAATTTGATTGACCGTTCGTTGATCTAGAGACCGCCATGTCCCCTTATGGATATTGAGCTGAGGAAACCGTGTGCTGGCTATATTGCCATTTCGTTCCGTAGCGCAGTCCGTTAGTCTAAGTCCGTTACCAGACGTGTTGTCGTGTAGGCTTTGTTTTACGACAATACTGATAAAGATGTCTTCTCTTCCTACCTTTGCGTTAAAGTCTTCCAGCGCGATTCTAACATCGCTCACAGGTCCAGGAGCTCATAGAAGCAATCCTTAGCTATATCATCTTTTCATCCTTTGGGGCGTAGGCGCATATAAGGCTTACGTTGGCGAATTTGGCCTTGATGCGGATCGTTACAATGCGTTCGGTTATGTCTTGGAAACATAAGACTTCTTGCCTAAATCTGGCACTTGTAACAAATCCGCATCCGAATAGTCGCTCTTTCTGCTCACTATAACACGGTCCGTATTAGATGTCACAGTTTTTCATCCTCTTTTTTCCGGCCCATCCCTTCGTATTTCCTGGATGGCAGTAATGTCTGCTTTGTAGCAGCTTAGGGACTGTTGCATTGCTTATACAAATGAAATGAGCTGCATTCTGCTCGAAACAAATTGAGTGAAAACAATATTAACAGTTGGTCAATATAGCATTATAATTATGTTAGAGAATTAACAGGTTTTAATATGCAAAGTATAACAAATTATATGAAAATTGAGAAGAAACTCAATAAGTGTAAAATAATAATAAAGAAAATATCTGAGATTATAGTGTACAACGTCATTGTTTGGCAGTGTAGTAAATAATTCAACTTTTTTTTATGTTTTCCTATATTGTGTTGTGGTGTATTCATTTCTAATCAAGATGCTTCCATATAGGTATTAAAATCTTTTATGAATAGCTCACAATTAACAAAGAGATTACCATGCATTAAAAGTGGTTCTGGATTATTATAATCCATTGGGAAACTGTACCTAATATCGTCGTTCATAATTTCTGTATGTTAATATCCACTCTCTAAAATGATTTGTACACCTTTGTTTTCGATTTTGTTATGATTATATAAATCACTTTCTTCGTTTTTTTTTTCTCTACTCATATGCGTATTAAATGTGTGTTAAGATATCCCACTGTCTAAATTTTAGCCGATTGCGATATGTTGTTCTACAGTATCCAAGTCAATACTGCTTTATTTAATCTTATATTCATAAATAAATAGAGGGAAGTGCTGTTAGAATGATGAAGTACGCGACACATTCATACGGTATATGTGCGTTTTTGGATATGATAAACATGTGTTCATCTACCAATAAATCGATTGTGACTTGCGCTGTGTGGCATGTAGCTCCGTCTTGTTGGAACCAAATCTCATCCACATTCATGCCATCCGATTCGGGAATAAAATAGTCGGTTATCATGGCTCTAAACCGGGGTCCATTAACGGGAACTAAATCTCCAGCATCAATTCAGAAGAAGTATGGCCCAATGACTCCACCAGCCGTAATGCGATGGCGTCTCAAGGGTCTCATGTGTATTCTTTTCACTCCAAATGCGGCAATTGCGCTTGTTGACGTAGCCATTTAACCAAAAATGAGCTTCATCACTAAACAAAATTTTGCGATGAAAATCAGCATCGAGATCAATCTCATTTTGGCTCATAAACCAAAATCACGACGCATTGCATGGTCTCGTGGCTTTAATTCTTACACAATTGGATCTTGTAAGGTCGCCAGCCAAGGTCTTTGCGCAAAATCTTCCATAAAGTTGATGGACAAAACTCCAATGGCTCTGCAAGGTGGCGAATCGATTCATTCGGGTCCTCTTCAACACTTTGCTCAACAGTGGATGCGTATTATCACAAAGAGTAAACGTAGTGCGAAAACCATCCATGGTTAACCGAATTAATTGCTCTGAAATGACGATTATGTCGCCATGGTCTCGTGGCTTTAATTCTTACACAATTGGATCTTGTAAGGTCGCCAGCCAAGGTCTTTGCGCAAAATCTTCCATAAAGTTGATGGACAAAACTCCAATGGCTCTGCAAGGTGGCGAATCGATTCATTCGGGTCCTCTTCAACACTTTGCTCAACAGTGGATGCGTATTATCACAAAGAGTAAACGTAGTGCGAAAACCATCCATGGTTAACCGAATTAATTGCTCTGAAATGACGATTATGTCGACTTCGCGTACTGAACAATTACTTTCGAAATAAATTTGCACGAATTGCAAGCATTGTTCATTTGTCAACCTATTCGTGATGAAATTGCAAAACTAACTGAACATAGATGACATTAGAGTTGCCCGAGTTGACCACAAAATATTAGTTTTATATCTGTTCGAAAAATCAATCTCTAAAAAAACACCCGTTACTAAGTATAATCCTCGTTTGCAACTAAAACCATTGTTGCCGCTTTCTTCTCTATACTTCCTTCTGTGACATCGCGTGGAGTACTACCAATGATGACAATATCTTTGGCGTATGCTAGTAGTTGTACAGTATTTTGGAAGATTGTGCCTCTGGTGTTTGCTGGGAAGTTTTGCACAATCCTCTCAAGAATCGAATTATAGAAGTCACATCGCCTTGCCTAACTCCTTTTTTGGTATCAAATGTGTCGGTGAGGTCATTTCCGAACCTGATGGAGCAGCGAGAATTCTCCATCGTCATCCTACACAGACGGACGAGTTTGGGCGGTATATAAAAACTAGACATGGCTCTGTATAGTTCGGCGTTGAAATCGATGAATAGATGGGGGTATAGCTATTTTCGATTCTTCGGTTTTTCCAGGATCTGACGGAGTATGAAGATTTGATAAGTCGGCACCAGACATACTTTCATCCAACCAGATCTGGCTTATGAGTCATAAATCTTTATAAATCTCGGCGGAAAAGCCGTAATTTCCGGAAGCCTTGTTAAGCTTGAGTTTAGATATTGTTATACCCACTAACCTTAGGTCGGTTGGTTTAATTTTCGCCGCTGTCGCTAAAATTGAATGGTTAGTTCTGCTTGACGGCAGAATGTTATTCTCGATCGCCGTTTAACTGCCGGCAGAAGTTGTTCTTCCATAGCCTCAGCATCGACTGAGAGCAAACAACAGAAACTTTTGCTCACCGGCTTCATTGTACGGGCGGCTGTGCCAGTACGACCCGCCATAAAACAATTTTTCTTGTATGCAGTGCGTCATCTGTATGACTTTATAATCTTTGCTTGTTAAAGTAAGTCCTAACTAAGTAAGTCATAGCAAAGATTATAAAGTCATACTACAGTCGAACATTCCTATCCAATTAGTCCGGTTTATAGCTTGCATTCCTAGCTTACTGCCTAAATTTGTGCATTTGGTTGAGGTCGGTTTTGTTCTTATGTGCCCGACTAAAGGTGAGGAATTCCTCTAATTTCGTCCGGCGTTCAACTGGGAATTGAAGATTGCGAACCAAAGTATATGCCTCCATTCGCGGTACATGACATCTTCAACGTCCAAAAAGGTTTTTTACTTGAGCTATATTGCTGCACAGCTTGCAAACTTCTTGCTTGAAACGCTTTTCCAATGAAGTTTTTGTTCAAAAAGACCTATGAATTTTTTATTTGCATATGATAGGTCCGTTAGGGTATTTCAATTTGTAAGGAAGTTTGCAGTTTTATAAAACAAAGGGAAAGAACTGGTCTCATCTATTCGGATTTGACTTGCTAAACGATAAGCGCGAGTGTTGATAACACGACGAAAAACAGCAACGCTATAAACAGCCAGGTCAGAATGTCAAGGAATGAATACCCGGCATGCTGTCCTAGGCGAACCTAGACAAGCTGCTCCGACAAGGGCTTCATGGGCTAGTTAGTCCCCTTGAACAGAGATGGTTGCGGATGAATCAATAGGCCAACGGCAGAGCTCAATCCCGTAGCGGATACTGATGGCCCCGTGTACTAGGGGTATCTATAAATTGGAACTAGTCCACCAGGTTGGGGGTTGTGCTTTGGGTTAACTACCCAACCATGGAAAAATGAATTGTTACGAAGCAACCAATAGCCTCGGAAAGGACTGATTTTATTGTTCACGACACGGCTAAGCGAAAAAAGGACAACGACGTTCGTATCTGCACCTGGAATGTGAGAACATTAAGCAGGAGAGGTGCAAGCGAACAACTTTCGGAGCCTTTAACTGCTACAAAACAGACATTACTGCCATCCAGTGTTATAGTAAGCAGAAATAGCGAATATTCAGATGCAATTTTGTTATGAGTGTCAGACTTAAGCAATAAGTCTTATGTTTCCAAGACATTAGCGAACGCATTGTAACGATCCGTATCAAAGCCAAATTCGCCAACATAAGTCTTAAAGGAGGAAAAATATGATATACCTAAGGATTACTTCTATTAACTCCTGGACAAAACCAATGAGCGAATTTCAAACTATAATTTTATAATCTTGCTGGGAGATTTAAACGCAATGGTGGGAAGGGAAGAAATCTTTAGCAGTATTGTCGGAAAATATAGCCTACACGACAACAAGTCTGGTAACAGACTTAGGCTAACTGACTTCACTACGGAGCGAAATGCCACTATAGCCAGCAAACGGTTTCTTCACCCCGATATCCATAAGGGGACATGGCGGTCTCGATATCAAAGAACGGTCTACCAAATTGATCACATTGTGATAGACAAGAGTCACGCATCCAGTATTTTGGATGTCTGAACATTCCGAGGAGCTTACTTCGACTCGGACCATGATCCAGAAATACTGTGAAAGAATTTAACGTCAAAAGACTGCAATCGCAAGAGACCGCCAAGACCTTCGCGCAACGCGTATCCCTAAACCTCTCGATTAACACCATAACACCAGTATCGAATCAAGCAGTAATTCATTGACAAAAGTACCAGATTCACTAAGTTATTAGCACTGAGGGTAACAAATTCATGAACTAAGTCTAATTTTTCCATTTAGGAGTAGTGGAGTTACTGACACTCACAAACAATAGAGGGTCAAGAACGGATCCTTGAGGGACTCTAGCATCAGCAGATATACAAGGATATTAAAATTTACCATATCACACTGCTTCATCATAGAAATGAAGGATTAAAACTAACATCGTATGTTGCCTTTGAAATCAAACTAACAAAAAATATTTAATAATATTTTATGATTGACTATATCAAAAACGTTGGTTAATTCAAGAAACATGTCAACAGTTTTCTTTTCCGACTCCCGTATAAATGAATTCCCATAGAGTAACTAGGTGGAGATTATTGATTTGATCCCTCAGTTAAGAAGTCTTATTAAATATTTTTATAAAGGAGATTTTATAGACTTATTCAGTACCAGCTGAAGTAGACCTGGTGCAGCTCGGGATTTAATGGATACCATTTTATAATTTGTTCAACTAACGAGGTCAAAAAATGTTTAGTATGAGAAATTGTAAATACAGATGTTGCTGTATTGAATACAGTAAATGTGTCTTTCACTTAGAGGATTTCATTAGATTGATTTTAGTCCTATGGAAGTAGGAGTGTCCTTATTCGGATTGAATGTTAACAAATGAGAAGGGACTGACGGGATTCTTGCTTTTCTTTTAAATCAAATTCTGATTGCGATAGCTTAACAACTTTAAATCATTTATTCTCTTGCTTAGGGACAATTTTTGGGTGAAACTTTTCGTTCTTATTCCCCATTTTTAAAGCCGGAGTCAAGGACGAAATTACAAATTACAGCCCAATACGTACGATTTTGCTTATACCAAAATATTTTTTTTTGTTTGGGGTTCGATGGAAGGAAAAATCATCGGAAGACATTGCAGACATTGCACTACTGTTTCATTTATAGAAGCCCAAACCTTGACAGTAATTCAACCCTTAACGAGTTTGATGCACTGTCTGACTCCATCTCTAGAATTGTATCCCTGCATCCTCACACTGAAATCGTCATTGCGGGCGATTTCAATGTACACAATTCTACGTGGCTTCAACATTCTGGACAGACAACACCCGAAGGAAGGTATGTTGAGATCTTTGCTGAGGTAAACAACCTAACCCAGCTTGTAAATGAGCCGACACGCATACCTGATATTAACAGTCAAGCCGCCAACACCCTGGACTTGTTTCTTACCTCTCACCCTGATAAATACATCACCAATGTATTATCGCCTCTAGGTTCGTCAGACCACTGTATCATATCAACAAATTTCTCGTACTCCAACCACATAGTTAAAAAGCAAATTCCCAAAAAAACCGTATGGCAATACGAGAAAGCCAATTGGGAAGCATTAAACAGTTTTTTTAGGAATTTTAACTGGTCACTATGTTTCCTCGATAGTGACGTGGATGCTGCTGCTGATATGATATCAAATATCATTCTCTTTGGTATGAGATCTTTTATTCCCAACAGAATTAAGAGTATCAGACCAAAGGCAAAAGGGTGGTATGACTTGAGCTGCAAAGAAGCTATCAGAATGAGAGAGACAAACTTTCGGTTGTACAAGACCAACCCAACAGAGGAAAACCGAGCAAAGTTCAAACAAGCCAGAAATGACTGTAATGCCCATTTAAAGCGTGTCAAATTCCTCTATGACCGAACGTTGAGGCAAAAAATTCTACAATGTCCCAGAGGTAGTAAAAACGTTTGGTCATTTGTTAAAAACATAAAAAATTCGGCATCAACATCAATTCCGACGCTCATTCACAATGACATTCCAGCTGTCAGCTCTTTAGACAAAGCCAATCTGCTTGCTGCGCATTTCGCAGCCAATTCTACATTGCCAGATTGTGTTCAGTCTCCTCCTGTACCTTAGAACGTAGATCATTTTTTTTTTTTTTTTGATATTCATTTTTATTTTACTTTATCTTAAAACTAACTTACATGCTAGACAAAATTTCATGAAAAACTAGCTTACCTATCAACTACTTAAATAACTTACTGGCCCTATGCGGGCGCCCTAAATTAAATGATAACAACTTAATTCTAATGCCTTTCGGCCTATTATCTAATAAGTAAATCTAATAGTAATAAAATGATGTTTACCAAGAAACATTTGAGAAAAACTTGGTTTCTTGTCTTTTTTTTTAATTTAAACTTACATACTAATTAAAACTACTTATCGACCAACTTAAACTACTTAAAACTACTTACATCTAACTAAATAAAAAAAAAATTAAACTGAAAAACTAGAACAGCCACAGCAAGCATTTTGATTTTTTTTTTTTTTTTTTTTTTTTTTGTGCCACCACGACTGTTTCCCTTAACATAACCTAAACAACTATGCAAGTCGGCCATATCTTTTCAAAAGTCAAAACTAACTATAACTACGTTAACCACCACAACAGGTTCTCCTGTTGCAACCTACTCCGGCGGTCCCAATCGGACACACTCCTGCTGAACCGCAGGCGCTCTCCTCCGCTCTGAGTGACGACGTCTCGGTCGTACAGGAGCCGCCTATCCACAGTTCGTCGGAAGACGTGGTAGATTAGCGGAAGCGCCGATCTATCCTGTATCAGCCCTCGACTATCCAAATATAGGAAAGCTTCGGGCGGAATAAAGCCGCTTAAACGCGCACTCTCAAAATATTCATCATTGGGATAGAAGGCCCCAAAGATGAGACTATTGTTCGAAGCCATCGATCTTGCAGCGTGAAACCGAATGAGTTTCACCAGAAAATTGTCTATTCGGTTTATGTTGGCCCCGTTGTATAGGACCTGGTTGGAATAGTATTTTGTGTAGTCAGATACTGGTGTTCTGTGAAGTCCAAGGCAGCTCCTCAGACACTGCCTCTCAAACACCCGTATCTTTTCCATTTGAGATGGGGCAACGTTGAACCACACCGGTCACCCATAGGCAATAATCGGCCTAATGAGGGCCATGTAGCAAATCACCTTCACCCTGCTGTCAAGACGACTGCTATAAAACAATTGTCTTGTGAGGGCAAATGCTCCCCTAGGTCTAGCCAGAGCAGCATCTACATGTCTTCCGAAATATAGATACTGATCTAACCAGATGCCAAGGTACTTTACTACACTTTTACTCGCCAGTGGCTGTCCGTTTGGTCCAACGATCACCAGCTTTCGCCAGTTCTTTCTCGTATCCCTAGAGGCCCTAGACAACGGTGTCCTAAACAGAATAGATTCTGATTTCTGAAAGTTGATTTTCAACTTCCAGTCATCACAATATCTCTGGATCTTGTCGAAGTCCCGCTGCAAAAGTGTTCGAATGACTTCGACAGTAGAGGCTGTTCTGTACGCGATAAGATCGTCCGCATACGCAATTGCCTGAGTAAGACTACCTATCATATCACTGGTGTAAATGCTGAAGAGAATCGGCGAGTTTACCGCTCCCTGTTGCAGACCGTTCTTAATGAAAAATTCTGTGGTAGAAGTTACATTGCCACTTTTGACAACAAACGTTCTACCAGTCAGCATGTCATGAAGCATATATAGCAGTGGTTTACTTATGCCAAGTCTGGTCAGCTTTAGATAGAGGCCCTCTAACCATACGGTGTCAAAAGCCTTCTCTAAATGAACCAGACATGCACCGGTGCACTGTTTTTTTGGCTTTGTTCCATAGTATATCAGAAACTAGTTTGGAGGCGGCATGAATGCAGTCATGTCCAGCCTTGAAGCCAAACTGATTCTCTGGTATAATATTATTGTCCTCAGACCACTTGAACAGTGCTCGATTGAGAATCTTTTCGAAAACCTTGCTGATACTCGGAAGGAGACTTATCGATCGGAAATTCGCCGGATTGGAGTTGTCCTTTCCCTTTTTCGGGAGAGGATGAACCACCGCCGTCTTCCAACGCACTGGATAATATGCATTATTCAGCGCGTTGTTGAACAGTGTGGCGTAAATGTCCACAGCTTCAGGGGGTAAGTGTCGCAGTACAATGTTGGATATACCATCGACTACCGCTGACTTCTTTTTCTTTATGGAATCGAAGATGATCTGGAGTTCCACCTTCGAGATTAACAGGGGACTTAACCCACTTCGCTCGGCGACTATGGCGTTTGCCAAGTTTTCGTCATCAAACCGGGTGAAACCACGGTTCTCAGATCGCCATTGCGTTATGTCGTTTCGGAGATAGACATGATGGAGCAGGGCATTGTTTTCCAGGACGCGGTTCGGGCGAATGCTATCATTCACCTTATACACTTCCTGAAAGACAGCCCCCACTGCCTCCACTTTCTCCTGAGGATCTTCAATAACATAGAAATCGTCGTCGAAGACGGCTTCCCCCGGATCAATTCCTGCTGTCAAAAGTATTTTTGTATTGTCAGTTGTTCGTTGGAGCTTAATACACGGAAGGTCGTTATGACCTTTCCTCCTAAAGATCTTATTAATTTGTGGAAACATACTCGGGTCGCTGGAATTTACGTCCCGAATTCTGTTATTCCAAAACAAATTAATGGACAACCGATAGTTCTCCTTGATCAATTGGTTGATGTTTTTGATCGACGCCTTCAGTGTTCTAATCTCCGGGTCGCGTGGGTTTGTCAGTCGTCTGTACAAGAGTTTAAGTCTTGTCAGAAGTCCGCTTTTTTGTCTGTGTAGTGCGTCAATGGTCGCGTTTCTGTACGTAGACGTTATGTCATGTTCTTTGTATTTCGGTATCGTCTTGTTCATTGTTCGTTGAATCGCTTCGTCCATTTGTTGTAAGTATTCGTCGATTTCGTTGTTTGTTAGGTTTCTGTTGTTTGGTGGGTAAAAGGCCCTCGAACGTAGTTCTCTTGATAAGGCGTTGGTGAAGCGAGGCCAGCGCATCTTACCGTAGTTGTAAGAATGCACAGGCACATACTCCTCCAGCGCCACAAGCTCGTTCGGAAGCTGTATTACGGCGGCGAGTCCGCAGTGATCACTGTCGTACTCAATCGTCCGTAAACAGTTTCGCGGGTGTTGACCTACTCTGTTAGTAACTGTCAGTCTTGTGTCTCGCAGTAAAAGATCCAGGAAAGCACCGCTTCTCGGAAACGATGGCCTATCTGTGGCGAGAATGTCGATCCTATATTCAACATTGTAGTGGACCATCCAATTGTAAAGATGGTTACCCCGAGGATTTTGTAATTGATTTCCCCAATCTTCGTGTTTGGCATTTAAATCTCCGGCCAAAATTCTATCCGTAGATCATTCTATGGGACAAATTCACTTTCGTACTCGTACAGTTGCAAGAGTTTTATCTGATCTTGACATACATAAATCCGCTGGTCCAGATGGTATATCCCCCATCATTCTGAAGAGGTGTTCTTCTACGCTAGCAAAACCACTGCGTAAGCTTTTTTATCTATCCTACTCATCAGGACTCTTTCCGAGTAGATGGAAAACAGCATTTGTCCAGCCTGTACCAAAATAAGGCGAATCTTCTTCTCTCTCCATCTACCGTCCAATTGCACTTACGTCCCTTCTTTCCAAGGTCATGGAAACGCTGATAAATCGTCAGCTTATGAAATATCTTGAAACACGAAAACTTCTCAATGACCGGCAGTATGGTTTTCGCAGCAACAGGTCTACTGGTGATTTGATGACATATCTCACCGAAAAGTGGAACCAATCAATTCACCATGGTGGCGAAAGCAAGATTGTTGAGCTTGATATTTCAAAGGCATTTGACAGGGTTTGGCATCAAGCCCTTTTGTCGAAAATGCGTGCATTTGGAATCGACGAAAAACTTCTTCTATGGATTAGACATTATCTTTCGAAACGTTCAATTCAAGTTGTTTTGGATGGTTTCAAGTCTGTAACTCACCAAATAAATGCTGGTGTCCCTCAAGGCTCAGTTTTGTCTCCGACTCTCTTTCTCATTTTTATAAATGATCTCCTGTCTGCAACTTATAATCCAATTCATTCCTTCGCTGATGACAATACCCTCAGCTTCTCATATTCGTTTACAGGTCCTCGTCCCTCACCTTCGAACGTGGACTCTAAACGTTAAAATATGTTAAGCTCATTGAATTCCGACCTTGACAGCATTATCAAATGGGGTAAATCTAATAGAGTGGAATTCAATGCTTCCAAAACACAATGCTGTCTTCTGTCATTAAAGCGTAACCAAAATCTAGAGCCATTATCCATGAATGGCACTTACGTCGAAGAAACCGAAAAGCTTTCCATGCTAGGTATGTGTGTTAGTAACGACTTACGTTGGAACGACCACATTTTCGAAGTCGCTAAAAACGCAGCGAAATGTCTAGGTTTCCTAAATCGATGTAAGAAATATTTCACCCCCTCTGATCTGGCCACAATATATAAAGCGTTTATACGCAAAAAACTTGAATTCAACGCCCACGTCTGGTCAGGTGCACCAAAATCAACATTGCACCTACTAGATAGGATTCAAACACGTGCGAAAAAACTTATAGGAGACATAAGAATAGCGAACTCCTTAGTTTCGCTTGAACACCGTCGAAACATCTCCTGCCTTACCTTGTTTTATCGCTATTTTAACAACCAATCTTCAAATGAAATAGCCAGCTGCATTCCTCCCATTCAACAATTCAGCCGCAATACTCGTTACGCAATGAATGCAAATCAGTTTACCCTCAAGCCTATCTTCGGACGTACGCTGAAATATAGAGATTCATACATAAACCGAACAACACGAATGTGGAATGCTCTACCAAACTCTGTTTTTCCTTTCCATTATAACTTACAGACATTTAAAACCAATGTGCATCGGTATCTCCTTTCTTCTTATCCCTAATTTCCTTAACGCCCGCACTGTGCTAAAACATATAAAGGGTATTCATAACCCCTTGAGTGCGCGCAAATTATATAGAAAAAATAAGAGGTTTTATCGCGAAGGAACCTTCTGCAATAGTGAGGGACTTTAACCCGATCTAAAAAAAACTCCCGAAGACTGACTTTTGTATGTATGTCTTCAAGGAATCGCACCTAGTCGTTAGACTAATCAGCAATTTATTTTTCATATTTATTTTATTTTATAAAAATATAAATTTTAAAAGAAATTCCGACGTTGCGTTGGTCGGATTTTTATGAGTTTTGTTTGAAATTGTACTTAAGTTTCAGTATTCCTTTTTTTTTCATATATATATCTTTAGCTACATAGGTCAAGGGGTTTAACCCGTCTTAATCTCCTGACTATATTGTCGGTTCTTAAAAGCTGTGCTATTTCTAAATTAACATGGCTGAGAAGCCTATCTCTGTATCTTAGAGCTACTTTTTTAGCTTCGTCTTCAACCATTTCAATATATAGATCTCTATGTAGATCTGTGTTACGCATGTACCACGGTGCGTTAACTATGCTCCGTAGTACTTTTTTTTGAAGGTTTGTATTCTTAGTAAGTTTGTCTTGCATGTGCATGCCCACAGCTGGAGCCCATAGGTCCACACTGGTTTAAGAATTTGCTTATATAGCAATAATTTATTGTAAAGCGTGATCCATTTCGAGGTTCCCTACTTTTTTAAAGAAAAAAACACAGAAAATTCAAATTTAATGAAGAATGTTTATTATCATTTGAAAGAACATTCTTTGGCATTTATTTTTTGAAGATTATGTCTATCAAATGTTGGCCGTTGCTACGTCGCAGATGGTACATCCGTTGAGTCCAATTTTCGATCACTCGTTCGAGCATTTCGACTGGTAACTGGCGAATGACACGCGTGATGTTTTCCTCCAAGGCCTGAATCGAAGCGGGTTTGTCGGCATAAGCTTTTGACTTTACATATCCCTACAGGAAAAAGTCTTACGGTGTGATATCACACGATCTTGGTGGCCAATCGACCGGCCCAAAACGTGAAATTATGTACTCACCGAAATGTTCTCTCAATAAGTCCATTGATTGATGCGATGTGTGGGAAGTGGCGCCGTCTTGCTGAAACCAAATGTCGCCGAGATCACGAGCTTCAATTTCAGGCATCAAATAGTCGGTTATCATGGCACGATAACGGTCGCCATTGACGGTTACGTTCGCACCGGCATTATTTTTTTATAGAAATATGGACCGATGATTCCACCGGCCCACATACCACACCAAACCGGTGTTTTTTCTGGATGAAGTGGCAAGTTCTTCAATCTCTTCAGGTTGCTCTTCGTCCCAAATGCGGCAATTTTGTTTGTTTACATACCCAATGAGCCAGAAATGGGCCTCATCGCTAAACAAAATTTGCCTCGAAAACGTCGGATCTTCTTGGAACTTTTCAAGAGCCCATAGAGCGAAGCGATGTCGCTTGGGAAGGTCGATCGGCTTCAGCTGTTGCACAAGCTGTATTTTGTACGCTTTCAATTTAAGATCTTGTAAAATGCGCTAAGTCGTTCCATACGTCAGTCCGAGTTGCTGCGAACGGCGGCGAATCGACTCTCTACGGTCTTCGTGTACACTCTCAGCTACGGCCGCTATATTTTCTTCACAGCGTGCTGGACGGGATCTATTCGGTCGAATATTATCCAATAACGAATGCTGGGTCTCAAAATGGGTGATGGTGTTGCGAATAGTACGCTCAGTAGGTCGATTATATTGACCATAAGTTGAGCGAAGTGCACGAAACACATTCCTCACAGAACGTGAATTTGCATAATAAAGTTGAACAATTTGTATACGTCTTTCCATTATAAAATGCCAAACAATACTAAACAAAAATAACATGACAGCATGACACGACTCACACGTGATCTGTCAAAAAAGGCTATTGAAAAAAGTATCTCTACTTGGATCACCCGTTAGTTGGATAAGGGTGAGTATCTCCCAATAAGCCAATACATTTTTTAGAGTGATTTCGTCACTTTCTGGTAGATCACTAGTGAATAGGAGATATAGTACTGGACCTAAAACACTGCCTTGAGGTACACCAGCCTTAATTTCTATTAATGTTGAGTACGTTGTTTCTTGTTTAATTCTGAAAAATCGCTGTAGAATATACGACTCCAGTATTTTTGAATACTGCTTCGGCAGTTGCTTTTGTAATTTATGGATCAATCCTTTGTGCCATACTTTGTCGAAAGCTTGTGATACATCAAGAAATACTGTAGAGCATACTTTTTTCTCTTCAAAAGCATTTTCAATTTTATCCGTGATTCTATGCACTTGGTCAATTGTTGAGTGTTTATTCCTGAACCCAAATTGATGGCTCGGTACTAGCGATTTGTCTACAATAATATTTTGCAGGTGTTTTACCAGCATCTTTTCGAATAGCTTTTACAGCATTGGTAGTATCGATATTGGCCTATATGAGGTTACTTCGCTAGGTGGCTTACCTGGTTTTGGAATTATTTTAATCTCCGCGACCTTCCATATGTTTGGCCCATATCTTAATCTAAATACAGCGTTTATGATCGGCGCTAGATGTTTCAGTATTTTTTTTGAGAATTGTTTTAAAATTTCCCCCGTTATTAAATCAAACCCTGGGGCCTTTTTTATGTTTATACCTTCTTTTATTTCTTTGGCAAGTTCTTTAGACGTAACCGGTCGAATTGGTACATCTTCCTGGCACGTTTCTTCCATTCCTTGAAAGTCTTTATCTACATATGGTTGGAAGACGCCTTCAAGATGCTCAGAAAAAGTATTTGCTTTTTCTTGACTGCTTTTCGCCCAGCTTCCTTCTCTGGTTTTCACTGGTGGGATGTGAGCTGTTGGCCTGTTCATTTTCTTTGTTGCCTTCCAGAGCGAGTAGTCAGTACTAGCAGCATTTGTTAGGCCTGTAAGGTATTTTTTTAGTGACTCATTTCTGAATTCAATTATTGATTTTCTGAGTTTATTATTTAGCCTGTTTAGTTTGTTTCTGTCAATTGTCAATACAGGAGGGTATGAATTTTGTTTTTTTATTTTTGGAGTTGCAGCCCATGCAGCTTTTTGTATATTGAGTGTAAATAATTGCACTGCTTCCTCTATTTGCTCTTCTGTTTCAATAGCTATCATTTGGGTATTTTCTTCCAAGTGTGAAAAGTATTGAAGAGTGATCTGACTGTAGGTCTGGCCCTTCTTCCACATTTATATTATTTGAGGAGATATTTTTTGTTATAAAGAAGTCGACAAGATCTGGGGATTTATTCCTATCTGTTGGCCAGTAGATAGGTTTTCCCGCCGAATGATATTTACTGCCACATTCTTTAATTTTTTCAAGTAAAGCTCTTCCTCTAGTATTCGTTAGTCTAGATCCCCAATACTTTTTTTGGCATTAAAATCTCCTCCCGCAATAAATCTATTGTGAAATATTTCAAGAAGACTTTTAAAGTCATTTTCTGTATTCTATAGCTAGGGGAACAGTATACTTATACAACTGATATCTGCCCACTGTTCGTTTTTATTCTTATGGAGATCCCTTGAATCGCACATGACTGGAATTTGGTTTCTATATGGTGTTCAATCTCGTTTTTTATTAAGACTGCAGCCCCTCCTTTTGCACAATTGTGAGGATGTGGGGTGTGATATAGTTTATATCCTTGCAGTTTAAAGTCTCTAGATAATTTTAAATGAGTCTCTGAGATGAGGCATATACTATCGATTTTTTATCCATCATGTTTGTCTTTTTGGTACAGCTCTTTTGTTGCTGCTCTGTCTCTCAAGAATAGATATTCTTTCTAATATTTTGTTTTATTGTGTTGCTTAGCAAATACTTACTTCCTTATTTTAATATGTTCTTTAAGAAAATGCATGCTCTGCCCGTGTTTGCCAAAACAATCTGGCTCATCAGAGTCCACTTCTAAGACATTTTGTTTGTGCAGATTTCTTGTATAGCTGTCCCTTAAACTTTTCCATTTCCTTTTCACGACATCATCTGCAAAACAAATTCGTAACCTTACAACCATGACAATAACGACAATTTGCCAATCATTACCTGGCAAATTAAGTTGTTTGCCAATCTTCCTCCATACATGGGATTTTTTTTTCACACTTGCATATAATGAATGAGGGGTTCCATAGCGCTCCGTTCTACTTAACCGCTTCAATTAGTTCATAAATTTCTGTGTCATCCAATTCCATTTTGTATATTTTTTTCTAAATGTCAATCGGTCGCGCGCCAGAATGAAGTGTCACGTTTCGAATGAATGCTGCTACTCGCTGCTGCTACTACGCTACTGAAGCCGCAGCAGATACTACAGCAGTAGCGTCGCATTGTGGGCGTTCTGTTCGTTTTGAGAATAGAGCGTTCAACCCTTTCATTAAAATGTCAAAATCACTTGCAGGAAAGCAATGAGATATTTTATATATAATTTATATAAAATATAAAGTTGTTTAAACTGAAACACAAATTATAAATACAACAAAATACTAAGAAAGTGTGTAAAATTATAAAAAAAAAAATTAAAAAGAGTAGTAAAATTGATAACCAGTGACAATGCAAAGTGTGAACAAAAATGCGATTGCAAACAAAGTTGATAAGTTTTCGTGTAGTAAAGATTATTTTGTTCTTGTTTTCACAACCAACAATAACTTTGAATATTTTTATTTTGTTCGAAAATTGTTCTGTTCTTATTTTGCACTTTTACACAATTTTCAAGCAATTTTTAAAATATTGGCATATTTCAGATTGCGTTTGTTTTCCTACAGATGTCAGTTTCTCATTTGACACTGACGTTATATTTAAGGGATTTTTGATGATTTATCTAAAATCTATTCCGTATTATCTTAAAACAAGAAAATATGAAGAAAGCAATATTGTTTCAATTCTTTTGGGAAAATATTGAAAATAGTATTCAATTAAAATCCCATTTAATCCATTCGACAGAACAATAAGCCAAATATAATCCAGTTGATAAGACGTATCCCGCATTTTACTACAATTGACACACGCCCTAAGAAATAAATTTACAAAACTTGTTCATTTTATGTGTGAATAAGTAAGGAAATTTATTGTTTTTGCAAAATTTATTTTAAATCCCTCTTTGTAGTTATCCATCTTTTGAAATCGCGGTAAAATGAATCTCTTGGAACTATGGAAATACAAGCATGACGGGAGCATGTGTTTTTTTGCAAAACCGCAGTGAAGCAACGGCGCCTGTAATGTTTTGGGACATATTTTCCCGCAGAAGCGTATGAAAATGACATTCCACTAGGAGTCCATATATATATAAGACATATATCATGTTTTATTTCCAATAAAATATTAGGTATCCCACTAAAGCCAAAAGAATGATATGATGAGCCGCAAAAAAGCCAACAGGCTTACAAATGTTGAAAAAAAAAATTGGTCATTTATCAAAAACGTGAAAAAAACATATAAAATCTACTTTGTGTATCGTTTTATACACTATCCCATCCCATCCATAAAACAAATGTCCCCAAAATGTCGACTTTTTGGTGATGAAATATAGAAAATTTCATTGTCAGAACATATTGTTCAGACAGTTTATCAAAATCATACATGGTTCGATCGTTTTTCGCCTGGTAAAGCTGGACATACACGGGAGAGCCATTTGGATCAAGTCCATTTGTACCCAGTCCAAATTCGGGTGTCAGACACGAACGAGCGGAGCCAATTTTTTGACAGTTTGCTCCTTGTCACAATCATCTGTTAAATTTTGTTTGAAAATTAAATGCTTTTACTTACTAAAAACATGAATGAGGAAGATTTCATTAATTTATCTGCCGCTGCAGATTTCTCCATGGAATCCATTCTATTAAGGATTTGTCTCATAAGGGTTTCTATTGGTTTTATATTATTTTTTACTGTTTTGTCAGCTATATATAAAAAATATTTGAGTCTATCACATTTAGTTCGGATACATTTGCTATATAGTATACATGTTACATATAAATTTTACATAACAATACGCCGATGCAGAAGCTAAGCTGGCACTTAAAGAACATCTCATCTCATTTTACCAATTTAACCAAAAAGACCTAAAAAAACATCTCAAAACGTCTATGAATATTAAGTTAAAGAACGGTTGGTCCGAATACCAATACCTATATTCAATGCTAAATCCAACAGCTGTAAAGGCCATTTATCCTACTCATATACCAAACTCAATTATAAAAATCTACATAAGACTCAGAATGGAACACACCAACATAACCCACAAGCATTTAATAACCAAGGAAGCTGCCCCACTTTGTGAATTCTGCGACGAAAAACCAACACTTACTGTATCACACATGCTACAATGTGTAAACATCACTTCAATCAGCAAAATCATGTCCGGTAAAAATCTTCAAGAACTTCTAACATTTATCTCTGACACCAATATAAGATCCATATATGAAATTATTTTAAAACTTAAGTTACAAAAGTTTATTTAATTTTTTTTTCTTAACTTTAACTAGCCTAAAGCCCTGGTAGCTAGAGCTGTACTTATCTTAATTATTGACAATGTAATTTACTTATGTTTCAATGAAGTTATAATAATAATAACAATAAAACATTTTACAAAATAATTTTTCCGGTAAATCAACGGCAACAAACCTAGCTTTTTATGATATCAATAAATATTGAAAATATGTGGCAATCTGATATTGTCTTTACAGATTTTGCGAAAACATATGGCAGAATAAATTATTATCTTCGACTTCATAAATTATTTGCTCTAGATATCCACTGCATTGCACTGAAGTTGTTCATATTTGACGGGTAGAATTCAAATATAGTAAGAGATTTACAAGGAAGTCATTTCAGACCTTTTTTTGTTGTTTGTCAATGACGAAACCCGGAACTCGAAACCTCGTAGACTCGAATTGCCTTCTTCTTCTAGAATTAGCTGTGAATCGGGTTGTTTTCTTCTCTTGAAAGATCTGATGCGACCTGATAATTGGTGCCAACCGAATCACCCTCTTCTTAGCATTTTTAAAACTCAAGTAGTATTGTGTTTTAGGAATTAAAATCCAATTTTATTTGATTGTAATAGATATCAATACGATTGATCTATAGTGAGTAAGAAGGAAGAATGATGTATGAATTATATATATCGGGTGTTTTTTTTTAGAGGTACAGAACTTTGATGGGCTCAGTGGCGCGATGGTTAGTGTGATGAACTGCTGTGCAGAAGGTCTGGGTTCGATTCCCAGCCGTAGCAACACAAAAATGATTTTTCACTGGCCCTCCTCTCGTGATGATCTGACAAAGCATCCGAGTAGTATCAATTGTCATGAAAAGCATATCTCAACTTAGTCGTTTGGATTCGGCATAAAACAGGAGGTTCAGCCATCGTGCTAAGAAGTACACAAGCACACATGAATGGTTGCGAGAGAAAAGCTAGGTCCTGGGTACTAACGAGCCTGTTGCGCCATAAATTTATTTCTTTTATTTTTTTTTATCGACTTTTGATTTGAAACAAAACACAAGAAAATCGTTTAAATGTCAATGAATTTGGATTTATTAGAAGGATAATTTTATGGCGTTTATGTTTAAAATAGATTTCGACCATGTGGCCCACGCAGCTGGTTCGAATTAAGATAAGTCTAGAGGACCAATTTTCAACCACTCTTTCGAGCATTTGGGGCCGTATTTCGGGAATAACGCCAAGTTGTTGGCTTCCAAACGTTTCTACTTTGTTGCCGTAGACGAGCGACTTCACAAATCCCCAAAGAAAACAATCCAATGGTGTCAAATCACACGATCTTATTGGCCCATTGACAGGTCCTTTCCGCGAAATTATGCGCTCATCGTATGTTTCCTTCAACAAATCGATTATGACATGCGCTGTGTAGCATGTAGCACCGTGTTAACATTCATACCATCCAAATCGGGAACAAAATAGTCGGTTATCATGGCTCTATACCAGTCTCCATTAACGGTAACTGACTCTCCAGCATCATTTCGGAAGAAGTATGGGCCAAATGACTCCACCAGCCGATAGACCACACCGAACAGTCAGTTTTTGTGGATGTAATGGCGTCTTAAGGGTCTCATGTGGGTTTTCTTCACTGCAAATGCGACAATTTTGCTTGTTGACGTTGACAACATTTTGCGATGAAAAGCAGCAGCGAGATCAATCTCATTTCGTCCCATACACCAAAATCAAGACGAATCGCATGATCTCGCGGCTTTAATTCTTGCACAAGCTGGATCTTGTAAGGTCGTTAGCCTAGATCTTTGCGCAAAATCTTCCAAACAAAGCTACAATGGCTGTGCACAGTGGCGATTTTATTCATTCGGGTCCTCTTCGTAATAAAATGGCAAACCAAACTGAACATACATGACATTAGAGTTGTCCGATTTGACCACAAAACGTCAGTTTTATCTATATTCGAAAAACCGACCTCTAAAAAAAATCACCCTTTATACTGGAATATTATATTTCCTATGCTGATAATTTTAATAAAGGGTGGTTAAATTTCTTTCTTTTTGTTAGATAATATTGGTAGGGATCAATTATGTATGGAACAAAATATCGACCAAATGCGGCATCATTGAGGTTCTATGCCATTAATGTGCCGAATTGTCTTATCATTTTGATCTTGAATTGTTGCTGGCTTATCGACGTACATCTTATCTTTCAAATAACCCCAAAGAAAGAAGTCCAACGGGGTCAAATCACATGATCTTGGTGGCCAATTAATAAAAATATCGCCAACACGTGAGTTAACACGGCCATTGAATTTGTCGCGCAAAAGAGCCATTGTGTGGCAAGTGGCACCGTCCTGGTGAAACCACAAGTCGTCCACATCCATGCCTTCCGATTAGGGCCATAAAAATTTCGTTAACATCTCACGATAGCGGACACCATTCACAGTAACTGCCTGACCGGCCTCATTTTCGAAAAAATACGGGCCGATGATGCGGCCGGTCCACAAACCGCACCAAACAGTCACTCTTTGTGGGTGCATTGGTTTTTCGACAATCACTCTTGGATTATCATTCGCCCAAATGCGGCAATTCAGCTTATTGACAAATCCACTGAGGTGAAAATGTACCTCATCACTGAAGATGATTTTCTTCGAAAATTGATTATCTACTGTTGCCATTTCTTGCCACCATTCTAACCAATGACGCTTGTAATGATCAAGAGGCGTTAGTTCTTGAGTCAATTGCACCTTGTTAGCGTGTATATGCAAGTCTCTATGTGTAATGTTCATCATTTAGCGTGAGAGGTGCAATTGTTGGGCACGACGACGTGTTGAGGTGGACGGCAGCCGCACTATCGTGAACAGCCGCAATATTTTCTGCAGTACGAGCATGCAGTAGTGTTTTTACATCTCCTACAGACCCGGTTTGGTCAAATTTTTGCATGATTTTTCCGATTGTACGCACATTTGGACGATTAAATTGACCGAAAAAAATCATGAAGTGCACGATATGCATTTTGATTTGAACGCCCATTTTCATAATAAGCCTGAATACCTTTAACGGGTTGTTCGATGGTGTATCTTTCCATGGCTCAAATTGAGTTAGTCTGAAATTGAAATTGACAAATTAAGGCGTGGTTCACATTCAACATCGGCCCTTAACCACCCGTTATATCGATATAGATAAGAAATAAATAACTTAGCTTATCACTTATCACCCATCATGGTCGCATATTTGAATATCATATGTGACCAGCTCACAATAGTAAGAGATCTTCAGAGAACCACAACGTGCTCAACTATGGCCTAATCTTAAACGCTACAACTCACAAATTAACGAATATCTGATTAAAATATTCAATTATGTGCATTTTAAAAACGCCGCAGGTTAAACATAATAATGACTAGTACAGGGTATCCGCCGGGAAGGTATACTACTTTGTTTTGCCGCCATTTTGGTAAACATTAGTCTTGACAGTTTTTATTTGGCAGTAGTGAAGTAGCCATGTGGAAAATTTATTATGGAAAAATAATCGATAAACCAACGTATTTTAATTGTTAAGACATTTTATCAAAATCAATCATCGATTACTGTGACGATGAAAAAGTTGCCCGAAATTTTTGGGAGAAACAACGTGCCCACAAAACGCACTATTAATCGTGTAGTGAATGATTTCGAAGGAAGAGGATCTGTAGGCCCAAGCATGGATCAATTGACCACAACGTACTGCAAGATCGGCTGAAAACATTACTGCTGCTCAAGGAAGTGTTCAAAATAATCCATCAACCTCAATTCGACGCCGTGATCAGGAGCTTGGTCTTGAAAAAACAATTTTGGCCACAATTTTGCACAAGGATTTGCATTTGTTTCCATTTAAGATTTAGTTGACACAAGAGCTTCTTCCACAAGACCATTTACGCCGCCGTACGTATGTCAATAGGATGTTACAGCTCGCCCATGACAACCCCGATTTTTTATGAAAAATTCATAATGAGTGACGAGGTACATTTTCATTTGAATCGATATGTGAATAAGCAGAATAGTCGGTTCTGGGCAATGGAAAACTCTCAATTTATTCATTAGTCACCTTTGCATCCATTGAAAGTAAACTGAATGCGTTTAAAAATGATTACTCCCATGTGTACTCGGGAGTCCATCTCCAGGAAACACCTCCAGGTCAAACAGAAGACCATGATATCAACTCGACAGTAGAATCATTTTGTAATACTGAGTTCAATTCAACGATTACTAATTTTTCGCCTTTAAATACCGCAATAAGCCCAAACAACGCTCAGGTTTTTACAAACCCAAATACGGTCAGCATGTTGAGATCAGCTCTGAATAACAAGAAATCCGCTGGTATAGATAATGTATCAAATTACATTCTTCGAAAATGCCCTAGCTCCCTCGATGTGGCGCTATCTGCTATTTTTAACCACTGTCTGAACAATGGCTATTTTCCCTCAACTTGGAAGAAAGGAAAAATACTTCCAATAGCTAAATCAAAGAGGGCAATAGACGTAAAAGACTTTCGTCCGATATCCATGCTTTCCAATATAGGAAAGCTATTTGAGCGGCACATAGCAGAAAAGTTAAATAACTTTTGCGAGGAGTCTAACATTATTCCAAACAACCAGTTCGGCGTTAAAAGGGGTCATTGGTATTGCACAACAAAATTGTTCAAAACCTAAGAAACAGGAAATGTACCGTAGGTTTTGATATAGACCTGGAAAAAGCTTTTGACTCAGTTTGGCACAAGGGTTTGCTCTATAAGCTTAATTCCCCAAGGTTCTTAATATTCATAATTTTTAGCTTCCTTAGAGATAGAGTTAGCTCTGTCATCATAGGCTCTGAGTACTCTAACTGTTTCCCAATCCTGTCAGGTGTGGCCCAAGGATCAATTCTAGGACCTCTCCTGTTTAGTATCTATATTCACGATTTTCCTTTCCAAAACACAATGCAAAATGATCCGAGTGCTATCCTTTACGCAGATGACTCTATGATATAAGCAAGTGACACAAGACCACAGGTTGCACTAAATAAGATTAAAGAGAACCTACCAACTCTTTTAAACTATTTTAAAACGTGGAAATTAAAAATCAACATCGATAAATGCGGCCTAACATGTTTCAGAAACGCAAGCGGGAAAGGTCATTATCTTGCAGTACGGGAAAGTAAGTCTCTGAAACTTCAAATAAATGGAAGTAATATTCCCCTTCAAGATGATGTCAAACATCTCGGTATAACCTTCCATAAAAGACTTTGATTCAATAAACACGCCCGAGAAACGTTGAAAAAAGCAAAAATGGTTACAGCAATGCTTAAGCCAATGCTTAACTCCACACAAATGTCGCCAAACACTAAGATTTTAATGTATAAGACTTTGGTGAGACCTATATTAACTTATGGATTTTGCACCTGGTTCACAATCTCACCCACTGTAGCCGAAGAGCTTCAAATTTTTGAAAGGAAAATCTTAAGATTCTGTTGCGGAAAATTTAGGAGACCTGACAAAAACTGGTTTTCCAATAAAACACTGTATGAAGAAAACAAAATCAAACCTTTAATGATATACCAAACCGAACTTCTTTTGAAAAAACTCGAGCGTGTACGTGAACATCCTAACCCACTTGTTAGATCTTTAATGGACTCAAATATCAACGATAGTGCAGAGGAACATTATTACCTTTCACCATTTAACCTTTTAAATCCGAGATCTTTACCCATGCTTAGACCAAACGAAAATCGGAACCTTTCCGTCCTCTTTTACGAAAAAGCATCCCCGACCAACTTGCGGCGATAACTTCTTCGTTTTCCGATAGCTTTAAGAATTTTTTTTCTACCCACTACAGCTTTTACTGTGCTTTTGTCCATATTGTGGTATAATATGGTATTCTTCAAGCAGACTACAAGCTAAAGTGAATTAATATATGTATATACACATGAAATTGTTAACAATTTCTATACTATGTAAGGAAATATTGAATTATTTGTCTTAAATAGACTTAAAAAGTATCTAGTCATATTTTAGTTTTAAGTGCTCTTTGAAGCAACGCTGAAGTTACGCCGGGAGCAAGCGTACATAGAAAATTATTTATTTATTTATTTATAATATTTTACAACAGATTAAATTGTCAAAAATTCAATTTTTATATTCCTTTAGCCAGACATTATCTTAGTCATAGCTACCAGAAAAATTATGATATACACAAAAATGTATTGATTTAAGAAATAAGCCTCAATAAATAAATTGTAATTGTAATTTGGTCAGGAGGAATCATTTTTTATTTATTTTATTTATTATTTTCTTCTTCTTTTACAGTTTAAATTTTAACAATATTTTAACTTAATAACTTATAATTAATATTGTACATATTCATTTATTTTTATTTCCAAAGATATAATTTAACTATTTGTTTATTAAGCGTTTTTCAGTAGAGAGAAAAGTTAAGAATAAGAAAAGGCACAATCTGTTGTCTACTGACAAGTGTCGAAAGTGCCAAAAAATAATGTATAAATTAATTAATACTAAAAAATGTATTTAATCAACAAGTGATGTGGGGTAACGAGTCGAGCAAATATTTGTTAAATTTATTAAAAATGTATTTAAACGGAAGTGAATCAATTATATTACAATTATGATTATGTTTTCTATGGCTTCAAAATCAAAGTTAAATAGCCATTTTTTGATATTTTTATGGAATGAATGAGTTGAACGTATGCATCGTATTTCAAACGGTAATTTGTTGTACAGCCTAGGTGCTACTGAAGTATAAAAGTTTAAAAAGGCATGAGTATTATGAACAGAAATTATAGCGAGATTTCTATCGCTACTACGTAATGTGTAAGCAAAAGTAGTGCCGCTTGATAGATAAACACTTCTACAGAAAAATATTTGTAATACTTTATAGAAATAAAGATGTTTAAGCGGGAGAATACCAGAGTTGACAACCAACGAAAAGCTGTGATCGTATCTTTTTTTCTTCCAGATTGTTCTTAGTATATGCTTTTCGGTAAAACTAACAATAGTTGTAGAAAGTTTTTGAAAGTGCCACCCCAACATATTATGCCATATTATATTTTGGATTGAACTAATCCGTAATAAATTGTGTCCATTAAATTTTTACAACATAGGTTTCTTAAGTGAAATATGACAAAAGTGGTTGACAACAAATATTTTTTTAATGCTACGGTGTAAACTTTCCAGTTCATTTTATTATCAATTATTCCGTTACTAATTCGAAACGAAAACACTTTGGAGAACAAGTAACGTCTAGAGCATTTGTTGTGACAACATTTGGGACACAACAAGATACACTACTTAACGCGAATTCTGTGCAGTCAATGCTATGTTGAATTAAAAGTGTAGGATTCAAATCTACAGCGTGTAAATTAAAAAACATAACTCTTGTTTTTTCACTTATGACAAGCTTACGGATGCCAAACCAATGTCTGAATAACTCCAAGTCATAATTGATATCCGAAATCAGTTCTAATACTGTGGGACTAGAATATACACAAGCTATGTCATCAGCAAACCCACAGACTTTTCCCTTCAAATTAAGACTAAATACACTATTTATATAAATAAGGAACAAAATTGGACCTAAAACTGAACCTTGAGGTACTTCTATATTAATATTTCTGGTTTCACTGAATTTACTGCCTATCTTAACCATTTCTTTTCTGCTTTTTAGGTAAGAAGAAAACCAATCGAGTATAAAACCTCTAAAGCCAGCTTTTTCTAATTTCCTTAATAGTATTGTATGATCTACTGTATCAAAGGCTTTAATAATTTTAATATCTATATACAGAGCAGCAGTGCACTTTTTTTGGTCGATACTTTCGTAGATATGACAACAGTGTGCTAAGAGTGCATCTTCAGTTGATTTACCAGCTCTAAATCCATATTGTTTTGAGCTGAAAAAAGAAATTTTCTCAAGATAGCTTACTACTCTAATTTTTATGAGTTTTTCAAACATTTTTGAAAAAAAACTGGTAATAAATATATAGGCCTGTAATTGCTAATAGATTTCTTATCACCTTTTTTAAAGATAGGAATAACTTCAGCTATTTTAAGATTTTGCGGAAATTCAACGTGAATTAAGCTTTTGTTAAATATAAATGTTAAGACGTCAACTACATTAAGACTTATTTTTTTGATCAAATTGTTGAAGAAACCATTTGACGTAGAAGAATACGAATTATCTAAGTCTCGAATTACTTTGTAGACTTCAAAGGAAGATAAAAACTCAAGAAAAAAACTACTAGATTGGTAACCTTCATTAAAGCAATTATCTGGACAGTTAACAGAATAATGCTTAATCCCTGCATTGGCAATAGTATCTTAAGCTATTTGAATAAAGTACTCATTAAAGATGTTTGCCATTTCAGAATGATCAACAATATTCATAGTACCAAAGTTAAGATTTAAAGGAATATCTAAGGTTTTGTTTATGTTAAATAATTCGTTAACTATGCCCCATTCTTTTTTTAGATCTTTTTTGGCCTTATGGAACTTATCCATATAAAAGTTTTCTTTGCAAATAGGAATTTCAAGACTAATCTCTTTACTTAGAAGTTCATACTTTTCACGTAATAAAGCGTTTTTAGGGTGTTTTTTACACTTAAGCCTTAGTTGATTTTTAGAATCGATTTTCTTAATTAAGTAGTCAGACATCCATGGTTTGAGTTTTTTTCAATTTAGGTTTTTTACTCCCATCGGACCTTACTTTTTTGAAAATGAAAACGGCGTAACGATACCTGTGAATGGGAAGCGATATCGTGATATGATTGAAAACTTTTTAGCACCACAACTGCATGCTTTTGGCTTGATTAACATGATTAACATGTAGTATCAACAAGACGGTGCCACATCGCATACATCCAGGATTACAATGGAATTACTGCGAGACCTCTTTCCACAACAAGTTATTTCAAGAAATGGTGGTGTTGATTGGCCTCCACGGTTGCCTGATTTGACTGCTCCGGACTTCTTTTTGTGGGGATATCTGAAAAGCAGGGTGTATGCAAACAAACCAGAAATGCTTGAGCAACTCAAACGAAATACTCGTGATGAAATTAATGAAATACCGCGTGAAATGTGTGAGAATGTAATGAAAATTGTGCCCAAAAGGGCTCGCATTTGTGAGACTAACAGAGGCGGACATTTACCTGATATTGTATTCCATACATAATTGCCGACATTAAATAAAACATTTATAAATATTAGATCCATTCTCTTTCATTTAATCAATAATTATAAAAAAAAAGTATAATACCTTCCCGGCGGACACCCTGTACTTTACGTACTAATTTAAGTAAGCCACTTACAACATTAACATAGCTACGAGACTAGAGAGCTGAAAATTAAAAAAAAAAAAAAAAACAGGACAAAAAAATAATTCAGTCAGACTCTTCAGCGCCACACTTCTTAGTCAAGCATATTTCAAATAATCACATCCCTACCATCCACTGGCAAGTAACCTGCAACAGTAGCACTAAACATTGGTTAGCATCTATTTTTACGAGTAGAAGTCATCGGATGGCCTCAAAGAACCAAGATTAACAGATTTCGCTCTTTGCGACTTCACCGCAAAAGCACGAGCGAATACTGTATCATCCTGCAGTACATCGTTCATGTTGCAGCCAGTAAGACATTTTCAGGAGATCTGAGTACGAGTACGAGTACCCCTGCTTTTCTCACTGTTTTCCTAAATAAACTCAGCTTTGAGACGACAAATTCAGCGCGCTTAGGGACCGTTTTCATTGCATTCAATACTTTTTTTTTAAATGTAGTAGCTGCATACATGGCTCGCCAGGTCACTGCAATTCATCACATTTAAGTCTCTTAAAATGTACACCACCGTAAAGATCCTATGCAGCTAGACCTGGGGCAGGTAATCCGCATTGTAGAGGAGATGGAAACAAAAAAAAAAAAAAAAAAACAGAACCAAAATGATTGCACTCACGGTCGGAATTTAGATTTCCATCTTGTCACGTACGCGACTCTCCTGAGAGCTCGCGATTGTGTCTTTTATTTTTAACTTACCTATGAAGGAGTAGAGAATGAGGGAAACTAAGTAAACAGAAGATTTTCCCGATGGATAGATTCTAACACAAAAGGATTGGCAACCAGGAAATGTTGTACCGTAAATTCTGTCGCCGGCGGTTTAGTAAATTTGTTCTTAAATTTTTTTTTTCGTTTTTTTTTTTTTACTTAAGTCCCTCCAGTTTGGCTTTTACCTTCGTCAGAGTACAAATTTATTAACAGAAAGATCTCTTATTTTCGCGACAACTACGACGTCACTAATGCATTCTTTCTACAACGTCTCCTCGAGTCAAGGTACTTGAGATGTTAATTTGCAGCCCGGAAGGCGTACTAACTGTAGAGTCGCGGAGCAATGTCAAAAAATAAAACAAAACAGGTATTGTATCTACGATGCATAAATTTCACGTGTATTGTTTGCTACAAATACTATATATAAAAACATGTATCGTAAACATGCGTGTGCATCAAAGACTCAGAGCGTGCATGGTAAGTCCGCCACAAAAATGGTCTTGCGGAAAGAATTTTTGATGTCGTAGGTACGGTTGGATGTTTGTTTATTTTTAAATTTTGATCACGTTCGAGAGGAAAAGATTTTTATGAGAATTAGGGTCTTGATGAAGTGTTTTCGAACGTGCCAATAACCTTTTGCTTATGCGTGGAAGGGTATTATGTCAGAGTCATCAGGAGATGTATAAAACGCATGGGGAAGTAAAATTGTGTAATCGTTCGGGTAACCTAACCTTTGGTTATAAAAATGTGGGGTGATGATTTTTGGGTTTGTTTAACAAAAAAATAGCTGCATACAATTACTTTTTCCGTTTGATAGATAAGCTATTTAACATATTTTTCTCGAACATGCTATGAATTTTGACGCACAATTTTATGATCAATGCAACATGCGCTTTGAGAAAATATAATAAAAATCAGAAAATGGAATTTCAGAAAGGAATCGAAATTTACGATAGTATTGCCATAAACAATCGATCATTTTGGGTAGCACCCTTATTCAGAGGGTATAGAGAGGTGCCACTCCAGGAATGAGGCTCGCAGATTTTACCAAAGTGTAAAACGTCAAAGCCAAGCATACATGGCTCAAACATAAAAATGTCAAGCTGCATAAGGAAATATTGTGGTTGAAACCAAAGGTTATAAAGTCATAAAGATGAAGCACAGCATAGAAGAAAAATTATTCTATGGCGGGCCATGTACGCCATGTTCTGATCTCGTTTTTCTGGTGTGTGCTACTGCACACTGCCACCGACCTCCCGCACCATGAAGCTTTTGAGCAAAATTTTCTGTTTTTTGTTCTCAATGCGTCATCTGTAGGACTCTATAATCTTTGTTGAAACACAGTCGATGCTGAGGCTATGGAAGAACAACTTCTGCCGACAGTTAAACGGCGATCGAGAATAACATTCTGCCGTCAAGCAGAACTAACCATTCAATTTTAGCGACAGCGGCGAAAATTAAACCAACCGACCTAAGGTTAGTGGGTATAACAATATCTAAACTCAAGCTTAACAAGGCTTCCGGAAATTACGAAAATATAAAGATTTATGACTCATAAGCCAGATCTGGTTGGATGAAAGTATGTCTGGTGCCGACTTATCAAATCTTCATACTTCGGCAGATCCTGGAAAAAAACCGAAGAATCGAAAATAGCTATACCCCCATCTATTCATCGATTTCAAAGCCGAACTATACAGAGCCATGTCTAGTTTTGGTATACCGCCCAAACTCTTCCGTCTGTGTAGGATGAAGATGGAGAATTCTCGCTGCTCCATCAGGTTCGGAAATGACCTCACCTACACATTTGATACCAAAAAAGGAGTTAGGCAAGGCGATGTGACTTCTATAATTCGATTCTTGAGAGGTTTGTGCAAAACTTCCCAGCAAACACCAGAGAGGCACAATCTTCCAAAATACTGTACAACTACTAGCATACGCCAAAGATTTTGTCATCATTGGTAGTACTCCACGCGATGTCACAGAAGGAAGTATAGAGAAGAAAGCGGCAACAATGGTTTTAGTTGCAAACGAGGATTATACTTAGTAACAGGTGTTTTTTTAGAGATTGATTTTTCGAACAGATATAAAACTAAGATTTTGTGGTCAAATCGGGCAACTCTAATGTCATCTATGTTCAGTTAGTTTTGCCATTTCATCACGAATAGGTTGACAAATGAACAATGCTTGCAATTCGTGCAAATTTATTTCGAAAGTAATTGTTCAGTACGCGAAGTCGACATAATCGTCATTTCAGAGCAATTAATTCGGTTAACCATGGATGGTTTTCGCACTACGTTTACTCTTTGTGATAATACGCATCCACAGAGACGTCGAACATTGCGCACCGAAGAAACAATTGCCGCTGTTGAGCAAAGTGTTGAAGAGGACCCGAATGAATCGATTCGCCACCTTGCAGAGCCATTGGAGTTTTGTCCATCAACTTTATGGAAGATTTAGCGCAAAGACCTTGGCTGGCGACCTTACAACATCCATCTTGTGTAAGAATTAAAGCCGCGAGACCATGCAATGCGTCGTGAATTTGGTGTATGTTCCGTAATGAGATTGATCTCGATGCTGATTTTCATCGCAAAATTTTGTTCAGTCATCAAGCTCATTTTTGGTTGAATGGATACGTCAACAAGCAAAATAGCCGCATTTGGAGTGCAAGGAATACATATGAGACCCTTGAGACGCAATCGCATTACGGCTGGTGGAGTCATTGGGCCATACTTCTTCCGAAATGATGCTGGAGATTCAGTTCCCGTTAATGGACCCCGGTTTAGAGCCATGATAACCGACTATTTTGTTCCCGAATCGGATGGCATGAATGTGGATGAGATTTGGTTCCTACAAGACGGAGCTACATGCCACACAGCGCAAGTCACAATCGATTTATTGGTAGATGAACACATGTTTATCATATCCAAAAACGCACATATACCGTATGAATGTGTCGCGTACTTCATCATTCTAACAGCACTTCCCTCTATTTATTTATGAATATAAGATTAAATAAAGCAGTATTGACTTGGATACTGTAGAACAACATATCGCAATCGGCTTAAATTTAGACAGTGGGATATCTTAACACACATTTAATACGCATATGAGTAGAGAAAAAAAAAACGAAGAAAGTGATTTATATAATCATAACAAAATCGAAAACAAAGGTGTACAAATCATTTTAGAGAGTGGATATTAACATACAGAAATTATGAACGACGATATTAGGTACAGTTTCCCAATGGATTATAATAATCCAGAACCACTTTTAATGCATGGCAATCTCTCTGTTAATTGTGAGCTATTCATAAAAGATTTTAATACCTATATGGAAGCATCTTGATTAGAAATGAATACACCACAACACAATATAGGAAAACATAAAAAAAAAAGTTGAATTATTTACTACACTGCCAAACAATGACGTTGTACACTATTATCTCAGATATTTTCTTTATTATTATTTTACACTTATTGAGTTTCTTCTCAATTTTCATATAATTTGTTATACTTTGCATATTAAAACCTGTTAATTCTCTAACATAAGTAAAATGCTATATTGACCAACTGTTAATATTGTTTTCACTCAATTTGTTTCGAGCAGAATGCAGCTCAATTAATTTGTATAAGCAAGGCAACAGTCCCTAAGCTGTTACAAAGCAGACATTACTGGCATCCAGGAAATACGAAGGGATGGGCCGGGCAAAAAGAGGATCAAAAACTGTGACATCTAATACGGACCGTGTTTAGTGAGCAGAAAGAGCGACTATTCAGATGCGGATTTGCGATAAGTGCCAGACTAAGAAAAGAAGTCTTTTGTTTCCAAGACTTAAGCAAACGCAATTAATGTCATAAAACGGCCAAAAAACGCTGTGCCACCAATAAGGGTGACTCAAGTCGTTTGGGCAAAAAGCGATAAGGAAAAAGCAGACGTTTTTGCCGCACTTCTTGAGTAAAGATTTAAACCATTTGGTGGTCCAGAAGACGTTAATTTATTCAAGACTACAACCGATAGTAATCTAGTTAGTTATGCAAGTATTGCATACCTTAAACGGGAAACACAGAAACTAAAGCCTAAAAAATCCGGGTTATGACATAATTACAGGAGAACTTCTTAAAAGGTTGCCTCGGGAAGCATTTACTAAACCAAGGCAGTGGAAAGTCGCAGAAGTGATTATGGTTCTCAAACCAGAAAAATCACCGAATGAAAGAAAATCTTACAGACTTATTTCACTTCTTAAAATAATTTCAAACGTTTTTGGGAGGACATTACTCGGCCGCTTACACACCATTATTGGTCGGAAACGCCTTTTACCTGACCATAAACTTGGGTTTAGAAGTAAACATTCGACTGTGGACCAAGTTCATCGAATTACTGATGTAATTAAGAAAGATTTCAAAGAAAAGAACATTTGCTCAGCCGTATTTCTTTGACAAGGTCTGGAAAACAGGCTTTCCATACATACTAAGACAAGTTTTGCCTGAAAAATTATATAAAATCCTCGTGTCGTGTCTTGATCATAGACTCTTCCGTGTGAAACTTGGAAACGAATATTTCGGAGTTCAAGAAATATTGGCAGGAGTACCCAAAGGAAGTGTAGTTGGACCACTCTTTTTTCTCATATTTACACGTGATATATCACAAACAAACGACACAATTAAAGTTGCCATGTTTGCTGATGATACAGCTATACTAACAGTTGGCACAGGAAATATATATGAAATAACAAAACGCTCTCAACGATTTTAATGAATGGACAAAATCCTGACGGATTGCACTTAACGAGAGCGAATCGATTCATACAGATATGTCGTATAAACGGACAAACAATTTGCCAGTAATTCTCAATACGGTTCGAGTTCCTTTTGCAAATGAAGCGACATATCTCGGAATGACACTCGATGCAAAATTAAAATGGAAGCCGCATGTAAAAGACGAATGCGAAGAACTTAAAAATATATACATAGAACTGTACTGGTTACTCGGAAAATATTCGAAGTTTAACCTTGATAACAAGCTGCTATTATACAAGCATGTGCTAAAGCCGGTCTGAACATATGCTCAACTATGGGGTTTTACTAGTGAAACGAATCCAAATATTTTACAAACTTTTGAAAACAAAATGTTAAGACCATTCGTCAATGCGCCGTGGTAGGAACGCAGATCTACGCAGAGATCTGGGTATTCCCGGGTTTAAATATGGAACGGAAAATTTTGCACGCAAACATAAAAAACGTTTATTGGGACACGTCAATACAACGGTCCTCCAAATTCTTCATGAAACAAATTTATTGCGGCGTCTTCAAAGAACTAAGCCCTTAGATTTGGCCCGATAATAACAAACCGCGTCATAAATTGCGGAAAAAGCTGGAACTCTCGTAAAGTTACCTGCCAAATATTCATTACTCGTGATAAAAAAAAATTGCTAGATAAGTCGAATACTTAGTTGCACTACAAATACAAAAAGGGTAGTGGTTTTAGTGGGTTAAAGTCCCACACTACTTTGGGCACGTGCTCATTGTGTCTTTTGAGATTTTCACCAGCCCACGGTAAAAATGTTTGTTAAATACAAATGCGGTTAAGCAAAAATATATCTAGATTTGTATTCGTGACAGTCGATTACACCAACAATAAACAAAATATAAATACATGGATCAACAGTGATCTATAATGCAATTGAATGCAATTTTACCAATTGGTCAAGTTTCAGAAGCTCGAAGAATGATTTTCAGACTCTAATCTTACAGACAAAAATCTTAAATTGTCCCAAAAATGTTATTTTTCAATCGAAAAACATGTTTCATTACTTAAAACAAATATGAAATAAATTTTAAATGCTAAATTTAAATTCAGATGTAATCTACCCTTTGAAGAAAAAAAAGATTTTGTCTTGTTATACCCTCTCCCATGGGGGCATATTAGTTTTGATACATAGTTCGTAACATAGAAAAATAATTTAGCTAGGTATACCTCAAAGTATATGGGTCGACTCAGAATCGCTAGCTGAGTCGATGAAGCCATATCCGTCTGTCTGTCCGCCCGTCCGTAAAGAGGTAACCAGTTTTTGGGCCTTAAATTTTGAGCTGGGATAATGAAATTTGGTACATTCGATCCTTGTACGTGCTGTTCGAACAAGTGTGAACATTTTTTAAATCCGCCCAATGCCACGCCTTTTTAGAAAAAACTGATTTTGGGCAAAACCCAAGAAATTTTGAAAAAGTGTCTGAAGAAGATATCTAGACAATCTTAATGCATATATTTCGTCTATACAAAGTTTTTTGCCACGCATACTTTTTGGGGCCGTTTTTAGTAAAAAAACATTTTTCGGTAAAATTTTAAACATTTCGAAAAAAAATTTTAAGCAAAATAATTGGCTTTGGTAATACAAACATTTCTTCCATATATAATTTTTACCCACGCCCACTTTTTGTAGGCGTTTTCATACAAAAACCATTTTTATACATTACGCCATACCATTTGCAGGAGAAAAAAGTTGTTTTTGGTCGAACCATACGAGATTTTGATAAACTGTCTGAACAATATGTTGCGACAAAATCAATTTTAATATTTTTTTGCATGCATTTACTCCATAGTGCGACGAAAAAAAGTATGCGGAGAAAAAATGTGTCTTGCAAGTTTGCCTCCAATGTAAGAGCGCAGATAATTAATGAGTAAAGCAATATTTCAACAAATAGAGAAAAAGAAGAAGGTCAGGTCCATGTTCATGCCCACAAAAAAAAAAAATAGTTGCATTAAGCAAATGTATGTGCTAACGCTTGTAAACTAAAATGATGAATTTCGCTCTGGCAGGAGTCAAGCAAACTCTAAAGTCACCGAAATCGGTGGCTTAAGTTATATCAAAACTTAAGTGAAGCTTACCTCTCAAACCGGAACTGTGAAACATTACTTACTTACTTACTTAAGTGGCGCTACGGTCCGGAATAAACCTGGGCCTCAACCAACATGCCTCTCCAATTAGCCCGGTCCTTATCTAACTGCCTCCAGTTGCGCACTCCAAGTTGGTTGAGGTCGGTTTCTACTTGTGCGCGCTATTTAAGGCGAGGTCTTCCTCTACTGCGTCCGACGTCTTGCTGGGAATCGAAGACTCTGCGAGCCGGAGTATTGGTGTCCATTCGTTCTACATGTCCTAGCCATCTTAAACGTCCAATGCGCAGTTTTTTGACCAGGGGCATGTCGCTGTACAGCTCGTATAGTTCTTGGTTGAATCTTCGTCTCCATAGCCCGTCAACGCAAACGTGACCGAAGATTTTTCGAAGAATTTTCCTCTCAAATCGACTAAGGATTTCTTCATCCGCTTTTGAGACGGTCCATGCTTCAGCGCCGTAGAGCAGGACTGGGATGATCAGGATCTTTTAAGAGATCTCCTTAGTAGTTCGAGTGAGGGCTTTACTACTGAATTGCCTTCTTAGTCCGAAGAAACAGCGGTTGGCAAGAGTAATTCTTCGTTTAATTTCTGACGAGATGTTGTCAGAGTTAATAGCGGAGCCGAGATAGATAAAGTCCCGTACTACCTCAAAGTTATATCTGTCAAAGGTGGCTGTTTTTGAATTCTAAACCGAAAAGTCCATTTGAGACGACGACAAAAACTGACTTTTAATTTAAAATTAAGAGAACTCTTCGATTAAACAAATTTTATAAAAAGAAGTTTATTTTAGATTAAGTTACCAAGGATGATGTTAACTGCTTGATGGTTGAAAACTAAAGAGAGCGAGCTCTGTACAGAAAATAGTTAATTTGACATAGCGAATGACGACACAAAGCAAAATGGAAAAAGAGAGTGAGCGACAATTCAAGAATACGTTACACATTTTGAAACAGGGTGTTTTGTTTGTACAATTTTTTGTCGATATGCGACCAAATAAGAACAAGAAAAACAATTTAACTAAGAAACAATTAATAAAGTAATTAAGTAGCGAACATTCAGCCCCCCCTGAAAGACTACGTTCTTTCAGAAAATGGTAGGGGAGCTAATTTAATAATAGGTCGAACAAATTCGCCGGTTTGAGTGGTGATTGTAGCTACTCGTTTGCGTTGGTCTCTTCCAGGGTGAACGATCTTTACTCGCCCAAGTATCCATTTTGAGGGTGGTAGATTCGGGTCCTTGAGCATGACGACATCACCCACCTGCATATCTTCCCTTGCGTTTTGCCATTTGGGGCGCTGTTGAAGAGAGGTCAGATACTCTGCATGCCACCGCTTCCAAAAGCCTTGTAAGAGATTCTGTAAGAGAAGCCAATTAGAGTAGGGACGAGGAACAGATATTAAAGTTTCACCAATTAAAAAATGGGCCGGACTTAATGCGATTGGATCCATATCTGAAGTAGGCCACATAGGTCGAGAATTCAATAATCCTTCAACTTGTGTTAGCAGGGTGTACATTTCTTCATACGTTAGCTTATGATCCTTACTAACTCGCTTCAGGTGAAACTTAACCGACTTCACTCCTGCCTCCCACAGCCCACCAAAGTGAGGTGCAGAAGGGGGAATGAATCTCCATTCGATCTTGTCCTTCGATAGGTGGTCCGCCACGATATTATTGTGTTGTTGACTCATGAGTAGCTGGAACATCTCATCTAATTGTCTTTTGCTGCCGTGGAAATTCGTTCCGTTGTCGCTCCAAATTTCCGCAGGCTTGCCTCTGCGCGACGCAAATCGATCGAGTGCAGCAAGAAACGCTGACGAAGTGAGGTCCCCAACTAGTTCCAGATGAAGAGCCTTTGTTGTAAAACAAATAAAAACCGCGATGTAGCTCTTGACGAATTTCGGATTTCGTCCTCTAGCTAATCGCAATGTTATAGGTCCCGCATAGTCAACACCAACTTTACTGAAGGGCCGCGAAAACCAAACGCGCTCGGCGGGTAGATTTCCCATAAGTTGCGTTGATGTTGATTTTCGATGGCGGAAGCACTCGACGCACTCATGTACAACACTACGCAGTAGATTACGACAACCGACTATATAAAATTCTTGTCGAAGAATAGCGAACATTTGAGAGACACCGACATGGAGGTAGCGTTTGTGAATATCCTCGACAATTAGCTTTGCAAACCGAGTGTTTTTATCAATTATTATTGGGTGCTTAACCGAAAATGATGTATCTGATTCTTGGATACGACCACCAACGCGAAGGACACGGTCTATATCCAAAAATGGAGTTAAGGATGCCAACTTGTTGCCTTTTTTCAAATTTTCACCTTGAATAATACTCCTTATTTCAGACGAAAAACAAACCGATTGGTGGAATTTGATTAGCGTTAGTTTTGCCGTCGAAAGTTCACTTGACGATAAGGATTGTTTATATCTTATGGCAGAGTTTGCACGCGAATTCGAAATAAACCGAAGGGCATATGCTATCACACGAATAGTCTTTAAATATCGCGACGAATTTTGAATTAGGGTTTCGATAAAGTTTGTATTTATATCCGAAACTAACACTTGAACGGGCAGAATTTTGCGTTCTTCAAGGTGTTCGACTGGTAAGTCCTTAGGCGATGGTATGATGTTCGGCCATTGATCTCGTTCATGCCTTATCCACATTGGCCCATGCCACCATAACTCATTATTTAGTAAATGAGCAGGTAAAATGCCACGAGATGCGCAGTCAGCTGGATTATGTTGGGATCGCACATGAAACCATGATTCTCTCGATATAGTGGAAAGAATTTCTGAGGTGCGATTGGCTATAAACACTGACCACCTTTTTGGCAACGCCGAGAGCCAATGAAGAACAATTGCCGAGTCGGTCCACGCGAAAACTTGCATTTCTTTGTATTGCAAAGAAGTTTTAAGTTTTTTCACCAACCGAGTCAAAAGAACTGCTCCACAAAGTTCGAGTCGTGGAAGCGAAACAACCTTAAGAGGTGCTACTCTGCTTTTAGCGGCAACGATCGAGCAGGTAACATTACCGGTAGAGTCCGTACTCCTGCAGTATACTACTGCCGCGTACGCGTCTAGCGAAGCATCACAGAATGCATGAAACTGAACATTTTTTTTAGATGTCCACATATTCCGTGAAATAGTTACAGCTTCTAGTGACGGAAGCTGATCTCGAATACAACGCCATTGATTTTCGAGTTCTGGCGATATGGAGTCATCCCAAGTAAACTTTTTTCGCCAAAGCTCCTGAAAGAGTATTTTAATTGAGATGATTACAGGAGATAAAAATCCTAACGGATCGAAAATTTTCGACGATTCTGATAGAATTCGACGTTTAGTATATGTTGGTTTATTACTTAAGTTAACCTTATAAGAAAAAGTATCTCGAGCAGGTGACCATTGTAAGCCTAGCAATTTGACAGAGTTGTCTTCCTCAAAGTCCTTCGGAGACATTTCTCGTTGTTCTTCTGGTAAGCTTAACAAAAGTGGCCAGCAATTCGTGGTCCATTTTCGTAGGTTAAAACCCCCTGATTCAAGA
The DNA here is from genome assembly GCA_949824845.1 of Rhingia rostrata. Classification (NCBI taxonomy): domain Eukaryota; kingdom Metazoa; phylum Arthropoda; class Insecta; order Diptera; family Syrphidae; genus Rhingia; species Rhingia rostrata. Next base: position 76,150,524 of record OX463757.1, on the reverse strand, counting down.
AGGCGAATTAGTTCTATACGAAGGGAAGTAACTTCATCAATTGAATCAGCTCCGGTCATTACGTCATCGACGTAGAAATCGTTGAGCAATACTTCAGCCGCACGTGGATAAGTATCCATAGAGTCGAGTGCAAGTTGATATAGTGTACGCACGGCCAAGAAAGGAGCACACGCAGTGCCATAAGTAACAGTTGAAAGACGATAGTGTTTCAATGGCTCTTCTACAGATTCTCTCCAAAGAATCCGTTGAAAGTCTGCATGATTTCTGGTTACACGAATTTGCCGAAACATCTTCTCTATATCGCCCGATAGAGTATAGAGGTGACGACGGAATCGAATGCAAATAGAGAAGAGATCGCGTTGATATGTTTGACCGATTAACAGCGTTTCATTAAGCGACTTGTGGTTACCAGCCTTAGCTGATCCGTCGAAAACTACTCTTACCTTCGTTGTGCTACTGTCTTCCTTTATCACGGCATGATGAGGGAGATAATAGCATTTATTTGATGGTTTGGTTATTTCATTGGGTGGTATTTCTTCCATGTGCCCAAGACTTTGGTATTCTTCCATGAATGCGACATATTTTTCGCGAAGATGCTTATTGGACGAGATTTTTCGTTCAGTGTATTTGAACCGATTATACGCGAGAGTTAAACTGTTTCCGAAATCAGTATCTTCTTCCGACTTAAAGGGCAACTGGACTAAATATCTGCCATCAGGTAAACGAGAATGCGATCTAGCAAAAATATCCTCAGCGCGTTGGTCTTCGACAGATAAATTGGGCTCTTGAGATACTTCTTCAATTCTCCAAAAACGCTCAAGATCAAACTCAAGTGTTGTATCTAATTGAGTGCAATAAGAATCAACGCTATGAGCTGTCAATGAATTAGAGGTGGCTATACTGCCAGAAACCACCCAACCAAAAATTGTTGGAACAAGGTCTGGTTGACCTTGTTGACCATTAACTGGTGATCCATTGAGTACGCTGAATACTTTATCAGCGCCGATCAAAATGTCAATATGACTTGGAAGGTTGAATTTTGGATCTGCTAATGTGTACGACGAAAGAACTTTCATGTCGGAAATTGTGGACACAAAAACCGGTATAAGCGATGTAATTTTTGATATAACGTAGCACTGAATCTCAACAGATTGATTGCTAACGTGCGAAAAAAGTTGAATTGTAACAACTCCGTTTGTTACTCCTGCTGATATTGAGCCAACACCTGAAACAGGAATACGAGCAGACGTCCTAGACAGGCCCAAACGTTGAACTGTTTGCTCTGTAACGAATGAGACTTGCGACCCTGAATCCAAAAGCAACCGAATGTTCTGGAGAACTCCTTGCTTGTCATGAGCTCGAGCTATAGCAGTAGGCAAAACCGTTTGAGTAGAACGAATGGATTTAAACGAATTGTCTGCAGTATGAGAGCAAAGCAAAGTTGATGATTTTGTTGCTTGTGATTGGTTCGAAGTTGAATGTAATTCTGAGGGAGTTGAAGTGACGAATGTGTGTGTTGAAGTTGACGATGACGACGAAGGTGATGTGGAATTAGATTGCAAATTAGACGAGGATGACGAAGCAGCGGATGTAGAGGTTGACGACGAGGAAGATGGATGAACGAGAGTATGATGACGCGAACTGCATGTTTTGCAACGATTATTCGATCGACATTTATTTGATGAATGTCCTTGACGTAGACAGTTATAACACAAGGACTGTTCTTTGACAAACGTTCTACGATCATCAATTGAAAGAGCAAGAAAATGTTTACATTGCAAGAGACTGTGATCGAGTTTACATTTAGGGCAACCGTGTGTGGATTCTACCACATGTGTTCGAATGACCCCATGAATTTTGCTTCGAGATTGTGTGGAACGAAATGGTGTATAACATGATTCGAGACAAACGCAACGGCTCTGTAAAAAGTCTAACATTTCCTTAAATGTTGGATCATCTTTTGACCCAATTAATTCAGACCAAGCCTGCTTGGTTTCTGGATCTAGTTTTTGGAGTAAAATGTAGATGAGCCACGGATCACGATCGTTTGACTCGAGTGAATTTAGCCCACGAATTACTTCATCCGCACCATCAGTAATTTTACGTAAAACTGTCACGTTTGAGGAATTTACTGTGGGCAACGATAAGAACGATTGGATGAATGATTGAACAATAATAGTGGTTCTATCATATCGGCTTTCCAATCGATCCCAGGCTTCTAGATAATTCGTATCAGTATTCGCAATGTGTTTCAAAAGATTGCTTGCTTCTCCACTTAAGAAAGTTTTTAAGTATTGAAGTTTTTGTGTCGAAGTTAGAGATGCATTGCAATCTATTGAACCCTGAAAGGAGTCCCTAAATGCAGGCCAGTCCTTATAATCGCCTGAGAATGATGGAATTGATAAATGAGGCAGCTTAACTGAAGTCGGAACACTTGAAGAATTTAATTTATTCAAGAACGATGCTTGCTGAGTCGCTAACTTTTCAATAACTGAATCGTTGGATTTACTTGAATTAATGCTCATTTTATTTACTTGCAAAAAGTTCGATAATGTTGCATGCGCAACAAAATACTTTGTTTCGTACTCCTCATATTCCGGTTCAGGATCTATGTAATTTGGATCTGTCGAAAATTCAATTAACGCGTTTTGTAGCTCGTTAAACTCAATCCACGTTTTATTTAAACTGTCCAATCTAATCTCTAGCATTGAAACTGGTGTATTTGTATCTACCGTTTCTACAAAAGTCGCAGCACGAGATATTGCGGCTTTTGCACGACCGCGTTTTACCTTGATAAAATTCATTTTTGGTTGACACACACAAAAAACGAAAAGAGATGCGAAAATAAATCTCACTTAATGCGCACACACTAGAGTTCTTTTAATATTATAAAACTAGTTGAATTTTTTTTAATTGTTTAATTGTTCTATTTCAGCAAGCACGTGTATGAACAAAATCAACGAATTGTCTTTCAATTTTCACGAAAATTGTCAATTTTTTCCGATTAAATTCGGCTGCGAAGGACCAAAATGTTTTTGAATTCTAAACCGAAAAGTCCATTTGAGACGACGACAAAAACTGACTTTTAATTTAAAATTAAGAGAACTCTTCGATTAAACAAATTTTATAAAAAGAAGTTTATTTTAGATTAAGTTACCAAGGATGATGTTAACTGCTTGATGGTTGAAAACTAAAGAGAGCGAGCTCTGTACAGAAAATAGTTAATTTGACATAGCGAATGACGACACAAAGCAAAATGGAAAAAGAGAGTGAGCGACAATTCAAGCATACGTTACACATTTTGAAACAGGGTGTTTTGTTTGTACAATTTTTTGTCGATATGCGACCAAATAAGAACAAGAAAAACAATTTAACTAAGAAACAATTAATAAAGTAATTAAGTAGCGAACAGTGGCGTTATGTCCAATTCGTCGGTGTTGTGTGTCCTTTCGTGTTGACAGCATATACTTCGTCTTGCCCTCATTTACTGTCAAGCCCACTTTTCCAGCTTCCTTCTCTATACTAGCAAACGTGGCTATGACATCACGTTGAGGCCAACCAATGATATCAATATCGTCGGCGTATGCTAGTAGTTGTACCGATTTTTGGAAAATTGTGCCTCTTGTGTTGGCTCGTGAGTTTTGCACAATCCTCCCAAGAATCAAATTGAAGAAGTCACATGACAGCGCATCGCCTTGCCTAAATCCTTATTTGGTATCGAATGTGTCAGTGAGGTCGTTTCCGATCCTGATGGAGCAGCGAGAATTCTTCATCGTCATCCTACACAAACGGACGAGTTCGGGCGGTATACCAAAACTACACATGGCTCTGTATAGTTCGTCTCTATAAATGCTGTCATATGCGGCTTTCAAATCGATGAATAGGTGGCGGGTATCGATTTGGACTTCTTGGGTTTTTTTTTCAGGATCTGCCGAAATGTGAAGATTTGATCGGTTGTGGACTTCCCTGGCCTAAAACCACAGTGATAAGGGCCGATCAGGTTGTTGGTAAACGGTTTCAGGCGTTCACATATTACGGCAGATAGAATCTTGTATGCGATGTTGAGGAGACTTATGCCTCTGTAGTTGGCGCAGTTTAGAGGGTCTCCTTTTTTGTGGATCGGGCAAACGATGCTGAGGTTCCATTCTTCAGGCATACTTCCTTCCGACCAGATTTGGCTTATGAGTTGGTGGATTTTACTTACCAAGTCATCTCCGCCGGTTTTATAAAGCTCAGCGGGAAGGCCGTCATTTCCAGAAGCCTCATTAAGCTTCAGTTTAGATATTGCTATCCTCACTTCACTCAGGTCGGATGGTTGGCAGCTTTCGCTGTCGTTGCCAATATTGAATGGTTCGTTCTGCCTGACAGCGGAATGTTGTTCGTCATCGCAGTTTAACAGTTTGCAGATGTGGTATTTCCTTGTTCATCTCGACATGATTCTGCTCGAGCCTTGTATCCTTGGCTTTGATGTTTTACACTTTGGTAAAACTTGCGAACATCTTTCCTGGAGTGGCACCTCTCTATATCCTCGATCGCGAGCTTTTCTTCCTCTTTTTTCTTCTTTCTAAAAAGCCGTTGTTCTTCCATTCTTCTCTGCCTATAGAGCTAAACGGCAGCTCTCGTTTTCACCTGCACCTTAGCCTTGTAGGCCTCGTTCTTGGCTGCGAGCATCTGTCGGCATCCCTCATCAGACCAGGGGTTTCTTGCTGGTGGGCGCGAGAAACCTAGCACATCAGTTGCGGCTGATCTAATGGCTTGTTGGCATCGTTGCCATAGTTCTTCGACATTCGATGTTGGTGGTATGCAGTTAATCGAGAGGTTTTGGTGGTCTCTTGCGATTGCAGTCTTTCGACATTAAATTTATTTTACAGTATTTCTGGATTGTTGTGGCTTGGTGGATATCCGCATTCTAACCTTGGCCGCAACAAAGTAGTGGTCTGAGTCGATGTAAGCTCCTCGGAACAACCGGGCTTCCAACATACTGGATGCGGTTCGTTGTCTATCGCTATGTGATCAACTTGATTGACCGTTCGTTGATTTGGAGACCGCCATGTCCCCTTATTGATATCGAGGTGAGGAAACCGTGTGCTGGCTATAGTGGCATTTCGTTACGTAGCGAAGTCAATTAGCCTAAGTATGTTACCAGACTTGTTGTCGTGTAGGCTATAGTTTCCGACAATAGTGCTAAAGATGTCTTCTCTTCCTACCTTTGCGTTAAAATCTCCCAGCACGATTTTATCATCGTACTTCGGTAGTCGCTCATAGGTTTTGTCAAGGAGCTCATAGAAGCAGTCCTTAACTATATCATCTTTTTCCTCCGTTGGGGCGTGAGCGCGTATAAGGCTAATGTTGACGAATTTGGCCTTGATGCGGATCGTAACAATGCGTTCGCTAATGTCTTGGAAATATAAGACTTCTTGCCTAAGTCTGGCACTTATAACAAATCCGCATCCGAATAGTCGCTGTTTCTGCTCACTTTAACACGGTCCGTAGTAGATGTCATAGTTTTTCATCCTCTTTTTACCCGGCCCATCCCATCGTATTTCCTGGATGGCAGTAATGTCTGCTTTGTAGCAGTTAAGGGCTTCCGCTAGTTGTTCGCTTGCACCTCCTCTGTTTAATGTTCTCACATTCCAGGTGCAGATACGAATTTCGTTGTCTTTTTTTCGTTGAGCCGTGTCCTCAACAATAAAATTTGTCCTTTCCGAGACTGTTGGTTGCTTCGTAACCGTTAGATTTTTCCATGATTGGGTAGTTAACCCAAAGCACAGCCCCCCACGTGGAGGGCCAGTTCCAATTTATTAGATACCCCAAGGACACGGGGCTATCAGTATCCACTACGGGATTGAGCGCTGCCGTTGGCCTTTCGGTTAATCCGCCACCATCTCTGTTCAAGGGGCCTGACTAACCCTTGAAATTCCTAGACAACCTTCCGAATTGTCAAAGCAGCTTGTCTAGGTTTGCCTGGAACAGCAGGCTGGGTATTCATTCCGTGCCATTCTGTCCTGGCTGTTTATAGTGTTGCTGTTTTTCTTCGTGTTTTCAAAACTGGCGCTCATCGTTTAGCAAGTCAAATCCGGTTGGATGAGACCAGTACCCGATGGCTACCACTTGGAGTAAAAATAAGCACTTGATGTGTAGACAGAGTTACAACACTGGGCATTGCCAAGTTAAAGCCAATCAGAGTCTACCCTCGTTCTACAACACCCAACCATCAGTGAAACATTAAGTTTAGTTAAATAGTAAATTAATCTCCAGTGAGAGTTAAGGCATCACTTAACTCTCACTGGCCATATATAAGTGCTATCTTAACCGATTATTTCAATTGCCCTTTACACTTTGTATGCGTTACTATATTTAATTTAATTCAAATATTGAATTTTTAGTCAAACATTTCTGCATAAAAAAAACCGTGTCATCTCAAAATGCATGTCATACGTTATTATTTAAATTTAACTCTGTGTAAGTAGCTTAGGTCAGGTCTTAACTTTTGAACTATTTGTTTCATTAATATGATGCCATTTATTAAAAAAAAATCTGACTACCAATTGTGTATTAACACTTTTCAAATAGGTTAAGATATTTATAATCCGATTATAGATACACGATGACATTATAAATGAAATGAATTTATAAGACTGTTTTGGAGACAATAAATCTTTGTGTAAAAGAAAGTAAGAAATTAATTTAACGTTTGTTTTCGTTGTTTCTAATTATCAAAACATTATTTCTCCAGATTTGATTGCAGCATATTGTTAATAAGTATTGTACAGACGAAACGCGTATAAACCAGATAGGCTATTTGTGGATTAACAATGATTTACATATGGTTGCTTATATTAAAAAAAATTGAATTATTTGATGGTTAATAATTTTTACATTTATTTGAATTCACTGTTTGTTATCGACCGAACTTCGGTCTGATGAAAATAAGCTTGAAAAATGGAACCTCAGCATCTGAACCTCTCTGAAGTTATCAGTGCGGTTTTAGGCCAGGATTTTCCACAACTGATCAAATCTTTATAATTCGCAGCTCCTACAAAAATACAAGTGGGAGCTTCGATAAAAATCAATTTTCTAAAAAACTAGAGGACATGAAATCATCAGTTTTTCATTAAGAATTAATTAGAGAAACGAATTTCCGAAAAAAAAATCATTTTACAGTTATGAAAAATTAAACTTTAAAATCTCTTGTTTCGAAATTATAAATTTAAAACCAGTTTTTCAAAAACTATGCATAGATTTCATTTGGAAAAATCGAATAGAACAAAATACTGGCTTTAAAAAAGGGTTTAAGAATTAATTGTAAGTATACCCGTTATTGTATTGAACTGTTCTACAAAAACCGATATTATCTCTAGAAGTCTTAGTTATCGTACTCTTGCCAATACAAGAATTCCAAATCGATACCCACCTATACATCGAATTCAATACCGCATACGACAGCGTTTGTAGAGAATAACTATACAGAGCCATGTCTCGTTTTTGAATACCGTCCAAGCTCGTTTGTCTATACAGGATGGCAATGGAGAATACCCGCTTTTCCATCAGCTATACCATTCATCCATCAATACCGAAAAAATAGCGACACCCAGGCCATGGTTTTTGATTATTTTTCGTGGGCTGTTGGAATTAATGGTTGGCTATTGGAGAACGAGGGTAGACTCTGATTATCTTTAACTTGGCAATGACCAGTGGTTGTTACTCTGACTACACATCGGGTGCTTATTTTTAATCTCTAAGTGGTGACCGTCGGGTACTGGTCTCATCCAACCGAATTTGACATGCTAATCGATGAGCGCGAGTGTTGATAACACGACGAAAAACAGCAACACCATAAACATCCCAGTCAGAATGGCACGGAAAGAATACCAGGCCGGCAGTCCCAGACGAACCTAGACAAGCTGCTTCGACACATTCGGACAACAGGTCAAGGGTAAGTCAGGCTCCTTGAACAGATATGGTGGCGGATGAACCGAAAGGCCAATGGCAGCGCTCAGTCCTGTAGTTGATACTGATGGTCCCATGTACAAGGGGTATCTAATAAATTGGAACTGGCCCTCGAGGTTGGGGGTTGTGCTTTGGGTTAACTACCCAACCCTGGAAAAATGAATTGTTACGTAGCAACCAATAGCCTCGGAAAGGACTGATTTTATTCTTGACGACACGGCTAAACGAAAAAAGGACAACGACGTTCGTATCTGCAACTGGAATGTGAGAACATTAGACAGGAGAGGTGCAGGCGAACAACTAGCGGAAGCCCTCAACTGCTGCAAAGCAGACATTACTGCCGTACAGGAAATACGATGGGATTGGCCCGGCAAAAAGAGGATGAAAAACCGGATGCGGATTTGTTATAAATGCCAGACTTAGGCAAGAAGTCTTATGTTTCGAAGACATTAGCGAATGCAATGTAACTATCCGCATCAAGTCCAAATTCGCCAACATAAGCCTTATATGCTCTCACGCCCCAACGGAAGAAAAAGATGATATAGCTAGGGATTGCTTCTATGAGCTCCTTGACAAAACCTATGTGCGAATAAGGAATAACGATGTTAAAATCGTGCTGGGTGATTTTAACGCAAAAGTAATAAGAGAAGACATCTTAAGCCGTATTGTCGGAAAACATAGCCTAAACGACAACACGTCTGGTAACGGACTTAGGCTAATTGGCTTCGGTACTGAACGGAGTGCCACTATAGCCAACACATGTTTTCCTCACCTAGATATCCATAAGGGGAGATGGCGGTCTTCAGATCAATAAACGGTCAACCAAAAATTGATCACATTGCGATAGACAAGAGCCACTCATCCAGTATTTTGAATGAGCGAACATTCCGAGGAGCTAACATCGACTCGGCGCAGTACCATGTTGTAACCAAGGAAAGAATGCGGATATCTACCATACCACAACAATCCAGAAATACTGTAAAAAATTTTAATGTCGAAAGACTGCAATCGCAAGAGACCGCCAAGACCTTCTTGCAACGCGTCGAATGTCGAAGAAAAATGGCAAAGATGCCAACAAGCAATTAGATCAGCCGCAACTGATGTGCTAGGTTTCTCGCGCCAACCAGCAAGAAACCCCTGGTTTGATGAGGAATGCCGACAGCTGCTCGTAGCCAAGAACGGGGCCTACAAAGCTAAGCTGCAGGTGAAGACGAGAGCTGCCATTGAGCTCTAAAGGCAGGGGAGAAGGGGGAGAACACCGGCTTTTCAGCAAGAAGAATAAGGAGCAAGAAAAGCGCGTGATCGAGGATATAGAGGGGTGCCATTCCAGGAATGATGTTCGCAAGTTTTACCAAAGTGTGAAACGTCAAAGCCAAGGATACAAGGCTCTAACAGAATCCTTTCGAGATGGACAAGGAAATGTAGTAGTTGAGACACAGTCGATGCTGAGAATATGGAAGAACCACAGATGTTAAACGGGGATGACGAACAACATTCCGCTGTCAGGCAGAAGGAACCATTCAGAATCGTCAACAACAGCAAAAACTGCCAACCACCCGACCTGAGTGATGTGACAATAGCAATATTTATACTCAAGCTTTATAAGGGTGCCTGAAATTAAGCCGAGGTTTGTAAAGCCGGCAGAGATGACATGGTAAGTAACATCCACCAACTCATAACCCAATTCTGGTCGGAAGAAAGTATGCCTGAAGAATGGAACCTCAGCATTTTTTGCCAGATACACAAAAATGACACCATCTAAGCTTCGAAAGCTACAGAGGCATAAGTCTCCTCAACATCGCCTACAAGTTCATATCTGCCGTATATATATGTGAACGCCTGAAAGGTTTACCAACAACCTGATCGACCCTTATCAGTGTGGGCTTAGGCCAGGAAAGCCCACAACCAATATTTTCACACTTCAGCAGATACTGGAAAAAACTCATGAAATCCAAATCGATACCAACCACCAATTCATCGATTTCAAAGCCGCATACGAAGGCTGATTCAGTAGTAAAGCCCTCACTCGAACTACTAAGGAGATCCTGTATAAGACCCTGATTATCCCAGTCCTGCCGTACGGCGATGAAGCGTGGACCGTGGACCAGATGAAGACACGGGACAACCGTAAGCGATGATCGGCCTTATGAGGGCCATGTAGCAAATGACTTTCACCCTTGAATCAAGTTGACTGCTATGAAGGCCTTCTCAAAGTCAACAAGACAGGCCCCTGTGCATTGTCCTTTGGATTTATTCCATTGGATGTCGGAGACTAGTTTCGACGCGGCATGAATAGTGTCATGCCTCGCTCGAAAACCAAACTGATTTACCGGAATAATTTTATTTTCCTCGACCCACTTCAGCAGAGCCCTATTGACTATTTTCTCAAATACCTTGCTAACATTCGGCGGAAGGCTTATTGACCGAAGATTTGCAGGGTTTGTTCTGTCCTTGTCCTTTTTGGGGATAGGATGTACCACCGCCGTTTTCCAGTGCACCGGATAATGTGCATTATTCAGTGCATTGTTAAACAGCGTGGCGAAAATATCGACCGCTTCCATCGAAAGGTGCCTCAATACGACGTTTGGGACCCCGTCCTCTATCGCCGACTTTTTATTCTTCAGTGATACAAAGATGTCCAGGAGTTCATCTTTTTGCACGAATAGCATCAGGCTATTGGCGACTATGCCATTTGAAGGATTTTCGTCGTTGAATACGGTAAAACCGTGATTCTCAGATCGCCAAGCTTGAAGTTCGGTTCGTAGATAAAAGTGATTCAGAAAGGCTCTCTCCTCAATATCGCGATTTGGGCGAACAGGATTGTTCACCGTATTCGCCTTCTCCTGAGGATCTTCGATCGTAAAAAAACCGTCCTTAGAGTCAACACTTTCCGGACTTATACAAATAGCCGTGAGTGTCTGTCTGTTCTCTGTCGTTCGGGAAATTCGGACAAATGGAATGTCGTTATGATCCTTTCGCCTGAATATTTTATTTATTTGCGGGAACATATTCGGGCTACTGGCTTTTATAGCCTGAATTTTCTTGCCCCAGTACAAATTTACAGATTGTCTGTAATTCTCCGATAAGGTTTTTGATCAACAACTTCAATGTCCGAACCTCCGGGTCATGTCTGTCAGTAAATTGTCTACGCAGTCGTTTAAGCCTCGAGACCAGTCTGCATTTGTGTTTGTGGAGTGCATCGATTGTTGGCGTTCGATACTTCTCTGTCTGATCGTCATGGGATATTAGTTGCAATGATGGGATAGGGTATTTAAAGGCACCGGATTGTAGCCTACCCATGTTATAGTTCCATTTCAACACCGACCCTACCTTATTTGAAAACCCTACAACTCCGCTAAAATTGATCCTTTCCTTCACCCTGGTAAAGATTTGCCGGCTTTATTTAATTGCCAAGCTAACAGCCATATAATGACAGGATACTTAAATTCAAACCCGAAACTAACAACCATTGTTGCTAATAGAATTGTAACACTTACTATATTCACTTGCACTTAATCCGAGTATGATGCAATGGTGTTTGCCAAAATGAACACCGAACACATTCGCGCACAAGATACTTCGCGCTCGCCTAAGCCGAATGCGGATCGTTTTATGCAGCAGCGAGCTAGTAATAAAAATGATGATGGCTAGAATTAATCTTAACGTCTAGAATTTTATGAGACAGGCAAAAGTGGTCTTAACGATGATGATGATCGACTCTTGGCAAACATTACGTTTTTTTCCCTCTGTTTTGTGTTGTTTTATTTTTACTTTTCCTTGGAACGCAGGGATTTCACGCAGCAGGACTGATTTTTTAGTTTTATTTATTTCGTGAATAGTTACCGCTCCTCCCTTCACATGTATGGGGTTTATTTGCTTTAGCCGAATGCTGGCTGCACTTTTATATCCAATTACAGATATTTTTTTGCTATTTGGAGTTTTTTTTTAAAGCCCTAAAGACTCTACACACGAATAGGTAACAGCGAGCCAGAGCTCATGGTGGATGGGACAAATCGGACATACGGACATATTCAGTTAAATAGCGAACCGTGCTGTTCGTCCTTCAGTGAATTTTTGTTTTTGTGTCTTTTTTTTTGCGGTTGCTTGCCCATGATGGAATGATGATGATAATGATGATGATGGTGGCAAATGCCGAGGAGAGACATACCAAGTCCAATCGTTTATTTTTCCCGAATACACATACTAATGATTGGGATAGGACTGAACGCACACTCGGTGTACATATGCATCCTACGAGTACGAATTCCAAGTATGTCCGGAGATAGCTTGTGATCATCATCGCTGTGCGTGATGAAGATCGTCTTCGTCTAGAACGAATATATGGCGGTACAGGAGTTTTGAGATAGTGCCGCAGATAATGAGCTAGTGCGAGATGGGATTTTTATTGCGATGGTATTTTAAAGTGTTGTACTGTTGTATGATCAGTCCATCGCACCAAATACCGGGCTGTAAAAATTATTCAATTAATTCAATGGAAATCGCATTTTAACATGGGAGGTGATTAAATTGAATTGAAACCCGTTATCTTGACAAACACAAATTACAAGTACATGCCTATCACCCAACTAACTATGAAAATCTTAAGTAACCGGTCATTGTTGGAGTGTACCATTGTGTGGTATGAGTGACAGTTCATCATGACTGAAGTTGAAGTGGATACTTTTCATTCATCAGCGCAATTGATGATTTTATCAGATAGTTTTTTTTTATATGGAAACCGATCGTTATGCGGTTTGACTGGTTGACTTAATTGTTACATGACCTTAACGTACCTTCATTTCAATGACGTAAACAGATTTTTTTTCTTTTTCATTTCAGTAAAAAGATTGTGTTTTTTTTTTTTCTCAATATATGAAATGGGTTACGGGATGGATACCTACCAACCATTAATCAACATGAGATTTTCCTCACCATGCCCAGGTGGACAGACGAGAAAATGAGTTGGTTTTTCATTCTTTGTGAAAATGGATTTTCTTACACCGTCATTGCGTTCATTTGTAATGTTATTGTTATTGGTCTCAATGGTTTTTATATGAAGCTGATATGTGAAAATAATATCGCCCTCTTCTTTCGATGGGTGGGTGTGTTTTAATTTTTTTTATGGATGACGATTCAATTGTGGAATCAATTCTGTTGAAGACAATGTTGTTGTATCTGTACAATAACGAATAGCTAGTAAACAATTTTTTTTTCTTGTAACACAATGAAAAACTTAATTGGGCATAGACACTTTCGTCAAACGTTAAGACCTATACAACATAATTAGTAAATGTTTTTAGTATTTTCCCACCGAAATCATTATTTCAGCCCAAATACGGGTGCATCAAAAAGTTTTTATTTGTTTAGCTTACTGCGTCAACCTAACGAATCCGACGGGAGAGATTGTATATGTCAATTAGTAGAATATCTCTAGGGAATTCAATCGCTATTTCATATCTAGTCGGCGTACAGAGTGGGCAAATGCATTGGCAGCAATTATTTGAAGGCATTTAACTGTTGTAAGACCTCCGCGCAACGCGTATCCCTGAATGTCTCGATTAACATCATACCACCAGCATCGAATGTCGAAGATCAATGGCAACGATGCCAACAAACCATTAGATCAGCCGCAACTAATGTGCTAGGTTTTTCGGGCCCACCAGCAAGAAATCCCTGGTTTGATGAGGAATGCCACAGATGCTCGCAGCCAAGAACGAGGGCCACAAGGCTAAGCTGCAGGTGAAGACGAGAGCTGCCGTTGAGCTCTATAGGCAGAGAAGAATGGAAGAACAACGGCTTTTCAGAAAGAAGAAAAAAGAGCAAGAAAAGCGCGCGATCGAGGATGTAGAGAGGTGTCACTCCAGGAACGATGTTCGCAAGTCTTTCCAAAGTGTAAAACGTCAAGGCCAAGGAGACATCGCTCGAACAGAGTCCTGTCGAGATGAATAAGGAAATATCGTAGTTGAGACACAGTCGATGTTGAGGATATGGAAGAACTACTTCTGCTGTCGAACTGTGATGACGAACAACATTCAGCTGTCAGGCAGAACGAACCAATTAATATTGGCAACGAAAGTGAAAGCTGTCAACCAACCGACCTGAGTGAAGTGAGGATAGCAATATCTAAACTCAAGCTTAATAAGGCTGCCGGAAATGATATCGTTCCCGCTGAGCTTTGTAAAGCCGGCGGAGATAGCTTGGTAAATAACATCCACCAACTCATAAGCCAAATCTGGTCGGAAGAAAGTATGCCTGAAGAGTGGAACCTGAGCATCGTTTGTCCGATCCACAAAAAAGGAGACCCTCTGCGCCAACTACAGAGGCATAAGTCTCCTCAAAATCGCTAACAAGATCCTATCTGCCGTAATATGTGAACGCCTGAAACCGTTTACCAACACGCATGGGGGGCGTTTTTCGTAAAAAAAAACGTTGTTTGGTCAAATTTTAAACATTTCGAAAAAAAATGTTGATGCAAAATCATCAACACTTTTGTAGGCGTTGTCATGCAAAACCCATTTGTATACACTACCTCATAGCAAAACCCGGCGAAAAACGATCTTTTTTTTCGAACCGTCAAAGATTTTGATAAACTGTCTGAAGAATATGTGCTGACAATGACATTTTCTATATTATAGCTGCATAAAGCCTACATCTTACTTACTTAGTTACTTAAGTGGCGCTTTAGTCTGGAATGAAAATCAACCAACATGCCTTTCAATTAGCCCTGTCCTTAGCTAACTGCATTCAGTGGCGCACTCCAAGTTGGTTGAGGTCGGTTTCTGCTTGTGCGCGCTACCAAATTCGAGGTCTTCCTCCACTGCGTCCGACGTCTGGCTGGGAATCGAAGACTCTGCGAGCCGGAGTATTGGTGTCCATTCGTTCTACATGTCCTAGCCATCTTAAACGTCCAATGCGGAATTTTTCGACAAGGGGCATGACGCTGTACAGCTCGAATAGTTCTTGGTTGAATCTTCATCTCCATAGCCGGTCAACGCAAACGGGACCGAGAGTAGTTGTGTAAAAACTGGGCAGGGTGGAACTAGTAGAAAAAACAATTGATGCAAAAACGTTTGTAAAGTTAACATAAAAATTTCTTTTATAGATAATTTTAATCCATAGGGAAATTGGGGATATTGGGGCTGAAGGATACGATGGGATGTAGTTCGGTATTTAACGATTTGCACAGCGGATTTTCTCCTTTTCATATGTTTTGTTTTTTCCTTACCTTTAATTTTTAAATCAATTTTATAATAAGCGTAGCTATGGGTTAGACATAGTTTAATATAAGATGTGTTATACCCTATTTCATCCCATCCTTAAAATTAATATCCCCAAAATGTGGGATTTATGTCATTAAAATATAAAAAATGTCATTGTGAGAACATATTATTCAGACAGTTTAACACAATCATTTATGGTTTGTCGAAAAAAAAAACCTTTTTCGCCTGGTTATGCTATAAGGTAGTGTATGCAAACGGTTTTTGTATGAAAACGCCTCTAAAAAGTGGGCGTTGGCTGAATTGATATATAGAAGAAATGTTAATATTAGATATATTGTAGGCGAGACAGTTCGCGGATTTTGAAAATTTGTACACTTGTTCGAACAGCACGTACAAGGATCACATGTACCAAATTTCATTATCCTAGCTCTATAGTTAATGCCCGAAAACCGGTTACCTACAGACGGACGGACGGACAGACAGACAGAAATGGCTTACTCTACTCAGCTAGCGATTCTGAGTCGAGGTATATCTAGCTAAAGGGTGATCCATTTCGAGGTTCCCTAATTTTTTAAAGAAAAAAACACAGAAAATTCAAATTTAATGGAGAATGTTTATTATCATTCGAAAGAACATTCTTTGGCATTTTTTTTGAAGATTATGTCTATCAAATGTTGGCCGTTGCTACGTCGCAGATAGTCCATCCGTTGAGTCCAATTTTCGATCACTCGTTCGAGCATTTCGACTGGTAACTGGCGAATGACACGCGTGATGTTTTCCTCCAAGGCCTGAATCGAAGTGGGTTTGTCGGCATAAGCTTTTGACTTTACATATCCCCACAGGAAAAAGTCTAAAGGTGTGATATCACACGATCTTGGTGGCCAATCGACCGGCCCAAAACGTAAAATTATGTGCTCACCGAAATGTTCTCTCAATAAGTCCATAGATTGATGCGATGTGTGGGAAGTGGCGCCGTCTAGCTGAAACCAAATGTCGCCGAGATCACGAGCTTCAATTTCAGGCATCAAATAGTCGGTTATCATGGCACGATAACGGTCGCCATTGACGGTTACGTTCGCACCGGCATAATTTTTAAAGAAATATGGACCGATGATTCCACCGGCCCACAAACCACACCAAACCGTTGTTTTTTCTGGATGAAGTGGCAGTTCTTCAATCTCTTCAGGTTGCTCTTCGTCCCAAATGCGGCAATTTTGTTTGTTTACATACCCATTGAGCCAGAAATGGGCCTCATCGCTAAACAAAATTTGCCTCGAAAACGTCGGATCTTCTTGGAACTTTTCAAGAGCCCCTAGAGCGAAGCGATACCGCTTGGGAAGGTCGAGCGGCTTCAGTTGTTGCACAAGCTGTATTGTGTACGCTTTCAATTTAAGATCTTGACGTAAAATGCGCCAAGTCGTTCCATACGTCAGTCCGAGTTGCTGCGAACGGCGCCGAATCGACTCTCTACGGTCTTCGTGTACACTCTCAGCTACGGCCGCTTTATTTTCTTCACAGCGTGCTGGACGTGGTCTATTCGGTCGAATATTATCCAATAATGAATGCTGGGTCTCAAAATGGGTGATGGTGTTGCGAATAGTACGCTCAGTAGGCCGATTATGTTGACCATAAGTTGAGCGAAGTGCACGAAACACATTCCTCACAGAACGTGAATTTGCATAATAAAGTTGAACAATTTGTAAACGTTGTTCACGCGTAAGTCTTTCCATTATAAAATGCCAAACAATACTAAACAAAAATAACATGACAGCATGACACGACTCACACGTGATCTGTCAAAAAAGGCTATTGAAAAAAGTATCTCTACTTGGATCACCCGTTATATATGAGGTATATCTAGCTAAATTATTTCTCTGTTTTACAAACTATGTATCAAAACTTATATACCCCTTGGATAGGGTATAAACAGAGTTGGCATACATTAGAATGCTCATTGAGACCATCTCCCCCCAATGATCGTTTTATTCCAAACAAAACAAAAAATGTAAATATTAAAGGAATATTGAACAATTCTGAAAATTGGATTTTTTACACATTTTTTAAGATAAATTTCTTGTCTAACTTTCTTTTACAAAGAGAAAGATATTGTTTTGGTGAACATTTTCACCCTCGAGAAATATTGCATCCCCATAAAGTGTTTACCCACTCCCACATTTTGGAAATATTATTTTCATATTATAATAGGATAGGGTAGTAAATAATAAAACCATTTAGTTCTGAAGCTTTTAATTAATATTTCAATTAGATTTCACATGAATTGGTAGTTTATTAAAAGCTCGTCGTCTTACCTGGAGGGGGATAGTGACAAACTAGTTGGTCTAGCCTAACTGAGATCCTTCGTGGATTCCATTTTTCGAACTCTTCCGCTGCCAGAAGAAGAAGAAGTAAATGGCCTCATTCGCTTGATAGCCGCCAATTCATGGTACTATTCACCAAAAAGTTCGTAATTTCAATTCTGAGCTTAGGAGTAAGATCGCAACCGCACCAGCTAAGTAACACGACACGCTTTACTCTGTGATTAAGCATAAAACATGGTCCTTACCAATTGTTTGAATGGAAATAAATGTAGTCTATGACTAAAGTGCCTTGACTATAAAAAGGGC
Source organism: Rhingia rostrata (assembly GCA_949824845.1). NCBI lineage: Eukaryota > Metazoa > Arthropoda > Insecta > Diptera > Syrphidae > Rhingia > Rhingia rostrata. The sequence continues at coordinate 76,132,730 of OX463757.1, read as the reverse complement.
TATTTCAACAGATACTGCTTAATAAACTCCGATTGCTGAGATAATTTACATTTACCGGTACCTTTGCGCAGAGGCTGGTTGGTTTTCCATGAAACACATAAACTATAATCACTTGCAATTTACTTAGAAACTCGGTGTTTGGCCGGAATTGCTGCACCTCATCTTCTTCATACCTCGTAGTCTGTAATAATCTCCAAAATAGAGCGTAGGAGGAATGAGGTGTCATTGAGTCAAGACGTGCCATTATTGCTTCATTAGTGCACACCCACGCTATCATGTCCGTCGCCGAGCTCCATTGCCTGGCTCGTGTCGTTCCATCGTCACTAGTCTTGTTGTTACATAGTGTGAGTGACATCGAGTATCTTCCATCGCAGAGTTTACTCTTGCTCTGCCAGATGCTGTGCTCGAATAGTATGATCTCACGTGAGAAAATGAAATTTTACTTCATAATGGTGAAAGCTATTACCCCCTTAATTGAATCAAACCTTTCAATGTTTATAATCTTAATGTGATGTCTACGAGTGTGAATTGTACGCCTTAAGACACACAATAATTGTGCAAAGGTGCTCAAATTCTATGTTTTATTCTTTGGCAAACTAAAAGCTTGATAAGGTCAAATTGTCTGCAGGACTTTGACCAAAATAGCCTCGGAAAAAGTCAATTTGAGAAAAATTCCATTTAAATCAAACGATGAAGTCGGACTGGGACACGGACAGGGTTGAAAGAAACGCATTTAACCTCCTGGATACAAGTAATCAAGGAATAATGTGTTCAGAGTAAATCCCACACCGAAAAGGCAGACGATGTCAACCTTTGGCTATGTTCGATGCAGCAATTAACTACAGAACGTGATCGTGCGGTCAAGAGAGATCATACCGCGAAATGCCTGAATGCATTCAGAATAGATATACAGACTATGCTCTGTGATGTATCTTCATGCCGATGATGGCGTTATCTTAACGTTATATACAAAATAGAAGAAATAAATAACAAAAGTACCGGTATTGCTGTGCCTAAATATTATGTTCTTGAGTTCTGTCTGTCTCGTCTTCTGTGGTTATTGTTGTTGGAGGTTGATTTAATTCTCTCAGGATGCACAATGGCCGGTACGTGACGCGGCGATCTTCCTACAGTAAAATTAGATTTGGTATTTTGTTGAAGGCAAGACGAATTTTTAATTCTCGCTGAGTGGTTGTGGCTTTTATGGTAAAAAAAACACAAAGTGTGTATACTTTTGTGGCAATCTTTTTGTGAAAGAATGATGTGACAGATCGTTTTAGATTTATTGTGAGACATTAGCGAAGCTGAACTGTAAGTCTATAATCGCGATCCAAGTAAGCTTATAAGTTATAAATGCATCCTCTACAAAGGGGTGTTTTTTTTAGAGGTTGGTTTTTCGAATAGAGACAAAAATGACATTTTGTGGTCAAATCGGACAACTCTAATGTCGTTTACGTTCAATTTGGTTTGCCATTTCATCTTAAACAGGTTGACAAATGAACAACACTTGCAAATCTTGCAAATTTATTTCGAAAATTCGCGAAGTTAACCGCAAGCTCCGTCCATTTTATGGTCGACATGGTCGTCAAATCATAACAATTAATTCGGTTAACCATGGATGGTTTTCGTACTACGTTTACTCTTTGTGATAATACGCATCCACAGAGACGTCGAACATTGCGCACCGAAGAAACAATTGCCGCTGTTGAGCAAAGTGTTGAAGAGGACCCGAATGAATCGATTCGCCACCTTCCACAGCCATTGGAGCTTTTCCATCAGCTTTATGAAGATTTTGCGCAAAGAAATTGTCTACCGACCTTACAAGATCCGGTTTGTGCAAGAATTAAAGCCACGAGACCATGCAATGCGTCGTGAATTTGGTGTATGGGCCGAAATGAGATTGATCTCGATGCTGACTTTCATCGCAAAATTTCGTTCAGTGATGATTTGGTTGAACAGATAGGTCAACAAGTGCAATTGCCGCATTTGGAGTGAAGAAAATCTACATGAGACCCTTTAGACGCCATTACATCCTCAAAAACTGACTGTTCGGTGTGCTCTATGGGCAGGTAGAGTCATTTGGGTCATACTTCTTCTGAAATGATGCTGGAGAGTCAGTTACCGTTAATGGAGACCGGTATACAGCTATGATAATCGACTATTTTGTCCCCGAATTGGATGGTATGAATGTGAATGAAATGTGGTTCCAAGCGCACGTCACAAACGATTTATTGAAGGAAATATTCGATGAGCCTATGATTTCGCGGAATGGACCTGTCATTTGGCCACCAAGATCGTTTGATTTGACACCATTGGATTATTTTCTTTGTGGGTATGTGAAGTCGCTCGTCTACGCCAACAAACTTGGAAGTCAACATTCGTGACGTTATTGCCGAAGTACGGCCCCAAATGCTCGAAAAAGTGGCTGAAAATTGGACCTCTAGACTTGGCCTTTTTTAACTACCCGCGGCGGGCACATGTCCAAAATTACATTTACACATTAATGGCATAAAATTATCCTTCCAATTAATATAAATTGATGGACATTTAAACGATTTGTTCGTGCTTTATTTTAATTCAAAGTTTTTTACCTATAAAGAAAACTCCCGATACTAGTTGTCATACTCAGGAATCCCTAAATTATTAAGCGTCTTTAACGTAAAAGTCTCTTGTAAACGTAAACTCCCGGCTCGCAATTTTTTTTAGAACGTGTAGTTGCAACCTTGGCACCTTGGACTGCAAATACTTAGAAATAAACTCAAAAAATTCTACAAACAAGTTCGCGATATTTAAATTTCGTAAATATTACTCCCAAAAAGAATATTACTACCAGGGAGTAACTGCCTAGAGTATTCCAACGAAAGTTCTCTAAGGCACCTTAATGGAAAAAAAAAAGTTAAACCAAACTGTTTAGGTTGAAATAAATCATCAAGTAAAAGTTATTCTTAGGCCAGCGACTATAAACGATTTTTCTAGTTCACACACCAATATATTGCAGGTATCCAACTACGAAGCTAAGTGGATAAGCAGTGAATAACTTTTTGTTATTGTAAAGGGTGGCGGTAATTTACGGTGCGAGTATACTGTACATTTCCCTGTCTTGTCCCTGGGTGCAGCATCGGTTGGTATGGAGTTGTTGCACGTATCCTGCAACTCACGCAGTCACTCTGCTGGGTTATTGTTCAAGACTCGAAATCTTTTTAGGATAGATTCATAGTGTCTGCCATGCTATTCCGAGTGGCAAGGCTTTTTCCCCTGTTTTTCTTTGATTGACAGTTCTTGGCCCTTGGGATATCACATTTAGACGGATGATCATCACCAAAGGATTGCAAAGTATCCTACGTTCCTTTAATTACACTCGGATGAGCTCTGAGAAGACAAATACGACTGTCCATCATTCGTCGTAAATATGTTTGTGTTTGCTTGCTCACGCTCTACTAGAAAACCGCTCACTCTACGACGAGGTGCTATTTTCGTATGGTCAGTGTGCGGCTCAAGACGGCATTGGTATCTTGGTTTCGCAGTCAGTGACTTTGGCCAATACTTATCTATCCTCGCGCACTTTGCAGGCTGTATATTTGATGGAGCGTATATTTCCGAAGCAATCAAGCACTTTTGACATGTTCGTTTTTTTTTTCTCAAAAGTTGGACAAACGCTTTTGCTTTGGAGTTGTGTCATTCATCCCCAGAGTGGTACCTACTCTGACTTATACTTCAAGGTTAACGAGTTGAATTTCTTGCAATTTGATTTTCATTTTATAGGCTCTTTCATTCTTTTGCACTAACATTGAGGGCAACTGGCAAGAGTATGTGTGATAGGGAATGTGCTTCCTATAGGATGGGTTAGGAATATCAATGAAAACACATATTGAAAGCGAAATTTTCATTGAGAAGGTAATTTTTAAGAACTATCAGGTAAGATATTTTAACAGCGCTTGACTACCGCTAAGATTTTTTTGTTGAGTAGCTAATCTGATTTTAATTTGCTAGAATTATATTCTGGAGGGACATAGCAATATTGTATTTTAGTGCAAACGCGACCTAAAACATTTTTTAATGATCTGTCAATCTCAAAATATCAGGCAGCCATGTCTTAAATTTTGATCATAGGTAAGGTGATGTTGGTGGGTTGATGAGGTATGCGGTGTGCGTCTTTCCTCATCAGGTCAATATAGACCTATTGTGATGCTCGTTGAGGATCCACGTGTGTGGTTAGTTCCTTCACTTATACCGTTAGCGTCCATTGTTATTAGTCCCTTTCCAGCCAAATACATGGTGTTGCAAACCTGAAAAGATAGGGGAGACGGATTTCGGATAGATCCACGAGGCCATGGAAAAGTATTTTCTCCAGTTTATCATTCTTAATTGACTGAGGCAGTGGCACAGAAAATGGAGGGTATCCTCGTGTATTTCTACATTATCATACCCTCTACAAAGGTCATCATCTATAAGATTAATTTTCAGTTTGTGACTTTTAATTAAATTATGTCCAGAAAGAATCACTACTAGTGTCGAAACAGATTTACTGTTTCTTTGAAGAAGTTTTTGGGTTCTGACTTTATCATACTCAGACCACATCCTTTTGGATGTTTCACAGGTGGGGAGGGAGCTCAACCTTTTTTTAAGCAATATTCAGTGTTTTCTGTCCCATCCGTGATTTGAGGTCTCATAGTGGCGGTTTGACAGAATGGTCTGCTGATCAATGCTTTATCATGCTAATTGGGAAGTTATTAGAAATTACTACCAAAATTTTGAGTCAGTTGTCGCACTAACACCAGCTTATAATAGGTCAAGCTTAAGCTGTTCTTGCTATAGTGCATAAATTTGAATCAACATATTCACTATCAAATGTTGCTTTGCAAGTTAGACAACGTACCGATTAAAGTACTGAAAACTTAGCCCTTAGTGCTTATGTTAAGTTAAAATTAGTCAAATAAGCCGATTCCACGCTTTTTACTGGAATCGAAATCTCTCAAGCCACTAGCGAATTTTGAAATTAGATAGAATTGAACTCCAAAGATCACAAATCCTGGTCCTTGCAGAAATAATAGTTATATCTTTCATTCCCTGACTACGAACTTCATCCTTCTTAAGGGTATGTCTGCATACACGTTAAAAAGAAAGCATGCCAGAGAAAGGAATTCATGGAAACTAATAACATGGATGTTGTATGGATACTTACTTACCTATATCAGTGGAGCTACAGTCCGGAATGAACCTGGGCCTCAACCAACATGCCTCTCCAATTAGCCCGGACCTTAATTAAATGCCTCCAGTTGCGCACTCCAATTTGGTTGAGGTCGGTGTTTACTTGTGCGCGCCACTTAAGGCGAGGTCTTCCTCTACTGCGTCCGACATCTGGCTAGGAATCGAAGACTCTGCGAGCCGGAGTATTGGTGTCCATTCGTTCTACATGTCCTAGCCATCTTAAACGCCCAATGCGGAGTTTATTGACCAGGAGCATGTCGCTGTATAGCTCGTATAGTTTTTGGTTGAATCTTCGTCTCCATAGCCCGTCAACGCAAACGGGACCGAAAATTTTTCGAAGAAATTTTCTCTCAAATCGACCAAGAATTTCTTCATCCGCTTTTGAGACGGTCCATGCTTCAGGACCGTAGAGAAGAGCTGGGATGATCAGGGTTTTATATAAGATCTCCTTAATAGTTCGAGTGAGTGCTTTACTACTGAATTGCCTTCTTAGCCCGAATAAACAGCGGTTTGCAAGAGTAGTTCTTCTTGGTGCGGAGCCGAGATAGACAAAGTACCATACTACCTCAAAGTTATTTCTGTCAAAGGTGAAGTTCTATCCAATTCATCGATGATATGTGTCCTTACGTGTTGACAGCATATACCTCGTCTTGCCCTCGTTTACTTACCCATTTTTGCCGTTTCCTTCAATATACTAGCAAACATGGCTATGAAATCACGTTGAGCCCTACCAACGATGTCAATATCGTCAGCGTATGCCTCTGGTGTTGGCTCGCGAGTTTTGCACAATCCTCTCAAGAATCAGATTGAAGAAGTCACTCGACAGTTCATCGCCTTGCCTAAATCCTTTTGTGGTATCGAATGTGTCGGTGAGGTCGTTTCCGACCGTGGTAGAGCAGCTAGAATTCTCCATCGTCATCCTACACAAGGGAACGAGTTTGGATGGCTAGGTATAGTATAGTTAGTCTCTTTATATGCCGTTGTATGCGGCTTTGAAATCGATGAATAGGTGGTGGGTATCGATTTGGGCTTCTTGGGTTTTTTCCAGGATCTGACGACGTGTGAAGATTTGATCGATTGTGGACTTTCCTGGCCTTAAGCCACACTGATAAGGGCCGATCAGGTTGTTGGTAAACGGTTGCAGGCGTTCACATACTACGAGAGATAGGATATTTTAGGCGATGTTGAGGAGTCTTATGCCTTTCACCACTCGTTTTATATTCAAATTATTGAATGCTGAGTTAGTTATTTTTGTTTTATTCAAACACAGAATGTCCGTTTGCAAACGTATGTATAGAATTCACCCTAGGGTTGAATTACCACTATTTCAACACTTTTTGGATGTATGTTTCATTTGTTTATAACCTCTTTTTGCTCAACGAATTCATTGCAATCGTAGTTGAATTCGATAGCTTTAAAAAAAGAAGGGTTACACTTTAGATGACACCTCTGTTTGAAAGACTCTTTGAATTTTTAAATGCGAAATATTTTACGGACAAAAAGACTTTACAAAAACAAATGTGTAGGAATTAATTTAGGGCACATGTCAACTGAACAAGTCTTGTAATCAATCAAATTTTCTATACGACTCGTAATTTTCACGGTCATGAGTTTTAAATTTGTTTTCTCCCATCGCAGAAGAGCGGACCGCAAAAATTGTAAAAACAATTCGAGAATCGTGACTACAGTATCGGCAACAGGCACATGAAAGAATTAAACCATAGAAGAATTGTTGACCCCTGCAACCTTATTTGGAAGAAGGTATTCAATATTACAAGGAAAAATTTGTACAGATCCGAGTGTAGAGGCAAAAAGAATCTACGAGAGAATGAAATCTGCTTACGAGGTTCATTAAATTGTCACGATCGACGTTGATTGACGCACCTAAGCGAAAATTCTGAAGCATTTTCCATCGCCTTCTTCTTTGCCCATCAATGCTTTCGAGAACAAATTGTCTAACGACCACTGACATCAAGTCTGCGGCTCATGGTGGTCAATGATGGAATTGATTTCGACGAGGAAACACCATAAAATCGATAGACTGGAGTAGGCACTAAACCGAAACGATCTGTAGACGTCAAATATGTATTTTTAGAACAATGTAACGTTACTGCGTGTAGACTTTTGGAAATTGCCCACTTAAGAGGTTGGTTTTGGTTGGTTGGTAAGTTCTAGCACCTAAAATATATTTGTATGCCCTATACCATAGGGTTGTATTAGTTTTTACATAAAGTTTGTAGCAGAGAAATAATTTCGTAAGATGTACCTTAAGTTATATATTTATCGACTTATACTCGCTAGCTGAGTCGACTGAACCATGTCTGTCTATCCGTCCGGCCGTCTGTGTGTCCGATTTTTGCGAATCTAATTTTTGAGCTACAATGATGAAGTTTGGTGTGTATAGCCTCCCCGTTCGATAAAGCAGAACAAGTGAAAAAAAAATCAATTTTGCACACAGACACGGTCAATTTTCAGAAAAACTCTGTTTTTGCTCAAACGGCTAGGAATTTTGAATAAGTATCTTTGCAGAAAGTGGTTGTAACTCTGACTACACATCAAGTGCTTATTTTTAACCTCAAAGTGGTAACCATCGAGTACTGGTCTCATCCATATGGATTTGACTTGCTAAACGATAAGCGCGACAGTAACACTATAAACAGTCAGGTCGGAATGGCACGGAAAGAACACCCGACCAGCTGTCGCAGGCGAACGCTGACAAGCTGCTTCGACACATTCGGACAATAGGTCAAGGGTAAGTCAGGCCCTTGAACAGAGATGGTAGCGGATGAACCGAAAGGCCAATTACAGCGCTCAGTCCTGTAGTGGATACTGATGGTCCCGTGTCCTAGGGTTATATAATAAATTGGAACTGACCCTCCAGGTTGGGGTTTGTGCTTTGGGTTAACTACCCACCAATGGAAATAATCCACTAGTAACGATGCAACCAATAGCCTCGGAAAATATTGATTTTGTTGTTGACGACCCTGCTTAACGGAAAAAAGGACAACGACGTTCGCACCTGCACCTGGAATGTGAGAACTAAAGTTGGAGAGGTGCAAGCAAACAACTATCGGAGACTTAAACTGCTACAAAACAGACATTACTGCCATCCAGGAAATACGATGGGATGTGACGGGCAAAAAGAGGATGAAAAACTGTGACATCTACTACGGACCGTGTTAAAATGAGCAGAAACAGCGACTATTCAGATGCAATTTTGTTATAAGTGCCAGACTTAGGCAAGAGTCTTATGTTACCAAGAAATTAGCTTACGCATTGGAAATATCCGCATCAAGGCCAAATTCGCACATAAGCCCTGTATGCGCTCACGCCCAACGGATGAAAAAGATGATATAGCTAAGGGTTGCTTCCATGAGCTCCTTGACAAAACCTATGAGCGACTACCGAAGTACGATGCTAAAATCGTACTGGGAGATTTTAACGCAAAGGTAAGAAGGAAAAGACATCTGAAGCAGTATTGTCGGAAGCCATAGCCTACACGACAACACGTCTGATAACGAACTTAGACTAATTGACTTCGATACGGAACGAAATGCCACTATAGACAGCACACGGTTTCCTCACCTCGATATTCATAAGAGGCATGGCGTTCTCCAGATCAACGAACGGTCAAACGGCCACATTGCGATAGACAAGAGGCACACATCCAGTATTTTTGATTCCCGAACATTCCGAGGAGCTAACATCGACCCGGATCACCATGCCACAACAATCCAGAAATAATGGGAAAATATGTAATGTCAAAAGACTGCAATCGCAATAGACCGCCAAGACCTTCGCGCAATATAGTGAGGTTCCACTCCAGGAAAGATGTTTGCAAGTTTTACCAAAATGTAAAACGTAAAAGCCTAGAATACCAAGCTCGAACAGAATCCTGTCGAGATGAACAAGGAAATATCGTAGTTGAGACGCATTCGATGCTGAGGATATCGAATAACCACATCTGCAAACTGTTAAACGGCGATGACGAAGAACATTCCGCTGTAGGGCAGAACGAACCATTCAATATTGGCAACAACTGTGAATACTGCCATCCACTCGACCTGAGTGAAGTAAGGATAGCATAATCTAAGCACCAGATTATTAAGGCTGACCGATATGACGTCCTTCCCGCCGAGCTTTATAAAACCGGCGAACTCACAAGCCAAATCTGGTCGGAAGAAAGTATGCCTGAAGAATGGAACCTCAGCATCATTTGCCCGATCCACAAAAATGGAGACCCTCTAAGCTGCGCCAACTACAGGCATAAGTCTCCTCAACATCGCCTACAAGATCATATCTGCCGTAATATGTGAACGCCTGAAACCGTTTACCAACAACCTGATCGGCCGTTATCAGTGTGATCTTAGGCCAGGAAAGTCCATACCCGATCAAACGTTTACACTTCACACATCTTGACAGATCGAAGGACACACAAGATTGACGAATTAGGCATAACGTCACCGTTGACAGGTCGAAGAAATCCTTGGTCGATTTAAGACGAAAATTCTTCGAAAAACCTGCGGTCCCGTTTGCGTTGACGGACTATGGTGACGAAGATTCAACCAAAAACTCTACGAGCTGTACAGCGACATGCCCTGGTCAAAAAACTCCGCATTGGATGTTTAAGATGGCTAGGACATGTAGAAAGAATTGGCACCAATACCTTGCTTCGCAGAGTCTTTGATTCCCAGCCAGACGTCGGACGCAGTAGAGGAAGCCTAAAGTGGCGCTCACATTAGAAACCGACCCCAACCAACTTGGAGTGCGCAACTTAAGGCAGTTAATTGGAGACGCCCCATAGCACATGCAATAGAAAACTCATGAGAAGGTTTAGTACCCTATACCATCCCATCCCTAAAATTAATATTCCCAAAATGTGGCCTTCATACCGATGAAATAAAAAAATTAATTTTCACAACATAGGTATTGTTCAGACAGCTTATCAAAATCTTTTATGTTGACAAAATCAAAAACGTCTTTCGTTTGGTTTTGCTGTGGGGTAGGGTATACAAATGCGTTTGTATGAAAATGCCTCAAAAATGTTTATATAATAATATACATACAACGATTTTGCATCAAATATAATTATTTTTGTATATAACCGAAAAACGTTTTTTTTTTAATGAAAACGGCCCAAAAAGTGGGCTTGGTAAAAAAATAACTTTGTAAAAACGAAATATAGCCAGTAGAACTACAAGGTGGCCCAAAAGTAATCCTCCTATCAGAAAATGCTATAAATTTTGCGATTGGCCCCTAATGTCAGTTCTGTTTTGACATTTGTGTAGTTAACACATGCGAAATACACGTTAAAAAACAATGTTACGCTACACTGCTCAAGAACGCGGAATATTGGTGACTATTTATTTAAGCAATAATCGGTCGGTGACTTTGGCACAACGTGAATTTCGTCGCAGATTTCCTAGCCGTCCAACGCCTACTGGTGAAACACTGCGACGTTTAGCCGCTCGTCTCGAAGAGACTGGCATAACACGAGATGCTGCCAGGCGTTTCAGACTCCGGAGCAGCCGTTCTGCAGAGAATATTGCTGCTGTAGCCGAAGATGTCATGGAAGCGCCGTCGACATCGACCAGACGACGTGCCACGCAAATGGGTATCAGTCGACGGTCTTTACAGCGAATTTTGGTACACGATTTGAAGATGTTTCCGTACAAAGTCCAGACGGTGCATCAGCTGTTAGCTGCTGACCGCCAATCGCGTCTAACATACGCTCAAGCCATCCTTAATCACCACCAAGAGAAAGATGATTTTTCATCAAAAATAATCATGAGTGATGAGGCCCATTTCCATCTTAGCGGGTACGTAAATAAGCTTCTGGGGCACTGAAAGTCCGCGTGTAATCCACGAAGAGCCATTACACCCGCTCAAAGTCACTATATGGTGTGCTGTTTTCGCTGGAGGAGTCATCGGACCTTTTTTCTTCGAAGACGCCGCGGGCCAAACGGTTACTGTGAATGGTGAGCGCTACAGAGCAATGATCAACGAGTTCTTTTTGCCGCAACTTGATGAATTGGGATTGGAAAACATGTGGTTCCAACAGGACGGTGCAACGGCACACACTGCACGTGCCACAACCGATATGCTAAAGGATGCATTTCCCGGGCGCCTAATCTCCCGTTTTGGCGATTTTCACTGGCCAGCAAGATCGCCTGATTTGACCGCTGCAGACTACTTTTTGTGGGGCTTTTTGAAGTCGCGGGTTTATGTCAACAAGCCTCAGACTCTTGCAGCTCTTATAGACAGTATCCGTCAAGAATGTGAGGAATTATCGCCGGAAGTTTTGGCCAAAGTGATGGAAAATGCCATAAAAAGGGCTCAAATGGCAATCAACTGTGGCGGCCATTTACATGACATCATATTCTCGACTTGATGTAAAAAAAATTAAAAGACCAAATAAAAATGATCCACAAGAAGAATCAAAGTTTTTCTTTTTTTTTTAAATTACAGCCAAAAAACATCGGAAGGTTATTTTTGCGCCACCTTGTACATAGAGTGCGCATCACAGCTAAACATTTTGTAGCCGTTTCTGACGCGGGCGGTAAGTGCGAAGGGAAAATTTCGTAGATCGTATGAGTCGGCAAGGCTGTTGTTTGATGCTGGGGTAGCAATGTGAACACTGTTGTATTAATATCAGTACCCCACATAGATAATATTCCTTGTATGAGATGTGCACTCTATGTAGTTCTATATTCTTTGGTAGTGTTAATTGTATCAAATTCGATATTCGGCGTCGGCTAAAACAGGAGGTCCCACCATCGTGCAAGAAGTACACACGCACCACATGAATAGTTGTGAGAAAGCTCGGTGCTGGGTACTAACGAGCCTGTTGTGCCAAAAATTTGTATTTTTTTTGGTTTTAATGAGCACAACGTTATAATACGGCGGATAAATTTAAATGGACAATAGAATTAGTCAGCGAGTATTGATAATTATAAAAAGAAAATTTGACAATTTTCATAGTTTGGCCAAATTATACAAAACACTCATATTAAGTTTGGTTGTTGAAAATTCTGGTTATAGTTCTGACCATGTGAATTATAAGGATTTTACGTTATTGGCCAAAACTGAAAAATACGATAGGAACTTTTTGAGCTAAAACTAATTAAGTGGAGTTATTACAAAAATAATATTAAAATAATTCCTTCAATTTAATCAAATAGTTTGCGTGAAACCAACAGTTTTTTTTATATATGACGAACTTCGAAAAAACCCTTTTTTGGGTTACAATATCATCATATTTTTAAAATCAATTAAAATCTCTAACGAAAGCAGAACCTATCTTTATCTTTGTAAAGGAAAGTAGAAAAACAGTTGAACTGGTGCCGATGATGTTATCGGGTCTTAGCTTTTTTGTTATGACTAATAAGTTAAAAAAAAAATATCTTACAGGTTGAAGATATTTCGTCGTCGGTATCCATGCAATCAATACCTATTTCTAAAGAGACCAATAATTGTTAAGGTTTTCATAAGTCAACTCTGTTGTTAATTGTTTCAATACTGAGCACCAAAAATAAAAAATAAAAGTAGCTGTCAAATAACACGAAAAGCTGAAGAATGACAGCTCAAACGAAAATAACCAAAACATGAGCATTAAACTCATGCGCGGTGTAAGAACCTTCTAACTCTCTATTGTAGTGGAGTAGCTAGGGTGGCAAGGGGGAGCACAGGTCCCGCGCCACTTTGCTATGGACGGAAAATCGGAGCGGTTAAATCATATAAAATTTACCGCAGTGCCGCAAAGTGCCGCCCGTACATTTGATATCCTGATGTAAGTAATTTTGATCCGCTAAGAGATTGGGAAATCGAAAAAAAAACGTATGAGAAGGCTACAATCCACTGTGTGGATCGTTTTATACCCTATCCCATCCCATCCTTTAAATTAATATCCCTTAAATGTGGGTTTTGACGGGCTCAGTGGCGCGATGGTTAGTGAGTTGAACTGCCGCGCAGAAGGTCTGGGTTCGATTCCCAGCCGAAGCAACACAAAAATGATTTTTCACTGACCCTCCCCTCGTGATGATCCGACAATTGTCATGAATAGCTTATCTCAACTTAGCCGTTCGGATTCGGCATAAAACAGGAGGTCCCACCATCGTGCAAAGAAGTACACACGCACACATGAATGGTTGTGAGAAAAAAGCTAGGCCCTGGGTACTAACGAGCCTGTTGCGCCATAAATTTATTTTTTATTTTTTTAAATGTGGGTTTTATGGCAAAAAAATATTAAAATTGAAATTGTCGCAACATATTGGTCAGACAGTTTATCAAAAACTTGTATGGTTCGATCAAAAACAGCGTTTTACTCCTGCTTGTGGTATGGCGTAGGGTATACAAATGGTTTTTGTATGAAAACGTCTCCAAAAAGGAGGTGTGGTTAAAAATTATATATGGAAGAAATGTTAACACTAACAAAGCCAATTATTTTGCACCAACATTTTTAAAATTTTACCGAAAAACGTTTTTTACTAAAAATGCCCCCAAAAAGTGGGCGTTTAGACACTTTTTCAAAATTTTTAAATTTTTCAATTGTTCGAACAGCACACAAAAGGATCACAAGTACCATATTTCATTATTATAGCTTAACACTTAAGGCACAAAAACCGGTTACCTACAGACGGGCGGACGAACGGACGAACGGACGGACAGACATGGCTTAATCGACTCAGCTAGCGATTCTGAGTCGATCCATATACTTTGAGGTATACCTAGCTAAATTATTTCACTATGTTACAAACTATGTATCAAAACTAATAAACCCCTATGGAATAGGGTATAACAATAGGTATCTTCAATTTGCGGCATCATTTTTGCTTCACTTGCTAGAAAGTACGAACAACAGTTGATGACTATTATTGACATATCTATTGGGGCATTCATTTCGTGGTTATAAGTTGGTAGCACTGGCATATGGCACCTGTCAAACTCAGCTATCATTTGAAGTGTCATAAACAGGGTGTCCGCCGGGAAGGTGTACTACTTTGTTTGTTTATAATTTTTGATTTTTGGAAAGAGAATGGATCTTATATTGATAAATGTCGGCAATTATGAATGAAATATAATATCAGGTAAATGTCCGCCTCTGTTAGTCTCACAAATGTGAGCCCTTTTGAGTCCATTTTTCATTACATTCTCACATATTTCACGCTGTATTTCATTAATTTCAGCACGAATATTTTTTTTGAGTTGCACAAGCGTTTCTGGTTTATTTGCATAAGCCTTGCTTCTCAGTTATCCCCACAATCATATCACGATGTCGCTCCCCATTCACAGTTACCGCTACGCCGTTTTCATTTTCAAACAAGTAAGGTCAAATGGTTCCTTCTGACCAAATTGCACACCAGACTGTAACTTTTAATGGATGCAAAGGTGACCGACGAATAATTTGATGGTTTTATATTACCCAGAATCGACTATTCTGCTTATTCACATATCCATTCAAATGAAAATATACCTCGTCACTCATTATGATTTTTTCATTAAAATTAGGTTTTTCATGGTCTGGCTGTAACATCCTACTGGCATATGTACGTCTTGTCTTGTGGAAGAAGCTCTTAAGCAGTAATGCTTTCAGCCGATCTTGCAGTACGTTGTGGACAATTGGTCCATGCTTGGGCCTATCACCTAAAGACCCTCTTTTTTCGAAATCATTCACTGAACGATAAATGGTGCGTTTTGTTGGCACCTTGTTTCTCTCAAAAATTTGACTTAACTTTCAATTTGTCACAGTAATCGATGATTGATTTTGATAAAATGTTTTAACGATTTAAACACGTTGGTTTATTGAATATTTTTTTATAATAAATTTGCCACGTGTCTACTTCACGACTGCCAAATATGAACTGTCCAGACTAATGTTTACCAAAATTATGGCAAAACAAAGTAGTATACCTTCCCGGCGGATAACCTGTATTAGTTAAATGTTTTCAACTAAAATGGTTCGCTTAACAGTCGAAGAACACGTTAATATTAATAAAACATACTACAATTATGGTGATTCATACGTAGCCACGCTTCTCGCATTACGCGATGAATATGGTCTTTAAAATCTACCGACTTCACGAGCAATGTGAAGAAATTTGAAAAGAATTTAAGCTTTACTAAGGAAAGAGAACCTCATTTTATAAGGCATGTGCATCATTGAAATACAAGATCATTTGAAAATATTGCTGCTGCAAGTGAAAGTGTTAGCATCCTTGTAAAGTTCAAATTACGTCGCAGATACGCTTCTTGGCATAATACAATAAACACGCATTTTTCAAAAAGCATTTTCTTCAGGGATGAGGCACATTTCTCACTCGGTGGGTATGAAAGAACAAAATTATTTCATATGAGGCTTAGCACTGATCGAAGATGTCAATTGGAGACAGTCAATTCGGAGCGATTTGGTCGGATGATAACCGATTTTTTTGGCCGGCGATATACCACCATTTCCCAAAAAATCGGTTATCAATTGACATCTTCGATCACTGCTGAGCCTCATATGAAATAATTTTTCCAACAAGAATTCCGTCTTTAATGCGTGAGAAGTTTCCTGATCGCGTAATTTCACGTTTTCACGACGTCAATTGGCCAGCAAGGTCGTGCAATTTGGCACCGTTAAATTTTTTTTCTGTGTGGCTACGCAAATGAATGTGTTTACGTATATAATCCCCGCATTCTAGACGCAATAAAAACCATCATTACTCCAGTTATGGCAGAGACATCACAAAAGAAACCCATACTGCAAATCTTACCGAGGCGGCCATTTGAATGATAATGTTTTTCACACTTAATGGCAAAGTCCAAACTTTATAAAAAAAACTAGCAACCCGGCCCAACTTCGCCCGGGTACAATTTTAATGACGAAAAATTTTAATTCTGCAACTTAGAATACTCCTCGAATACTCAGCTCCTGTAAGTGATTCAGGATTAATTTTCAAATTCAAATTAAATAAAGTTGGATGTCAAAGTTGTTATAATGAACGTCGCATGTAATTTCGAACATTTATTTGTAAAAAAATAGCATATAATATGATTGTATTTACGGACCATCGTCAAGTTTGCTTTGACTTCCTAGTAGATTCCCAAATTTATGAATCCTATAGACAGCTTAGATCCACAGATTGGAACACTTACAGCGTAGAACTCATGGACTCCACGGCCAACTGCTGTAGAAACATCAGAGATATTGACAGCCTGGAGCTTGTGTGTGAAGGTCTCAATGTTGCAATTAAATTCGCTTATCACCAGGCCTGCCCAGAGAAAGAAAACTCAGGCAACCGCTTAACTCCCTGGTGGAATAATAAACTCGCCGAACTAAGAAAATCTACACTAACTAAGTATAACCTAGAGATTAGAAGAGCTAAACGAGAATCATGGAACAAGTTCTGGCAGGATGTCTCTGATACTCGAAGCAGTGCTCGTATTCACGTGATTCTATCAAAACAGTACACTAATCGAATTGGATCAATGAAAAGTATTTAATGGACCTATACGGAAAACGGCCAACAGACGATACATCCCCTAACCGAAACCCACTTCCCAGACCACATTACAAATTCACGTGAGGGCTCTCTTGAGAGCAGAGCCAATAGATCAACAGAAATGAACTAGGGAAGTTCAAAGGAAATTTTCACGAAAGGAAAATAAAATGGGCCGTCAGCTAATTTGCTCCTTTTAAAGCCCCTGGTGAGGATGGAATATTCCCATCACTTCTTCAAAAAGGCAGCACACAAATAACCCCGTTCCTCATCAACTTCTTCAGAGACAGCTTTACATGGGGTTTCATACCAAGAAGCTGGAGAGAGGTAAAGTTCAAATTTATACCGAAAGCTGGCCGTAGACCAAGCAACCTTCCTTAATCTTACCGACCAATCAACCCCACCTCCTTTTTATTAAAACAATGGAAATGAAAAATCACTGGCAGACACATAAGGGATGGTTCAATAAATAGTAAACTACTACACAAAATCCAATATGCTTAACCGAAAAATCGACAACTCATGCTCTTCAGGAACTCACCGCCCGAATTGAAAAATCCCTAAAGAGCACAGAAATTGCTGTGATCTACTTCCTTGACATCGAAAGAGCTTTTGACGCCTGTGTTATCTCCACAGATACATCCATAACACAGGCGTAGCCAGTACCACATGTAAATGGACAAAGCACATGCTTACCAGTAAAAACATAAATGCTGCATTAGGCAATGATAGAATCAGCGTCACGGCTACGAAAGGTTGCCCACAAGTGTGTGTTTTATCCCCCTATTATGGTCCATCGTAGTGTACAAGCTTCTAAACTTACTCACCAAAATATTGTTTTCTTTGTCCAAGGATATGCCGATGACATTGAGATCCTAATAAGAGGAAAATTCGAAGAAAAAATCTCAGAAATCCTACAGAGTGCACTAAACCTCGTTGCTGACTAGTGCAAAAAAGTTGGCCTTTCTGTCAACCCCGAAAAAAGTACCATAAGTGGATTAAAAAAAAAAAAAGAAATGGATAACCTAAAAAACCCACTCCGCTAGGTGAAACAAAAGAGTTTTCAAAGGAAATCAAATACCTAGGACTAACTGCGGATGAAAAGCTCACTTGGAACTCTGACCTCAAAAAATCATAGACAAAGCTAGGATCTCTCTGTGGACCAGTGGAAGTCTAATTGGAAAACGCTGGGGTATTAATCCCAATATCATACTATGGCTCCACAAATCCATAACCTGAACAATTGCCACATATGCAGCTCAAGCATGGTGACAAAAAACGAAACAAAAGTCAACACAAGCCAAACTCAACAAACTCCAAAGACCAGCTTGTGTATTCAATACGAATGCAATGAGAACAACCCCCACAACAGCGCTGGAAGTTATCCTAAGCCTTCCACCTCTACATCTCCTCAGAAAGAAGCCATGACAAATGCTTTCATGCTCATATCTGATAATGCCGAAAACTCCAAGCTAATCCATGTTGAAATTTTTTGGAACTGAACAAAGATGAAATACTTGGAATCATTATGACAGCTAACTGTCTACCCAAATACAACTTCAGCCAAAACTTCAAAGTAACATTCCCAAATTGTCAGAATTGGGAACAGAATAAACCAGCACATGCCAACGATTCTCATGTATGGTACACAGATGGATCAAAAACAAAATAAGCAGTTGGTGCTGGATCATATGGTGTTAAAACAAAAACGTTCATCTACACAAGCATGTACAAATGTAACGCCGTATTTCAAGCAGAAATCTTTACGATAGAGATTTGTCTCAGAGAAAATCTAAATACTTAGCCCTACAAAGTTACGAGATAACATCAAATCTAGTATGGGATTGCATACAACTACTAACATCGCTAGCCAGCACAAACAGAGTACATCTCATCTGGCTGCCAGGACACAATGGACACATACGCAACGAAATAGGAGATATACTAGCCAGAAAATTATCGGCATCAACTATCATGATGTCGAGACCATTCTGTGATTTCCCATCAGCACTGCTAAATGCCATATTAAAACATGGCTGAAAGACAGGGCCAATTACTGGACTAACACTGAAGATAACAGACAAGCAGATGTTCATGCCAAACGCAAGAACGAAACGACTCCTACATCTAACTACGAGTCAGATTCGAAATGTCACAGGATTCCTGACTGGACATTGTCAAGTCAAAAAACACCATAGTCAATGGGAATAACTCAAGACAACACTTGCAGACTATGCAACGAGGACGAAGAATCAGCAGAACACATCTTGTGTCAATGTAACTGTAGGTCAACACAACCTTGAGATAAAAGACGTATCTGACAGCCCACTCAAGGACTTACTAGAATTCATCACAACGTCTGGAATCATGAGTTAGCTCTTATTGGAGTAAATCAGAATAGGCCCAACTGTGGCCCCAGTGATATGGTAACATGCTTCCAACTCCCTAGCCTAATCTAATCTAATCTGATTGTATTTGCATACAAAGTAAAACATAATTTAAAACGTCACTTCGATAAGAACCGCCTATTAATCTGCACCTACAATTGAGAGTTCTTTGTTTCATTTTTCACAATAAATTTACAAAATTAGAAAACCCAAAAATATTTGAATTAACCCGTGTATATCCGAACAGTAACAACCAATGTATCAGAACTAATATACCCTATGAGATAAGGTGTCAAATGCTAATCCACTAAATAACCTTCTCAATGTTATTAACGCTGCGAACAGATTAAAACAGATGGAAAGTTGCGGAAGTCAAAATGTTTTAAAACCATGAAATCCATCAAAACCATCTTCCAGTCATATCCATTGTGCGTTCGGGATTATATTACTAAAGCAGCCGATTACTTACTTACTTACTTAAGTGGCGCTACAGTCCGGAATTAACCTGGGCCTCTACCCACATGTCTATCCAATTAGCCCATCCCTTAGCTAACTGCCTCCAGTTGCGCACTCCAAGTTGGTTGAAATCGGTTTCTACTTGTGCGCGCCACTTAAGGCGAGGTCTTCCTCTACTGCGTCCGACGTCTGACTGGGAATCGAAGATGCTGCGAGCCGGAGTATTGGTGTCCATTCGTTCTACATGTCTTAGTCATATAAAACGTCCAATGAGGAGTTTTTTGACCAGAGGCATGTCGCTGTACAACTCGTATAGGTCTTGGTTGAATCTTCGACTCCATAGCCCGTCAACGCAAACGGGACCGAAGATTTTTCGAAGAATTTTCCTCTCAAATCGACCAAGGATTTCTTCATCCGCTTTTGAGACGGTCCATGCTACAGCGCCGAAGAGCAGGACTGGGATGATCAGGGTCTTATAAAGGATCTCCTTAGTAGTTCGAGTGAGGGATTTACTACCGAATTGCTTTCTTAGCCCGAAGAAAAGCGGTTGGCAAGAGTAATTCTTCGTTTAATTTCTGACAAGATGTTGTCAGAGTTAATAGCGGAGCCGAGATAGATAAAGTCCCGTACTACCTCAAAGTTATATCTCTCAAAGGTGACGTTCTATCCAATTCATCGATGATATGTGTCCCTTCTTGTTGACAGCATATACTTTGTCTTGCCCTCATTTACTGCTAATTCCATTTTTCCAGCTTCCTTCTCTATACTAGCAAACGTGGCTATGACATCACGTTGGCTCCTACCAATGATGTCAATATCGTTGGCGTATGCTAGTAGTTGTACCGATTTTTTTGAAAATTGTGCCTCTTGTGTTGGCTCTTGAGTTTTGCACAATCCTATCAAGAATCAAATTGAAGACGTCACATGACACCGCATCGCCTTGCCTAAATCCTTTTTTGGTATCGAATTTGTCGGTGAGGTTGTTTCCGACCCTGATGGAGCAGCGAGAAGTCTCCATCGTCGTCCTACACAAACGGACGCGTTTAGGCGGTATACCAAAACTAGACATGACTCGGTATAGTTCGTCTCTATAAATGCTGTCGTATGCGGCTTTGAAATCGATGAATAGGTGGTGGGTGTCGATTTGGACTTTTTGGGTTTTTTCCGGTATCTGCCGATATGTGAAAATTTTATCGGTTGTAGACTATTCTGGCCTAAAGCCACACTAATAAGGGTTAATCAAGTTGTTGGTAAACGGTTTCAGGCGTTCACATATTTCGGCAGATAGGAACTCGTAGGCGATGTTGCCTTATGCCTCTATAAATGGTGCCGTTAAGAGGGTCTCCTTTTTTGTGGATCGGGCAAACGATGCTGAGGTTCCATTCTTCAGTCATACTTTCTTCTGACCAGATTTGGCTTATGAGTTGGTGGATGGTATTTACCAAGTCATCTCCGCCGGCTGTATAAAGCTAAGTGGGAATGCCGTCTCTTACGGCAGCCTTATTAGGCTTGAGTTAAGATATTGCTATCCTCACTTCAACATAGTCGGGTGGTTGGCTGTTTTAGCTGTCGTTGCCAATATTGAATGGTTCGTTCTGCCTGACAGCAGAATGTTGTTCGTCATCGCCGTTTAACAGTCTGCAAAAGTTGTTCTTCTATATCCTCAACATCGACTGTATCTCAACTACGACATTTCGTTCTCCATCTTGACAGGATTCTGTTCGAGTCATGTATCCTTGGCTTTGACGGCTTGCACTTTGGTAAAACTTGGGAGCATCGTTCATTGAGTGTTACCTCTATATATATTCGATCGCGTACTATTCTTGCTCTTTTTTCTTCTTTCTGGAAAGCAGGTGTTCTTCCCCTTTTTTCTGCCTATAGAGCTCAATGGCAGCTCTCGTCTTCACCTGCAGCTTAGCCTTGTAGGCCTCGTTCTTGGCTGCAAAGATGTGCCGGTATTCTTCATCAAACCAGAGTGTTAATCGTGAGGTTAAGGGATAACCGTTGCGCGAATGTTTTGCAGTGTTTCAACAATAAATTTGTTCGCAATATTTCTGGATTGTTGTGGCATGTTAGACATCCGCATTCTTTCCTCAAGCCAAGCAGCCGATTGTAGAAGATAATAATATACCGAAAGAAGATAGCACAACTCTTGTTACGATTACCGATGACATGTAAAGCGATCGAAGAAACAAATGCCAAATGGACTGAATAAAGTGAATGTATGTACGAGCGACTGGCGGATAGCCCTCAACGAAACTAAATCTGTTTACCTAAAGGCTTGTTAATTTGTCTTAACCTGGCCCGAATGAAATCGAATCCCCACATTGAAACTAATCGTCAAGCCCTCGGAGTCCAATTTAGAGAGTACAAAGCAAATATAAAATATTTTGAAAACTTTTCAAATTTAGTGCTTAGAGAAATAGTCCTAGAGTCCTGCAATTGAAGCATAGAAACCGACTAATCGGTCATATCAACAATGCGAGTTTCAGATGATAGCAATTTATTTCGCCGCCGAATACAAAGAAAAAACTTTCGGACTGGGTGAGAAAAGGATCAGGATGCCTTAAAATGTCTAATATCTTCCATTGGCATGTTTTATCCGATAAACACGGCAACATTTGTGGAATCGTTCCGGTTAAATTAGGGTTTCCATAAATAATGGCAGCTTGCAACATCTACCAATACACCTTTTGAGCTGACACACCTTTTGAGCAGACACACATATTTACGTTAAAACATTTGGAAGTCAAGTCAAGGTTATTGACCAGACGTTTCATTCGTGTAGTATATTCTGGTTCTCAAAAACCTTTAAATGTATCACATACATGATACGAACACTCCCAGGGCCAGACTCTCATCTCGTTGACCAAGACGAGTGTCAGCAATTTGCAGCGTATGGTAAGGCCATGTCGGCGGCATTGAATTCAACTTAATTGCTTTCAATCACTTTGTGCTGCTACTTTACATCATTTTGCCGTTATAATGAGCAGCAGAGATAAACATCGACATGCGCGACTGACACATCTCAGCGTAAGCTTCTAATTGCGGTCTATAGATTTACGAGTCCGTTGGCATTGGATGAGGTCTTAAGGTTGCGAAATTGCTGATTGATTATACACAGCAAAGGTTCCTCCAAAGATGGTCGTTCGGTACATCACATCTATTTTGAATCTCAAATCTGAATCTGAATCGTAGACAAACCAGTTTGCTTGCGGATAGATACCGAAATTCTTAAATATTTCTCCACAAGAAGGTATAGCTACTGCAAAAGATACAGAAGAATGGTATAATGATGCACCTAACACACGTACATACATATCGAAGGGCATAACTTTTCTCGCCGATAAATCTGGTAACTATACCAAGTTCGGAAGTGCAAAATGCCAGCGATTGGAGCAACATGATCGCGCCCCATTGATTTTCGGTCTGTGAAATATTTCCTAGAAGGCACAGACAATTCATACGAACAAGAACGCCCTTCCCGGCATAGAAAGGCTACACGGTTATGTGGGTTTAGTCGTTGTTCGTGGAAAAGATATTCGTACTACCGCCGCCGCGGCTCTGCGCAGTGAGTGCTTTACAGGGACTGCAACTGTTAAATTGTTTATTTTATATACAAATTTGGAAATTTTTTCTAAAAATGGCAGAACTGATGGTACATCCGCATCTTCACTATTCATCTAGTTACCCATAAAGTGTGTCGTCTCTGGCTTCTATTGACTGAGCACCTAGCAGCGATACATTCGACTCGTTCCATTTACATTCATCCCTTTTATGGTGGTGTGCTCCTTTCAGTCGTGGTCTCTCATATCCCTGTAGGAGTGATGATCGTTTGGCTTTTCCTTTTTATTTATTTTTCTTATTTTTCGTAGGTAGGTGCCTACTATTGTATTGTTTCACTTACAACACGAGGCAGCTGCCTTAATACGAAACTAAGAGAGTGAAGTGCATTGGGTAGAACTGTTACCTAAAAGAACAACTCTGTGCAACACAACAGAAGTCGTCGTTTCGGAATTCGAATTCCTATTGAGGAGATGGAATTTATGTTCGATGGAAACAACTAAAGCTGTGAAATTTATGTTCAACACGAAGACATCATTTTTGTATCGGCAGTGAGCCGCGTGGTGCATGAAACCTTGAAGAAGTAACAAATTCAAAAGTATGTACCGACTTCTGGTATTGAATGTGTTCAATAAGGTGCATATATATATGTATATACATTATATATACCTACATAAGAAGTGTAGCACAAATTTTGCAAATTTACAGGGAAGATGTAATACATATGCTTTGATTTATTTTTTAAAGTTGCGTTGCTACTGCCAACCCCTTACGACTGCTTACCAATAGTTATATGATAAGCTGCCACTTATCATCCTAGGAATACAGCAACAAATTTTTGGCACAACAGGCTCGTTTGTACCCAGGGCCGAGCTTTTTCACAACCATTCATGTGTGCGTGTGTACTTCTGCGCGATGGCGGGACCTCCTGTTTTATGCCGACTCCGAACGGCGAATTTAAGGTAAGGAATACCTAGTTATTTATATGCAATGGCAGGAACAACAAATTGAAAAGGCAATCTTTTGCCTTTCTCTTTGCAGTCTTGGATTTAAGGAATTGATCTAGGAAGCCCAACGAAATTGGTTCTGACAATTCTCTCCATGCAGCCGGATTAAGCCTCCTAAACTGCTAAGCTAGTCCGGCACGCTCACGGTTGCACGGCTAAGCTCGTCGGACAAGGAATTTCTTGGTTGTCAGCATACGCTTCATTTATTCATAAAATAAAACCTATATCTTAAATAAAACTTCACAAAAGGCTTCCCAAAACCTTCCATACCTTCCATACGACTAATGTTGGGCAAAAACACCGCCTTTCGTATCTACACTTGGAGTCCTAGCGGGAGCCCCAACTCTAAGCTGTTACAAATCTGGTATTCCTTCCATACAATAAATACGATGGCAAAAAAGAAGGATGGAAAACTCATGCTTCGAAAACAGACACAACTCATTGTGAAAATCCGTATGATGTCGCAAATTCGTAAACATAAGCCTTACAATATGATGACACTACTAACCAGCACAAGGTTCTTTCAACTAGACATCTATAACTGTACATGGAGGGCAAACAATGGTCAATAAATTTGATCACATTGTTATAGACAAGAGTTGCGCTTCCGGAAATTTTGATCAGCTAACATCCACATAAACCATTTCCTTGTATCTGGCAAAGTAAGAATGCAGATGTCTAATACGCTACAATACTTTAAAGTACTGTGAGAAAATGCAACTTCAATGAACTGCGATCGCAAGAAACAAACTAAACCATTGTAGAACGCGTATCCAATAATCTTCCGACTAATACCTCACATTTTTTGGCTTTTTAGCATCGTCACCATTATTTTTTGACATTCGAAGCATGTATTACTTCGAATGTCAAAAAATAATGGTGACGATGCTAAAAAGCCAAAAAATGTGAGGAAAATCGATAACCCAATCAAAAACCCAAGAATTCCAAATAACCACCCCTATTATTATTATGCAAGCCAAGGTGGGCCAAAAGAAGTCATCCGATGTTGATGGCTCCCATGTTTTTTCTAAATGAAAAATTTCGATTCTGTTTCTTGATTATGTTTATCTAAACCTTTAGAATTTTATTGGGTAAGTCGAGAAGATGCTATCGGCCAAATGGGCCTTGCCACATTTGATGAAAAATGACATCACTTCAACTAGAACTTCGGGCGACAGATTCTCGCACTCGTGTCGACTGTTGTCCTTGAGGGCTTCTAGGGTCTTGGGCTTATTCACGTAAATACGGGACTTCAAAAAACCCCACAAAAAAGAGTCTGGAACGGTTAAATCGGGTGATCTTGCTGGCCAGTGCAAATCGCCAAAACGAGAGATGAGGCTATCCGGGAATGCCGCCTTCAGAATATCGGTAGTGGTGCACGCAGTGTGTGCCCTTGCTCCGTCCTGTTGGAATCCCATGTGCTTCAGTCCTAATTCGTCCAATTGCGATAGAAAAAACTCGGTTAACATGGCACTACAGCGCGCACCGTCCACTGTTTTCGTTTTACCAGCGGCGTTCTCCAAAAAAATGTCCCGATGACTCCTCCAGCGTGAGCAGCGCAACATGCAGTTTCTTTGAGCAGGTGTTATGGCTCCTCGTGCATTATTTTCGGTGCCCCAGAAGCGATAGTTTTGCTTGATCACGTACCCGCTGAGGTGGAAATGAGCACCATCACTCATTATGATTTTGGTCGAAAAATCGTGCACTTCGTGCTCGAGATTGAGGATGGCTTGGGCGTAGGTTATACGCGTTTGGCGGTCGACAGACAGCAGCGCATGCACTGACTTGACTTTGTACTGGAACATGCGCAAGTATTTGACCAAAATTCGCCTTAGGGACGACCGGCTGATGGCTAATTGCGAGGCTAAATCCTTGGCAGCAGCGGCGATATTCTCGACACAACGGGCGCTCGTGCCATGTGGTCCCATATTGTTTAAGGTTTGTGGCCATCGGCGCAGTGTTTGCGTAGTCGGTGTCGGACGGCCGGGGAATCGGCGACGGAATTCGCGCTGCGTCAACACTACAGACGAATTGTTGCGCAAAAAAATAGTCACGATTATTCCGCGTTATTGGGGAATGTGTAGCTCCAGATTTGACATTGGCGGCCACATGTCTTGTGAATTTTTTATAATCATTCTTCAGAGCCATCATTGTGTGCAACTACTACTATACGCTGACGACATTGTCATCATTGAAATAAAGCGGCTGAAATGGTATTAACCGAAAACTAATACAAGAACAACTATACGCTATAACCAAGAAATTACAATCGACCTTAAACGACACAACCGACAGCTACAACATAGTAACGTAGGTTGTAACGAACTTTATCTACCTTTCACTTTTTTGACATCTCTTCGTAATTAAACGAAGAGTTACTCTTGCCAACCGCGGTTTATTCGGGCTAAGAAGGCAATAAAGCCCTCACTCGAACTACTAAGGAGATCCTTTATAAGACCCTGATCATTCCAGTCCTGCTCTACGGCGCTGAAGCATGGACCTCACAAGCGGTTAATGAAATCCTTGGTCGATTTGAGAGGAAAATTCTTCGAAAAATCCTCGGTCCCGTTTGCGTTGACGGGCTATGGAGACGAAGATTCAACTAAGAACTACACGAGTTGTACAGCGACATGCCTCTGGTCAAAAAACTCCTCATTGCACGTTTAAGATGACTAGGACATGTAGAACGAATGGACACCAATACTCCGGCTCGCAGCATCTTCGGTTCCCAGTCAGACGACGCGACGGACGCAGTAGTGGAAGACCTCGCCTTAAGTGGCGCGCACAAGTAGAAACCGATTTCAACCAACTTGGAGTGCGCAACTGGAGGCAGTTAGCTAAGGACTGGGCTAATTGGAGAGGCATGTGGGTAGAGGCCCAGGTTAATTCCGGATTGTAGCGCCACTTAAGTAAGTAAGTAAGTAATCGGGTGCTTTGGTTATATAATCCCGAACGCACAATGGATATGACTGGAAGATGGTTTTGATGGATTTGATGGTTTTCCTGGTCTTAAAACCATTATGACTTCCGCAACTTTTCATCTGTTTTAATCTGTTCGCAGCGTTAATAACATTGAGAAGGTTATTTAGTGGATTAGCATTTGACACCTTATCTCATAGGGTATATTAGTTCTGATACATCGCTTGTTACTGTTTGGATATACACGGGTTAATTCAAATATTTTTGGGTTTTCTAATTTTGTAATTTCATTGTAAAAAATGAAACAAAGAACTCTCAATTGTATGTGCAGATTAATAGGCGGTTCTTATCGAAGTGACGTTTTAATTATGCTTTACTTTGTATGTAAATACAATCAGATTAGATTAGATTAGGCTAGGGAGTTGGAAGCATATTACCATATCACTGGGGCTACATTTGGGCCTATTCTGATTTACTCCAATTAGAGCCAACTTATGATTCCGTGATGAATTCTAGTAAATCAGTTAATGGGCGGTCAGATATGTCTTCTGTCTCAAGATAGTTTTGACCTAGATGGCGTAGGAGTAATCTGATTAGTCAGGTAAAGGGACACAGGATGTTTCTTCGTCCTCATTATATACTCTGTAAGTGTTGTCTTGAGTTGTTCCCATAGTCATGAGGTGTTTTTTGACTTGACAATGTCCATTTACGAACCTTGTGACAGTTCGAATCCGGCTCCTAGTTAGATGTAGGAGTTGTTTCGTTCTTGCGTGGGAATTGTTTGGCATGAACATTTTGGCTTGTCTGTTACCTTCAGTTTTAGTCCAGTAATGATTGGCCCTATTTTTCAGCCATTTTAAGAAAAACGTTGTTTTTGGCCAAACGGTATGGAATTTTGAAAAATTGTCTGAACAATATATGTTGCCAACCTAAGTGTCTATATTTTGCTCATATAAAGTTTTTTGGCACACCCACTTTTTGAGGGCGTTTTCAGTTATTGGATACTCAGAAAATAAAGCTAACGAACACACTTTACACCTGTCACTTGCTTGTTAGATGGATTATGTACTTGTACATTCACTCTTCATCTATCGGTGAACTACTTATTTTAAATTCGCGGTTCATATTTCATTTTGCAAGCACAACATATTTGCCGACGAGGTATTTTTTTATATACAACAAATATAGAAATCGAACTCACTGTGAAATGGATAAAGTACAGGAGGATGTCATTCAGCCAGAAGTAGGTGTTCTAATAGAGAATTATGCAATCTTGTTCGAAGGTTCCATGGGACAGAAGCAGTTTTGCTTCTCAAACCAGGAGCTGTTCCATGTTTTCGTCAAAAGAGACCGGCACGTTTTGCAGGAATTGCCTTGATAGAGGATGAAATCGATCGTCATGAGAAATCAGGTGTAGTAAAGCGAGTCAATTTGTCCCAATGGGCTGCACCAATTGTTGTTGTGAGGAAAGTAAGTGGTGGTGTTAGAATCTGTGCAGATTTTTCAACAGGGCTGAGCGATGATTTAGAGCCAAATCCATTTCCACTATCCTTGAAGAGATTTTCATTACCCTGCAGGGAGATAAATATTTTTCGATAATTTATCTGTCTGATGCATACTTACAGGTTAAAGTGAGTGAAGAATCCCAAAAGCTTTTGACAGTCAATACTCATCAAGGACTGTTGCAGCATCAAAGATAACCCCTTGGAGTAAAGACCAGACCAGGTACATTTCAATAAATAACAAGCACTATGTTGTCTGTGTTGGAAGGTGTTGTGGCATTTATTGATGACATCGCAATATTAACTAATAAGAATCACCATAGCTGCAGAGTCTATTGAACAGCACGGACACATTCTTGAGCTTATCTTGCAGCGTATCCAGGAGTTAGGGTTCAAAATCAACTACGATAAACGTCGAATTTTCCAACCACAGGTAAGGTTTCTTGGGGTTGTGATTGGCAAAGACGTTGGCCTGGCCAAGCCGAATAACAGCACTTGCAGACATGCCGGAGCCCAAGGAAACTACAGAGGTAGGTTCATTTTTGGGGATGCTCAATTTTTATTCGAAGTTTATCGCAAATATACGTGAAATACACGCCCCATGGATAACTTGCTCAAGAAGGATTTGAATTTTCTGTGGTCGGATGAATGCTGCATTGCCTTCAATAAAGCTTAAGAAGCGCTTCAGTCCGAGTTACTTTTAGTTCATTTAGATCCAGCCATGGACATTATAGTCGCAGCGGATGCATCAAAAGATGGTATTGGAGGCGTTATGCAACATATACTTCCAGATGGTTCAAGAAAGCCGGTGATGCATGCTTCAAGGGATTTGACTAAGAAAGAGCAAAACTATAGTCAATTCGAAAAAGAAGCGCTGGCACTGGTATTTTGTGCGAAAAAGTTCCACAGATGGATTTATGGAAGGAGATTTTTACTTCAGACGGATCATCAACCACTTTTAGCTGTTTTCGTATCAAAAGAAGTTCCAGTTTACACTGCTCATCGATTACAGAGGTGGACTCTAACACTGCTCTTGTATCACTTCAACATTGAATACGTTAGAAGTAGGTTATGCCGATGCGTTATCCCGCTTGATAAACCGTCAAGCTGTTGACAAAAGAGAGGATTTCGTAATTGCTGCTATTCAATTCGAAGACGAACAAAATTTTAGGCGATTCAATCCAAAAATTACCGGTCAAATTCGAGGATGTACAAAAAGAAACGGCAACTGATTCGATTTTGAAGGAAGTTCGACAGTTTCTCCTTACTTCATGGCCAAATGAAATACGGGATGTAAACATAAAATTATGATAGTTTCGCCGAGAAGCTCTAAGCGCAGCAAAAGGTTGCATATTATTACAAAATAAAATAGTAGTTCCGATTTCATTGCAGAAGCAAATACTGAAGCAGTGTTGCATGGGCATACAGGGAAGGCCCTCGTTTGCAGCTATGTTTACTGGCCAAACATCGACAAAGACATCATGCAGGCGGTAAGAGTATGTTCTTCTTGTGCAATATCAGCCCCAGTGTTTATCAAGGTTCCGTTATCTTCATGACCAGTGTCCGTCAAACCTTGGTCAAGAATTAATCTTGATTATGCGAGTCCGTTCCAGAATTCCATGTTCCTGATCATTGTGGATTCTTACTCGAAGTGGGCTGAAATTTATTGAATGCGGTCAACGAAATCATATGCAATCATTGCTCTTCTCCGGGAAGTTTTTCCGAGTATCGGACTTCTCGATATCATTGTGTCAGACAATTAGTTTTCGTTTGGAATTTTTAAAGAGCTTTGTGACAGCGGAGGTATACAGCACATCCGAACAGCGCCATTTCACCCACATTCAAACGGGCAAGCAAAAACTTTTTTCGAAACGTTCAAGCGGACGATGAAGATGGGAGGAGATCTGCAGTATAGCGCTTCAAACTTTTCTTCACAGCTATAGGTCAACTCCAACGCTCAACTTCCCAACAACATTACACCATCTGATGTTATGCTTGGACGTAAGATGAAATACATCTCGTCCTGCTCAAGCCATCGTCGCTTGAAGCTGTTCGGAGAAATGACAAGATGGAAAAGCAGTTCAACTTAAAACACGGAGTATAAAAAAAACAAAACCCACCCCATGGAGAAGATAACCTATCCATTCCTACAGCAACATAACAAAAGTCTGCAAAGCTAAATTACCATGTCAGCTCCGATTGTTCTTTGAATCAACACCTACATGCAGAAGCTCCACAATCAGTTCCTAATGAGCATCAGCATCCAGTGCGACACAGAGTTCCTCCGAAAAGATTTGAAGTTGACGACCATACATAGTATAGCTAGCTTAAAAAGGCGCTATATGAGAAGGCTACAATAAACTGTGTGGATAATTTTATACCCAATCCCATCCCATCCCATCCTTAAAAATAATATCCCTAAAATGTGTGCCTTATGGCAAAGAAATATTACAATTGAAATTTTCGCAACATATTATTCCGACAGTTCATCAAATTCTTGTATCGTTCGACAAAAAAAATGTTTTGACGAAATATTTGTTTTATCAAACCCAATAATTTTGCATTATGATTTTTTCGAATATTTTAAAATTTTACCGAAAAAGGATTTTTACTGAAGTCACCCTCAAAATGTGGACGTGGCAAGAACCTAGTATGGACAAAATGTAGCTAAAGGGATCGACTGCATATGTTGTTCAGTCACTTTTTCAAAATTCTGTACCGTTT
The DNA here is from genome assembly GCA_949824845.1 of Rhingia rostrata. Classification (NCBI taxonomy): domain Eukaryota; kingdom Metazoa; phylum Arthropoda; class Insecta; order Diptera; family Syrphidae; genus Rhingia; species Rhingia rostrata. Next base: position 76,101,483 of record OX463757.1, on the reverse strand, counting down.
GGCCAAAAATAACGTTTTTTATAAAAAGTGGGCGCCCACTTGATTTAAAATTTTTGTACACTTGTTCAAACAGCATGCACAAGGATCACATGCACCAAATTTCATTATCCTAGCTCAAAATGTAAGGCCCAAAAACCGGTTACATACAGACGAACGGACAGACAGACATGGCTTAATAGACTCAGCTAGCGATTCTGAGTCGATCCATATACTTTGAACGATTTCTAGCGAAATTATTTCTCTATGTTGGGATAGGTAATAGAAACTTTGGGAAAGGTTATAAAAACCCTCTAGAAACCGACATCAACCGGACATGACCGCGCTATTTGGAGAAGCATATTGGTTGAGCCACTGATTCATACCGTGCAGTCGTGCCACTTATGTAAGTAAGTATTAGCAGTTCAGCTGAGTTCCTGCAAATATGAGAACAGATCGAGTTTTCAAGTGACTTCAAACGACTATGTGGCAGGGATATAATTTAGTTGAATTCAAGTCCAAGAAAATACACCACAAAAAGAAACAAGTTCACATTTTCGATAATCCAAAAGGATATTCCGATTGAATTTTAGGAATTCATGAATCTCTTCAGCATCATATTTGTAAGCATCATGGCAATATTGGATTGGAAAGTCACCTGCAGTTATACAAAGCTTCCTTACTTTAGCTGAAAATAATTTGATCTCTAGCTCCTTTCCCTCATAAATAAGAAAGACCCGCTCATGAATACTGTTCACATGTTTAACTTAACTTATCTCTGTCCAGGAGATTCGATCCCTTTCAATCAGATCGTGACGAACTAAACGTAAATGCCTATCTATTTATGTTAAGCTACCGTATAATGAGCACACATACCAATTTAACTAGATGGTCACTTTCAACGGCTCTTTTACGTCTCCTCCGAACATTTACTCTGCAATGGTCTCGCTTAAGTAGTTTTTCTCATGCAGCATAAATAAAGTATTTATCGCCTTGGATTTTACCCCGTAAGCATAAATACTTGCTGGCTATGCAATTTTCGCATCAAGCACATTAGTTAGAGTCAGTTAATATCCCCAATCACTTCCTTCATCATTAAAATCAATTTTAACTAATAAGCACTCTGCTAACTTCTCAATCATTTCCCAGCAAGCAAGACATTCCTGATGGGAGTCTGTCGCCTCATCGAAACCCAAGTTTTTGCCCGGCAGGAACTTAAATACCCCTCCGAGTCGATCTACTCGGTAATGTAGATCAACTACTGTGATACCTACACATTAACCTGGCATAATTCAGCCCATTCGATGGCTATTTTTAGACAAGGTCTCAGCTGTTGTCTGTCCAAAATTACAACGAAGCCAAGCGACCGACGCGAGTAAGCCCAGTGTGCACACATTCATAGTGAGGGCTAGAAAAATGGTCCACGACACAACCACAAGGATGGGTAAAAAAAAACGGAAACAACTAGTTTTGATGTTCGTATTGAGATCATTAGATTAAGTGAACATTAAACGTGGTGGAATCTCACTTGAGATCCTAATTAGGTGGATTCATTGCATCGGCTACAGAATAACCACTTCGGCTGGCGCACTGTATCGTGTAAGTTATACGAGTACGCGAGGAGAAATCCTCCTCTCGACCGACGACGCGACGCGACGCGACGACAAGGTGCAATTTGCAATCTGATCGCCTAGAGTAGAAAAAGATCAACGTGTGGCTAGTACGAGGACACCATGCGCCGATATTGCCTTCAACGTGCGAATAGTGTGTTGTGGAATGACGTCCCATCTTCACGCCTGGCCCAAGGATAGTCGCCGTCATCGGGATCAAAGTAATGGTCATCAATTCTACTTTAGCCGTCCATAAAGCAAACGCGTATACGAGATGTCCGATAAAAGTAATATTGCAGACCATTAGAAGGTAATTGCTATATGCGTCGGTATCGAATTCATACTATGAATTCCTATCTTTTTCCTTGCCTCCCCCGTTTTGTTGAGGGCATTCATAGAGATCCTTCTGAATCGATAGACACCTCAAGAACCATGTGCAGCCGTAGTCAGTATCTGCACTATGTATGGATCGAGTGAGCCTTCTTGCAGCGAATGGTTCAGTCTTAACATCTAGTGCGCTCATTCCGGGTAGTCTTTGTTTCTTGCGTAGTACTCCCAAACTCCCAAGGTACCTGTCTTAATTATGTTGTGTTGGAGAGAGTGAGTATACCTCCGTGCCAATCAACGGCATTACAAATTATTGGTACGTGAATGGTAATGCACGCAAGTGGCACGTGCTTGAAGTGGTCCATGTAATCCAAAACTTCATGTTTGCGGAAGGTGCAGTCACAAGATACGAGAGGCTTTTTTTTCAATTAGCATGCTCTGCAATATGTGGCTCGATCATTCCATATATTTTCGATTGGTTTATTGGTTTTCACCGGTTCGTTGCGGTGACTTTGACAACAGCATGTCTTACTTTTACCTGATTGTAAGGGAGATTTCCAACAGCGACATTAACGACTGTTTTATGAATGAATCTCATTTCCATTTCCACATAATTAAATTTGCATTTTATGCGAAGGAGCTGACTACCATTCCGGATTAATTTGCCGTGGATACCTTCCTTGATGCACCTCTTAAACTATTAACAAGAACTCAAGCCAGCTAGTCGAAGTTTGTGTTCTTCTTTATTTAGATTTTTTTTTTGCTAGAAAACAAGTTTAACTGCATATCATTCAGAAGGGCATATTCTAACGGAAATTTACGCTTTAATGTGCGTTTATAGATGGTAGGAAGGAAACCATACCATGGGTTGAAAAAGAACACGCCGAACGCAAACGTGAACGCACTGCGCATGCGTGCGCGAAACTTAATTGCAAGTGGAGATATTGCCATGGTAATTGATCGGAACACGATGCTCACCTAAAACCGGCAAGAGGCGTAATCTGGTCTTTGCGCTAACGCGTTGAAAAAAAGGCGTTCTGCATTATATCATACATTTCATTAATCGAAACTATTTAACTGATTTTGATTTATAAGCGCTAGTACTGGTTCAATAGATTTCCGGCTTGCTAGATGCATTTTGGACATATTTTGTTGCAGATACCTGTATTCAACGTTTTACTGTTCGCAAATACTTGTGGAAAATTAGTGCAAAACTAACTAAGAACGAGAACCAATTTAGATAGAATTGAACAAATAAAGTGTATCCGTATTGACGACTGCAACACCACTTTCATCAATCACAAAAAAAGCAAACAAAAAATCGGTGTAATCGGTTTAATTTTGACGAGGCATAAACAAAAAACAATTCCAGATCCCACTACTGATGAATTGAGTTATAACTGCACCAAAGGGATAAGACCAATGGCTTGGTTAGAAGGCAGAAAAAACGATTTACACAAGATTTGCAGTCAATCAGTAATTTCTAAGGGAATAAATAAAACCTTGAAGTTCGGTTAAGATTGGTTGCACTTACTTACTTAAGTATCGCTACAGTCCGGAATGAACCTGGGCCTCAACCTACATGCCTCTCCAATTAGCCCAGACCTTAGCTAACTGTCTCCAGTTGCGCACTCCAAGTTGGTTGAAATCGGTTTCTACTTGTGCGCGCCACTTAAGGCGAGGTCTTCCTCTACTGCGTCCGACGTCTTGCTGGGAATCGAAGACTCTGCGAGCCGGAGTATTGGTGTCCATTCGTTCTACATGTCCTAGCCAAATTAAACGTCCAATGCGCAGTTTTTTGACGAGGGGCATGTCGCTGTACAGCTCGTATAGTTCTTGGTTGAATCTTCGTCTCCATAGCCCGTCAACGCAAACGGGACCGAAGATTTTTCGAAGAATTTTCCTCTCAAATCGACCAAGGATTTCTTTAACCGATTGTGAGGCGGTCCATGTTTCAGCGCCGTAGAGCAGGACTGGGATAATCAGGGTCTCATATAGGATCTCCTTAGTAGTTCGAGTGAGGGTTTTACTACTGAATTGCCATCTTAGCTCGAAGAAACAGCGGATGGCAAGAGTAATTCTTCGTTTAATTTCTGACGAGATGTTGTTGTCAGAATTAATAGCAGAGCCGAGATAGATAAAGTCCCGTACTACCTCAAAGTTATATCTGTCAATGATGACGTTCTGTCCAATTCGTTGATGTTGTATGTCCTTTCGTGTTGACAGCATATACTTCATTTTGCCCTCATTTACTACTAAACCCATTTTTGCAGTTTCCTTCTCTATACTAGCAAACGTGGCTATGACATCACGTTGGGTCCTACCAATGATGTCAATATCGTCGGCGCATGCTAGTAGTTGTACAGAATTTTGGAAAATTGTGCTCTGGTGAGTTTTGCACAATTTTTTCAAGAATCAGATTGAAGAAGTCACATGACAGCCCATCGCCTTGCCATTATTTTTTTTTGTATCGAATCTGTCGGAGATGGAGCAGCGAGAATTCTCCATCGTCATCCAAAACAAACGGACGAGTTTGGGGGGTATACCAAAACATGCTGTCGTATGCGGCTTTGAAATCGATGAACAGGTGGTGGGTATCGGTTTGGACTTCTTGGGTTTGTTAAGATATTGCTATCATCACTTCACTCAGGTCGGGTAGTTGGCAGTTTTCGCTGTCGTTGCCAATATTGAATGGTTCGTACTGCCCTACAGCGGAATGTTGGTCGTCATCGCCGTTTACCAGTCTGCAGAAGTGGCTCTTCCATATCCTCAGCATCGACTTTGTCTCAACTACGATATTTCCTGGTTCATCTCGACAGGATTCTGTTCGAGCCTTGTATCCTTGGCTTTGACGTTTTGCACCTTGGTAAAACTTACGAACATCATTCCTGGCGCGGCACCTCTCTATATCCTCAATTGCGCGTTTTTCTTGCTCTTTGTTCTTCTTTTTGAAAAGCCGGTGTTCTTCCCTTCTTCTCTGCCTATAGAGCTCAGCGGCAGCTCTCGTCTTCACCTGCAGCTTAGCCTTGTAGGCCTCGTTCCAAACCAAGGGTTTCGAGCTGGTGGGCCGTTGGGGCGTGTGTGCATATAAGCCTTATGTTGGCGAATTTGGCCTGAATGCGGATTGTTACAATGCGTTCGCTAATTTCTTGGAAACATAAGACTTCTTCTGTAAGTGTGGCACTTATAACAAATCCGCATCCGAATTGTTGCTGTTTCTGCTCACTATAACACGGTTCGTAGTAGATGTCACAGTTTTTCATCCTCTTTTTGCCAGGCCCATCCCATCGTATTTCTAGGATGGTATTAATGTCGTTTAGCCGTGTTGTCAATAATAAAATCAGTCCTTTCCGAGGCTATTGGTTGCGTCGTAACAATGGTTCATTAAATGGGTGGGTAGCTCCAATTTATTAGATACCCCTAGGACACGGGGCCATCCACTACGGGATTGAGCGCTGCCGTTGGCCTTTCGGTTCATCCGCCATCATCTCTGTTCAAGGAGCCTGACTAACCCTTGAAATTCCTAGACATCCCGTTGTCCGAATATGTCGAAGCAGCTTGTTTAGGTTCGCCTGGGACAGCAGGCCGGGTGTTCATTCCGTGCCATTCTGACTGGCTGTTTATAGTGTTGCTGTCTTTCGTCGCGTTGTCAACACTCGCGCTTATCGTTTAGCAAGTCAAATCCGGTTGGGTGAGACCAGTATCCGATGGTTACCACTTGGAGGTAAAAAATAAGCACTTGATGTGTAGTCAGAGTTACTACACTGGGCATTGCCAAGTTAAAGCCAATCAGAGTCCACCCTCGTTCTACAACGCCCAACCATCGAATTGGTTGTAAGGATTCTATATTTCTATGACCGCCACGGCTGGCTCGGAAGTATTCTATTCTGGGGGTACAATTTTCGATCACCTTTTCCAACATTTGTGGTCGTATATCGGCAATAACGCTGCGAATGTTGTCCTCAACTACCGACTTCACATATACCCACAGATACTAGTCAAGCGGCGTTAAATCGCACGATCTTGGAGGCCAATTCATATGACCAAAACGCGAAATTATGAGCTCACCCAACGTTTCCTTTAACAAATCAATTGTGGCACGAGTTGTGTGATATGTTGCGCCGTTTTGTTGAAACCACAGCTCCTACCATGGTTGTGCAATTGATGAATGAAAACTCAGTAATCAAGAATCTATAGCGGTCACCATTGACTGTAACGTTCTGGCCAGCATCGTTTTTAAAGAAGCACCAACCAATCATTCCACTAACCCATAATGCACACCAAACAATCAGTTTTATGGATTTTAATTACTACAAATACGGCAGTTTGGTTTATTGACGTGTTCATTCAGCTTAATCGCTAGACAAAATTCGCTTATGGAAATGTTGATCAACGGCAATATTGTTTTGGACTCAATCACCGAATCTACGCCTTGCTAGGTGATCCTGCGGCTTCAATTCTTGCACGGGTTGGATTTTGTAAGCATACAAAACGAGATCTTTCCGCAAAATCTTCCATAAAGTGGATGCACACATATCTAATTCTGGTGCACAATGGCGGATAGACTGATTCGGGACTTCCTCTATGCTACGCTCTACAGCATAGAGGACGAAGTCTATGTGGATGCGTATTATCATTTAGAGTAAACGTAGTGCGAAACCGTTCCATACTCAATCGAATTAATTGCTCTGATGGACGATTATGTTGCCTATAGTGCGCGATATGTATTTTGCACAATTTGGAAGCGTTGGTCAGACGCCAGTCTATTCATGTTACAATGCCAAATGAAACTAAAAATAAATCACTTGACAGCTGACAAAATGGCTGCCAGTTAAAATAGTGTTTCCTACTTAAAGTTCTAACAAAACAAAAAGGATGGCGCAACCGGCTTGTTACCCAGTTACCCAGGGCCTAGCTTTTTTCTCACAACCATTCATGTGTGCGTGTGTACTTCTTTGCACCATGGCGGGACCTCCTGTTTTATGCCGAATCCGAACGGTTTAGTTGAGAAAAGTTATTCATGGCAGTTGATACAATTCGGATGGTTTGTCAGATCATCACGAGAGGAGGACCAGTGAAAAATCATTTAGGTGTTGCTACGGCTAGGAATCTAACCCAGACATTCTGCGCGGCAGTTCAACGCACTAACCATCGCGCCACTGAGCCCGTCATTTAAAGTTCTAGACCTCTAAACAATATCACCCGTTAAAAGGCACAACAAGGATTGCGCTGTCGACGGGTCACCTCTGTGTTGCATTAGTTCTCGGCAAATAGGTTGTGTGGTCAATCAGCATCTACGTCTGATCATTATCGATATCACATAACTGCTTGTTAAAGACTCTCCAAGCGCCGACTTCTTCCTGCTGGGATATCTGAACATTAAAGTTTACGAAAACAAAAATCAACAGTCTATTGAAGACCATAATTAGTTAATTTGGCTGCTCGTACTAGACCAAACACAATAAGCACTACGGTGCATCATTTTGATACCAAATCGATGTGCTGATAATGAAAAGCTTTGCCTATTGTTCGATTTCCTGCCCTTGTAAATAAAGGGTTAGAGTTTATTTTTTGGGTGGGAGAATCGAACAATCAGGCTTACATAGGACCAAGGATCTTGCTATGTCCATAGGGTTAAGTAAACCTACAAGAGGATTTCTTCACTTTCACTTCGCTGCACATTGCGCAACGTTTATAATATAGTGGTCTAAGGGAAATAGGTAATAAAGTACCTTGGGATCAGCTATCAGATCATACCCGAATGATGATAAAATCTCAAATCTCTGCGGCCAACCTTCGAAACTTAATATCGGCACATCTACTCGCGGTTGAGCAAGTTGAACTGCATCTCTCAACTTGACTTTGCATTCTTTGAATGCTCTATCAGATTCTGGTCTCCACTGTACCGGGCGCTTATCGCGTTTCCTTGCACCGATAATAAGGTTGATGAGAGGAGCTTAAGTTTGAGCGGCAATAGGAAGACAGTTATGGTAGAAGTTCCAGGATCCGAGAAATTTTCGCAGCTTGTCCGTCATGCCCGTCTTAGGATAGGTAATCAACGCATCGAGTCAGTCACTGGGAAGTTCGATACTGTTCCTGTTTACAGTTTACAGTGTTTATATAGTTTCGCACATTGTGGGCGTTAAGGAAATTCAGGATAAGAAGAAAGGAGATACCGATGTACATTGGTTTTTAATGTCTGTAAATTACAACGGAAAGGAACAACAGAGTTTGGTAGAGTATTCTGCATTTGTGTTGTTCGGTTTATGTAGGAAGATCGATATTGCAGCGTTCGTCCGAAGATATGCTTGAGGGTAAAACTATTTACGTCTCAATTACGTTATTTTCTTGTTCTTCTCGACACCCTTGTGTCCCCGTCTTTGACGTTTCAAACTTTGGTAAGACTTTGGAACATCTTCGCTGGAGTGGCACCTCTCTATATCCTCCATCGCTCGCTTTTTTCGTTCATTTTCTTTATTTCTAAAAAGCTGGTGTTCTATCCTTCATCTTTGCCTGTAGAGCTCAATGGCAGCTCTTGTATTCACCTGCATCTTAGCCTTGTAGGCATCGTCCTTTGTTGCGAGCATCTGCCGGCAGATGATCAGTTGCAACTGATCTAATGGCATGTTGCCATCTGTGTCGCCATTGTTTTTCGACATTAGATTCGTGTGGTACGGTGATAATGGCAAGCTTATGGGATACGGGTTCTGCGAAGTGGATATCCACATTCTTATGTCTTGTAAGCATAAGATTTCTTGCCAGAGTTCAAACCGCATAGCAGCAATTTTTGCTCACGGTCCAGTATTTAATGTTTCTTTTGCGCGGCTCATCCAATCGTATTTCCTGGATGGTAGTAATGTTTGCTTTGTAATAGCTTGTAATAGCTTCCGCTAGTTGTTCGACTGCACTTCTCCCGTTTAATGTTCCCATATGGCAGGTTCATTTACTTAAGTCTTTGATCTTTCGTCGTTTATCGGTCGTTTACAATAAAATCAGTACTTTGCAAGTCTAGAGGTTGCAAAGTAGGTAGTGGGTAGTGAACCCAATGAACTATCTGAAACCTGGAGGGCCAGGCCCATATGTCACCTAAAGAGAGTAGGGCGGATTTTTCATACTTGTCATTCTCACCAGGCTTTTTATCGTTTTGCTGTTTCTGGTGAGTTAAGGCAGTTAAATCCGTTTTCATGATTACCCAGGGTCTATAACATCCAACCATATATCACCATTCATTGTCTAATTAAATAAAATTAAAAATTAATTTTACTATAAACATTTTTGTGAATTAATTTTGTTGGAAGACCAAAACGAATGTAGCAGAGTAAGAATTTACAGAACTTTCCGTAGTACCATTTTTTTCATTTTAAGTTATTTTTTTACCAACTAGAGATATACTATCTGAACTAATCACCATCCAATGCATTTTCTAGATCTTCTCTATTAACATTTAAATATCACTCTCACGTGATGACGCAATTGGTTACCTAACATTGAAATAAATCTTAGCATTGTCGGGCTAAGTGGTTATAATTCTATATGAGTAGACATATTTACGTACCTTGTAACAAATAACAACAACTATTTCTTAATCATAACACCGGTACACATTTATTAGGAACAAAAGTTTCAGTAGCCAGAGTGGTTTTTCCACAATTGGATTATCGAGGCACACAGAAAAGTGAAGTTAGATAATGGAGCGCAGGAGTATCTATAAGCAGAGAAAATTGTGTAAAATCGAAAGCACCTGGAAATACGAGTTCCACCGGCAGAAGGGCAAGAAACAACGATTCTACACTTGGGTGCACTTCACTGCAACTGCAATGCATTCTCGTACAAATAACTTCCACTTCAGCAAAGCATATCACATCCTATTACGGCATTGTCTGGAAAATTCCGCAATTTGTCAGACGGCGATAATAATTACTGCATTGGTCAGTATGGTGAGGTAATTGGTCCGGATTGTCGATAGTTTGAGAACGAATAAGGTAAGCATGAGTACAAACATAACGAAGCGGAAGACAAATTTTTATTTATGTATCTTACCTGGTGTCAGTATAGATCGTTATTAAAAACATTTGAGATGGCTATAATCAACCGTGTGGATCGCTTAATACATTTATCGCATCCCATGCTTAAAATGAAAATCCTTAAGGCAATGAAATATTCAAAATGATATTTTCACAACATATTGTTTATCACAGTTCATTGTTCAACAGAAAATAACGTTTTTCACCTGCATATGGTCTTTGTAGCAAAACGCCTCCAAAAAGTGGGAGTATGTTAATACGATATATTGGCGAAATGTTTATGTTGTGACAACCAATGGTTTCGCATCAAATGTTTTTTTTTTCAAATATTTTAAAATTTTACCGAAAAAAGTTTTTGTTGAAAACGGCCCAACAAAGTGGGCGCGGCAAAATAAATGGTATATGAACGAAATATAGCTATTGAGACTGTCTAAATATCCTGTAAATAAACTTACTTTCCAACTAAAAGTGGCAATAGCGATTGCGGCATTTATTTTTATTGATGAACAACAGGATGCACAAACAAACTAGCAGGACACAAAGATGTGCAACACAATATGCATCCAGCAGGAGAAGTTTCGATGTTTTGATGTTTTCTATTTTTTTTAAACCTATGAAACTATGAAATAATTTAGCTAGGTATAACTCAAAGTATATGGATCGACTCCGAATCGCTAGCTGAGTCGATTGAGTCATGTCTGTCTGTCCGTCCGTCTGTGGGTAAGCGGTTTTTGGGCATTAAATTGTGAGCTAGGATAATGAAATATGATACATGCGATCCTAGTACGTGCTGTTCGAATAAGTGTAAACATTTTTTTTAATCCGCTTACTGCCACGCCCCGTTTTTAGAAAAACGTAGTTTTAGGCCAAGCCATTAGAGATTTTGAAAAAGGGTCTGAACAAGATATCTAGACAATCTTAATGTCTGTATTTCGCCTATACAAAGTTTTTTGCCATGCCGACCTTTTGGGGCCTTTTGCAATAAAAAAAAATTTTCGACAAAATCATACAAAACAAAAAATTAAAAAAAAACTGCTTTTCGCTTTCTTCCTTTTTATATTTTATCACAGCAGCCTTGACATGATGGCAGATGGCAGATGGCAGATGGCAGATGGTAGGTGGTAGAAGTTGGTAGGTGGTAGATGGTGGTAAATGGTAAATGGTGGTAAATGGTAAATGGTAAATGGTAGATGGTAGATGGTAGATGGTAGATGGTAGATGGTAGTTGGTAGATGGTAGATGGTAGATGGTGGTAAGTGGTAGATGGTAGATGGTGGTAAGTGGTAGATGGTAGATGGTAGATGGTAGATGGTAGATGGTAGATGGTAGATGGTAGATGGTAGATGGTAGATGGTAGATGGTAGATGGTAGATGGTAGATGGCAGATGGTAGATGGCAGATGGTAGATGGCAGATGGTAGATGGTAGATGGTAGATGGTAGATGGTAGATGGTAGATGGTAGATGGTGGTAGATGGTAGATGGTAGATGGTGGTAGATGGTAGATGGTAGATGGTGGTAGATGGTAGATGGTAGATGGTAGATGGTAGATGGTAGATGGTAGATGGTAGATGGTAGATGGTAGATGGTAGATGGTAGATGGTAGATGGTAGATGGTAGATGGTAGATGGTAGATGGTAGATGGTAGATGGTAGATGGTAGATGGTAGATGGTAGATGGTAGATGGTAGATGGTAGATGGTAGATGGTAGATGGTAGATGGTAGATGGTAGATGGTAGATGGTAGATGGTAGATGGTAGATGGTAGATGGTAGATGGTAGATGGTAGATGGTAGATGGTAGATGGTAGATGGTAGATGGTAGATGGATGGTAGATGGTAGATGGTAGATGGTAGATGGTAGATGGTAGATGGTAGATGGTAGATGGTAGATGGTAGATGGTAGATGGTAGATGGTAGATGGTAGATGGTAGATGGTAGATGGTAGATGGTAGATGGTAGATGGTAGATGGTAGATGGTAGATGGTAGATGGTAGATGGTGGTAGATGGTAGATGGTAGATGGTAGATGGTAGATGGTAGATGGTAGATGGTAGATGGTAGATGGTAGATGGTAGGTGGTAGATGGTAGGTGGTAGGTGGTGGTAAGTGGTAGATGGTAGATGGTAGATGGTAGGTGGTGGTAGGTGGTAGATGGTAGATGGTAGATGGTAGATGGCAGATGGTAGATGGCAGATGGTAGATGGTAGATGGTAGATGGTAGATGGTAGATGGTAGATGGTAGATGGTAGGTGGTAGATGGTAGATGGTAGGTGGTAGATGGTAGATGGTAGATGGTAGATGTAGATGGTAGATGGTAGATGGTAGATGGTGGTAGATGGTAGATGTGGTAGATGGTAGATGGTGGGGTAGATGGTAGATGGTGGTAGATGGTAGATGGGTAGATGGTAGATGGTAGCTGGTAGATGGTAGATGGTAGATGGTAGATGGTAGATGGTAGATGGTAGATGGTAGATGGTAGATGGTAGATGGTAGATGGTAGATGTAGATGGTAGATGGTAGATGGTAGATGGTAGATGGTAGATGGTAGATGGTAGATGGTAGATGGTAGATGGTAGATGGTAGATGGTAGATGGTAGATGGTAGATGGTAGATGGTAGATGGTAGATGGTAGATGGTAGATGGTAGATGGTAGATGGTAGATGGTAGATGGTAGATGGTAGATGGTAGATGGTAGATGGTAGATGGTAGATGGTAGATGGTAGATGGTAGATGGTAGATGGTAGATGGTAGATGGTAGATGGTAGATGGTAGATGGTAGATGGTAGATGGTAGATGGTAGATGGTAGATGGTAGATGGTAGATGGTAGATGGTAGATGGTAGATGGTAGATGGTAGATGGTAGATGGTGGTAGATGGTGGTAGATGGTGGTAGATGGTAGATGGTAGATGGTAGATGGTAGATGG